>JASKMD010000026.1:8156147-8323284 GCA_030144725.1 Haematococcus lacustris | reverse complement strand
CAATGAGGCTTTTGGCTAGCAAAGGCTGTTGGCTGCAACATGCTCCTGGATGCTCCTGGCTGATATGTACAACATACCTGTATGGCGTGGCAGAAGGCTACGCTGCGAGTTCCTGCGTAATTCCTTTGCAAAATCTTCATGCAAACCTTTCCGAAGATGGCCGCCAACTTCAGCATTGATGATGCTTTACTGACGGTTTGGTTCATTGGGGCTAGTTGACTGGATCAGCCAACTCAATGCTTGCATGCAACCCTTCAAAAGGTTTTACGTAGCTCAACAGCGGATGCTCAGTCCAGCAGCACAGACAATTATACCACTCCTTCCTACGTAAAACATCTCCTGTAAGGGTGCGGGCCTGTGGGTACTCTCCCTCCACCTCTACCACTTCATATCCGGGGCACCCTTGACAGCTACAAACCCCATGCCCAGCCCAGCCCACCCAACGCTAAGCTGAGCAGCCCCAGAGGAGCATAGACAGGCCACCACCCTTGATTCATGACCCTAGTGCGTCATTGCGACTTCCTGCAACATATCACCAGCTACCAACAAACATGTTATCCTACCTGCTCAGACCAGTGGCATGTGGCAAACAACATGTAGTTCTGGCATGAATTTGCTTCATCACTGGTTTGAATGCAAAGACTCATGCAAAGATTCATGCAAAGTCTGGCATGTGTCCCAATGAGCCTTCACCCTCTTCTTGCTTGGTGACCCAGCTCGAATACCAAACACGCATGCAGATGCGCGTGCGCCTTACTGGACATCAAAGTGAAATACATGGTGTGCATACCAAAAACATATGTTCCCTCAACCCTGCCCGGGAAGCTGCCCCTCCAGCCATGAGTCTCAACATCACGGGGGACCACTGGGCGTCCATGCAGGCCAACAGTAGGATGACTGCTTTGGATGCACAACTGGAGAACTGGCAGCTGTTGTCTCATGCTTAGACGCTTGGCTAGGTCTGCTGTGATCGTGCCCGTCTCGCTGCTGCAAGGCTGCTTGCCAAAGCTACAGGTCCTGTCCATGCGCGTATTTCTTCAGCATGGTGCCCTTGCAGATAGGGTGTGGAGGAACATCCTCACTAAGAAGAGCCACGGCCCTGGCCCCATTGGCTGCGGACACCACTGCAATCTGACGTGGCACACGACCAAGGCTAAACCAGCACCTCACTCACCAGCTCAGTGGGCAACACATACCAACATAAAGGCGAAACCAGGTCCCTTTAGAGATGGGGTGGTGTTTTGCCAGTGTGGAGAGCATCTCCCTCTCACATGGCAAGGGCTGACATAGGCCGCATTGCAGCCCAACCATTTGTTTCTTACTGCATTCCCCCTGCGCAACACATCTTTCAAGGACGGCACCAGGGTCCCCTTCTGGTGTGTGCGCTGTAGAGCTGCAACCTACAGGCAGCCACTCTCAACACCCACACCAGTGAGGTCAGGACTCGCTGCGAGACTCCAGCATGGTTCATCCCTACTCCGTTTTAAATTCAACGCTTCCTGACAATAGCAAACTAGGGTCATCTGAGCAAGTACCAGGTCTAAAAACCAAGTACTTGGAGCTGCCTATTCAGCCAGGCCCAGGCAGCAAGCCATGCACGCCAGCAGAGCTGCCAGGCTTGGGCTCCCACACCAGGCAAGCTCCCCTCACACACCTCACACGTCACCTGACAGCCCAGCTTCTTGCCAGGTTCCAGCACAGCAGAGGCATTCCCCATGTCACAGGGTGGAAACCGCCACTCGCTCATGGATCCAGTCCAGTACACCTCTCTGCTGTGCACTGGAGTAGGGCGGCGTCTGCTGCACCTGCAAGGGAACAGACAAGTGCAGGTGCTGGAGGCAAGAGCAGGATGCCCCCTTCTAGCTGAAGCTGCCTTGTTAGGGCAGGGAGGAGGCCTGGACTAGATGCGTCTGTGGGGATAGCCGATCAGTGCATGCATTACAGCATGGAGCAGCTTTGCACGCAAGAGAAAGGCCAGGACCATCTGCACCACTCATACTCCATGTGACTCCTGCAGGTGGCTTGCAACTCAAACAAACCCGCAGCTGAAGCACATCACCGTCACCCTGGCCACCTGGGATGCGGTGTGGGAGGTGTACCTGGACCCCAAGTGGGCAGAGCAGCGGCTGAGACTGTACGGAGCTCAGGACCGGACAATGGAGCAGTTCTTCAAGAAGGTGAGGGTGGGTAGGAGAGAGGAAGGGTCAGGGACTGGGAGGTGGTGGGTTGGTATGAAGTGAGCATGAATAGTTGATTGTGCCATGCCTAACTGTTTGAGAGGGGGAGGGTGGTGGGAAGAGTAGCTGACTGTGCCATGCCTAACATTGTAACACCATGTCAGCCACCATGTGTGTGCCTTGTGTGCATGGCTGCAGTTGGAGGAGGACATGGCTGAGGTGTCCATGGAGCGCCATGGGCGTGCCAAGCAGCTGGTGGTCTTCTTTGGCGCTGCTACCATTGGCACTGGGGGTGGGTGGGGTGCTGGTGCAGTGCTGCGGGCCTGCTGCAAGGTGGTGTGCAGGCCCAGGGGGACAGACCAGCGGCGGGGTAGGGTGGTGCTAGTGAATGAGCACCGCACCAGCCGAGTCAGCTCAGCTGTGAATGGCCAGCAGCCCTGTGAGAGGCAGCTGAACAAGCGCAGGGCCACCAGGCGTGCAGGCTGGAAGCCCCCAGCAGGGCAGGTGGAACCACGCCTGCTGCGCCCAGCCTGGAGCCAGCAGCGTGACCAGCCAGTGCGGGGCATGATGTGGTGCCCAGTAGTGGCCCCCCGCAAGCCCCCACAGGCCCCACGCAGCAGCCAGGCAGCCACACAGGCAGCAGCCTCAGAGCCTGGGCCCAGCACTCCCCCTCCAGCCAAGCGCAGCAAGCGTACCAAGGCTGAGCCGGCAGCTGAGCCCAACAAGGCCAAGGGCAAGGCTGTCAAAGCCAAGCCAGCACCACAGCCAGGCAGGTGGCTGGACAGGGACTACAACGCAGCGCTGAACATGCAGCGTATTGGGGAGAGCAAGTGGCGCCCGCTGGAGCTGTGCTACTGGCCAGAGCAGGGGAAGCTGCCAGCCAAGGGCAAGGAGTACCCTGGCCTGGGCTACAAGCGGCTGCGAGACAAGCCACCCAAGGCCCAGCAGCAGCAGCCTGCTGTGGCACAGTAGTGTGTGTGCCCCCCCCCCCACTTGAAGCTGCTATCAGCTTCCAATCAGTGCATGTTTTGTCATGCCAACTCTACGGTGTAGCCCTGTCACAGGGGTCAGGCAATGCTGTAGGTGGTAGGCGACCATGACCATGTGTATGCCATGTATAGGCCATGAGCATGCCATGCGATGGGAACACCACACAGACAAAAACACTGTTTTGTAGTGGTTCACAATTAGTGTGTTCGACTGCAATGAAGGCTCAAGGTTGAAGGCCAAGGTGCTGACTTGGCTTGTAGATGACTTCCACACCACTTGTGTCAGCTCAACTGTGCGTGCGTGGGAGGAAGTGTTGGTTTCTGAGCACCTCAGCAGTGCCCATGAGTGATCCATTGTACTTGTATGTCTGCACATCCCTGCCTGACAGCTGCCTCACCCACTTTGGCGCCATTGCCAGTCACTCTTGGCTCCGAGTGCAGCGAAGGTGCTGCAGGGCAGCCCGAGCCACCTCCATCTGTGCTGCCAGCTGCGCCATTAGGCCGTCTTGTGGCATGGGGCCCACCACATGGGCGTGCTGCATGGCCACCCTGGCCTGGTGTGACACTGCTGTGTGCGGGTCTGGGGCGGGTGCCTGGTGCAGGAGGGCTGGTGCGGACTGCTGCAGGGCTGCTGGCAATGTCCCGCACATCCCAGACGCCAGCTGTTGTGTGCGCAGCTGGGGCCACTCCAAGCCAGTGTAGGCCGGGCCAGGAGCAGCTGCATGGCTAGCATGCAGCGCCCCTGAGGTTGATGCCCCTGCACCGGCATGAGAAGAGCCCTGAGCGGGGAGAAAGCAGCATGTCAGACACCAGTTGTGACTTCGTGTGGCTATATGCAATGCTTGCATGCAAGCATGTGACGGCTGCAGTTGACATCCAAGGTGTCAGGACAGTCAGGCAGCAGGAGGCGACCTGCTGACTGACCTAGCATGCATCCAGCGGTTGCAGTGGCAGGAGCGTGTGGGGCTGGCGTGGGGCACGGGCTGATGCATGCCGGCGTGTTTGGAGCGGGCGGGCTGGTGCCATTGCACATGCCAGTCTCCAGGCAGTGGTGGAGACGCAGGCGTGCCGCTGGTGCCGGCGCTTGGACTGCTGCGGGAGCTGGTGGCACAGGATGCGGAGGGTACAGGCCAGTGCAGGGGTGCTGGGAGGCGGTGCTAGGGGTGGCTTGCCAGGCAGGGGCGCACATGGCCAGGGAGCCGGAGGGCGCAGGGTACCCAGTGCCAGTGCAGGCCGCAGGGCCCTCCAGGGCAGCAAGGCGAGCGGAGAGGGCCTGCAGAAATGAACATGAATGGCAGAGCAGTCATTGATGTCAGCGGTCACCCTAGGCCAGAGGGTTGGGCTATACTAGGGCAGGTGCAGGCACACACCCCTGGTGCACATGGCACCATGCCCGGTGCCACCACCCTGAGCCCACAGGGCGCCACATACCCCTCTTAACCTGCTTGAAGCCTGCAGAGACAGCCGTAGAGTCCCTACAGGAGAGGCAGTGAGGACTGCAGGCGCGCGTGGCCACTGAAACAGGGCCATGTGCATCTCCCTCCCCAAGAGCTGGCTGAGCTCACCAGCCCTAGGGTCAATGAGAAGTTCTGGTTCAATGCACAAATATGAGGCTTCACAGCCACCTGCTTTCACAAGCTTGCAGGACAGTGGGGCGCGGATTGTGCATGCTGGCAGCGCACTGACTAGGTGTGACCAGGTGTGACCTAGGTGCTGACATGCGGCATGGCACTTCGTCCAAACTGGCTAGGCGATCACCTGCTCTGGCTTGCCCTTCATGCTGGCTGGCCAGGCACGGACTGTGTAGAGTGAGAACGGAATAAAGAGTGAAAACTAAAGTGATGGAAAAGGTGACATGTGAGCAATTGTGGTGTCCTATGGTAACTGACGATCGGCACAGGCATGGCACTCAATTGTGCACAGTTGGCGGCATAAATCCGGGCATGCGCTGCATGGGCAGCATGGGCTCACCATGGAGTGTGACACAAGCAGCTGCTTCTCGTCTTGCAGCCTCTTGATGAGCTGTGCCTGCTCTGCGCACAGGGCGCTGAGGTGTGGGTCTGCAGCATGCTGCATGTCTGTCTCCTGCAACCGTGACAGCACAGCCTAATCAGCATGTGACATGTCGTGACAGCTTAATCAGCATGTGCATCTGCTGCCCTGCATGCCTGCGCCCCTGGTGTGGTGTTGCCCCAAAGCCATTGCACATCTGTGCTTGAGGGGTTGTTGGTAGGGCCCCCTACAACCCCAGCAGCCTGATGCACGTGCATAGCCAGACGCCCTTTACTCTGCTTGCCCAACCCCCCTGCTAGCCTTCCCAGCACGTCAACGCCGCCAAGTTTGCTGATGCTGGCCATGCTGAGTGCCATCGCAGCAAGGGTGGCAGAGCTGGCTCATGTGGCAGAGCTGGGCATGCCAAGAGCACCAAGCAGGACCCTACATGACATGAAGAAACAGGTGTGTGGCAAAGCTTGATTATAGGTATGTTGCTGACCTTGCTGGTGTTGCTCAGCCCGCTGGAGCTCCGTGGGCGCTCTATGCAGTCTTGAGAGATGGGGGGTGCATGCTGCTCACGGCGCCGCTTGCCGCACACAGCACTGGCGTCAGGGGCTAGACAGGCTGTTGATGGGCAGTGAGGCTGGGAGTCCTGGGGAAGCAGGGTGCAAGGGAGCCCGGGGGAGCTGGTGCCGGAGGTGGGTAAGGGTGGCTGCCACTGCTGCCAGGCGCTGGTCACAAGGTGTGGGGCCTGGACCAGACCTGCGGCGCAGCCCATGCAGTTCAGCGAAGGGCAGAGTGGGATGCTGGAGGCACAGTTGAGAGCTTGTACTGACCCTGGCGGCGCAGCAACACTAAGGTACTTAGAAACGGGCCTGGGCCAACTGGGAGGGCGGGTGCTGCAAGCCAGTAGGGCGCGCTGCCTAGTCAGGCGTGGGGGTGTCACTGAGGCTGAGCACAACACACAGCTACACACTGCTCAGGGGGTTACACATGCCAAGGTCATGGCAAGGATTGGCAAAGAATGGATTGAGTAATGGTAGGCTAAGCAACAAGCAGTGCATTGTAAGACACACGTGTAGGACAGGTGAAGGTGAATGGTACTGGGTAATGGTGTTGACCTAGGTGCTGACATATAGCATTCACTGTTGAGCTGACCCTGGTGGTGCGGTAGCTGTCCATGTTCCATCTCGGACTGTAGGCTGAGCGTGCTAACCCAATGGCAATGCCTGCCTTACCAGTCCTGTGCTGGCCGCCAGCTGCTGCAACAAGTCACTGGACTGTTCTGAGGTACTGGACTGTTCTGAGGTGCTGGAGGTGCTTGGCGGTGGCCTTTGGAAGTGCCCTTTGGGAGTGCGAGATTAAGTGACATCGCCTCCTGGGTATTAATAGGTATCAGCAGGTGTTAGTAGATATGCGCCTAGTGGCGCAATGCCTCCGAGGAAGCGGCCCATTGCCGCGGAGCAAGAGCCGCTTCCGGTTGAAAGCCCGCGAAAACGAGGTTCGTCGTAGTCACAGTGTGGTCCGCTGCAACTGTGCAGTCCAGTGAGCTCCGCGCTGCTCACACCGCTGCTGTTCATGCCAGCGCAGGTCATATCACCCCTCCAGGTAAACAACGCGAGGAGCGAAGGGCTGAATGGAAAACCCAGCGCCGACAGGTACGCACCCCCGCCTTGTATGCCCCCGCAATGTGTCCCCGCACTATTTGTGTCCCCGCCTTGTGTGCCGGCCTGTCAAAGTGTTGCTCGTAATTTCCTGCAGGTCATCAAAGTCCCGGGTGGCGCCGTGCTGCGCGGCTGCAAGAAGACGAAGCGAAAGCTACTGGCACATTTCCAGCTGAGGGCTGGGGTGCACAGCCAGCTCCGCGTCATCGCGTCACTGTATGTGCTCAGGATTTTCCTGACATGCCTAGTGGGCTACTCCACCCCGGGGTACCCCAGCGCCCCTACACCTCCAGCCGTGCAGCCTCCCCGTGCACTGGATGCTGCACCCCTACCCCCACTCCCCCTGCGTGCCCCTGCCCAGCCAGCAGTGGCTGGACAGGGACTGTAACGCAGCGCTGAACATGCAGCGTATTGGGGAGAGCAAGTGGCGCCCGCTGGAGCTGTGCTGGTGGCCAGAGCAGGGGAAGCTGCCAGCCAAGGGCAAGGAGTACCCTGGCCTGGGCTACAAGCGGCTGCGAGACAAGCCACCCAAGGCCCAGCAGCAGCAGCCTGCTGTGGCACAGTAGTGTGTGTGCCCCCCCCCCCCACTTGAAGCTGCTATCAGCTTCCAATCAGTGCATGTTTTGTCATGCCAACTCTACTGTGTAGCCCTGTCACAGGGGTCAGGCAATGCTGTAGGTGGTAGGCGACCATGACCATGTGTATGCCATGTATAGGCCATGAGCATGCCATGCGATGGGAACACCACACAGACAAAACACTGTTTTGTAGTGGTTCACAATTAGTGTGTTCGACTGCAATGAAGGCTCAAGGTTGAGGGCCAAGGTGCTGGGTAATGGTGACGGTGCGCAGGTCTGCCCAGATGCCTCAACTTGTTTGGAGTAGCTGAGTGAGAGTACCCACTAGCAAACAGGTTGTTCCATGTTGAATGAGTTTTGTTTGCCTGATTGGAAAAAGGTACTGGTGAATAGGCACAGGTAAAGAACTGAGAAAAGGAGCTTGGCCATTTCACAAACAGTAAGTATGCAAGCACAGGGGTTGGTGGATGCCTCTGTGATCCTTTGGCTCCACTGATTGGAAAAAGGTCCCCTGCCTCACCTCTCTGACGGCCTTCCTAGCCCTGCACCCTGTAACCCTTTTAGCATTAAGGTGTTGGTTTTGGTGAGGTGCCCAGTGGTCTATTGGGAAAGAGTGCCACCGGTGTGAGGGCTGTAGTCATCAAGAGTAGCTGAGTGAGATGACCCACATGCAAACAGGTTGTTCCATGTTAATGAGTTTTGTTTGCCTGATTAGAAAAAGGTACTCTTGAATAGGCACAGGTAAAGAACTGAGAAAGGGAGCCTGGCCGCTTCACAAATAGTAACTATGCAAGCACAGGGGTTCGCGGATGCCTCTGTGATCCCTTGGCCCCAGCCCAATCTGGAGGTGGGGTGGGACACCGTTGGCATGAAACACATGCTCTCACGTAAGCAACAGTGTGAATAGAGCCTAATGTTCACACTAGTGTGCTAGAGGCTGCTGCTTCTGCTCAGCACCCTAGTGCCCAGCAACCAGTTTTTCTCTAATGCAGTTCAGTTATCGTCTGTGAAACTCTTGAGTGCCAGTGGTCAGCCTTACTTGTCGGGGGAGCGACGGCACCAGGGATGGCTGGCTGCGTTGCTTCTGGTGGGCTTGGCATCCACCCATCCCCTGTACACAATTGGTGCAAAACTGGACAGTGAACCAGCTGCTGTGCCTATAGATGAGTGATGCTGGCACAGTGGGAATGACCTGCAAATGATGAGGGAGGGAGGGAGGGAGGGAGGGAGGGAGGGAGGGAGGGAGGGAGGGAGGGAGGGAGGGAGGGAGGGAGGGAGGGAGGGAGGGAGGGAGGGAGGGAGGGAGGGAGGGAGGGAGGGAGGGAGGGAGGGAGGGAGGGAGGGAGGGAGGGAGGGAGGGAGGGAGGGAGGGAGGGAGGGAGGGAGGGAGGGAGGGAGGGAGGGAGGGAGGGAGGGAGGGAGGGGGGAGGAGGGGGACGGCTTCTGAGGTGGTGATGTTTTGCTTGCTTGGTGTGTGCTCCACCCTGTGGCTGTCATTGCTTGGGTAAAGTCTGCAGTTGCCAGTGTGGTGCGGGGACACAGTGGTGCTGCCTTGATCAAGGTCTTGGCTTGTACAGCAGCAGCACCAGCAGCAGCAGCAGCAGTCCGCAAGCATACCTAGCCCCGTCCAGTTTGATGCCAGAGGCGACATTGGAGGTGGCAGGTAAGGTGGCAAAGGGCTCCCAGGTGAGGGAGGGTGGGCCCTGCAAGGCCGCTCACCACCCAGTGTAGGGTTTGCACATTGACGCAGCGCTCCACCGTGCCCCTCGGCCACTTGCAGAGATGCAGACAGGTGCTCAAGCTTGTGCGCCAGTGTAAAGAAGCCACCTGGTATGCCAGCACACACAACATGGGGGCCATGCTCATGTCCCAGGCCTATCCTGGAAGCATGTCATGCTAAATGGCTGAAAGCTCTTCCAAGGGGCCAGGCAGCGTAGCTGGGAAGTGGACCAGCCATCTCAGCATACAGCCTGCAGTCCAGCGCTGACTCAGTGCTTGAAGATGGTTGATGTTGACACTTGATGTTCATGCCTGATGTGCTAGTGGTGGTCAGAGCAGCTGAACCTGCCAGCCAAGAGCAGGGAGTACCCAGGCCTGGGCTACAGGCGGCTGCATAATCATCCACCCACGGCTCAGCAGCAGCCTGAGCTGTGTAAGCTTACATTTACATATTGAGCTGTGTAAGCTTATATTTACATATTTGTGACGCCAAACTGGCTAGACGCCCTCTTGGGGGTCAAGCAACAGTGCAGGGGGTAGGTACCCGCAGCCACAGGGCCGCTGTCATGGACACAGGGCATCCTAGGGCTGCCTCAGTGCTGCCAGTGTTGTGTGCCACGAGCCAGGCTGCTGAGTGCCATGGGGGTGCCGTGTGGCATGTGGTCAGGTCTGCTGCAAGGGGGCCCAACATGCTGAAGCTGTGTTCCAACTAATCAGGCCCACGACTGCAAGAGGGAATCCCAGGAGACCGCAGGGCTGAAGGCCAAGCACATTGCTTGTACTGAGCTAGCGCCCTACAGTGTGCCCTCCCACCTGGCATGTGACCCAGGGACGTCCCTGTGCCATCCTCCTGCAGCTCGGCCACCAAGTCCGACATAGAAGCTGAGAGATGGTCCTGCATGCAGGAGATGGCGCTTGGCTAGGTCTGCTGTGATCTTGCCCGTCTCGCTGCTGCATCAAGTCACTGGACTGTTCTGAGGTACTGGACTGTTCTGAGGTGCTGGAGGTGCTTGGCGGTGGCCTTTGGAAGTGCCCTTTGGGAGTGCGAGATTAAGTGACATCGCCTCCTGGGTATTAATAGGTATCAGCAGGTGTTAGTAGATATGCGCCTAGTGGCGCAATGCCTCCGAGGAAGCGGCCCATTGCCGCGGAGCAAGAGCCGCTTCCGATTGAAAGCCCGCGAAAACGAGGTTCGTCGTAGTCGCAATGTGGTCCGCTGCAACTGTGCAGTCCAGTGAGCTCCGCGCTGCTCACACCGCTGCTGTTCATGCCAGCGCAGGTCACATCACGACTCCAGGCAAACAACGCGAGGCAGCCACACAGGCAGCAGCCTCAGAGGCAGGGCCCAGCACTCCCCTGCCAGCCAAGCGCAGCAAGCGCACCAAGGCTGAGCCGGCAGCTGAGCCCAACAAGGCCAAGGGCAAGGCTGTCAAAGCCAAGCCAGCACCACAGCCAGGCAGGTGGCTGGACAGGGACTGCAATGCAGCATTGAACATGCAGCGTATTGGGGAGAGCAAGTGGCGCCCGCTGGAGCTGTGCTACTGGCCAGAGCAGGGGAAGCTGCCAGCCAAGGGCAAGGAGTACCCTGGCCTGGGCTACAAGCGGCTGCGAGACAAGCCACCCAAGGCCCAGCAGCAGCAGCCTGCTGTGGCACAGTAGTGTGTGTGCCCCCCCCCCCACTTGAAGCTGCTATCAGCTTCCAATCAGTGCATGTTTTGTCATGCCAACTCTACGGTGTAGCCCTGTCACAGGGGTCAGGCAATGCTGTAGGTGGTAGGCGACCGTGACCATGTGTATGCCATGTATAGGCCATGAGCATGCCATGCGATGGGAACACCACACAGACAAAACACTGTTTTGTAGTGGTTCACAATTAGTGTGTTCGACTGCAATGAAGGCTCAAGGTTGAGGGCCAAGGTGCTGAGAGATGGTCCACGAAGCGCACAGCAGAGATGCAGCAGGTATGTGTAAATAACTCAAGCGGTGGGCAGGGCCAGTGACTGGGTGTCAGCAGTGGAGGTGAAGAAGCAGAGGCTGTGAAGTGGTGTGACTGCAGCTGGCCTGGGTTTGACCAGTGGGGGTCACCAACAGTGGATGCGGTACCCATGCAGCCTATGTAGAGATGGAGCAGCTGGTGGTTGTCTGTCACCCACTTTGCCTGTACTGGCAATCAGGGAAGGAGGGGCATCAAGGCCAGGTGGCATGCCAGCAGCGGCTGGACGGCGGTCAGCCCAGGTCTGATGGTTGGGTGCAGGCACATGCCCCTGGTGCACATGGCACCATGCGTAGTGCCACCCCCGCTAGCCAACCCAATGGAAAAGGTGATGGGACTAGGACACCAACCCATGCTTCAGCTTCCAGCCCATTGGGGAAGACTGTGCAGCGCTTCCTGAGAATGTGCTGGAAGGCCTGTCCTACCAGGTGTGACCTAAGTGCTGACATATAGCATTCACTGTTGAGCTGACCCTGGTGGTGCGGTAGCTGTCCATGTTCCATCTCGGACTGTAGGCTGAGCCTGCTAACCCAATGGCAATGCCTGCCTTACCAGTCCTGTGCTGGCCGCCAGCTGCTGCGACTGCAATGAAGGCTCAAGGTTGAGGGCCAAGGTGCTGGAAGGCCTGTCAGAACCTGGCAAGTAGGGCTTCAAGCTGGTGAACGATTGGCAGATTGCCAAAGTGCAACATAGCGAAGTGGCTGTGCCAGCTGTGCCAGCTGTGCTGGTAAATTGCTCTGTTGGCCCTAGCAAGCAAGCTGGTGACCAGGACCATCAGGCGTCGGGTGAGCAGCAGGCTCCTAATGTCTAGTCTCATGTGACCATGCAGGACGTTGATGCGCTGAAGGCACAACTTAGAGACTCTGACCTGTTCTGCACACATCAGGCATCATGCACATGTGGGGCTCATCATCCATGGGCTGCTGAGACCATGTCCCTGATAGTTCCCTGTGCCATCCTCCTGCAGCTCGGTCACCAGGTCCGACATCGAGGCTCCGCTGCAGTCTCTGCTGCTTACCATGACAGTGCGCCAGATTCGATGGCACCAGAATGAAGATGGATAGAGATGTTGCATGAGTAGCACATAGCACCAATACAACTCATTCTCGCTATGTGTTCACCCTCGCCCGCTGCCCTTTCTGGGTACAATGCTGTGATAAAGGTCACGTGAATGTGGCAGGACACCGCACATGTGTCATGAAAGGTGTCACGAACAGCACTAGCAACATGTACGGTACAGACACAGATGCAGGTGTACTCGAGAGCGTTGCCGGTCGCACACAATAGCGTTACCGCTGTGAGGAGTAGAGCAGCAAATTACTCACTTGGGCCTTGAGGAATTGCTCGCCAGAAGGTGATAGGGCCTGAGTTTGAAGATGGTGGAGCTTATCTGAGTCAAAGCCCAGCATGCTCAGCGACAATGCTGACCCTGGTCCTAAGTCGGCCACGCCGTCGCAGAGGAGAACCGATGAGCCAAGGGAGCCCATCTCGCATTCTTTGCGCATGTCCCCTGCTCAATACGTTGCATTGCAATGCAAAAACTCAACATGCTTGCTTGCATTGTCTGATGGGGTTTGCTTGCACGGCTAGTACCTTGTAGGCGACTCAAGGACATATCTGCGACTTCTTGCAATTGGGTTTTGGGTGCCTGTAGGGTCCAAAGAGACTGCTATGTGAGCCGGCCAATTGAAGTCACCGAGCTGTGAGGACTGCATAGCCAGCAGCATCCCGCAAGCACAGCACTTGCCGTTCTATTACGAATCGGCAGCGGCGTGGTTACTTCGCATAGACGGAGCATTAGCGCACGCGTAAGAAGGTCTCACAGCACTCGTGCGCGCAATATGGTTGGGGCGTATATAGGGCGGTAGGGATTGAAAAGGAAATAACGGCGCGTGTGACAAAACAACACGCTACTTGTGGTTACTCATGGCTATTGGGGGATTGATTGTTGCGCAGCTTATGCAAGACATGGTCGAGATATTTAGGTTGCATTTTTACAACATTCGAGCCGGACCACCAGGGACCACTAGTGGGCAATAGTCGCCCGACCCAAGTGGTGTTAATGGGCTGTGTGGAGACTCCACAGTGGAGTACACCCATTGCACATGGACATAGTGCATGAATGCCTACCACCTACACTGTTGCCTAGAGTTGGCTTAAATATCATGCACTGATTGTGAGCTGATGACAGCTCAGAGTGGGGGGCACACGCTACTGTGCCTCAGCAGGCTGCTGCTGGGCCTTGGGTGGCTTGTCTCGTAGCCGCTTGTAGCCCAGGCCAGGGTACTCCTTGCCCTTGGCTGGCACAGCTCCCTGCTCTGGCCAGTAGCACAGCTCCAGCGGGCGCCACCTGCTCTCCCCAATGCGCTGCATGTTCAATGCTGCATTGCAGTCCCTGTCCAGCCACCTGCCTGGCTGTGGTGTTGGCTTGGCCTTGGCAGCCTTGGTGGGCTCAGATGCCTCTGGCTCAACCTTGGTGCGCTTGCTCCGCTTGGCTGGCGGGGGAGTGCTGGGCCCTGCCCCTGAGGCTGCAGGCTGTGTGGCTGCGTGGGGGCTTGCGTGGTGCCACTATCCGCAAAAAGTAGTCAGTGGTGAGACGTGGGTTTTAGGTGGGGCACGAATAGTGTAAGCGACCATGCAGAGTCCCTTGCTTGAGCCAACAACCTGACGGATAACGGTCGCACAAAGCCTAGCAGGTTGCTACCGGAGATAGGAGCATGGGTTAAATGACGTTCGCACACGCCTCGCGAACGGGCATGGGAGGAAGGCCATACTATGCGAAGTAGAGGAGCTATCTACAGTGCATGCCACAGCTGGGTTGTTCTAGCCCCCGTGCCCTGATGTGTGCTGAGCCGTGCTGCCAAGATCAAACATGGATGACGCCCACAGCGCATGCACCTCCTACATGTTAGTCAGGGCTGTGTTGTGTTGCTGCGGAGCTCAACCCAATGTGATAGTCTGAAGTCATCGTTTGCGGGAACCCTTGGTCCCCGAGCGCTTGTTGGAGTCCGCGGGAGTGACGCCAGTGCCGAACAGGCTGGGCAGTGGCGTGCCAAACGCACCTGCAACGCACACAGCAGCAGCAAGCGCTGCTGGACCAATGCCAGGAGGAAACAGTAAAGGGGCCCAGCACTAGCACCCAGGAGCAATGTCACACTACAGTTACAAGGGGGTGGCCCCTTTCCCTGCCCCTGCCGGGTCCTGTGACATGACGCCAACCCAGCGGCAGCGTACAGCACTGCGCAGCGCAAGCATGGAAGCTGCACACCCCAACAGTCGTTCTGAGCCACACCTGGTGAAGGCGGTGCTCCTGGGCCGTGTGGTGACCCTGCATGTATCTGGTGGCCGGGCTGTGCCTGCACTGCGGCCTGGCCTGGGGCTTCCAGCAGCAGCGGCAGGCCGGGCTGTGTCACACCAGAGTGGCCAGGCAGCCCACTGCCGCCCAGCCCAGCGGTGAGCATGCGACGGGAGTTGCAGAAGGGGTCGGAGAAGTCCCCAGCCGCCTGTCGTTGCGCCATGAACGCCATCTTCGCCTGGTCGACCTGCAGGGCAGTGTGGCGGCGGCATGGTGTGATGCTGACTATGTGACAGCTGCTTTGCCTACTCCACACATCGAAACTCTGGACTTAGCAGACTGGCAACCTGCAAGTCCTAGCAAATGCCTGTTCGCTCAGCCCTACACAGCTTGGCATCCCACCCTGGCGGGCTACTAAGCAATGAGAAGGATCTGCATCAGGGTTTGGGTTAGTGATTAACGTTGGGGTCAAGGTTAGGGAGGCGCAGAACAGTAGTTGCCAGGTGCAGCATGTAGCCGTAGCAGTAGCCTTCGCACTGCCTTGCCATTTGCAGCATAGTCCATGCAAACCCCACGAGGAGCAGCACGTGCAATTTCCTTCAGTCCACAAAACAGTGGCATGGCTTGCCATAAGCCAACCCTCTTCACACTCGGAGAGTGTGCAGATAACAGCAAGCAGCAAGGGTAGCTCTATGTGAGGCTTGCTTCAACAGCTCGATTACTTGAATGCTGGGATGGGAGGGTCCATTCCATTCCTGGTGCCAGCTGATCCCACATACCATGGTCAGGTTTACAGCATTCAAGCCGTCAGCCGCATGTGTATGCAGGGCAGGTGGGCAGGTCATAGGGGAAGGTGTACTTGGTCTCGGCCCTGCTTCAGCAACATAGTCAGACTACACCTGGAGCTAGCCAGGGATAGGGAGGGTGATGGAGTTATGGCCATGGGCTATGCACTGACAGCAGGCTCGTGGGTGGAGGGTGCTGTCCAAGCACTTGGAGCCCAACCACCACACCATGCAACTGCGACTACTACTTTGTTACACTACCATGCTTGCAACCCATGTGCTTGCAACCAGTGGTCAGGGGTCTAGGGGTCAGTCACCTGGCCATGCAGCTGCTCCAGCTGGGCAGCCACATGCACAAAGTAGTCGTGCAGGTGGGAGACGATGGTGGGCAGTGCCTGCACCACCCCAACCTCGCCTCCTGCACCACCCAGCTGCGCCTGCGCCGCTCCCGGCAGCAGCATGGCCTCCAGCTCGCCCACCTTTTGCCTGTGAGGGGGCGAGGGCGCACTGGTGTGATGTGCCCTGCTCTAAACAGTCCACAGTGATGTTCAAGTTGTCCAAGTCAATGCTGCCAGCCCATGTGCCCAAAGACCCACCCTTCCAACACCTGGACATTCTCATACCCTGCTTGCCCACCAGCCTGCCTGCCTGTCTGCTTGCTGTGAGAGTCACACCAGCCTCGCATGTTATCTGATCCTAATCAGAAATCAGGCCCAACCCTGGCTGCGTAAGGAGGTGCAGAAGGAGGTGCAGGCAGCACCTGTAGGTTGTGAGCGTCTCAGCAAAGCCCTGCACCGCGGCCTCCAGGAAGGCTGAGGGCAGCTGCACTGGGGCGGACAGCATCTCCTGCACTTGAGGTGGTATTTGCTGGCCTGACCACAAGGGCAGCAGCAGCATCAGCAGTAGCAGCAGCAGTAGGCAAGTGGCTGAGGGGCTAACCCTAACCCAAGCATTAAACTCCCAGCTCAGAGCATGATGCAATGCTTGGACACCTGCCTGCCACAGCTACCTTATCACCAAGCTGGGCCACCTAAAGGGCAGCGCTGTGAAGCATGGGCTGGAACCAGGGTGCTGCTAGTGGCCTCTGGGAACGAGTGTATGCAACAAGCAGTTCACTGCAAACATGAGTCACCTCACAACAACAGGGGATGTCATCTGTGCACGTGAACCGCCACACCAAGGGCATGGAAGGGCCCAGAACAGGGGCTGTGCACAGGAGTTGCGCCGCAGGCCTACCACCTACTCAGCTCATCTGCTGCTGCACTGCATTGCCTTCACACTGTGTGCACTGTGTGTGTGCAAGTACATCCTGCAGCCAAGGGGCTGTGTGTGTCTATGTGTGCTGTATCTGTAAGCTTTTGAGCTGCAGCACCCCCATACCTCGATACTGGGTGGGCACGTCCCGCCATAGCTTGGAACGCTGGAAGGTACGCACCGCCCGCTCCGTGCTGTGCAGCAGCCCAACCACTTTCTACAAGACAGGCAGCAGGCAGCGCTGGAGGTGTTGATCAGCTGCACAGTGGCACCCTCATCCTCCCATCCTGCCTGCTGCACCCTGCAGCCCACCAGCCATTGCTGAGGACTGCTAACCATGAGGCCATGGGATCCTGCTGCTTATGGGAGGGCACGGTGTCCTGTTGCTCACCAGCACCAGGTGGTGGCTGACAGGTGGTTGGGAAGTCCACACCATGCAGTGACCAGCTCATGCTGCTTTCCTACCCACGCTGCCTGGCCCTACATCGAGCAGGTCTGCAAGCTCAAACTGTGTTACCTCTCTGAAGTAGGTCAGCGCGTCGTCCTCTGACCTGCTGGCCTCCACCAGCCCCTGTAGCCCTTGCTGCAGGGCGATGGCAGGCGGGTCGGCCAGCTGCAAGCATACATGAGCGTGCAAGCCAGGACAGCTGTTGATGAGTTGGCAACATGAGCACATGCCACATGGTGCGAGCTGCTTCACAGTAGAGAGCTTTGAAGCAGCGGATGCATTTGTGCAAACTCCATGTAAGCAT
Organism: Haematococcus lacustris; assembly: GCA_030144725.1. NCBI lineage: Eukaryota > Viridiplantae > Chlorophyta > Chlorophyceae > Chlamydomonadales > Haematococcaceae > Haematococcus > Haematococcus lacustris. The sequence continues at coordinate 8,306,083 of JASKMD010000026.1, read as the reverse complement.
TTGATAGATCACATGTCTCTGCTCTTCTACACTTCTTGGCATCCTCTTCCCCGCACCGCTGCTGTCACATGTACTGGGGATGTACTCTACATTGATATTGTTTGTTGCATGCGTGTGCACCTGCCACACCTTTCTCAGTGCATCTTTATCACGCAGCAGTGGCTCATGATCCAGCTTGTCACAGTCTGATGTATATCTACTGATTTCTTGCCTGCATGCCGTTACAAACATGGTCATCAATGCAATGAATACACAGGTGCACATGCTGTTATGTACACTTACTGGATGTCTTGCAACTCTTTTTGAATGTTGGCAGGTAAGTCATCAAACTTGGAGCTGTAGAGCAGAGGTGTTGCCTGTTGCTGCTGCTGCTGCTGCAGCTGCTGTTGCGGCTGTGCTCCCCACAACGCTAGAGTGTTGCTGGCAGCAGGGGCAGGAGTTGTGGTTGTACCAAACAGAGGTTGAGCTGCAGGCTGGGCTGGCGTTCCAAATGCACTTGCAGTGGCGGGCTGGCTTGCGCCAAATGCTGGGAATGCGGTTGATCCCGTCGCTGGTGCACTTGAAAAAGAGAAGGCGGGTGTACTGGTAGCGGGCGCGAAACTGAATGCCATCCTAGTCCCAGCACCTCACTTGCAGCCCGCAGTAGTCGGCTGTCACCCGCGAGGGTTACTCCTTGCCGGACTACTGTCTAGCTGTTTCTTAGTTTGTGTACTGATACTGTAGCACGAGCTAGGCAACTATCGCCTATTACCCGTCCCAGCCCGGACTAAGTTCAACTTGTGTGTTGTTGGCGGCTCCTTGTGCACGTGCGCCCGCCGGCCCTACCCCCCAATGGCAGAGACCGAGCAAGAATCGGTGCTACCCGCAGAGCAGGTGGCGCCTCCGTGACCATGTGTAGGCAAGGCAGGCAAGCATGGCGAATGCCTACACTATTACCGGAACCTCTGTTTTGCAGGCTGTCCTGGTCCCCGGCAATGTCATCCCAGACACCCCACCTATTAAGGGCTGGGACTTCAACAAAGGAGTCGACCTGGATGGCATCATGGAGGCCATGTACACAACTGGCTTCCAAGCTACCTCCCTTGGCCAAGCTGTCACTGAAATCAATCGAATGGTGTGCATGTCCCCTGTGCTGTGTGACCCTTGTACTTCAGTGTACCTGCAGCGCTGCAAGAATAACTCAGGCGCCAGCACAACGCATTACGTATCCATGCCTGCCCGTCCTGTAGATCAAATGGCGGTTATCTGACGACCCCATCACCACAGCCACGAAGCCAGAGCACAAAGACCCTGCCTTCCGGTCCCAATGCCGGACCATCATCTTCCTCGGCTTCACCTCAAATCTGGGGTCAGCTGGTACAAGGGAGCACATCCGGTGCGGCTTAAGCAGCATCCGCTCTCTCCTGATTTGCCTGACTGCTGCCGCCGCAACCCTTAGCCCTCAGCACTTACGCCTCCTGTCGTAATTGCTTCAGATAGCATGGAGGCGTGTGTTGGCACACTTGTGTGGGGCATGCTGTGCAGGCCATGCCCAGCTGAGCAGGGTGAGTAGCCAGCACTTGAGGTGTCAGCAAGCCAGTGGGATGCCAATGTCAATGGGGTGTGGATTGTCCCGCGCTGCATGCTGCTGTGTTGCAGGTGGCTCCTGCAGCACCGTATGGTAGATGCTGTGGTGGCCACTGCTGGGGGGGTGGAGGAGGACCTGATCAAGTGCCTGGCACACACCTATGTGGGTGACTTCCACCTGAAAGGTACAACAGGTTTACCCCTATCCGTTGAGACACCAGAAACTTCAGCCCTAGCCCTAGCCCTAGCACTAGCCTTAACCCTGACCCAAGCCCTTACCCTGACCCAAGTCCACCCCATACAGCCCCCCATATACAAGACATCCACCCCCACCACAGTGGGAAGCACATTCTAGACACCATGGCATGGTGGCTGACCATCTCAGCTGTAGGCGCATGCCAGGTGTGTGATGCTGATGTGATCACACTTTCAGCCCCAATCTGCGCTGCGCTGCGGCCAGGTGCTGAGCTACGGGCTCAGGGCCTGAACCGCATCGGCAACATGCTGGTGCCCAACTCCAACTACTGCGCGTTTGAGGATTGGATGATGCCGATCTTGAACACCATGCTGGACGAGCAGGAGCAGCAGGGGACGAACTGGACGCCCTCCAAGGTGCCTGCCACCACTTGCAAAGTGGCAAGCTGTTGGGTCAGGTCTAAGCCACAGCTGTCACAGGCTGCAGACTCCACAGGGCTCAAGGCTCCAGGGCACAGGTGGCACAGGGCACAAGGGTTTCCAAGCATCTCGCTGTCCATCCAGCAGCCGTTGATGTTCAAGCCACCATTGCAAGCTGCAGTGGCAGGCCCTGTGGTGCTGTGCGCCAGCCCACCCATCCTTTTAGGCTGTAAAGTTCAGGGGGTATGGGTATGAGGAGAGGTGCAAGGGTAGGATGCATGCCTACCCACACCCAGCTGTCCCACACACTAGAACTGCATATCAACCGCCATCCACTTGTACCGCACGTTGGTGCATGAGATGTGGGGATGGTTGTGATGATGATGTTGATGCTGACGATGATCAGCACTGCGTATGGACCGCCAGGCGACACCACCAGGACCACATGATTATGATGGTCGCGCTGCAGATGCTGCACCGATTCGGGCAGCAGATAAACAATGAGGAGTCATTGCTGTACTGGGCAGCGCGCAACAACATCCCGGTGTTCTGCCCGCCCCTCACAGACGGCTCCATCGGGGACATGCTGTTCTTCCACTCCTACAAGCGGCCGGGGCTGCGGTGGGTCGATGGGGGGCCTGGTTGTGGTGTCTGAGGCTGTAGAACCACGCGCTGGGGTACAGGGGGGCGCTTGGGGTAGTAGTCCAGCACGCCTTCACCTGCAAGAACTCCTGCATGAACTCCTGCATGCCTGTCTTTCACATGGGTGGTTCTCCCTCCTCCACACAAACACAGCTATTGCTGCAGACCCGGCAGCATTCGACAAGCATTTCACCCATTCAGGCAGGAGCATTGCAGCGGCCTTCAACACTCTTGCTTGCTGGAACCTGGAGGCATACAGTGAGGAACCCATAAGCATTGTCATACAACAGGTCCTATGTTTGGGTGTTGTATCAGCTGGCGTACAAAGGCCATTGCTGGCATTTGCTGGCAGGTGTGACATTGTGGAGGACGTGCGGCTGATGAACGACATCGCCATGAAGGCAGCGCCGCACAAGACAGGTGTGCGCACCCGTGCCAGGCGACCCTACACCACCCTAGTAAGCACCAGCCTGGTGTGCCCCAGAGCCTGGGTGGAGGTCAACACAGCCAACCTCGGCTGCAGTGCACTCCTAGCAGCCATCCTGTTCAGGCATCCCCCCTGGCAGCTGGACCTGAGCCTTCCTCGCGTTCCTGGCAAACAGCCCAGCTGCTTACATCACAACAAAGGCCATGAGCATTGGGTGTTGTGTGTTGCGCAGGCATGATCCTGTTGGGGGGCGGTGTGGCCAAGCATCACATCTGCAACGCAAACCTGATGCGCAACGGAGCTGACTTTGCGGTGTACGTGAACACAGCACAGGTCAGCTCTGTCACCCGCACATCCCCTAACACAAAACCCAGCCATGCACAGCACAGCACCATTGCCCTGCATCGACGTTTGTCAGCAACTTCCATGTCCCAAAGCTGTTCTTGGTGGTTGCCATGGGTGGTTGGTGCCCAGCAATGCACCGTGCATTTGCAACTCAGCCGTGCCTGTGTAAGGCAGATGCCTGACTAGCTCCCTGATCTCAGCTGACCGGCAATGCTCCTAGTGTCGGTCACATTTGCCATGTCATGGTTATGGTCTTGATGGCCGCCACAGCGTAGTCTAAAGTGGGAAGATGCTATGCAGCTAAGATTTGATCATGATGGGTAAGGGCTGTGCATTGGAGCTTGCATCTAGCAGGAGCTGGCTGCTGTGCAGGAGTTTGACGGGAGTGACAGTGGAGCACGGCCTGACGAGGCAGTGAGCTGGGGGAAGATCCGTCTAGAAGCCAAGCCAGTGAAGGTCGGTGTCATGCAGCTGTCGCTGACATGGCTGCTGGAGTGAAGGGACCTGCGGCGATGTTCTTGTTTGCATGCACTGTGTTTTGTAGGTGTATGGGGATGCGACCATCCTGCTGCCCCTTATCATCAGCCAGACGTTTGCAAAGCATTGGGAGCCAAAGCCAGCATCGCCGGCCGCCATGTGATCCTCCATGAACACCTCAAGCCTGTGCCACCACCAGTGAAGCTTTCGAGGGAAGAATGAATAATGCGCTCATCGCCAGACGACTGCCTGTCATTTGAGGAATGTTTGTGATGGGCTTAGTGATGGGCTTGATGTGAATGATGTGTTCTACTACCTCTGCCTCCTACGAGGACTTGAAACCTTGGGTGGGCATGGTCACCCCGGCCATTGGCCATGCCAATCCGTGCAAGGCCTGCCGCTCGCATCACGCCCTAGTGGAGGGTAGCGAAGGCTATCGCGGTAACTCACGCGCGCTAAAACTCGAAAAGCAGTGGCCCCCCGCAAGCCCCCACAGGCCCCAGGCAGCAGCCAGGCCGCCACACCGGCAGCAGCCTCAGAGCCAGGGCCCAGCACTCCCCCGCCAGCCAAGCGCACCAAGGCTGAGCTTGCAGCTGAGCCCACCAAGGGCAAAGGCAAGGCCAAGGGTCACCCCGGCCATTGGCCATGCCAATCCGTGCCAGGCCTGCGCATCGCACCACGCCCTAGTGGAGGATAGCGAAGGCTATCGCGGTAACTCGCGCGCGCTAAAACTTGCGTTTTAGACTGAAGCCTCCCAGATCACTCCGCCCGCCACCAGTCGAAACTTGAGATAGCGCAAACAAGCAGCGACCCACCTACAAGAGCAGGGTGGCGAGGCGCTCCGTGGCGTCCGTAGCAAAGTTCGCACTAAAGAGGCAGCCTCGCAGTATCGCGCAGTAGGCCATCGCAGTGCGCCATGCTACCGAGCTACGTTACTACACTACGAGACTGATTCACGCCACGCTTCGCTGAAGTCGGTGCAAGTAGGGTGCATGGCACTCTGAACATTTTCGGCTCTATTTCCTATACCGGCTCAGTTGTGCTATTCTGGCTCAATTGCTGTTGCTGGTCCCGATCAAAGGTGCTTGGCCTTACATGTCATCTGCCTCGTCAACCCCCACTTCAGCCAACTGATCCTCCTCCATCTCTTGCTCCCACCTCAAATGTTCCAGGATGTCAGCCCTGAGCAATGGCTTGTTCTCTTCTCCTCTTGCCTTTCCAGCCCAAGCACCCACGGGCATACTCCTTCAACAGATGCACAGTCAAGGTCATGTAGGAGCTTGCAATGTGCGGTGCGCGTGCATGCAGAAGCTTCAAGCACTTAACATCTTCCTCCTTGTCACTTGCCATTGTCACACGTCCAAACATGGGTATGCTGCTCAGCGTAGATGACTGATCCTTCCCATCTGTCAATACGTACACAGTCTCCTCCCGGTACTCATCTCTGTCAGTCCTAAAGTATGCACATGCTACAAAGATGCCCACATTGTGATGTTGCCAGTGATCAGACTGGATCTCCGTGGGCCGCTCTACAGCCAGGCGCTATGACCAATCACATGAGATGACCACCCTCCCATGATCACCCTCCTCTTGCACAGCCTGCTGCTGCCGGCGGAACACAGCTAGCTGATGATGAGCTACAAAGTGGTGCCAAATGTAGGAGGGCATCTGCTCGTTTAGCTTGTCCACTAGCTCACGCAGGCTCAGCTTAAACTGCTGCAACTCAATCCTAGTTGGCCCCTCCTTCTGCTTTACTGGTGCATACTGCTTGACAGACTGCTCCCTCTGCTCCTCCTGCTCCTCCTGCTCCTCCTGCTTTTGCTCCTCCTGCCCCTCCTGCTCCTCCTGCCCCTCCTGCCCCTCCTCCTCCTCCTGCCCCTCCTGCTCCTCCTGCCCCTCAAGCCTGTGCCACCACCAGTGAAGCTTTCGAGGGAAGAATGAATAATGCGCTCATCGCCAGACGACTGCCTGTCATTTGATGAATTTTTGTGATGGGCTTAGTGATGGGCTGAATGGGAATGATGTGTTCTACTACCTCTGCCTCCTACGAGGACTTGAAACCTTGGGTGGGCATGTGGCTGGACAAAAGTCAAGGTCTAATTCTGCCCGATCCCTTCAATTGACACGTTTGCTACATTAGACACCGCATTCCGATATGGGGCTGGGTAAGTAACGTGCCATCGGGATGGTGTTTGTGGCTGTGAAGGTCAGGTGGCCCCAACATGGGGTTGGTAATCTTCACTGAAGGGTGCGACTGCGGACACTACAGCGAGAGTGTAGCTCTACGTAAGATCACCCTTAAACAATACCACGTTTCATGTATAATAGGGTAGTTGTGCTGTCTACTGTACCTTGAACTGTGCTCAGAAGAGTCAAATGTTGGGGATACATTCCGCGCCACAAACGCAAAGTGAGAGGTGTGACCGTATTCTCACGAACCAATGGATCCATCCCTGCATCTGGTGTACCAGCATCCAGTGCATCCCAGATCTGAAGCTCAAACTACATCGCGTCAAGAATGCTGACATGCAAGACTCTGCCCGGCTCACGCGCATTTGGCCCCGCACGTGCCTCGCGGAGCCCAGCTGCCCGTGTGCACGCACTCTTTAAGCAGTCGGCATCAAAGCCTTCTGTGGTAGGTCCGGTTCTCGCGGTTGCGCCTCAATGGTACACATCTGCGTGCAGCCTCGCTCACGATCCGTCATTCTAACTACGATCTCAGGGTAAGGGAGCACCCTCTCAAGCCACCCCCAAGAAGCAGGTTGGCCTGCAACTTGGCTTCACAAAAGACAATGAGCTTTTCGTGGTACGGTTTCAACGCGTGCTCTTCAGCTGCGATCGTCGAAGCAGTGAAATCGGTTGTTCATGTTTCAACCACACAAACCTTCGCAGGGGCGCGCTGCAATGCTCGGCTTCGCCTTCAGCCTCATTGGTATGTCACGCTTGCCGGTAGTCAGTAGTGCTTCAGTTATGCTCGGGTGTCTCGTGCCCTTCATTGATTGGGGCCTGCATTGGTTGTGGCATTTCACCCTCTTTTTGTGCACACTTTTGTTCCTGGACAGTAAAGCATTCGTCTATAGGAGCCCATGTCTTGTTCTCTCATGTTGGGCCATGCAGGTGAGCTCCTCACTGGCAAGGGAGCACTGGCCCAGCTGGGTTATGAGATCTTTGACGACAAGGTTAACCTTTTGCAGGTGTGAGATATGAGCATCCTCACAACCCACAAGTTATCCCCATGGGCCTGTGTGATTGGCCCTCACTGAAATGTACAATGTGACACACTGGCTCGTAATAGACATGGTGTTCCACAGTTATGGCTTGCTATATCCCAGCTCCTGACTTATGTGGTCACAGGTGGATGAGATTGTGGTGGGCCTGATCCTATTCAACCTCGTGGCGGCTATCCTGCCAGCCTCTGGCACTTTCGTACCAGATGAGGAGGTGGAGCAGCGGCCCAAGGGCGCGCTGCAGGACCCTCGTGTGTCCCTGGCCAACCCTGCACGCTTCTTTGGCATCTCTGGGGGCTTTGGGTTTACTAAAGAGAACGAGCTGTTCGTGGGTGAGCGATGGGAGTGCTGGACTGCCATCGCTGGCACTGCTCTACGTGGGGCGGTGCCTGGGTTACTGTGGTGCCAGGGTTTCTGTGGTGCCAGGGTGGGTGCCTGCCGATGGGCTGGTGTGAAGGTGGAACGGTTGCAGTTGTATGGAAACATAGCGTGGTGTCCATTGCTGCCGGCTGTTAATTGGACCTGTGGAGGGTGAAGGGTTCAAGGCATGTCCTGCCATGCTCTTATCAGCTTGCTGGCGCTGGTCTTGGTCCTGTCCTTTTGTACATGTCTGTGATTGTAGCAATGTTTTGCAAGTTACAGCATGCTGCTGCTGCTGCTGCTCTCAAGCCTGCATTGTAATGTGGCGTGTAATGCTAACTTTGCATGCTGCTGCCCCCTTCTGCACAGGTCGAGTAGCTCAGCTTGGCTTCGCTGCCTCCCTCATTGGCGAGACCCTGACAGGGAAGGGGGCGCTAGCCCAGTTTGACATTGAGACTGGCCTGCCTCTTCAAGACACAGAGTTTGGCTTGGCCGCCTTCATCTTGTTCTTCCTGTTTGCCGGTAAGTGACTGCTGCTGCTGGAGGCAGAAAGCTAGCATGTAACATCTGAACAGCTGGTGGGGCTGTGGTGTGATCAGTAGCGCTGACTCGATGTGATGACCTTGTTTGAATGGCATGCTGGGCAGGGGTTGCACGCAGTTGCTGACGTGCTGCTGCATGTGGTGCCCGTGTGCAGCTATCAACCCAGGCACTGGGCGCTTCGCTAAGGAGGACCCAGATGCATGACCCAGTGCATCATAATGTACAGCCACGAGCCATGAGAATAAGTAGAATGGGAGCCCACAGGCTTTTCACAGCAGCACAGTACAGTAGCACCGCAGCATGTTGGATTGCTCCTTAGACCGGGGTGGGCTGGTATGTCATGCCAGGTAACATGCCCAAACTTGGGTGTACACAGCAGTTGCCTTCCCAAGTGGTCGGGGTTGGCACATCCATACGTGCAGTGGAGCATGAGCGGTGAGCATTTGTTGTTCCGTGGACATGATGACAGAGTTGAGAGCGAGTGGTGTGTACCTACAATTGTTGTGAACATGTATGGTTTAGGAGTGGTGCCCAACCAGGTTTGTGGGCTCTGTGAGGTGGCCCTGCGCTGTAAAATCATCGTGATGTGTCGAATTGTATGGAAGCGGAAGTAAACCGCCGATGGTTGATTATGCCAACGTAGCATAGCTCTTGTGGGCACAACCAAACCAGGACAACCCCATTGTCCCTCACTAGGGCCTTACTTTGAGCCGGACCACCAGGGAGCACTAGCGGCAATACTAGGGACTGGTGGTCCACTACTGGTGGTCACTAGTGGCACTAGCTCCCTGGTAATCCACTAGCCGGACCACTAGCTCCCTGATAGTCCCTTGTAGTCCACTAGCTCCCTGGTAGTCCACCACTAGTGGCCACTAGCCGGACCAGCAGGGACCACAAGTGGGCAATAGTCGCCCGACCCAAGTGGTGTTAATGGGCTGTGTGGAGTATACCCATTTCACATGGCCATGCATGAGTGCCTACCACCTACACTATTGCCTGGCCACGAGGGCTATTGTGTAGAGTTGGCTTGAATATCATGCACTGATTGTGAGCTGATGACAGCTCAGAGTGGGGGGCACACGCTACTATGCCTCAGCAGGCTGCTACTGGGCCTTGGGTGGCTTGTCTCGTAGCCGCTTATAGCCCAGGCCTGGGTACTCCTTGCCCTTGGCTGGCAGAGCTCCCTGCTCTGACCAGTAGCACAGCTCCAGCGGGCGCCACCTGCTCTCCCCAATGCGCTGCATGTTCAATGCTGCATTGCAGTCCCTGTCCAGCCACCTGCCTGGCTGTGGTGTTGGCTTGGCCTTTGCAGCCTTGGTGGGCTGGGTGAGCTCAGCTGCCTCTGCCTCAGCCTTGGTGCGCTTGCTGCGCTTGGCTGGCGGGGGAGTGCTGGGCCCTGGCTCTGAGGCATTGTATTGCTCATTGCACCTCTTAGCTTGAGGTATTGTGGGTATGGACCCCCCTACAGCCATCACTGCACTCTGACGTAGCATACGACCAAGGCTAAACTAACATCTCCCTCACACATGGCATAGGCTGGAACAACGCCGTACTGCAGCCCAACCATTTCTCTTACTGCTTTCTCCCTGCACAACACATCTATCAAGGCCGGCACCAGGGTCCCTTCTAGTGTGCGCGCTGTAGAGTTGCGACCCCTATAGGCAGCTGATCAGGCCATGCTGCAACGTTTGGATGTACCTTCACTGCGGGGCACCAACAGATGATGCTGGCTCGACGCTGGGAGGTTTGCCAAGAACATATCAGTTACAACACGAGGCAACAACCCAGGCTGCTTCACTTCCATGCAACAAGGCACAAGCCTGGAGGCAGCATGCATAGTCTCGCTCAACTTCTGTGGCAGGTGCAACAAGTCCTCAACTCCATGCTCAACTCCATGCTCTCCTCAGTGCGCTCAGATCAAGTAGCTGATAATCCGCCAGGGTAGGAAAATGGGCCACAGGAATATCCACTGCAGGGCAACACCGCACAACAAGGTCAGTGACATTAGGCTGGGCAGCAAGGAGGAAGTGTCGTAAATCGGGTGCCAAGGTCATCAGCATATGCGTGTGCGTCCATCTTGTTTGGCAGTGGCAGTGGGTAACCTACGCAAGGCACACCAGGCCCCTCCGCCCACATGCATTGGCCAAACCAAGGGGATCGGGCCATGACTCACTGCAACGGTCTTGACAACGAAGCACAGAACATAGAACGGCAGCAGGATGGGGAACAGCAGCGTAGTCAAGACGCACTTCAATACCTTCATGGGAAAAGTCACCTGCACAAACAAGTGGCAGCCACACCTGCATCATTGAAGGTGGTGGCCACACCAAAGCTGCCAATACAAGATCAATGCTGCCAAGTCTGACGATTCTCTTGTAGTGATCTCATCAGTGAAGCCCCTGCTCATGTGTACTGTTCGATCGTCATTCACTCCGGCTGCTGTGGCATGTCCCTCACACCCCCTCCGTGCCCACCAAGAAGCACACAATTTTGAATATCGGGTACAAGGGCCCCAACACCGTTGCCAGCAGGAATTGGGTTGCCACACCCATGGTTCAGCGCTACCCTTCACAACCTGTGCACAGTAGCAGCAGACAAGCAAGCATTGGCATGAGACGTGGAGGTCGCGCGAGCATGGTCGGTGCGCGGGATATGTGCGTGTGCTGCGCCCGCGGTAGGTGAAGGTAGCAGTATGAGTTCGACCTAGCAGTTCGCACACGACGTTCCCCGGCAATGACGCGAGGCTCACCTCACAAGCGAGAGGACACGGCTGGCGCGTGTGCGCCGAAGCTTTGCTCGCCTGTGCAGTGCACACGAATGACAGCAATGGGCATCTATGACCGAAGGCTTGCGGAAACGCCCACTCACTCGTCACCCATGAATGGCGACACGCGGAGAGAGGGGCGTTGTGACATGTTCACACGATATTCAAAGAGATTGGAACAGCACCCTTACGCGGGTGAGCACACAAGTTCAGTGATCCGTTGTCAATCTTCGAGCAGCGTCGACATGCCCGATAGCCAGACATGCGGGCTAAAGGACATAGATCAAAGACTCGACGGCGACCTGGGGCTGGATCCCTCAGTGAAGCCAAGGTTCAAGCAGTCGCAACTTGCTGCGTGTACGCCTTCCCGCCGATGTGTGAAGTGGGGGTGACAAGAGTAACATAAGTAGAAACACCCCCATGAAGTTCACTACCCATGTTCAAGATTCCTCCACCATGCTCAGCCTATCAGCAATTCAAGCCAGTGCGGGCCCTGATGTTGTGCCATGCGAGATTACCCACTCCCCTCCCGCCCCTGTGACCCCAGACCATGCTGCCGCTTGGGGCAGGTGGCTAGGTTGGAACCCCAACCTGGTGCTTAAGATTCAGCCACGCTGAGGCGAGGGTGCAGCGCCCGTGAAGCTGTGCTACTGGCATGGCCCCAGGTGGGTGAGCATCCTTGAGGCAGTACCTCACTTGTCAGCCCAGTGGGCAACAATGCCTAGGCAGACTGACAGGAGCCCTAGCCCTGTCTGCATGGAGTACACCGCTTGCACACATGGCATGGCCGCCTTCCACCTCCACCACTGCCTGAGCTCTGTGACAAGGCTACAGACTAAAATCCGCGTGACAAATGGTGCTGGCTTGGCCTTGGCAGCCTTGGTGGGCTGGGTGGGCTCAGCTGCCTCTGGCTCAACCTTGGTGCGTTTGCTGCGCTTGGCTGGCGGGGGAGCGCTGGGCCCTGGCGCTGAGGCTGCAGGCTGTGTGACTTCCTGGCTGCTGCGTAGGGGCTGTGGGTCCGTAAGCTGGTAGGAGCCCAAAGATAACCCCTAGCACACACTACTGTGCCACAGGCTACTGCCGCTGCTAAACCTGGTGTAAGCAGTCTTGCAGCAACATGTAGCCCATGCCAGGGTTTTGTCGCAGCACCTCCTTATCGCAGCACCTTTGGGACAGCCTGGCAACAATGCTCCCGGGTCTGTGGACGGCAAGGTTCAGCCTGCTGTCTTGCGCCGTTTTGAGAGCTTGCACATTAGACCAGGATCGAGATCTGCTCCCTCAGCTGGGTGGCCACGGATGGCCTGTACTGCGCCAGGTCGTCCAGCAGCACATGCAGCTGCTTTACAGTGTGGCTCAGACACAGGCCCCCCAGGGGACCCTGGCCCTTGTCATGGCTCACGCAGGCCTTGTGGGCCCGCGGCTTGTACTTCTGCAGCTCAGCCTGCAGCGCACCCACGCTGCTCTCATGTGAGTCGATACTGACATGGTCACTGGTCACCAGTGCAATGTGACTGCAGCCTGTCATGGAAGGTGAGGTGAGGTGAGTGTGAGGTGAGGAGGTGCTGAGGTGGGAGAGAGGAGGGACATTGATGTTCCGAGTACCTGGGTTTTGGCCTTGAGTCTCAGCAGGCGCTGGGCATGGTGCTCAATCCACTGCGCTGTGCGTAGCTCAGCCTTCATCAGGCAGACGGTCCTGCCCAGCATCCCCAGCTTGGCCCCCACATGCAAGTCCCACACATCCACTGGGTGGCAGCTGGCCCCCCCTGCCCTGTTCGTGACGTGTGCTACGGGCCCCAGAACAATGTCCTGCCCATCCTGGGATGACAAGAGGCTGAAGGACTTGCTGGCCAGGTCATAGGTCACGGTGGCATACCTCTTCTTTATGCCTCCGCCGACAATGGAATCGCAGCTGATGCGGAGGCCCAGGTCAGCTGACTCGCAATCCTCTGACCACCAGCTGTAGAAGACCAGCTGCTGGATGTCTGTGATGGGGGCCTGGGTGGTATCGTGGACCCTGGTTGCTTCTTGAGGTGGCAGGGTGGTGAGCAGGTGGGGTGGAGGTGCCTGGTCGCATGCAGTCAGGGAGGCAAAGTCGAGGCAGTGCTGGCTGTTGTCAGCATCACGCTGCGGAGTTGTTGCCGGAGAGCCCGAGGCCATCATCACTTTCGCCTCCCACTGCTTTGTGTGTCCTTATACGGCATAATGTGGCATGTCTGGCGCTCGCGGCAGTTCAAAGCGAAAGGGCTGGAGTCCGGCTTGCCTGTGAGGCCGCGACGCCCGGCTGGGATGTCAGGCCGGTCTGTCACGGGGAAGCAGGCATGCTGGTTGAATTGAGAAAGTGTCATCATCCCTTCCCATGTCCAAACGCATTGAGCGCATACCCGGATTCCTTCATAGGCTGCTGCCGATGCTCACGTCTCCTCCTCGATGCTGGTGATGCTGGTCGCCTTTGCTCAGACAAATGGCCATTGCTCAGCCAAGGAAGGTCTACGGTGGATGATTTGGTGGAGTATTCTTGTTTAGTTCCGCCCGGTTCATACATGCAGACATGTATGGTTGCCATGCATACCACGCATGCATACCATGCAAGTCTTGCTGGCGGCACCACTTTACCAAACCCAAACCAGCAATCAAGGAGGTTTGCCAAAGTGGCTGATTGAGTACTTCTTGCCTGCCTTACTCAGGTCAGGTCGCTGCGTAGCACGAGCGGCAGCGAATGAGGAAGCCTGCGGCCGCGCACAGTCAGTCACCAAGCATCGCAGCATCACTGAAATCCAAGCAAGCGGCAAAGCGCGGCGTTAAGGCGCGGCGCGGTAGCGGCCTTGCGAGCTCTGCTGGCTGGACCAGCGTAGACATCGGCGAAGACTTCTTGCTAGGCGCTGAGGAGGGAGGCTTTGCGGGTTTGGAGGTGCTGGAGGACCCGTCTCTTCTCGACCCAGCCCTCCTCAAGGGTGGGCCAGCATTGCACTCCATGCCAGTGACCTGGACCCCCCCCCCCCAGAGGTACATTTCCATCTAATGTAACTGCAGGCTTGCAGGATGCTGACGCAAGCCACGCAAGTCATCCCGACTCACAGCACAATGCAGAGGATGGCATGGCAGACCTCCCTACTCCTATAGATGACATGGAGTCACTCAAACAGCGGTTGGCAGCATTGGAATCAGAGAACAGGCAACTGAAAGGCCAGCAGGTTGGCAATGCCACGGGTGGGACTGCAGCAGTAGCACACTTAGCAGGACCCAGTGATGGGGATGCCGCTACGCCCGTCACAGGCAAGCGAGCAAAGACTGCCAAATGGGTCGAGCTGCGCAAAGCCAAGATTGCGGCAACCAGGCTGGCCCGTCAGGCAGCAAAGGCTGCAAAGGGGCAGGCAGACAAGGCTGGACCAGGAGCAGCTGCTGCATCCAGCTTGGCAGATGGTCCTTCTGCTCCAGTAGATGAGGACTCAGGGCATGGACATGGACGGCCTGCAGGGTCTTGTAAGAAGAGAGCCAGCGGCAGCAGCAGCAGCGCTCCAGGCGCTGCGGAACCATGCCGCCCAGCAGCAGCAACTGCAGCGGCAGCAGCATGGAGCGAGGTTGACATGTCAGCATGGAAGGAGTTTGGGCTGCACCCCTTGCTGGAGCAAGGCCTAGCCATGCAGGTCAGAGTGTGTGCAGGCTGCCTGATTGAGTACACTTCCTGATTGAGTGCACTCCTGGGAGTGTACACACTCCAGCCTCCGCTGCCAGTGCTGAGGGGGCTTGACTACCAGCTTGCAAGAGGCACACCCCTCAGGTGCTCGGCAGGCAGCAACGAAACCACTGCTGTGTAATGTGTCGTGCTGTACCATGCTTTCTTCTGCCGCTGTGGCCAGGGCTTCACTCGGCCCACGGCAATTCAAGCAGCGGTGCTGCCGGCCGCTTGCCGGGACGGCTCAGATGTTATTGGTGCTGCACAAACAGGCAGCGGCAAGACACTGGCGTTTGGTCTGCCCATCTTCCAGCGCCTGCTGCAGGTCAGGTTGGATCAAGCTGGGTCAGATCGAACCAGGCCAGGCAAAGGCAGGGCAGGGTGGTGTAGGCTGTGCCGGGCAGGCCTGGCCAGGCCAGGTCAGCAGGCGGTGAGCATGACAGGTAAAGCTTGCGTTTGTGCACAACCCATTGGCAGGGCTGTGAGGTGAAGGGTGCCTGAAGAGGGGCGGCCTGGGCCAGGTTGGAGTCTGTGTGCGCACCTTACCTGGCAAAGCCTCCTCCATAACCTGGTGCCTGCACCACAGTCAACATAACGAGAGAGTGAGGTGCTGTGGCCGCCTCTGGGTCACACGTAGGAGCGTGAGATGCAGGAGGCGGAAGCAGCAGAGGCTGGGCCTACCACCTCCCCATTAGATGGTCGCCTGCGCGCCCTGATCATGACCCCTACCCGCGAGCTGGCGCTGCAGGTCAGGAGCACATGATCCAGGCCGCCTAGGCTGCACTGCCCTGTAAACCTATCGATGTTGCTGCCAGTTGGCGCCACTCCTGCTGTGGCTGCAGCTGCGATTACCGCCGCTGCTGCTGCTGCTGAACCAGGATGCCTCAGCATGTGTCGAGGTGGGCTTGCTGGAGGCTGTGTAGGGGGCTGCCATTGCAGGTGTCGGCCCACCTGACAGCCCTGGGCAAGGTAGCCAGGATCCGTGTGGCAGCTATTGTGGGCGGCTTGGCACATGTTAAACAAGTAAGTGGGGTGGCCTTGTGTGCCACCCGTTACGCTGCAGCCTTAGTGCCAAGTCCAGGGCCGGCGAGGTCAGGCACGTTGGCAGCAGCCTGTCCCTGCCACTAAGCCAATCGCTTTGCCCCAGTGCCGTGCCTACCAAGCACCATGCTTGCCTGAGACCCCCTGAGACTGGCCTGCCTCTGGCCTGCCTGTGCCTGGTCACAGACCCGGCTGCTGGCCGCCAGGCCGTCAGTGCTGGTGGCCACCCCTGGGCGGCTGTGGGAGCTGCTGCGTGAGGCCAGCTCTCCGCACCTGGCTGACTTCGGGGCTCTGAGCTTCCTGGTGCTGGATGAGGCCGACAGGATGGCTCAGAAGGGCCATTTTCAGGTGCAGTGAGTGCAGCCTCGGTACGTGACCTGGCTAGGCAGCAGCATTGTGGAGCAGCTGCTGTGGGGCGTGGGACCCAGTGGTGGCTGGGTGGGCAGGGCAGGGGACAGAGGCGGGCAATGGCAGGGTACAAATAACTGCCTTGTGACCGCACCTAACTCGCCCTTCTCAACTCAAGGGCAGGCTCAAAGGCAGGCTTTCTCAGTGCCGCCGTAGCCAACACATGCTCTACTAAGGCGCCTAGCCTGGACTGCTCCACTCGCCCCTCACCAATGACTACAGAGCTGGCAGTCTTGCAGAGCTTTGCATGCTTATCAACATGCCGGGCACATGCTCCAACCGCCATGCTGGCTCCCAGCTCGTCATGCTAACTGCCATCATGCACTGCTGCTTGCCACTGCGCCTGATGGCTGGTACCCCATCATGCAGGCTGCTGCTGCTGCTGCTGCCGCTGCTGCTGCTGGCCTGCTGCTGCCACTGCTGCTGCAGGAGCTGGAGTCCATCTTGGACCTCATCCCCAGGCCAGGCGTGCGGCTGGGTGCCACCTATGAGCCAGACTTTCAGGAAACCCTAGCTGCGTCCACCGCCTTGGAGGCAGCTGGTCGGACTGAGTCAGGCGCACGCACACTGGCTGAGCAAGGGGCCAGCGAAGGGTTGATAGAGGATCTAGGCGGGGAGGGAGACGAGCAGATGGGAGAGGAAGAGGAGAGGGAGGGGGAGGAGATGGAGGGCGGGAATGAGGAGCAGGGGGAGGCAGGTCAGCAACAGGCCGCCAGGAGGGAAGTAGGAAATGCGGGCCGGGTTCAGCGCAGCAAGCAGGCAGGAGGGCGGGAGCAAGGCATTGGCAAGGCAGCGGGGAAGAAGGCGGGTGGGCGGAAGGCGGCGGGTCAGTGGGGCCCTGGAGGCCCTTTGCAGACCTTGGTGTTCAGCGCCACCTTGACTCTGCCAAAGGACATGCGGCGGCGCCTGAAGAAGGGCAAAGGCGGCGGGGCTCTCGGCAGCACCGACCTGGACAGCCTGATGGACATGCAAGTGCTGCTGGGCATGGCCGTCACGCAGCACGCCCCTGCCTTGCAACACACTGATGAAATCCCTGCTCTTGCCCTGGTCCTCACCACTAGTGGCCGGGTGGCCAGCCACTGGACACATTGCCAGGGCAGCCGACCATAAAGGCACCCAGATCTTCCCCTCACCCTAACTCACTTTTCACTCAACTGACGGCACTGATCATGCTGTGTCTCTTTCGCTTGTACTTAAACACGCAGGGTTCCCTTCCGCGGGGACCCTGCCATTGTGGACCTGACCGCGGGCAGTCACCAAGTGGCAGCAGGCGTGACAGAGGCCTATGTGCCCTGCATGGAGGGCAGTGACCGAGATGCCCTGCTCTACTACCTGCTGGTCAAGTAGGTGCACCTCCACTCAATGCCTCCCCACCCCTGCAGGGCTAAGAGCACCGAGTGGCTCTGTCCTAGCTGCTACCACCACACAGGGTGCAAAGCAGGCAGTTCTCTCGCTGCTGCTAGATCTGCCTACCACTCTGTCATGCCTGGTGGTTGGGTGCAGCAGCTGCAGCTGAGACCAGGGCCAGCCAGCGCTGTGGTTGATGCGCAGGCACCCAGGGCGCACCCTGGTGTTTGCCAACGCAGTCACTGCTCTGCGTCGGGTGGCTGCACTGCTCAAGGTGCTGGGCCTGCCAGCACACGCCATCCACGCCCAGCAGCAACAGCGTCAACGACTCAAGGTAAGGGGTGGGGCCTGCGGCTGCTGCTGATGTGACTGTAAGCAAGCCATGTCAATGCTGTTGGCTGCTGCTGCTGCTGCTGCTGCTGTTTGCATCGGGGCTTGTACAGACTACCTCTGCACTATGCGCTGATAGTGGATGCTTGCTTTGATGTGCTGTGCACTGGCGTCGCCCTGCTGTGGTGCTCATGGGGCGAAACAATGCAAACTCACTCCACCCTCATAGCATCTGCATTTCCTGCATGCTGGTCAACCAGCTGGTGGGTGATGCACTGCACTCCCTTGCTGCGACAAGGCTTTGGACCGTTTCAAGAGTGACGATCAGGCAGTGCTGGTGGCCTCGGACGTGGCTGCTCGAGGGCTAGACATCCCTGGCGTCAGGTGTGCTGTGGTGTTTGTTTAGCAGCATGGCATGCACATCTAAACATATGTCCCTTGTCACTGGAACGCACTCTGGATTGAGCAACACGAGGGTTCTTGTAGCAACATGTCGGCCTCTGCGACTGGGTGGACGTCGCACAGGTGCGTCATCCACTACCAGCTCCCCGCGTCCGCCGACACTTACATCCACCGCTCCGGCCGGACAGGGCGAGGTGCTGGCAGCTCCGGCTTGGCGCTGGCGCTGGTAGCCCCGGATGAGGCAGTCAAGTTTCGCACACTGTGCCGCGCGCTGGGCAAGGACAGTCTGCCACCCAGCTTCCCGATTGACAAAACGCTGATGCCCCTGGTGCGGCGGTCAGCTGCCTCTCCCACCGGTTGCTCCTGCTGCAATTTTCTGAGGCTGCCGTACTCGCATGGTGCTACAGGTTGTCCAGCGGGTCAAATTGGCGCTCAAGATCGATGAGGTGGAGCGCGCAATGCGCAAGGAGCTGGCAAACAGCAGCTGGGCTACTCGACAGGCTGCGGAGGCTGGGCTGGATGAGCCTGGCGACAGCGACCAGCCAGCTGTGGCCTGCAACGGCGTAGGCAGAAAGCGAGGGCGAGGTGATTCGCACAAACCTGACGACGAGGAGGACTCTGACGACGACCAGACACTCAGGAACAAGCGCGCGAGAGCTGCTCAGGTGCGTGCGAGGCACTACCTACTGTATGATAGTGCGGTCGGCACTGATTTAGACAGCTCTACCCCCACCGCTGCTTCGTCAACACATTGTGCTGCGCGACAGTTGTCACCTGTAACATCGCCTGTTTTGGTCACAGGCGTCTAGTCTTCTGGCACTCAAAGCCCAGTTGGCGCACCTTTTAGCCGTGCCCTTGGCACCCAAGATGTCGCGGGCTTTCTTCACTGGCGGAGCTGCTGCCGGGGTCGCCGTCAGTGGTGCAGCAGCTCGAGGCGGATCACTGCCTCCCCAGGCCGTGCAACATTCACCCGCAGCCGCAACGGGTACTGCTGCCGCTCATCTAGGCACGGCTCGCGACAAGCCTCAACAGGGGCGACATCAGCCCGCCAACGAGGATGCTGTGTTTGATGCGGGTGCTTCAGCGGCAGCGACGCTAGCACACTCCACAGCGGCGGCAAGCTCCGTACAAGCAGCAATCGCAGTGGCCAAGCACCTGGCCAGTAGTGCGGCCGCCGCCTCGGAGGCCGTCGCGGCCCGGTCCCGGAGCGCATCATCGCGACACAGCAAACGCAGCAAGCAGCGCCTGGTTGCTGCTGCACCCAGCACGCCTCAGGTGTCTATCGCGGTTACAGGAGCGATGCAACCAAAAAAGTATCCAAGCAAGGAGGCACTGGCCTTTCAAGAGTTGGCGAAGCGCGCTGCGCGCAAGCAGCGCAGAAAAGGCGGCGGCGCAGCAGTGCCAACTGCAAATGTGGGCAAGGTTGGAAAAGCAGCACATCACGGAGCAAGTAAACGCGTGGGATTGGTTGTCATCCCACCTGCTCTAGGCCGCGACGCGACGGGGGCTGAGGCATTGGAGGCGCTCAAACGGCGTATGGTGGTATGATGTAGTAACGCTTCACCATATCTTCACTCACGTAAGACGGGTCCTGTTAGCAGAGTGTGGAATGAACATTGTGTTCAACATTGAGGAGAGATAGCATATTTACAAAGGATTATAGAGGATGCAGCTGCAATATCCAACGTTTACACTATGTGTCTGCTGCAACAAGTTGCATCTACATTCTACTGTCCGTTGTTCGCGTCTGTGTTGGTACACTATGTTTCAGACCATCATTTCTTTACAGCTTCTCACGAACGCCCGTCTGCAACCAGGCATGGCAACAGTGCAGGTCAAACAGAAGTGGTTGCTTAGCGTCGCACACGTGAATCATTCTCATGACCACTCATGACCCCTCACCACCCAGCCCTACTCAGTCAACCCCGCCCCTGCCAACTCCTGCATCGACAGGGTTTCCATTTCTCACCCTTACCTTCTACCTTGCTCTGTATGGGTAGGCCTATCCTCCACAGCCACGAGCAACACAGCTGGCCCAGTTAATCTGTAACATCTCACCTGGCCCGCATTGTTTACGCCAGTCTTCAGGGTCTCTATCGTCTCCCCCACAAACTCCTTTACACGCTGACCCACTGACTCAACCGTTGACCTGCAGGCAGCATCACAGCCCCATTGCTCCCATGAACCAGGTTTCCCTTCATTACTGCCATATGCTGCAGTTGGGCCCAACACAGCAAAACACCCGAATGCACTGCCTGGCAACCACCGGAGGACAACTACTACCGCCCTGTGTGTACACTAGGCACGGTAGTAAGCTACATTGGGCCTCAAGCAGAGCAAGCCAGAGCAGGCGCCTCACAACCTGTTGCAACAGTGCATGTGTCATTGCCAGTCACTGCTGTTGCCAGTCACTGCTGTTGTTGGACCATAGTTGTTGTAAACCAGTCAATGCTGTTGTGGGCTAGTCACCAGTTATTGTGGGCCAGTCACTGCTGTTGTTGATCCATAGTTGTTATTGTGGACCAGTCACTGCTGTTGTTGAACCACGTTGTGGTGGATGTCATGTGAAGATGATGCCTGCTGTTGCTGCTTCCTTTTACTGTAGCCAGCCAGGCCAGGAAGTGGGTCAGCTGGACCTCGTGCTCTGAGCAACCCTGTTTGGGCCAGCAGCCCATGATGTGCGTCTCTTGCTGCAGCACCTCAACTCTTCCCCTCACACCCCTGCTGCTACCCGCCCCCTGGTCCTTGCCTGGCAGTGGACTCCATGGAGCCCTGGTCATGCAGGGGTTCGCCAGTGGAGGGGTTCACCTGCAGCCAGGCATACACCAGGTAAGCCAGGTTACACCAAGCCAGTAGGGCGAGCACAGTGAGTCAATGCTTCTTTCTGCTGGCACCTCATTCCACCCCAGACCTGTTCCTGACCACAGCACACCATTCCAACTCTTCGCTCCCACTCGACTGTACCCGACATGCACACATCAACACGACACTTTCCAGCCCCTTTGTTACCCTGACTGGCTGATTTCCTACCCCAGACCCCTCCCTAACCCCTTGGCTTGGCAGGTCCTGCCCTTGTCAGTGTTCAAGCTCTTGACCAACTGGCCCAAGCTGGCGCGCGCAACCATAGCATGAGGCTAGTTGTAGAAGCCAACACGACCAGGCAGAGATGCAAGGTGGCTGAACCAGTTTCAACTGCAAGGCATCAGACTTGGCCCTGCTTGGTGCCCTCAAACCCTGCCTTGACTGCACCCACTTTTGTGCCCTCCTCACTGCTGGCCATCTTTGCATTCAGTGCTGCAAGCAAGCAAATGGCGAGAGCAGGTGAGTGAGGCCGGCAAGCTCAAATGAAATGCGGAGGGGCTGCTGAACATTGTGGCACAGGCCAGGCAGACTTCAGTCATGTGAGAACGTATGTAAACCCTGACCTTGGGACGCAAACATAGACTTGTCTGGCCAGATCACAAGCAGTGGGATGGGTGAGAATGAAGACAACTGTTCAGCACAGCTGACATTTGGCACAGGTTGAAACAGCTGGCAAGTGGTTTTGACTAGTGCGGATGTTGTTTGGTGCGGTCACTCACCATCAGTCACACCAGCCCCTGGCTTCGCCTGGTTTTCAGCCCGGTACTCCTCCTGGCTGTAGCCAATGGAGTCTGCATACGCCTGCTTGGCGGCGCGGAACTCGGGGCCCTGTGCCACAGTGGTGATAAGCACCGGGTGAAGTGCAGTGTGCTAGGCGCCTAATTAGGACAGTGTGCAGGGCGCTGGGTCTCTGTTCTCCCCTGACCTCTGCGGAGCTGGCCATGCAGCATACGTGCTATGCCACAGAGCCTTTCGCTGCACTCATAACCACACCGTGGGCCTGGTGCAGTGTTTGATATACTCAGACTGCGCTACTCGATCAGCTGTGGGGGCTGCGGTGGGTGTAGAAGCAGGTGTGTGCTCCCCGTCTCTGCTGCCTCCAGCCTCGGTTGTTTACTCCTGCTGGAGCTCGCAACCCCGCTATAGACCAGCAAGACGTGGCAGTGAATGCTGGGGAATGCTGGGGAATGCTGGGGTGAGCCACAGGAGGGCGCATCACCCTACCGCATTGCTTGGGGTGTCGCCCTTGGCAAACTCCTCAATGGTCCCCGTCACAGTTCCAGCCGTGTTAATGCCACTGCGGTCAGGCAGCATGATACTTCTTTGTGGCAATAGCCCCTACAAGTGCTGCTCTCCCTGCCTTGTCTCACTTCTGGTGCTACCCTTTCCACATGTCCTGGTCAGCTAGACTAGCTCCCCTCCCTGCCTGAACCCGGCAGGGCTCGTGGCGATACAATACCCAGAGCATCATGTCTCAAGCCATCACATCTATTGAATCGTGCAGCGACCCTACAGCAGGCTCCAGCAACAGTTGACTATTGTTACCTTGCTACCCTGATTCCGCACCTATCAGGGTCAGGATCCCTCCACCCTGTGCGGTCCACCTGTAACTCCTCCATCTCTTTAACCTACGGAAAGAAGCCCAGCAGCTCTCGGGCTGGGTCCATGGCACGCACTGAGCAGCCTCGGCTGACGCGCTATTTGTAATGCGAATGGCCTCTACCTGGCTTTTCTTGCTCTCCGCCAAGTTCGCGGCAGAGATTTCGGCACCCCGGTCGGATAGTCCGGAATGCGTGCGAGGCGCCCCAGCATTACCCTACGACGTCACGTCAGCATGCTCCTAGGTGCAGAGTTTTGCAGCATTTGGAGGGCGCAGTCGCACGGTGTCTCCGGCATCTCAAGCATGCATCAATAAGCGTGCTTATTCAGTCCTACATCTGAAGCTGCTTGCCAGACTCACTGCGGCACCGCTTGCGAACGAAAGTGATGACATCAAACCCCTGCACCCCCGCAACGCTGCACTGGCGAGCATAGTGCCTGCAAAACAAGGTTTTGTAAGACGCAGGTTGAACCAACACCTTTGTCACCGGGTCAACTCGGGTGTGACTGTCTGGGTGACACTTCCTAACAGTTCCATGGAGCTTGTCGCGGACGGTTGTACGGTGTGAAACCATCATCACCACTGCAGCAAGCCTGTCAACAGTTTGGCTTGTTGTAGGTCAGATAGTCACGGTGCGGCACTGCTGCCCATGCATGCACCCTGCTGAGTAATGGCTGGTCTCCTCTGACCCTTGGCTGCGTCGGCGACGTAGCTTGCTGCGTGTTACCAGTAATAGGTAAAGAGGTAGACAGGCTTGACTCCTGGTGGTTAATGATTACTGTGGCGCGCACCATCTCAACGTTGCAGCGCAACCATGCTCAAATTCGCTGATGCTCCCATCCTCATGCAAGTATCCGCACCACGTATATTGATGCATGGTGTTCGTCACACATTGCACGAGCAACATTAGCACACTGTTGTCACATTACTTTATGACATGTCTAGTCATGGCAAAGATAAAGACAATCATTGCAGTAGACTTGCACCACTGTAATTATTGTTTGCATTGTGAGAATGCATGGTGGCAGTGTGTACATAGTTGCACAAGGGGAGACTGATGTGGATGATGTGCTGCATCTCATCTTTGATTTGACAATGCATTGCAGACCTCAGGCTGAGGATGTGGGTTTTGCAAGCAGGGTCATCGGGCAGTTCATGGTAGAGTTGTGTGCACCCGTTCATGTGCCTGCTGCCATGGAGCATGTCGTGAGTTCATGCCCAAGATGCAATTGAGCAAGGCCAAGCAGCCGTACCAAGCGGACGGTCACAACGGTGTGAAACCATTATCAATGTATAGGGCACTATTACAGCTCAAAAGAATGAAAATGGAACGACATAGTACACACCCATACCGATGAAGGCAATGAAGAAGCAATGAGACAGTTGTGTCAGCAAGGAACCACACGGGGCTACTGATTGCACTAATGTGGGGCAAGATTGAGATGCAATATAGGAACTGCAGATAAGCTATGCCTAAGTCTTGTGGAGCCACCGTCCGCTGCAGGACACGCCGTCACATCGGCGCCAGCTGCTGCTCAGCAAGCCAGGGCTGTATGTGAGCAGGCCAATAGCTGGGGCCCTGCTGCTGGCAGTCCAGCTAGGCAGGTGAGGCGCTGCAGGTGCTTCAAGTGATGTGTGGGGTGCTGCTTGTAACAGGCACCAGGTTGTGGCGGCCTCCCTAGCCCCTGAGTGCTGCCTTGATGGCGGTGTTCACATCAACGCCTCCGTTCCCTCCTGCTCCACCAACGCCCTGCAGGCAAGCAAACGTTGCAGTTGTGCACCATGCAGGCACAACCGCTGCTAGGCAGGGCCTAGTGATGGTTGGGGTGGGGTCGTTTTCCTTAGCTGGGGCGATCTGCTGCCTGCCTACTGCCTTCTCCTTCCACTCCACTGACCTTGCCACCAATTGATGTGCCGCTGCCAACCACTGATGAAGAGCCACCAATGCCTGCGCCCCCCGCGCCCCCATTGCCCAGCAGGCTGCGGCGACCAATGCCACCTCGGCCTCCAGCACCGCCAGTCCCAGTGCCACCCGTTGCGATCGCCCTCCCATCATTGATGATGACAATGCCAGGACCCACACCTGCACAGCACAGCGCAGTGCTTTGCTGGTGAGGGTGATGGGAAGGAGAGTCACTGTGCCCGGGCTGTTAGGATGGGTGCGGGCAACAAGGGCGCGCTAGTCAGGGGCAAGGGTCCGGGTAAGGTGCAAGCACGCAGTGTGGGGCAGGGAGGGGCAGCAGAGGGCTGCAGGGCGTCAGGCCAATGCAGTGCTCTGGCAGTGAGTGCCTACGCTGAGGGTAGCAGTAAGGCCCACACACCTCCACTGCCGCTGCTGCCACGGCCGCTGCACATGCCGGGGCACTTGTCTGGCACGCCTGGCCTGTTACACTGGCTGGGTCCCCAGGAAGAGCACTCGATGGAGTCAGCAGCACGTACACCTGCGGGGCCAGCAGGGCGGCCAGGGCAGAGCAGGGCAGGGTGGGAGGAGCGCAGAGGGGACATGATGTTGAGCCAACGCTGCTGTGACGGTCCTGGGCTGCACCCACAGCCGTCGCAGCAGCAGACTAGCACTGGTTGTGCTTACTTGATGGCTGGCCGAGCAGGAGCAGGGCTGCCATTGTCAGGCAGGCGAAGGTGGTGAAGGCGGAGCTGGAGGGTATGCGCATCTTGTTTGCTGCTTGCTTCACACGTCCTGCATGCTCGGAGACCGATTGTGAGGTGCTCGGCGCGCATCGCTACAGGAGACCCGCTCACCGCGACACACCAGCCGCGCTCACCTGCACGTCTCCGAGCTCAAGTTATTGACACGGCTCTTGAGTCGCTGTGTGATTCTTGCTCCCAGACAGAGCTGGAGTTGCCCGTCTGGGTCTGTAAGGAGTGATGCGAGGAAGCTGCGTGTCTCACGTTCATCAGTGGGAACTGAAAACTGGAAACCGGAACCTGGTACCTGGAACCTGGAGACTGGGAACCGAGCAATTGCCCGCTTTAGTGATAGCGGTGACTCTTTCAAGATGAACCACCCACGTGCGCACCCTCCGCCCCTGGCCGCGCCCTCCGTGGCTTCAAGCGAGTTGCCTGTCAATGCTGCGGTTGCTTTTCTATTCAGCCGTCTTGCTTCGGGCAACGTTGGACTGGAAGCTGGTTGTCGGCTCTTGCTTGGAGATCCATGACACGGGTTGTGGTTGATGTTGAGGTCATGGCGGGGAACGGACATGGCACGGGCTGGTGGTGTTAGACATATGCGACCACTGCAGCAAGCCTGTGTCAGCAGTTTGACTTGTTGTAGGTCAGATAGTCACGGTGCGGCACTGCTGCCCATGCATGCACCCTGCTGGTTTATGGCTGGTCTCCTCTGACCCTTGGCTGCGTCGGCGACGTAGCTTGCTACGTGTTATCAGTATTAGGTAAAGAGGTAGACAGGCTTGACTCCTGGTGGTTAATGATTACTGTGGCGCGCACCATCTCAACGTTGCAGCGCAACCATGCTCAGATTCGCTGATGCTCACATCCTCATGCCAGTATCTGCACCATGTATGTTGATGCATGGTGTTCGTCATACATTGCATGAGCAACATTAGCACACTGTTGTCACATTACTTTATGACATGTCTAGTCATGCCAAAGATAAAGGCAATCGTTGCAGTCGACTTGCACCACTGTAATGATTGTTGTCTGCGCTGTGAGATTGCGCGGTGGCAGTGTGTACATAGTTGCACAAGGGGAGACAGATGTGGATGATGTGCTCTATCTCATCTTTGCTTCACTGCAGACCTCAGGCTGGGGATGTAGGTTTCGCAAGCTGGGTCTTGAGGCAGTTCATGGATGAGTTGTTTGCGCCCATTCATGTGCTTGCTGCCATGGAGCATGTCTTGACACAAGACTTGAGTTTTCATGTTCAAAAAGCAATTGAGCAAAGCCAAGCAGCCATACCAAGCGGACGGTCACAGCGGTGTAAAACCATTCAGCACTGTTACAGCTCCAAGGAAAGAAAAGTGAATTCCAGAGTACACACCCATACCGATGAAGGCAATGAACAAGCAATGAGACAGCTGTGTAAGTAAGGAACTACATGGGCTACTGAATGCAAGAATGCGTGCCAAGGTTAAAAAGCAATCAAGTAACTACAGATAAGCTATGCCTAACTCTTTATGGAGCCACCGTCCGCTGCAGGACACGCCCTCACGTCGGCGCCAGCTGCTGCTCAGCAAGCCAGAGCTGGATGTGAGCAGGCCAGTAGCTGGGGCCCTGCTGCTGGCAGTCCAGCTAGGCAGGTGAGGCGCTGCAGGTGCTTCAAGTGATGTGTGGGGTGCTGCTTGTAACAGGCACCAGGTTGTGGCGGCCTCCCTAGCCCCTGAGTGCTGCCTTGATGGCGGTGTTCACATCAACGCCTCCGTTCCCTCCTGCTCCACCAACGCCCTGCAGGCAAGCAAACGTTGCAGTTGTGCACCATGCAGGCACAACCGCTGCTAGGCAGGGCCCAGTGATGGTTGGGGTGGGGTCGTGTTGCTGGGCTGGGGCGATCTGCTGCCTGCCTACTGTCCTGGCAGCGCAGCACTCATGACCGTGATAGCCGCACAACATGCGTGAGGTGACCCAGCATGCCCCTGCTGCACCTGCCTCTTCCTCTTGCCACTCCACTGACCTTGCCACCAATTGATGTGCCGCTGCCAACCACTGCGGATGAGCCACCAATGCCTGCACCGCCGGCGCCCCCATCGCCCAGCAGGCTGCGGCGGCCTCCCTTGCCAAAGAGTGCTGCCTTAATGGCGGTGTTCACATCAACGCCTCCGTTCCCTCCTGCTCCACCAATGCCCTGCAAGCAAGCCCACATGGCAGTGATGCACCATGCAGGCACAGCCGCTGCTAGGCAGGGCCCAGTGATGGTTGGGGTGGGGTCGTGTTGCTAAGCTGGGGCGATCTGCTGCCTGCCTACTGTCCTGGCAGCGCAGCACTCATGACCGTGATAGCCGCACAACATGCGTGAGGTGACCCAGCATGCCCCTGCTGCACCTGCCTCTTCCTCTTGCCACTCCACTGACCTGGCCACCAATTGATGTGCCGCCGCCAACCACTGATGAAGAGCCACCAATGCCTGCGCCCCCCGCGCCCCCATTGCCCAGCAGGCTGCGGCGACCAATGCCACCTCGGCCTCCAGCACCGCCAGTCCCAGTGCCACCCGTTGCGATCGCCCTCCCATCATTGATGATGACAATGCCAGGACCCACACCTGCACAGCACAGCGCAGTGCTTTGCTGGTGAGGGTGATGGGAAGGAGAGTCACTGTGCCCGGGCTGTTAGGATGGGTGCGGGCAACAAGGGCGCGCTAGTCAGGGGCAAGGGTCCGGGTAAGGTGCAAGCACGCAGTGTGGGGCAGGGAGGGGCAGCAGAGGGCTGCAGGGCGTCAGGCCAATGCAGTGCTCTGGCAGTAAGGCCCACACACCTCCACTGCCGCTGCTGCCACGGCCGCTGCACATGCCGGGGCACTTGTCTGGCACGCCTGGCCTGTTACACTGGCTGGGTCCCCAGGAAGAGCACTCGATGGAGTCAGCAGCACGTACACCTGCGGGGCCAGCAGGGCGGCCAGGGCAGAGCAGGGCAGGGTGGGAGGAGCGCAGAGGGGACATGATGCTGAGCCAACGCTGCTGTGACGGTCCTGGGCTGCACCCACAGCCGTCGCAGCAGCAGACTAGCACTGGTTGTGCTTACTTGATGGCTGGCCGAGCAGGAGCAGGGCTGCCATTGTCAGGCAGGCGAAGGTGGTGAAGGCGGAGCTGGAGGGTATGCGCATCTTGTTTGCTGCTTGCTTCACACGTCCTGCATGCTCGGAGACCGATTGTGAGGTGCTCGGCGCGCATCGCTACAGGAGACCCGCTCACCGCGACACACCAGCCGCGCTCACCTGCACGTCTCCGAGCTCAAGTTATTGACACGGCTCTTGAGTCGCTGTGTGATTCTTGCTCCCAGACAGAGCTGGAGTTGCCCGTCTGGGTCTGTGAGGAGTGATGCGAGGAAGCTGCGTGTCTCACGTTCCTCAATGGGAACTGAAAACTGGAAGCCGGAACCTGGTACCTGGAACCTGGAGACTGGGAACCGAGCAATTGCCCGCTTTAGTGATAGCGGTGACTCTTTCAAGATGAACCACCCACGTGCGCACCCTCCGCCCCTGGCCGCGCCCTCCGTGGCTTCAAGCGAGTTGCCTGTCAATGCTGCGGTTGCTTTTCTATTCAGCCGTCTTGCTTCGGGCAACGTTGGACTGGAAGCTGGTTGTCGGCTCTTGCTTGGAGATCCATGACACGGGTTGTGGTTGATGTTGAGGTCATGGCGGGGAACGGACATGGCACGGGCTGGTGGTGTTAGACATATGCGACCACTGCAGCAAGCCTGTGTCAGCAGTTTGACTTGTTGTAGGTCAGATAGTCACGGTGCGGCACTGCTGCCCATGCATGCACCCTGCTGGTTTATGGCTGGTCTCCTCTGACCCTTGGCTGCGTCGGCGACGTAGCTTGCTACGTGTTATCAGTATTAGGTAAAGAGGTAGACAGGCTTGACTCCTGGTGGTTAATGATTACTGTGGCGCGCACCATCTCAACGTTGCAGCGCAACCATGCTCAGATTCGCTGATGCTCACATCCTCATGCCAGTATCTGCACCATGTATGTTGATGCATGGTGTTCGTCATACATTGCATGAGCAACATTAGCACACTGTTGTCACATTACTTTATGACATGTCCAGTCATGGCAAAGATAAAGGCAATCGTTGCAGTCGACTTGCACCACTGTAATGATTGTTGTCTGCGCTGTGAGATTGCGCGGTGGCAGTGTGTACATAGTTGCACAAGGGGAGACAGATGTGGATGATGTGCTCTATCTCATCTTTGCTTCACTGCAGACCTCAGGCTGGGGATGTAGGTTTCGCAAGCTGGGTCTTGAGGCAGTTCATGGATGAGTTGTTTGCGCCCATTCATGTGCTTGCTGCCATGGAGCATGTCTTGACACAAGACTTGAGTTTTCATGTTCAAAAAGCAATTGAGCAAAGCCAAGCAGCCATACCAAGCGGACGGTCACAGCGGTGTAAAACCATTCAGCACTGTTACAGCTCCAAGGAAAGAAAAGTGAACTCCAGAGTACACACCCATACAGATGAAGGCAATGAACAAGCAATGAGACAGCTGTGTAAGTAAGGAACTACATGGGCTATTGAATGCAAGAATGCGTGCCAAGGTTAAAAAGCAATCAAGTAACTACAGATAAGCTATGCGTAACTCTTTATGGAGCCACCGTCCGCTGCAGGACACGCCCTCACGTCGGCGCCAGCTGCTGCTCAGCAAGCCAGAGCTGGATGTGAGCAGGCCAGTAGCTGGGGCCCTGCTGCTGGCAGTCCAGCTAGGCAGGTGAGGCGCTGCAGGTGCTTCAAGTGATGTGTGGGGTGCTGCTTGTAACAGGCACCAGGTTGTGGCGGCCTCCCTAGCCCCTGAGTGCTGCCTTGATGGCGGTGTTCACATCAACGCCTCCGTTCCCTCCTGCTCCACCAACGCCCTGCAGGCAAGCAAACGTTGCAGTTGTGCACCATGCAGGCACAACCGCTGCCAGGCAGAGCCCAGTGATGGTTGGGGTGGGGTCGTGTTGCTGGGCTGGGGCGATCTGCTGCCTGCCTACTGTCCTGGCAGCGCAGCACTCATGACCGTGATAGCCGCACAACATGCGTGAGGTGACCCAGCATGCCCCTGCTGCACCTGCCTCTTCCTCTTGCCACTCCACTGACCTTGCCACCAATTGATGTGCCGCTGCCAACCACTGCGGATGAGCCACCAATGCCTGCACCGCCGGCGCCCCCATCGCCCAGCAGGCTGCGGCGGCCTCCCTTGCCAAAGAGTGCTGCCTTAATGGCGGTGTTCACATCAACGCCTCCGTTCCCTCCTGCTCCACCAACGCCCTGCAGGCAAGCAAACGTTGCAGTTGTGCACCATGCAGGCACAACCGCTGCCAGGCAGGGCCCAGTGATGGTTGGGGTGGGGTCGTGTTGCTGGGCTGGGGCGATCTGCTGCCTGCCTACTGTCCTGGCAGCGCAGCACTCATGACCGTGATAGCCGCACAACATGCGTGAGGTGACCCAGCATGCCCCTGCTGCACCTGCCTCTTCCTCTTGCCACGCCACTGACCTGGCCACCAATTGATGTGCCGCCGCCAACCACTGATGAAGAGCCACCAATGCCTGCGCCCCCCGCGCCCCCATTGCCCAGCAGGCTGCGGCGACCAATGCCACCTCGGCCTCCAGCACCGCCAGTCCCAGTGCCACCCGTTGCGATGGCCCTCCCATCATTGATGATGACAATGCCAGGACCCACACCTGCACAGCACAGCGCAGTGCTTTGCTGGTGAGGGTGATGGGAAGGAGAGTCACTGTGCCCGGGCTGTTAGGATGGGTGCGGGCAACAAGGGCGCGCTAGTCAGGGGCAAGGGTCCGGGTAAGGTGCAAGCACGCAGTGTGGGGCAGGGAGGGGCAGCAGAGGGCTGCAGGGCGTCAGGCCAATGCAGTGCTCTGGCAGTAAGGCCCACACACCTCCACTGCCGCTGCTGCCACGGCCGCTGCACATGCCGGGGCACTTGTCTGGCACGCCTGGCCTGTTACACTGGCTGGGTCCCCAGGAAGAGCACTCGATGGAGTCAGCAGCACGTACACCTGCGGGGCCAGCAGGGCGGCCAGGGCAGAGCAGGGCAGGGTGGGAGGAGCGCAGAGGGGACATGATGCTGAGCCAACGCTGCTGTGACGGTCCTGGGCTGCACCCACAGCCGTCGCAGCAGCAGACTAGCACTGGTTGTGCTTACTTGATGGCTGGCCGAGCAGGAGCAGGGCTGCCATTGTCAGGCAGGCGAAGGTGGTGAAGGCGGAGCTGGAGGGTATGCGCATCTTGTTTGCTGCTTGCTTCACACGTCCTGCATGCTCGGAGACCGATTGTGAGGTGCTCGGCGCGCATCGCTACAGGAGACCCGCTCACCGCGACACACCAGCCGCGCTCACCTGCACGTCTCCGAGCTCAAGTTATTGACACGGCTCTTGAGTCGCTGTGTGATTCTTGCTCCCAGACAGAGCTGGAGTTGCCCGTCTGGGTCTGTGAGGAGTGATGCGAGGAAGCTGCGTGTCTCACGTTCCTCAGTGGGAACTGAAAACTGGAAGCCGGAACCTGGTACCTGGAACCTGGAGACTGGGAACCGAGCAATTGCCCGCTTTAGTGATAGCGGTGACTCTTTCAAGATGAACCACCCACGTGCGCACCCTCCGCCCCTGGCCGCGCCCTCCGTGGCTTCAAGCGAGTTGCCTGTCAATGCTGCGGTTGCTTTTCTACTCAGCCGTCTTGCTTCGGGCAACGTTGGACTGGAAGCTGGTTGTCGGCTCTTGCTTGGAGATCCATGACACGGGTTGTGGTTGATGTTGAGGTCATGGCGGGGAACGGACATGGCACGGGCTGGTGGTGTTAGACATATGCGACCACTGCAGCAAGCCTGTGTCAGCAGTTTGACTTGTTGTAGGTCAGATAGTCACGGTGCGGCACTGCTGCCCATGCATGCACCCTGCTGGTTTATGGCTGGTCTCCTCTGACCCTTGGCTGCGTCGGCGACGTAGCTTGCTACGTGTTATCAGTATTAGGTAAAGAGGTAGACAGGCTTGACTCCTGGTGGTTAATGATTACTGTGGCGCGCACCATCTCAACGTTGCAGCGCAACCATGCTCAGATTCGCTGATGCTCACATCCTCATGCCAGTATCTGCACCATGTATGTTGATGCATGGTGTTCGTCATACATTGCATGAGCAACATTAGCACACTGTTGTCACATTACTTTATGACATGTATAGTCATGGCAAAGATAAAGGCAATCGTTGCAGTCGACTTGCACCACTGTAATGATTGTTGTCTGCGCTGTGAGATTGCGCGGTGGCAGTGTGTACATAGTTGCACAAGGGGAGACAGATGTGGATGATGTGCTCTATCTCATCTTTGCTTCACTGCAGACCTCAGGCTGGGGATGTAGGTTTCGCAAGCTGGGTCTTGAGGCAGTTCATGGATGAGTTGTTTGCGCCCATTCATGTGCTTGCTGCCATGGAGCATGTCTTGACACAAGACTTGAGTTTGCATGTTCAAAAGCAATTGAGCAAAGCCAAGCAGCCATACCAAGCGGACGGTCACAGCGGTGTAAAACCATTCAGCACTGTTACAGCTCCAAGGAAAGAAAAGTGAACTCCAGAGTACACACACATACAGATGAAGGCAATGAAAAAGCAATGAGACAGCTGTGTAAGTAAGGAACTACATGGGCTATTGAATGCAAGAATGCGTGCCAAGGTTAAAAAGCAATCAAGTAACTACAGATAAGCTATGCCTAACTCTTTATGGAGCCACCGTCCGCTGCAGGACACGCCCTCACGTCGGCGCCAGCTGCTGCTCAGCAAGCCAGAGCTGGATGTGAGCAGGCCAGTAGCTGGGGCCCTGCTGCTGGCAGTCCAGCTAGGCAGGTGAGGCGCTGCAGGTGCTTCAAGTGATGTGTGGGGTGCTGCTTGTAACAGGCACCAGGTTGTGGCGGCCTCCCTAGCCCCTGAGTGCTGCCTTGATGGCGGTGTTCACATCAACGCCTCCGTTCCCTCCTGCTCCACCAACGCCCTGCAGGCAAGCAAACGTTGCAGTTGTGCACCATGCAGGCACAACCGCTGCCAGGCAGGGCCCAGTGATGGTTGGGGTGGGGTCGTGTTGCTGGGCTGGGGCGATCTGCTGCCTGCCTACTGTCCTGGCAGCGCAGCACTCATGACCGTGATAGCCGCACAACATGCGTGAGGTGACCCAGCATGCCCCTGCTGCACCTGCCTCTTCCTCTTGCCACTCCACTGACCTGGCCACCAATTGATGTGCCGCCGCCAACCACTGATGAAGAGCCACCAATGCCTGCGCCCCCCGCGCCCCCATTGCCCAACAGGCTGCGGCGACCAATGCCACCTCGGCCTCCAGCACCGCCAGTCCCAGTGCCACCCGTTGCGATCGCCCTCCCATCATTGATGATGACAATGCCAGGACCCACACCTGCACAGCACAGCGCAGTGCTTTGCTGGTGAGGGTGATGGGAAGGAGAGTCACTGTGCCCGGGCTGTTAGGATGGGTGCGGGCAACAAGGGCGCGCTAGTCAGGGGCAAGGGTCCGGGTAAGGTGCAAGCACGCAGTGTGGGGCAGGGAGGGGCAGCAGAGGGCTGCAGGGCGTCAGGCCAATGCAGTGCTCTGGCAGTGAGTGCCTACGCTAAGGGTAGCAGTAAGGCCCACACACCTCCACTGCCGCTGCTGCCACGGCCGCTGCACATGCCGGGGCACTTGTCTGGCACGCCTGGCCTGTTACACTGGCTGGGTCCCCAGGAAGAGCACTCGATGGAGTCAGCAGCACGTACACCTGCGGGGCCAGCAGGGCGGCCAGGGCAGAGCAGGGCAGGGTGGGAGGAGCGCAGAGGGGACATGATGCTGAGCCAACGCTGCTGTGACGGTCCTGGGCTGCACCCACAGCCGTCGCAGCAGCAGACTAGCACTGGTTGTGCTTACTTGATGGCTGGCCGAGCAGGAGCAGGGCTGCCATTGTCAGGCAGGCGAAGGTGGTGAAGGCGGAGCTGGAGGGTATGCGCATCTTGTTTGCTGCTTGCTTCACACGTCCTGCATGCTCGGAGACCGATTGTGAGGTGCTCGGCGCGCATCGCTACAGGAGACCCGCTCACCGCGACACACCAGCCGCGCTCACCTGCACGTCTCCGAGCTCAAGTTATTGACACGGCTCTTGAGTCGCTGTGTGATTCTTGCTCCCAGACAGAGCTGGAGTTGCCCGTCTGGGTCTGTGAGGAGTGATGGGAAGCTGCGTGTCTCACGTTCCTCAGTGGGAACTGAAAACTGGAAACCGGAACCTGGTACCTGGAACCTGGAGACTGGGAACCGAGCAATTGCCCGCTTTAGTGATAGCGGTGACTCTTTCAAGATGAACCACCCACGTGCGCACCCTCCGCCCCTGGCCGCGCCCTCCGTGGCTTCAAGCGAGTTGCCTGTCAATGCTGCGGTTGCTTTTCTATTCAGCCGTCTTGCTTCGGGCAACGTTGGACTGGAAGCTGGTTGTCGGCTCTTGCTTGGAGATCCATGACACGGGTTGTGGTTGATGTTGAGGTCATGGCGGGGAACGGACATGGCACGGGCTGGTGGTGTTAGACATATGCGACCACTGCAGCAAGCCTGTGTCAGCAGTTTGACTTGTTGTAGGTCAGATAGTCACGGTGCGGCACTGCTGCCCATGCATGCACCCTGCTGGTTTATGGCTGGTCTCCTCTGACCCTTGGCTGCGTCGGCGACGTAGCTTGCTACGTGTTATCAGTATTAGGTAAAGAGGTAGACAGGCTTGACTCCTGGTGGTTAATGATTACTGTGGCGCGCACCATCTCAACGTTGCAGCGCAACCATGCTCAGATTCGCTGATGCTCACATCCTCATGCCAGTATCTGCACCATGTATGTTGATGCATGGTGTTCGTCATACATTGCATGAGCAACATTAGCACACTGTTGTCACATTACTTTATGACATGTCTAGTCATGGCAAAGATAAAGGCAATCGTTGCAGTCGACTTGCACCACTGTAATGATTGTTGTCTGCGCTGTGAGATTGCGCGGTGGCAGTGTGTACATAGTTGCACAAGGGGAGACAGATGTGGATGATGTGCTCTATCTCATCTTTGCTTCACTGCAGACCTCAGGCTGGGGATGTAGGTTTCGCAAGCTGGGTCTTGAGGCAATTCATGGATGAGTTGTTTGCGCCCATTCATGTGCTTGCTGCCATGGAGCATGTCTTGACACAAGACTTGAGTTTTCATGTTCAAAAAGCAATTGAGCAAAGCCAAGCAGCCATACCAAGCGGACGGTCACAGCGGTGTAAAACCATTCAGCACTGTTACAGCTCCAAGGAAAGAAAAGTGAACTCCAGAGTACACACCCATACAGATGAAGGCAATGAAAAAGCAATGAGACAGCTGTGTAAGTAAGGAACTACATGGGCTATTGAATGCAAGGATGCGTGCCAAGGTTAAAAAGCAATCAAGTAACTACAGATAAGCTATGCCTAACTCTTTATGGAGCCACCGTCCGCTGCAGGACACGCCCTCACGTCGGCGCCAGCTGCTGCTCAGCAAGCCAGAGCTGGATGTGAGCAGGCCAGTAGCTGGGGCCCTGCTGCTGGCAGTCCAGCTAGGCAGGTGAGGCGCTGCAGGTGCTTCAAGTGATGTGTGGGGTGCTGCTTGTAACAGGCACCAGGTTGTGGCGGCCTCCCTAGCCCCTGAGTGCTGCCTTGATGGCGGTGTTCACATCAACGCCTCCGTTCCCTCCTGCTCCACCAACGCCCTGCAGGCAAGCAAACGTTGCAGTTGTGCACCATGCAGGCACAACCGCTGCTAGGCAGGGCCTAGTGATGGTTGGGGTGGGGTCGTGTTGCTGGGCTGGGGCGATCTGCTGCCTGCCTACTGTCCTGGCAGCGCAGCACTCATGACCGTGATAGCCGCACAACATGCGTGAGGTGACCCAGCATGCCCCTGCTGCACCTGCCTCTTCCTCTTGCCACTCCACTGACCTTGCCACCAATTGATGTGCCGCTGCCAACCACTGCGGATGAGCCACCAATGCCTGCACCGCCGGCGCCCCCATCGCCCAGCAGGCTGCGGCGGCCTCCCTTGCCAAAGAGTGCTGCCTTAATGGCGGTGTTCACATCAACGCCTCCGTTCCCTCCTGCTCCACCAACGCCCTGCAGGCAAGCAAACGTTGCAGTTGTGCACCATGCAGGCACAACCGCTGCTAGGCAGGGCCTAGTGATGGTTGGGGTGGGGTCGTGTTGCTGGGCTGGGGCGATCTGCTGCCTGCCTACTGTCCTGGCAGCGCAGCACTCATGACCGTGATAGCCGCACAACATGCGTGAGGTGACCCAGCATGCCCCTGCTGCACCTGCCTCTTCCTCTTGCCACTCCACTGACCTGGCCACCAATTGATGTGCCGCCGCCAACCACTGATGAAGAGCCACCAATGCCTGCGCCCCCCGCGCCCCCATTGCCCAGCAGGCTGCGGCGACCAATGCCACCTCGGCCTCCAGCACCGCCAGTCCCAGTGCCACCCGTTGCGATCGCCCTCCCATCATTGATGATGACAATGCCAGGACCCACACCTGCACAGCACAGCGCAGTGCTTTGCTGGTGAGGGTGATGGGAAGGAGAGTCACTGTGCCCGGGCTGTTAGGATGGGTGCGGGCAACAAGGGCGCGCTAGTCAGGGGCAAGGGTCCGGGTAAGGTGCAAGCACGCAGTGTGGGGCAGGGAGGGGCAGCAGAGGGCTGCAGGGCGTCAGGCCAATGCAGTGCTCTGGCAGTGAGTGCCTACGCTGAGGGTAGCAGTAAGGCCCACACACCTCCACTGCCGCTGCTGCCACGGCCGCTGCACATGCCGGGGCACTTGTCTGGCACGCCTGGCCTGTTACACTGGCTGGGTCCCCAGGAAGAGCACTCGATGGAGTCAGCAGCACGTACACCTGCGGGGCCAGCAGGGCGGCCAGGGCAGAGCAGGGCAGGGTGGGAGGAGCGCAGAGGGGACATGATGCTGAGCCAACGCTGCTGTGACGGTCCTGGGCTGCACCCACAGCCGTCGTAGCAGCAGACTAGCACTGGTTGTGCTTACTTGATGGCTGGCCGAGCAGGAGCAGGGCTGCCATTGTCAGGCAGGCGAAGGTGGTGAAGGCGGAGCTGGAGGGTATGCGCATCTTGTTTGCTGCTTGCTTCACACGTCCTGCATGCTCGGAGACCGATTGTGAGGTGCTCGGCGCGCATCGCTACAGGAGACCCGCTCACCGCGACACACCAGCCGCGCTCACCTGCACGTCTCCGAGCTCAAGTTATTGACACGGCTCTTGAGTCGCTGTGTGATTCTTGCTCCCAGACAGAGCTGGAGTTGCCCGTCTGGGTCTGTGAGGAGTGATGCGAGGAAGCTGCGTGTCTCACGTTCCTCAGAGGGAACTGAAAACTGGAAACCGGAACCTGGTACCTGGAACCTGGAGACTGGGAACCGAGCAATTGCCCGCTTTAGTGATAGCGGTGACTCTTTCAAGATGAACCACCCACGTGCGCACCCTCCGCCCCTGGCCGCGCCCTCCGTGGCTTCAAGCGAGTTGCCTGTCAATGCTGCGGTTGCTTTTCTATTCAGCCGTCTTGCTTCGGGCAACGTTGGACTGGAAGCTGGTTGTCGGCTCTTGCTTGGAGATCCATGACACGGGTTGTGGTTGATGTTGAGGTCATGGCGGGGAACGGACATGGCACGGGCTGGTGGTGTTAGACATATGCGACCACTGCAGCAAGCCTGTGTCAGCAGTTTGACTTGTTGTAGGTCAGATAGTCACGGTGCGGCACTGCTGCCCATGCATGCACCCTGCTGGTTTATGGCTGGTCTCCTCTGACCCTAGGCTGCGTCGGCGACGTAGCTTGCTACGTGTTATCAGTATTAGGTAAAGAGGTAGACAGGCTTGACTCCTGGTGGTTAATAATTACTGTGGCGCGCACCATCTCAACGTTGCAGCGCAACCATGCTCAGATTCGCTGATGCTCACATCCTCATGCCAGTATCTGCACCATGTATGTTGATGCATGGTGTTCGTCATACATTGCATGAGCAACATTAGCACACTGTTGTCACATTACTTTATGACATGTCTAGTCATGGCAAAGATAAAGGCAATCGTTGCAGTCGACTTGCACCACTGTAATGATTGTTGTCTGCGCTGTGAGATTGCGCGGTGGCAGTGTGTACATAGTTGCACAAGGGGAGACAGATGTGGATGATGTGCTCTATCTCATCTTTGCTTCACTGCAGACCTCAGGCTGGGGATGTAGGCTTCGCAAGCTGGGTCTTGAGGCAGTTCATGGATGAGTTGTTTGCGCCCATTCATGTGCTTGCTGCCATGGAGCATGTCTTGACACAAGACTTGAGTTTTCATGTTCAAAAAGCAATTGAGCAAAGCCAAGCAGCCATACCAAGCGGACGGTCACAGCGGTGTAAAACCATTCAGCACTGTTACAGCTCCAAGGAAAGAAAAGTGAACTCCAGAGTACACACCCATACAGATGAAGGCAATGAAAAAGCAATGAGACAGCTGTGTAAGTAAGGAACTACATGGGCTATTGAATGCAAGAATGCGTGCCAAGGTTAAAAAGCAATCAAGTAACTACAGATAAGCTATGCCTAACTCTTTATGGAGCCACCGTCCGCTGCAGGACACGCCCTCACGTCGGCGCCAGCTGCTGCTCAGCAAGCCAGAGCTGGATGTGAGCAGGCCAGTAGCTGGGGCCCTGCTGCTGGCAGTCCAGCTAGGCAGGTGAGGCGCTGCAGGTGCTTCAAGTGATGTGTGGGGTGCTGCTTGTAACAGGCACCAGGTTGTGGCGGCCTCCCTAGCCCCTGAGTGCTGCCTTGATGGCGGTGTTCACATCAACGCCTCCGTTCCCTCCTGCTCCACCAACGCCCTGCAGGCAAGCAAACGTTGCAGTTGTGCACCATGCAGGCACAACCGCTGCCAGGCAGGGCCCAGTGATGGTTGGGGTGGGGTCGTGTTGCTGGGCTGGGGCGATCTGCTGCCTGCCTACTGTCCTGGCAGCGCAGCACTCATGACCGTGATAGCCGCACAACATGCGTGAGGTGACCCAGCATGCCCCTGCTGCACCTGCCTCTTCCTCTTGCCACTCCACTGACCTGGCCACCAATTGATGTGCCGCTGCCAACCACTGCGGATGAGCCACCAATGCCTGCACCGCCGGCGCCCCCATCGCCCAGCAGGCTGCGGCGGCCTCCCTTGCCAAAGAGTGCTGCCTTAATGGCGGTGTTCACATCAACGCCTCCGTTCCCTCCTGCTCCACCAACGCCCTGCAGGCAAGCAAACGTTGCAGTTGTGCACCATGCAGGCACAACCGCTGCCAGGCAGGGCCCAGTGATGGTTGGGGTGGGGTCGTGTTGCTGGGCTGGGGCGATCTGCTGCCTGCCTACTGTCCTGGCAGCGCAGCACTCATGACCGTGATAGCCGCACAACATGCGTGAGGTGACCCAGCATGCCCCTGCTGCACCTGCCTCTTCCTCTTGCCACTCCACTGACCTGGCCACCAATTGATGTGCCGCCGCCAACCACTGATGAAGAGCCACCAATGCCTGCGCCCCCCGCGCCCCCATTGCCCAGCAGGCTGCGGCGACCAATGCCACCTCGGCCTCCAGCACCGCCAGTCCCAGTGCCACCCGTTGCGATCGCCCTCCCATCATTGATGATGACAATGCCAGGACCCACACCTGCACAGCACAGCGCAGTGCTTTGCTGGTGAGGGTGATGGGAAGGAGAGTCACTGTGCCCGGGCTGTTAGGATGGGTGCGGGCAACAAGGGCGCGCTAGTCAGGGGCAAGGGTCCGGGTAAGGTGCAAGCACGCAGTGTGGGGCAGGGAGGGGCAGCAGAGGGCTGCAGGGCGTCAGGCCAATGCAGGGCTCTGGCAGTGAGTGCCTACGCTGAGGGTAGCAGTAAGGCCCACACACCTCCACTGCCGCTGCTGCCACGGCCGCTGCACATGCCGGGGCACTTGTCTGGCACGCCTGGCCTGTTACACTGGCTGGGTCCCCAGGAAGAGCACTCGATGGAGTCAGCAGCACGTACACCTGCGGGGCCAGCAGGGCGGCCAGGGCAGAGCAGGGCAGGGTGGGAGGAGCGCAGAGGGGACATGATGCTGAGCCAACGCTGCTGTGACGGTCCTGGGCTGCACCCACAGCCGTCGCAGCAGCAGACTAGCACTGGTTGTGCTTACTTGATGGCTGGCCGAGCAGGAGCAGGGCTGCCATTGTCAGGCAGGCGAAGGTGGTGAAGGCGGAGCTGGAGGGTATGCGCATCTTGTTTGCTGCTTGCTTCACACGTCCTGCATGCTCGGAGACCGATTGTGAGGTGCTCGGCGCGCATCGCTACAGGAGACCCGCTCACCGCGACACACCAGCCGCGCTCACCTGCACGTCTCCGAGCTCAAGTTATTGACACGGCTCTTGAGTCGCTGTGTGATTCTTGCTCCCAGACAGAGCTGGAGTTGCCCGTCTGGGTCTGTGAGGAGTGATGCGAGGAAGCTGCGTGTCTCACGTTCCTCAGTGGGAACTGAAAACTGGAAGCCGGAACCTGGTACCTGGAACCTGGAGACTGGGAACCGAGCAATTGCCCGCTTTAGTGATAGCGGTGACTCTTTCAAGATGAACCACCCACGTGCGCACCCTCCGCCCCTGGCCGCGCCCTCCGTGGCTTCAAGCGAGTTGCCTGTCAATGCTGCGGTTGCTTTTCTATTCAGCCGTCTTGCTTCGGGCAACGTTGGACTGGAAGCTGGTTGTCGGCTCTTGCTTGGAGATCCATGACACGGGTTGTGGTTGATGTTGAGGTCATGGCGGGGAACGGACATGGCACGGGCTGGTGGTGTTAGACATATGCGACCACTGCAGCAAGCCTGTGTCAGCAGTTTGACTTGTTGTAGGTCAGATAGTCACGGTGCGGCACTGCTGCCCATGCATGCACCCTGCTGGTTTATGGCTGGTCTCCTCTGACCCTTGGCTGCGTCGGCGACGTAGCTTGCTACGTGTTATCAGTATTAGGTAAAGAGGTAGACAGGCTTGACTCCTGGTGGTTAATGATTACTGTGGCGCGCACCATCTCAACGTTGCAGCGCAACCATGCTCAGATTCGCTGATGCTCACATCCTCATGCCAGTATCTGCACCATGTATGTTGATGCATGGTGTTCGTCATACATTGCATGAGCAACATTAGCACACTGTTGTCACATTACTTTATGACATGTCTAGTCATGGCAAAGATAAAGGCAATCGTTGCAGTCGACTTGCACCACTGTAATGATTGTTGTCTGCGCTGTGAGATTGCGCGGTGGCAGTGTGTACATAGTTGCACAAGGGGAGACAGATGTGGATGATGTGCTCTATCTCATCTTTGCTTCACTGCAGACCTCAGGCTGGGGATGTAGGTTTCGCAAGCTGGGTCTTGAGGCAGTTCATGGATGAGTTGTTTGCGCCCATTCATGTGCTTGCTGCCATGGAGCATGTCTTGACACAAGACTTGAGTTTCCATGTTCAAAAAGCAATTGAGCAAAGCCAAGCAGCCATACCAAGCGGACGGTCACAGCGGTGTAAAACCATTCAGCACTGTTACAGCTCCAAGGAAAGAAAAGTGAACTCCAGAGTACACACCCATACAGATGAAGGCAATGAAAAAGCAATGAGACAGCTGTGTAAGTAAGGAACTACATGGGCTATTGAATGCAAGAATGCGTGCCAAGGTTAAAAAGCAATCAAGTAACTACAGATAAGCTATGCCTAACTCTTTATGGAGCCACCGTCCGCTGCAGGACACGCCCTCACGTCGGCGCCAGCTGCTGCTCAGCAAGCCAGAGCTGGATGTGAGCAGGCCAGTAGCTGGGGCCCTGCTGCTGGCAGTCCAGCTAGGCAGGTGAGGCGCTGCAGGTGCTTCAAGTGATGTGTGGGGTGCTGCTTGTAACAGGCACCAGGTTGTGGCGGCCTCCCTAGCCCCTGAGTGCTGCCTTGATGGCGGTGTTCACATCAACGCCTCCGTTCCCTCCTGCTCCACCAACGCCCTGCAGGCAAGCAAACGTTGCAGTTGTGCACCATGCAGGCACAACCGCTGCCAGGCAGGGCCCAGTGATGGTTGGGGTGGGGTCGTGTTGCTGGGCTGGGGCGATCTGCTGCCTGCCTACTGTCCTGGCAGCGCAGCACTCATGACCGTGATAGCCGCACAACATGCGTGAGGTGACCCAGCATGCCCCTGCTGCACCTGCCTCTTCCTCTTGCCACTCCACTGACCTGGCCACCAATTGATGTGCCGCTGCCAACCACTGCGGATGAGCCACCAATGCCTGCACCGCCGGCGCCCCCATCGCCCAGCAGGCTGCGGCGGCCTCCCTTGCCAAAGAGTGCTGCCTTAATGGCGGTGTTCACATCAACGCCTCCGTTCCCTCCTGCTCCACCAACGCCCTGCAGGCAAGCAAACGTTGCAGTTGTGCACCATGCAGGCACAACCGCT
This sequence comes from Haematococcus lacustris, assembly GCA_030144725.1. NCBI lineage: Eukaryota > Viridiplantae > Chlorophyta > Chlorophyceae > Chlamydomonadales > Haematococcaceae > Haematococcus > Haematococcus lacustris. The sequence continues at coordinate 8,263,305 of JASKMD010000026.1, read as the reverse complement.
GCCAGGCAGGGCCCAGTGATGGTTGGGGTGGGGTCGTGTTGCTGGGCTGGGGCGATCTGCTGCCTGCCTACTGTCCTGGCAGCGCAGCACTCATGACCGTGATAGCCGCACAACATGCGTGAGGTGACCCAGCATGCCCCTGCTGCACCTGCCTCTTCCTCTTGCCACTCCACTGACCTGGCCACCAATTGATGTGCCGCCGCCAACCACTGATGAAGAGCCACCAATGCCTGCGCCCCCCGCGCCCCCATTGCCCAGCAGGCTGCGGCGACCAATGCCACCTCGGCCTCCAGCACCGCCAGTCCCAGTGCCACCCGTTGCGATCGCCCTCCCATCATTGATGATGACAATGCCAGGACCCACACCTGCACAGCACAGCGCAGTGCTTTGCTGGTGAGGGTGATGGGAAGGAGAGTCACTGTGCCCGGGCTGTTAGGATGGGTGCGGGCAACAAGGGCGCGCTAGTCAGGGGCAAGGGTCCGGGTAAGGTGCAAGCACGCAGTGTGGGGCAGGGAGGGGCAGCAGAGGGCTGCAGGGCGTCAGGCCAATGCAGTGCTCTGGCAGTGAGTGCCTACGCTGAGGGTAGCAGTAAGGCCCACACACCTCCACTGCCGCTGCTGCCACGGCCGCTGCACATGCCGGGGCACTTGTCTGGCACGCCTGGCCTGTTACACTGGCTGGGTCCCCAGGAAGAGCACTCGATGGAGTCAGCAGCACGTACACCTGCGGGGCCAGCAGGGCGGCCAGGGCAGAGCAGGGCAGGGTGGGAGGAGCGCAGAGGGGACATGATGCTGAGCCAACGCTGCTGTGACGGTCCTGGGCTGCACCCACAGCCGTCGCAGCAGCAGACTAGCACTGGTTGTGCTTACTTGATGGCTGGCCGAGCAGGAGCAGGGCTGCCATTGTCAGGCAGGCGAAGGTGGTGAAGGCGGAGCTGGAGGGTATGCGCATCTTGTTTGCTGCTTGCTTCACACGTCCTGCATGCTCGGAGACCGATTGTGAGGTGCTCGGCGCGCATCGCTACAGGAGACCCGCTCACCGCGACACACCAGCCGCGCTCACCTGCACGTCTCCGAGCTCAAGTTATTGACACGGCTCTTGAGTCGCTGTGTGATTCTTGCTCCCAGACAGAGCTGGAGTTGCCCGTCTGGGTCTGTGAGGAGTGATGCGAGGAAGCTGCGTGTCTCACGTTCCTCAGTGGGAACTGAAAACTGGAAGCCGGAACCTGGTACCTGGAACCTGGAGACTGGGAACCGAGCAATTGCCCGCTTTAGTGATAGCGGTGACTCTTTCAAGATGAACCACCCACGTGCGCACCCTCCGCCCCTGGCCGCGCCCTCCGTGGCTTCAAGCGAGTTGCCTGTCAATGCTGCGGTTGCTTTTCTATTCAGCCGTCTTGCTTCGGGCAACGTTGGACTGGAAGCTGGTTGTCGGCTCTTGCTTGGAGATCCATGACACGGGTTGTGGTTGATGTTGAGGTCATGGCGGGGAACGGACATGGCACGGGCTGGTGGTGTTAGACATATGCGACCACTGCAGCAAGCCTGTGTCAGCAGTTTGACTTGTTGTAGGTCAGATAGTCACGGTGCGGCACTGCTGCCCATGCATGCACCCTGCTGGTTTATGGCTGGTCTCCTCTGACCCTTGGCTGCGTCGGCGACGTAGCTTGCTACGTGTTATCAGTATTAGGTAAAGAGGTAGACAGGCTTGACTCCTGGTGGTTAATGATTACTGTGGCGCGCACCATCTCAACGTTGCAGCGCAACCATGCTCAGATTCGCTGATGCTCACATCCTCATGCCAGTATCTGCACCATGTATGTTGATGCATGGTGTTCGTCATACATTGCATGAGCAACATTAGCACACTGTTGTCACATTACTTTATGACATGTCTAGTCATGGCAAAGATAAAGGCAATCGTTGCAGTCGACTTGCACCACTGTAATGATTGTTGTCTGCGCTGTGAGATTGCGCGGTGGCAGTGTGTACATAGTTGCACAAGGGGAGACAGATGTGGATGATGTGCTCTATCTCATCTTTGCTTCACTGCAGACCTCAGGCTGGGGATGTAGGTTTCGCAAGCTGGGTCTTGAGGCAGTTCATGGATGAGTTGTTTGCGCCCATTCATGTGCTTGCTGCCATGGAGCATGTCTTGACACAAGACTTGAGTTTTCATGTTCAAAAAGCAATTGAGCAAAGCCAAGCAGCCATACCAAGCGGACGGTCACAGCGGTGTAAAACCATTCAGCACTGTTACAGCTCCAAGGAAAGAAAAGTGAATTCCAGAGTACACACCCATACCGATGAAGGCAATGAACAAGCAATGAGACAGCTGTGTAAGTAAGGAACTACATGGGCTATTGAATGCAAGAATGCGTGCCAAGGTTAAAAGCAATCAAGTAACTACAGATAAGCTATGCCTAACTCTTTATGGAGCCACCGTCCGCTGCAGGACACGCCCTCACGTCGGCGCCAGCTGCTGCTCAGCAAGCCAGAGCTGGATGTGAGCAGGCCAGTAGCTGGGGCCCTGCTGCTGGCAGTCCAGCTAGGCAGGTGAGGCGCTGCAGGTGCTTCAAGTGATGTGTGGGGTGCTGCTTGTAACAGGCACCAGGTTGTGGCGGCCTCCCTAGCCCCTGAGTGCTGCCTTGATGGCGGTGTTCACATCAACGCCTCCGTTCCCTCCTGCTCCACCAACGCCCTGCAGGCAAGCAAACGTTGCAGTTGTGCACCATGCAGGCACAACCGCTGCCAGGCAGGGCCCAGTGATGGTTGGGGTGGGGTCGTGTTGCTGGGCTGGGGCGATCTGCTGCCTGCCTACTGTCCTGGCAGCGCAGCACTCATGACCGTGATAGCCGCACAACATGCGTGAGGTGACCCAGCATGCCCCTGCTGCACCTGCCTCTTTCTCTTGCCACTCCACTGACCTGGCCACCAATTGATGTGCCGCTGCCAACCACTGCGGATGAGCCACCAATGCCTGCACCGCCGGCGCCCCCATCGCCCAGCAGGCTGCGGCGGCCTCCCTTGCCAAAGAGTGCTGCCTTAATGGCGGTGTTCACATCAACGCCTCCGTTCCCTCCTGCTCCACCAACGCCCTGCAGGCAAGCAAACGTTGCAGTTGTGCACCATGCAGGCACAACCGCTGCCAGGCAGGGCCCAGTGATGGTTGGGGTGGGGTCGTGTTGCTGGGCTGGGGCGATCTGCTGCCTGCCTACTGTCCTGGCAGCGCAGCACTCATGACCGTGATAGCCGCACAACATGCGTGAGGTGACCCAGCATGCCCCTGCTGCACCTGCCTCTTCCTCTTGCCACTCCACTGACCTGGCCACCAATTGATGTGCCGCTGCCAACCACTGCGGATGAGCCACCAATGCCTGCACCGCCGGCGCCCCCATCGCCCAGCAGGCTGCGGCGGCCTCCCTTGCCAAAGAGTGCTGCCTTAATGGCGGTGTTCACATCAACGCCTCCGTTCCCTCCTGCTCCACCAACGCCCTGCAGGCAAGCAAACGTTGCAGTTGTGCACCATGCAGGCACAACCGCTGCCAGGCAGGGCCCAGTGATGGTTGGGGTGGGGTCGTGTTGCTGGGCTGGGGCGATCTGCTGCCTGCCTACTGTCCTGGCAGCGCAGCACTCATGACCGTGATAGCCGCACAACATGCGTGAGGTGACCCAGCATGCCCCTGCTGCACCTGCCTCTTCCTCTTGCCACTCCACTGACCTGGCCACCAATTGATGTGCCGCCGCCAACCACTGATGAAGAGCCACCAATGCCTGCGCCCCCCGCGCCCCCATTGCCCAGCAGGCTGCGGCGACCAATGCCACCTCGGCCTCCAGCACCGCCAGTCCCAGTGCCACCCGTTGCGATCGCCCTCCCATCATTGATGATGACAATGCCAGGACCCACACCTGCACAGCACAGCGCAGTGCTTTGCTGGTGAGGGTGATGGGAAGGAGAGTCACTGTGCCCGGGCTGTTAGGATGGGTGCGGGCAACAAGGGCGCGCTAGTCAGGGGCAAGGGTCCGGGTAAGGTGCAAGCACGCAGTGTGGGGCAGGGAGGGGCAGCAGAGGGCTGCAGGGCGTCAGGCCAATGCAGTGCTCTGGCAGTGAGTGCCTACGCTGAGGGTAGCAGTAAGGCCCACACACCTCCACTGCCGCTGCTGCCACGGCCGCTGCACATGCCGGGGCACTTGTCTGGCACGCCTGGCCTGTTACACTGGCTGGGTCCCCAGGAAGAGCACTCGATGGAGTCAGCAGCACGTACACCTGCGGGGCCAGCAGGGCGGCCAGGGCAGAGCAGGGCAGGGTGGGAGGAGCGCAGAGGGGACATGATGCTGAGCCAACGCTGCTGTGACGGTCCTGGGCTGCACCCACAGCCGTCGCAGCAGCAGACTAGCACTGGTTGTGCTTACTTGATGGCTGGCCGAGCAGGAGCAGGGCTGCCATTGTCAGGCAGGCGAAGGTGGTGAAGGCGGAGCTAGAGGGTATGCGCATCTTGTTTGCTGCTTGCTTCACACGTCCTGCATGCTCGGAGACCGATTGTGAGGTGCTCGGCGCGCATCGCTACAGGAGACCCGCTCACCGCGACACACCAGCCGCGCTCACCTGCACGTCTCCGAGCTCAAGTTATTGACACGGCTCTTGAGTCGCTGTGTGATTCTTGCTCCCAGACAGAGCTGGAGTTGCCCGTCTGGGTCTGTGAGGAGTGATGCGAGGAAGCTGCGTGTCTCACGTTCCTCAGTGGGAACTGAAAACTGGAAGCCGGAACCTGGTACATGGAACCTGGAGACTGGGAACCGAGCAATTGCCCGCTTTAGTGATAGCGGTGACTCTTTCAAGATGAACCACCCACGTGCGCACCCTCCGCCCCTGGCCGCGCCCTCCGTGGCTTCAAGCGAGTTGCCTGTCAATGCTGCGGTTGCTTTTCTATTCAGCCGTCTTGCTTCGGGCAACGTTGGACTGGAAGCTGGTTGTCGGCTCTTGCTTGGAGATCCATGACACGGGTTGTGGTTGATGTTGAGGTCATGGCGGGGAACGGACATGGCACGGGCTGGTGGTGTTAGACATATGCGACCACTGCAGCAAGCCTGTGTCAGCAGTCTGACTTGTTGTAGGTCAGATAGTCACGGTGCGGCACTGCTGCCCATGCATGCACCCTGCTGGTTTATGGCTGGTCTCCTCTGACCCTTGGCTGCGTCGGCGACGTAGCTTGCTACGTGTTATCAGTATTAGGTAAAGAGGTAGACAGGCTTGACTCCTGGTGGTTAATGATTACTGTGGCGCGCACCATCTCAACGTTGCAGCGCAACCATGCTCAGATTCGCTGATGCTCACATCCTCATGCCAGTATCTGCACCATGTATGTTGATGCATGGTGTTCGTCATACATTGCATGAGCAACATTAGCACACTGTTGTCACATTACTTTATGACATGTCTAGTCATGGCAAAGATAAAGGCAATCGTTGCAGTCGACTTGCACCACTGTAATGATTGTTGTCTGCGCTGTGAGATTGCGCGGTGGCAGTGTGTACATAGTTGCACAAGGGGAGACAGATGTGGATGATGTGCTCTATCTCATCTTTGCTTCACTGCAGACCTCAGGCTGGGGATGTAGGCTTCGCAAGCTGGGTCTTGAGGCAGTTCATGGATGAGTTGTTTGCGCCCATTCATGTGCTTGCTGCCATGGAGCATGTCTTGACACAAGACTTGAGTTTCCATGTTCAAAAAGCAATTGAGCAAAGCCAAGCAGCCATACCAAGCGGACGGTCACAGCGGTGTAAAACCATTCAGCACTGTTACAGCTCCAAGGAAAGAAAAGTGAACTCCAGAGTACACACCCATACAGATGAAGGCAATGAAAAAGCAATGAGACAGCTGTGTAAGTAAGGAACTACATGGGCTATTGAATGCAAGAATGCGTGCCAAGGTTAAAAAGCAATCAAGTAACTACAGATAAGCTATGCCTAACTCTTTATGGAGCCACCGTCCGCTGCAGGACACGCCCTCACGTCGGCGCCAGCTGCTGCTCAGCAAGCCAGAGCTGGATGTGAGCAGGCCAGTAGCTGGGGCCCTGCTGCTGGCAGTCCAGCTAGGCAGGTGAGGCGCTGCAGGTGCTTCAAGTGATGTGTGGGGTGCTGCTTGTAACAGGCACCAGGTTGTGGCGGCCTCCCTAGCCCCTGAGTGCTGCCTTGATGGCGGTGTTCACATCAACGCCTCCGTTCCCTCCTGCTCCACCAACGCCCTGCAGGCAAGCAAACGTTGCAGTTGTGCACCATGCAGGCACAACCGCTGCTAGGCAGGGCCTAGTGATGGTTGGGGTGGGGTCGTGTTGCTGGGCTGGGGCGATCTGCTGCCTGCCTACTGTCCTGGCAGCGCAGCACTCATGACCGTGATAGCCGCACAACATGCGTGAGGTGACCCAGCATGCCCCTGCTGCACCTGCCTCTTCCTCTTGCCACTCCACTGACCTGGCCACCAATTGATGTGCCGCTGCCAACCACTGCGGATGAGCCACCAATGCCTGCACCGCCGGCGCCCCCATCGCCCAGCAGGCTGCGGCGGCCTCCCTTGCCAAAGAGTGCTGCCTTAATGGCGGTGTTCACATCAACGCCTCCGTTCCCTCCTGCTCCACCAACGCCCTGCAGGCAAGCAAACGTTGCAGTTGTGCACCATGCAGGCACAACCGCTGCCAGGCAGGGCCCAGTGATGGTTGGGGTGGGGTCGTGTTGCTGGGCTGGGGCGATCTGCTGCCTGCCTACTGTCCTGGCAGCGCAGCACTCATGACCGTGATAGCCGCACAACATGCGTGAGGTGACCCAGCATGCCCCTGCTGCACCTGCCTCTTCCTCTTGCCACTCCACTGACCTGGCCACCAATTGATGTGCCGCCGCCAACCACTGATGAAGAGCCACCAATGCCTGCGCCCCCCGCGCCCCCATTGCCCAGCAGGCTGCGGCGACCAATGCCACCTCGGCCTCCAGCACCGCCAGTCCCAGTGCCACCCGTTGCGATCGCCCTCCCATCATTGATGATGACAATGCCAGGACCCACACCTGCACAGCACAGCGCAGTGCTTTGCTGGTGAGGGTGATGGGAAGGAGAGAGACACTGTGCCCGGGCTGTTAGGATGGGTGCGGGCAACAAGGGCGCGCTAGTCAGGGGCAAGGGTCCGGGTAAGGTGCAAGCACGCAGTGTGGGGCAGGGAGGGGCAGCAGAGGGCTGCAGGGCGTCAGGCCAATGCAGGGCTCTGGCAGTGAGTGCCTACGCTGAGGGTAGCAGTAAGGCCCACACACCTCCACTGCCGCTGCTGCCACGGCCGCTGCACATGCCGGGGCACTTGTCTGGCACGCCTGGCCTGTTACACTGGCTGGGTCCCCAGGAAGAGCACTCGATGGAGTCAGCAGCACGTACACCTGCGGGGCCAGCAGGGCGGCCAGGGCAGAGCAGGGCAGGGTGGGAGGAGCGCAGAGGGGACATGATGCTGAGCCAACGCTGCTGTGACGGTCCTGGGCTGCACCCACAGCCGTCGCAGCAGCAGACTAGCACTGGTTGTGCTTACTTGATGGCTGGCCGAGCAGGAGCAGGGCTGCCATTGTCAGGCAGGCGAAGGTGGTGAAGGCGGAGCTGGAGGGTATGCGCATCTTGTTTGCTGCTTGCTTCACACGTCCTGCATGCTCGGAGACCGATTGTGAGGTGCTCGGCGCGCATCGCTACAGGAGACCCGCTCACCGCGACACACCAGCCGCGCTCACCTGCACGTCTCCGAGCTCAAGTTATTGACACGGCTCTGGAGTCGCTGTGTGATTCTTGCTCCCAGACAGAGCTGGAGTTGCCCGTCTGGGTCTGTGAGGAGTGATGCGAGGAAGCTGCGTGTCTCACGTTCCTCAGTGGGAACTGAAAACTGGAAGCCGGAACCTGGTACCTGGAACCTGGAGACTGGGAACCGAGCAATTGCCCGCTTTAGTGATAGCGGTGACTCTTTCAAGATGAACCACCCACGTGCGCACCCTCCGCCCCTGGCCGCGCCCTCCGTGGCTTCAAGCGAGTTGCCTGTCAATGCTGCGGTTGCTTTTCTATTCAGCCGTCTTGCTTCGGGCAACGTTGGACTGGAAGCTGGTTGTCGGCTCTTGCTTGGAGATCCATGACACGGGTTGTGGTTGATGTTGAGGTCATGGCGGGGAACGGACATGGCACGGGCTGGTGGTGTTAGACATATGCGACCACTGCAGCAAGCCTGTGTCAGCAGTTTGACTTGTTGTAGGTCAGATAGTCACGGTGCGGCACTGCTGCCCATGCATGCACCCTGCTGGTTTATGGCTGGTCTCCTCTGACCCTTGGCTGCGTCGGCGACGTAGCTTGCTACGTGTTATCAGTATTAGGTAAAGAGGTAGACAGGCTTGACTCCTGGTGGTTAATGATTACTGTGGCGCGCACCATCTCAACGTTGCAGCGCAACCATGCTCAGATTCGCTGATGCTCACATCCTCATGCCAGTATCTGCACCATGTATGTTGATGCATGGTGTTCGTCATACATTGCATGAGCAACATTAGCACACTGTTGTCACATTACTTTATGACATGTCTAGTCATGGCAAAGATAAAGGCAATCGTTGCAGTCGACTTGCACCACTGTAATGATTGTTGTCTGCGCTGTGAGATTGCGCGGTGGCAGTGTGTACATAGTTGCACAAGGGGAGACAGATGTGGATGATGTGCTCTATCTCATCTTTGCTTCACTGCAGACCTCAGGCTGGGGATGTAGGTTTCGCAAGCTGGGTCTTGAGGCAGTTCATGGATGAGTTGTTTGCGCCCATTCATGTGCTTGCTGCCATGGAGCATGTCTTGACACAAGACTTGAGTTTCCATGTTCAAAAAGCAATTGAGCAAAGCCAAGCAGCCATACCAAGCGGACGGTCACAGCGGTGTAAAACCATTCAGCACTGTTACAGCTCCAAGGAAAGAAAAGTGAACTCCAGAGTACACACCCATACAGATGAAGGCAATGAAAAAGCAATGAGACAGCTGTGTAAGTAAGGAACTACATGGGCTATTGAATGCAAGAATGCGTGCCAAGGTTAAAAAGCAATCAAGTAACTACAGATAAGCTATGCCTAACTCTTTATGGAGCCACCGTCCGCTGCAGGACACGCCCTCACGTCGGCGCCAGCTGCTGCTCAGCAAGCCAGAGCTGGATGTGAGCAGGCCAGTAGCTGGGGCCCTGCTGCTGGCAGTCCAGCTAGGCAGGTGAGGCGCTGCAGGTGCTTCAAGTGATGTGTGGGGTGCTGCTTGTAACAGGCACCAGGTTGTGGCGGCCTCCCTAGCCCCTGAGTGCTGCCTTGATGGCGGTGTTCACATCAACGCCTCCGTTCCCTCCTGCTCCACCAACGCCCTGCAGGCAAGCAAACGTTGCAGTTGTGCACCATGCAGGCACAACCGCTGCCAGGCAGGGCCCAGTGATGGTTGGGGTGGGGTCGTGTTGCTGGGCTGGGGCGATCTGCTGCCTGCCTACTGTCCTGGCAGCGCAGCACTCATGACCGTGATAGCCGCACAACATGCGTGAGGTGACCCAGCATGCCCCTGCTGCACCTGCCTCTTCCTCTTGCCACTCCACTGACCTTGCCACCAATTGATGTGCCGCTGCCAACCACTGCGGATGAGCCACCAATGCCTGCACCGCCGGCGCCCCCATCGCCCAGCAGGCTGCGGCGGCCTCCCTTGCCAAAGAGTGCTGCCTTAATGGCGGTGTTCACATCAACGCCTCCGTTCCCTCCTGCTCCACCAACGCCCTGCAGGCAAGCAAACGTTGCAGTTGTGCACCATGCAGGCACAACCGCTGCCAGGCAGGGCCCAGTGATGGTTGGGGTAAGGTCGTGTTGCTGGGCTGGGGCGATCTGCTGCCTGCCTACTGTCCTGGCAGCGCAGCACTCATGACCGTGATAGCCGCACAACATGCGTGAGGTGACCCAGCATGCCCCTGCTGCACCTGCCTCTTCCTCTTGCCACTCCACTGACCTGGCCACCAATTGATGTGCCGCCGCCAACCACTGATGAAGAGCCACCAATGCCTGCGCCCCCCGCGCCCCCATTGCCCAGCAGGCTGCGGCGACCAATGCCACCTCGGCCTCCAGCACCGCCAGTCCCAGTGCCACCCGTTGCGATCGCCCTCCCATCATTGATGATGACAATGCCAGGACCCACACCTGCACAGCACAGCGCAGTGCTTTGCTGGTGAGGGTGATGGGAAGGAGAGAGACACTGTGCCCGGGCTGTTAGGATGGGTGCGGGCAACAAGGGCGCGCTAGTCAGGGGCAAGGGTCCGGGTAAGGTGCAAGCACGCAGTGTGGGGCAGGGAGGGGCAGCAGAGGGCTGCAGGGCGTCAGGCCAATGCAGGGCTCTGGCAGTGAGTGCCTACGCTGAGGGTAGCAGTAAGGCCCACACACCTCCACTGCCGCTGCTGCCACGGCCGCTGCACATGCCGGGGCACTTGTCTGGCACGCCTGGCCTGTTACACTGGCTGGGTCCCCAGGAAGAGCACTCGATGGAGTCAGCAGCACGTACACCTGCGGGGCCAGCAGGGCGGCCAGGGCAGAGCAGGGCAGGGTGGGAGGAGCGCAGAGGGGACATGATGCTGAGCCAACGCTGCTGTGACGGTCCTGGGCTGCACCCACAGCCGTCGCAGCAGCAGACTAGCACTGGTTGTGCTTACTTGATGGCTGGCCGAGCAGGAGCAGGGCTGCCATTGTCAGGCAGGCGAAGGTGGTGAAGGCGGAGCTGGAGGGTATGCGCATCTTGTTTGCTGCTTGCTTCACACGTCCTGCATGCTCGGAGACCGATTGTGAGGTGCTCGGCGCGCATCGCTACAGGAGATCCGCTCACCGCGACACACCAGCCGCGCTCACCTGCACGTCTCCGAGCTCAAGTTATTGACACGGCTCTTGAGTCGCTGTGTGATTCTTGCTCCCAGACAGAGCTGGAGTTGCCCGTCTGGGTCTGTGAGGAGTGATGGGAAGCTGCGTGTCTCACGTTCCTCAGTGGGAACTGAAAACTGGAAGCCGGAACCTGGTACCTGGAACCTGGAGACTGGGAACCGAGCAATTGCCCGCTTTAGTGATAGCGGTGACTCTTTCAAGATGAACCACCCACGTGCGCACCCTCCGCCCCTGGCCGCGCCCTCCGTGGCTTCAAGCGAGTTGCCTGTCAATGCTGCGGTTGCTTTTCTATTCAGCCGTCTTGCTTCGGGCAACGTTGGACTGGAAGCTGGTTGTCGGCTCTTGCTTGGAGATCCATGACACGGGTTGTGGTTGATGTTGAGGTCATGGCGGGGAACGGACATGGCACGGGCTGGTGGTGTTAGACATATGCGACCACTGCAGCAAGCCTGTGTCAGCAGTTTGACTTGTTGTAGGTCAGATAGTCACGGTGCGGCACTGCTGCCCATGCATGCACCCTGCTGGTTTATGGCTGGTCTCCTCTGACCCTTGGCTGCGTCGGCGACGTAGCTTGCTACGTGTTATCAGTATTAGGTAAAGAGGTAGACAGGCTTGACTCCTGGTGGTTAATGATTACTGTGGCGCGCACCATCTCAACGTTGCAGCGCAACCATGCTCAGATTCGCTGATGCTCACATCCTCATGCCAGTATCTGCACCATGTATGTTGATGCATGGTGTTCGTCATACATTGCATGAGCAACATTAGCACACTGTTGTCACATTACTTTATGACATGTCTAGTCATGGCAAAGATAAAGGCAATCGTTGCAGTCGACTTGCACCACTGTAATGATTGTTGTCTGCGCTGTGAGATTGCGCGGTGGCAGTGTGTACATAGTTGCACAAGGGGAGACAGATGTGGATGATGTGCTCTATCTCATCTTTGCTTCACTGCAGACCTCAGGCTGGGGATGTAGGTTTCGCAAGCTGGGTCTTGAGGCAGTTCATGGATGAGTTGTTTGCGCCCATTCATGTGCTTGCTGCCATGGAGCATGTCTTGACACAAGACTTGAGTTTCCATGTTCAAAAAGCAATTGAGCAAAGCCAAGCAGCCATACCAAGCGGACGGTCACAGCGGTGTAAAACCATTCAGCACTGTTACAGCTCCAAGGAAAGAAAAGTGAACTCCAGAGTACACACCCATACAGATGAAGGCAATGAAAAAGCAATGAGACAGCTGTGTAAGTAAGGAACTACATGGGCTATTGAATGCAAGAATGCGTGCCAAGGTTAAAAAGCAATCAAGTAACTACAGATAAGCTATGCCTAACTCTTTATGGAGCCACCGTCCGCTGCAGGACACGCCCTCACGTCGGCGCCAGCTGCTGCTCAGCAAGCCAGAGCTGGATGTGAGCAGGCCAGTAGCTGGGGCCCTGCTGCTGGCAGTCCAGCTAGGCAGGTGAGGCGCTGCAGGTGCTTCAAGTGATGTGTGGGGTGCTGCTTGTAACAGGCACCAGGTTGTGGCGGCCTCCCTAGCCCCTGAGTGCTGCCTTGATGGCGGTGTTCACATCAACGCCTCCGTTCCCTCCTGCTCCACCAACGCCCTGCAGGCAAGCAAACGTTGCAGTTGTGCACCATGCAGGCACAACCGCTGCCAGGCAGGGCCCAGTGATGGTTGGGGTGGGGTCGTGTTGCTGGGCTGGGGCGATCTGCTGCCTGCCTACTGTCCTGGCAGCGCAGCACTCATGACCGTGATAGCCGCACAACATGCGTGAGGTGACCCAGCATGCCCCTGCTGCACCTGCCTCTTCCTCTTGCCACTCCACTGACCTTGCCACCAATTGATGTGCCGCTGCCAACCACTGCGGATGAGCCACCAATGCCTGCACCGCCGGCGCCCCCATCGCCCAGCAGGCTGCGGCGGCCTCCCTTGCCAAAGAGTGCTGCCTTAATGGCGGTGTTCACATCAACGCCTCCGTTCCCTCCTGCTCCACCAACGCCCTGCAGGCAAGCAAACGTTGCAGTTGTGCACCATGCAGGCACAACCGCTGCCAGGCAGGGCCCAGTGATGGTTGGGGTAAGGTCGTGTTGCTGGGCTGGGGCGATCTGCTGCCTGCCTACTGTCCTGGCAGCGCAGCACTCATGACCGTGATAGCCGCACAACATGCGTGAGGTGACCCAGCATGCCCCTGCTGCACCTGCCTCTTCCTCTTGCCACTCCACTGACCTGGCCACCAATTGATGTGCCGCCGCCAACCACTGATGAAGAGCCACCAATGCCTGCGCCCCCCGCGCCCCCATTGCCCAGCAGGCTGCGGCGACCAATGCCACCTCGGCCTCCAGCACCGCCAGTCCCAGTGCCACCCGTTGCGATCGCCCTCCCATCATTGATGATGACAATGCCAGGACCCACACCTGCACAGCACAGCGCAGTGCTTTGCTGGTGAGGGTGATGGGAAGGAGAGAGACACTGTGCCCGGGCTGTTAGGATGGGTGCGGGCAACAAGGGCGCGCTAGTCAGGGGCAAGGGTCCGGGTAAGGTGCAAGCACGCAGTGTGGGGCAGGGAGGGGCAGCAGAGGGCTGCAGGGCGTCAGGCCAATGCAGGGCTCTGGCAGTGAGTGCCTACGCTGAGGGTAGCAGTAAGGCCCACACACCTCCACTGCCGCTGCTGCCACGGCCGCTGCACATGCCGGGGCACTTGTCTGGCACGCCTGGCCTGTTACACTGGCTGGGTCCCCAGGAAGAGCACTCGATGGAGTCAGCAGCACGTACACCTGCGGGGCCAGCAGGGCGGCCAGGGCAGAGCAGGGCAGGGTGGGAGGAGCGCAGAGGGGACATGATGCTGAGCCAACGCTGCTGTGACGGTCCTGGGCTGCACCCACAGCCGTCGCAGCAGCAGACTAGCACTGGTTGTGCTTACTTGATGGCTGGCCGAGCAGGAGCAGGGCTGCCATTGTCAGGCAGGCGAAGGTGGTGAAGGCGGAGCTGGAGGGTATGCGCATCTTGTTTGCTGCTTGCTTCACACGTCCTGCATGCTCGGAGACCGATTGTGAGGTGCTCGGCGCGCATCGCTACAGGAGATCCGCTCACCGCGACACACCAGCCGCGCTCACCTGCACGTCTCCGAGCTCAAGTTATTGACACGGCTCTGGAGTCGCTGTGTGATTCTTGCTCCCAGACAGAGCTGGAGTTGCCCGTCTGGGTCTGTGAGGAGTGATGCGAGGAAGCTGCGTGTCTCACGTTCCTCAGTGGGAACTGAAAACTGGAAGCCGGAACCTGGTACCTGGAACCTGGAGACTGGGAACCGAGCAATTGCCCGCTTTAGTGATAGCGGTGACTCTTTCAAGATGAACCACCCACGTGCGCACCCTCCGCCCCTGGCCGCGCCCTCCGTGGCTTCAAGCGAGTTGCCTGTCAATGCTGCGGTTGCTTTTCTATTCAGCCGTCTTGCTTCGGGCAACGTTGGACTGGAAGCTGGTTGTCGGCTCTTGCTTGGAGATCCATGACACGGGTTGTGGTTGATGTTGAGGTCATGGCGGGGAACGGACATGGCACGGGCTGGTGGTGTTAGACATATGCGACCACTGCAGCAAGCCTGTGTCAGCAGTTTGACTTGTTGTAGGTCAGATAGTCACGGTGCGGCACTGCTGCCCATGCATGCACCCTGCTGGTTTATGGCTGGTCTCCTCTGACCCTTGGCTGCGTCGGCGACGTAGCTTGCTACGTGTTATCAGTATTAGGTAAAGAGGTAGACAGGCTTGACTCCTGGTGGTTAATGATTACTGTGGCGCGCACCATCTCAACGTTGCAGCGCAACCATGCTCAGATTCGCTGATGCTCACATCCTCATGCCAGTATCTGCACCATGTATGTTGATGCATGGTGTTCGTCATACATTGCATGAGCAACATTAGCACACTGTTGTCACATTACTTTATGACATGTCTAGTCATGGCAAAGATAAAGGCAATCGTTGCAGTCGACTTGCACCACTGTAATGATTGTTGTCTGCGCTGTGAGATTGCGCGGTGGCAGTGTGTACATAGTTGCACAAGGGGAGACAGATGTGTATGATGTGCTCTATCTCATCTTTGCTTCACTGCAGACCTCAGGCTGGGGATGTAGGTTTCGCAAGCTGGGTCTTGAGGCAGTTCATGGATGAGTTGTTTGCGCCCATTCATGTGCTTGCTGCCATGGAGCATGTCTTGACACAAGACTTGAGTTTTCATGTTCAAAAAGCAATTGAGCAAAGCCAAGCAGCCATACCAAGCGGACGGTCACAGCGGTGTAAAACCATTCAGCACTGTTACAGCTCCAAGGAAAGAAAAGTGAACTCCAGAGTACACACCCATACAGATGAAGGCAATGAAAAAGCAATGAGACAGCTGTGTAAGTAAGGAACTACATGGGCTATTGAATGCAAGAATGCGTGCCAAGGTTAAAAAGCAATCAAGTAACTACAGATAAGCTATGCCTAACTCTTTATGGAGCCACCGTCCGCTGCAGGACACGCCCTCACGTCGGCGCCAGCTGCTGCTCAGCAAGCCAGAGCTGGATGTGAGCAGGCCAGTAGCTGGGGCCCTGCTGCTGGCAGTCCAGCTAGGCAGGTGAGGCGCTGCAGGTGCTTCAAGTGATGTGTGGGGTGCTGCTTGTAACAGGCACCAGGTTGTGGCGGCCTCCCTAGCCCCTGAGTGCTGCCTTGATGGCGGTGTTCACATCAACGCCTCCGTTCCCTCCTGCTCCACCAACGCCCTGCAGGCAAGCAAACGTTGCAGTTGTGCACCATGCAGGCACAACCGCTGCTAGGCAGGGCCTAGTGATGGTTGGGGTGGGGTCGTGTTGCTGGGCTGGGGCGATCTGCTGCCTGCCTACTGTCCTGGCAGCGCAGCACTCATGACCGTGATAGCCGCACAACATGCGTGAGGTGACCCAGCATGCCCCTGCTGCACCTGCCTCTTCCTCTTGCCACTCCACTGACCTGGCCACCAATTGATGTGCCGCTGCCAACCACTGCGGATGAGCCACCAATGCCTGCACCGCCGGCGCCCCCATCGCCCAGCAGGCTGCGGCGGCCTCCCTTGCCAAAGAGTGCTGCCTTAATGGCGGTGTTCACATCAACGCCTCCGTTCCCTCCTGCTCCACCAACGCCCTGCAGGCAAGCAAACGTTGCAGTTGTGCACCATGCAGGCACAACCGCTGCTAGGCAGGGCCTAGTGATGGTTGGGGTGGGGTCGTGTTGCTGGGCTGGGGCGATCTGCTGCCTGCCTACTGTCCTGGCAGCGCAGCACTCATGACCGTGATAGCCGCACAACATGCGTGAGGTGACCCAGCATGCCCCTGCTGCACCTGCCTCTTCCTCTTGCCACTCCACTGACCTGGCCACCAATTGATGTGCCGCTGCCAACCACTGCGGATGAGCCACCAATGCCTGCACCGCCGGCGGCCCCATCGCCCAGCAGGCTGCGGCGGCCTCCCTTGCCAAAGAGTGCTGCCTTAATGGCGGTGTTCACATCAACGCCTCCGTTCCCTCCTGCTCCACCAACGCCCTGCAGGCAAGCAAACGTTGCAGTTGTGCACCATGCAGGCACAACCGCTGCCAGGCAGGGCCCAGTGATGGTTGGGGTGGGGTCGTGTTGCTGGGCTGGGGCGATCTGCTGCCTGCCTACTGTCCTGGCAGCGCAGCACTCATGACCGTGATAGCCGCACAACATGCGTGAGGTGACCCAGCATGCCCCTGCTGCACCTGCCTCTTCCTCTTGCCACTCCACTGACCTGGCCACCAATTGATGTGCCGCCGCCAACCACTGATGAAGAGCCACCAATGCCTGCGCCCCCCGCGCCCCCATTGCCCAGCAGGCTGCGGCGACCAATGCCACCTCGGCCTCCAGCACCGCCAGTCCCAGTGCCACCCGTTGCGATCGCCCTCCCATCATTGATGATGACAATGCCAGGACCCACACCTGCACAGCACAGCGCAGTGCTTTGCTGGTGAGGGTGATGGGAAGGAGAGTCACTGTGCCCGGGCTGTTAGGATGGGTGCGGGCAACAAGGGCGCGCTAGTCAGGGGCAAGGGTCCGGGTAAGGTGCAAGCACGCAGTGTGGGGCAGGGAGGGGCAGCAGAGGGCTGCAGGGCGTCAGGCCAATGCAGTGCTCTGGCAGTGAGTGCCTACGCTGAGGGTAGCAGTAAGGCCCACACACCTCCACTGCCGCTGCTGCCACGGCCGCTGCACATGCCGGGGCACTTGTCTGGCACGCCTGGCCTGTTACACTGGCTGGGTCCCCAGGAAGAGCACTCGATGGAGTCAGCAGCACGTACACCTGCGGGGCCAGCAGGGCGGCCAGGGCAGAGCAGGGCAGGGTGGGAGGAGCGCAGAGGGGACATGATGCTGAGCCAACGCTGCTGTGACGGTCCTGGGCTGCACCCACAGCCGTCGTAGCAGCAGACTAGCACTGGTTGTGCTTACTTGATGGCTGGCCGAGCAGGAGCAGGGCTGCCATTGTCAGGCAGGCGAAGGTGGTGAAGGCGGAGCTGGAGGGTATGCGCATCTTGTTTGCTGCTTGCTTCACACGTCCTGCATGCTCGGAGACCGATTGTGAGGTGCTCGGCGCGCATCGCTACAGGAGACCCGCTCACCGCGACACACCAGCCGCGCTCACCTGCACGTCTCCGAGCTCAAGTTATTGACACGGCTCTGGAGTCGCTGTGTGATTCTTGCTCCCAGACAGAGCTGGAGTTGCCCGTCTGGGTCTGTGAGGAGTGATGCGAGGAAGCTGCGTGTCTCACATTCCTCAGTGGGAACTGAAAACTGGAAGCCGGAACCTGGTACCTGGAACCTGGAGACTGGGAACCGAGCAATTGCCCGCTTTAGTGATAGCGGTGACTCTTTCAAGATGAACCACCCACGTGCGCACCCTCCGCCCCTGGCCGCGCCCTCCGTGGCTTCAAGCGAGTTGCCTGTCAATGCTGCGGTTGCTTTTCTATTCAGCCGTCTTGCTTCGGGCAACGTTGGACTGGAAGCTGGTTGTCGGCTCTTGCTTGGAGATCCATGACACGGGTTGTGGTTGATGTTGAGGTCATGGCGGGGAACGGACATGGCACGGGCTGGTGGTGTTAGACATATGCGACCACTGCAGCAAGCCTGTGTCAGCAGTTTGACTTGTTGTAGGTCAGATAGTCACGGTGCGGCACTGCTGCCCATGCATGCACCCTGCTGGTTTATGGCTGGTCTCCTCTGACCCTTGGCTGCGTCGGCGACGTAGCTTGCTACGTGTTATCAGTATTAGGTAAAGAGGTAGACAGGCTTGACTCCTGGTGGTTAATGATTACTGTGGCGCGCACCATCTCAACGTTGCAGCGCAACCATGCTCAGATTCGCTGATGCTCACATCCTCATGCCAGTATCTGCACCATGTATGTTGATGCATGGTGTTCGTCATACATTGCATGAGCAACATTAGCACACTGTTGTCACATTACTTTATGACATGTCTAGTCATGGCAAAGATAAAGGCAATCGTTGCAGTCGACTTGCACCACTGTAATGATTGTTGTCTGCGCTGTGAGATTGCGCGGTGGCAGTGTGTACATAGTTGCACAAGGGGAGACAGATGTGGATGATGTGCTCTATCTCATCTTTGCTTCACTGCAGACCTCAGGCTGGGGATGTAGGTTTCGCAAGCTGGGTCTTGAGGCAGTTCATGGATGAGTTGTTTGCGCCCATTCATGTGCTTGCTGCCATGGAGCATGTCTTGACACAAGACTTGAGTTTGCATGTTCAAAAAGCAATTGAGCAAAGCCAAGCAGCCATACCAAGCGGACGGTCACAGCGGTGTAAAACCATTCAGCACTGTTACAGCTCCAAGGAAAGAAAAGTGAATTCCAGAGTACACACCCATACCGATGAAGGCAATGAACAAGCAATGAGACAGCTGTGTAAGTAAGGAACTACATGGGCTACTGAATGCAAGAATGCGTGCCAAGGTTAAAAAGCAATCAAGTAACTACAGATAAGCTATGCCTAACTCTTTATGGAGCCACCGTCCGATGCAGGACACGCCCTCACGTCGGCGCCAGCTGCTGCTCAGCAAGCCAGAGCTGGATGTGAGCAGGCCAGTAGCTGGGGCCCTGCTGCTGGCAGTCCAGCTAGGCAGGTGAGGCGCTGCAGGTGCTTCAAGTGATGTGTGGGGTGCTGCTTGTAACAGGCACCAGGTTGTGGCGGCCTCCCTAGCCCCTGAGTGCTGCCTTGATGGCGGTGTTCACATCAACGCCTCCGTTCCCTCCTGCTCCACCAACGCCCTGCAGGCAAGCAAACGTTGCAGTTGTGCACCATGCAGGCACAACCGCTGCTAGGCAGGGCCCAGTGATGGTTGGGGTGGGGTCGTGTTGCTGGGCTGGGGCGATCTGCTGCCTGCCTACTGTCCTGGCAGCGCAGCACTCATGACCGTGATAGCCGCACAACATGCGTGAGGTGACCCAGCATGCCCCTGCTGCACCTGCCTCTTTCTCTTGCCACTCCACTGACCTGGCCACCAATTGATGTGCCGCTGCCAACCACTGCGGATGAGCCACCAATGCCTGCACCGCCGGCGCCCCCATCGCCCAGCAGGCTGCGGCGGCCTCCCTTGCCAAAGAGTGCTGCCTTAATGGCGGTGTTCACATCAACGCCTCCGTTCCCTCCTGCTCCACCAACGCCCTGCAGGCAAGCAAACGTTGCAGTTGTGCACCATGCAGGCACAACCGCTGCCAGGCAGGGCCCAGTGATGGTTGGGGTGGGGTCGTGTTGCTGGGCTGGGGCGATCTGCTGCCTGCCTACTGTCCTGGCAGCGCAGCACTCATGACCGTGATAGCCGCACAACATGCGTGAGGTGACCCAGCATGCCCCTGCTGCACCTGCCTCTTCCTCTTGCCACTCCACTGACCTGGCCACCAATTGATGTGCCGCTGCCAACCACTGCGGATGAGCCACCAATGCCTGCACCGCCGGCGCCCCCATCGCCCAGCAGGCTGCGGCGGCCTCCCTTGCCAAAGAGTGCTGCCTTAATGGCGGTGTTCACATCAACGCCTCCGTTCCCTCCTGCTCCACCAACGCCCTGCAGGCAAGCAAACGTTGCAGTTGTGCACCATGCAGGCACAACCGCTGCCAGGCAGGGCCCAGTGATGGTTGGGGTGGGGTCGTGTTGCTGGGCTGGGGCGATCTGCTGCCTGCCTACTGTCCTGGCAGCGCAGCACTCATGACCGTGATAGCCGCACAACATGCGTGAGGTGACCCAGCATGCCCCTGCTGCACCTGCCTCTTCCTCTTGCCACTCCACTGACCTGGCCACCAATTGATGTGCCGCCGCCAACCACTGATGAAGAGCCACCAATGCCTGCGCCCCCCGCGCCCCCATTGCCCAGCAGGCTGCGGCGACCAATGCCACCTCGGCCTCCAGCACCGCCAGTCCCAGTGCCACCCGTTGCGATCGCCCTCCCATCATTGATGATGACAATGCCAGGACCCACACCTGCACAGCACAGCGCAGTGCTTTGCTGGTGAGGGTGATGGGAAGGAGAGTCACTGTGCCCGGGCTGTTAGGATGGGTGCGGGCAACAAGGGCGCGCTAGTCAGGGGCAAGGGTCCGGGTAAGGTGCAAGCACGCAGTGTGGGGCAGGGAGGGGCAGCAGAGGGCTGCAGGGCGTCAGGCCAATGCAGGGCTCTGGCAGTGAGTGCCTACGCTGAGGGTAGCAGTAAGGCCCACACACCTCCACTGCCGCTGCTGCCACGGCCGCTGCACATGCCGGGGCACTTGTCTGGCACGCCTGGCCTGTTACACTGGCTGGGTCCCCAGGAAGAGCACTCGATGGAGTCAGCAGCACGTGCACCTGCGGGGCCAGCAGGGCGGCCAGGGCAGAGCAGGGCAGGGTGGGAGGAGCGCAGAGGGGACATGATGCTGAGCCAACGCTGCTGTGACGGTCCTGGGCTGCACCCACAGCCGTCGCAGCAGCAGACTAGCACTGGTTGTGCTTACTTGATGGCTGGCCGAGCAGGAGCAGGGCTGCCATTGTCAGGCAGGCGAAGGTGGTGAAGGCGGAGCTGGAGGGTATGCGCATCTTGTTTGCTGCTTGCTTCACACGTCCTGCATGCTCGGAGACCGATTGTGAGGTGCTCGGCGCGCATCGCTACAGGAGACCCGCTCACCGCGACACACCAGCCGCGCTCACCTGCACGTCTCCGAGCTCAAGTTATTGACACGGCTCTGGAGTCGCTGTGTGATTCTTGCTCCCAGACAGAGCTGGAGTTGCCCGTCTGGGTCTGTGAGGAGTGATGCGAGGAAGCTGCGTGTCTCACGTTCCTCAGTGGGAACTGAAAACTGGAAGCCGGAACCTGGTACCTGGAACCTGGAGACTGGGAACCGAGCAATTGCCCGCTTTAGTGATAGCGGTGACTCTTTCAAGATGAACCACCCACGTGCGCACCCTCCGCCCCTGGCCGCGCCCTCCGTGGCTTCAAGCGAGTTGCCTGTCAATGCTGCGGTTGCTTTTCTATTCAGCCGTCTTGCTTCGGGCAACGTTGGACTGGAAGCTGGTTGTCGGCTCTTGCTTGGAGATCCATGACACGGGTTGTGGTTGATGTTGAGGTCATGGCGGGGAACGGACATGGCACGGGCTGGTGGTGTTAGACATATGCGACCACTGCAGCAAGCCTGTGTCAGCAGTTTGACTTGTTGTAGGTCAGATAGTCACGGTGCGGCACTGCTGCCCATGCATGCACCCTGCTGGTTTATGGCTGGTCTCCTCTGACCCTTGGCTGCGTCGGCGACGTAGCTTGCTACGTGTTATCAGTATTAGGTAAAGAGGTAGACAGGCTTGACTCCTGGTGGTTAATGATTACTGTGGCGCGCACCATCTCAACGTTGCAGCGCAACCATGCTCAGATTCGCTGATGCTCACATCCTCATGCCAGTATCTGCACCATGTATGTTGATGCATGGTGTTCGTCATACATTGCATGAGCAACATTAGCACACTGTTGTCACATTACTTTATGACATGTCTAGTCATGGCAAAGATAAAGGCAATCGTTGCAGTCGACTTGCACCACTGTAATGATTGTTGTCTGCGCTGTGAGATTGCGCGGTGGCAGTGTGTACATAGTTGCACAAGGGGAGACAGATGTGGATGATGTGCTCTATCTCATCTTTGCTTCACTGCAGACCTCAGGCTGGGGATGTAGGTTTCGCAAGCTGGGTCTTGAGGCAGTTCATGGATGAGTTGTTTGCGCCCATTCATGTGCTTGCTGCCATGGAGCATGTCTTGACACAAGACTTGAGTTTCCATGTTCAAAAAGCAATTGAGCAAAGCCAAGCAGCCATACCAAGCGGACGGTCACAGCGGTGTAAAACCATTCAGCACTGTTACAGCTCCAAGGAAAGAAAAGTGAACTCCAGAGTACACACCCATACAGATGAAGGCAATGAAAAAGCAATGAGACAGCTGTGTAAGTAAGGAACTACATGGGCTATTGAATGCAAGAATGCGTGCCAAGGTTAAAAAGCAATCAAGTAACTACAGATAAGCTATGCCTAACTCTTTATGGAGCCACCGTCCGCTGCAGGACACGCCCTCACGTCGGCGCCAGCTGCTGCTCAGCAAGCCAGAGCTGGATGTGAGCAGGCCAGTAGCTGGGGCCCTGCTGCTGGCAGTCCAGCTAGGCAGGTGAGGCGCTGCAGGTGCTTCAAGTGATGTGTGGGGTGCTGCTTGTAACAGGCACCAGGTTGTGGCGGCCTCCCTAGCCCCTGAGTGCTGCCTTGATGGCGGTGTTCACATCAACGCCTCCGTTCCCTCCTGCTCCACCAACGCCCTGCAGGCAAGCAAACGTTGCAGTTGTGCACCATGCAGGCACAACCGCTGCTAGGCAGGGCCTAGTGATGGTTGGGGTGGGGTCGTGTTGCTGGGCTGGGGCGATCTGCTGCCTGCCTACTGTCCTGGCAGCGCAGCACTCATGACCGTGATAGCCGCACAACATGCGTGAGGTGACCCAGCATGCCCCTGCTGCACCTGCCTCTTTCTCTTGCCACTCCACTGACCTGGCCACCAATTGATGTGCCGCTGC
The DNA here is from genome assembly GCA_030144725.1 of Haematococcus lacustris. Taxonomy (NCBI): domain Eukaryota; kingdom Viridiplantae; phylum Chlorophyta; class Chlorophyceae; order Chlamydomonadales; family Haematococcaceae; genus Haematococcus; species Haematococcus lacustris. The sequence goes on along the minus strand of JASKMD010000026.1, from coordinate 8,240,277 downwards.
CAACCACTGCGGATGAGCCACCAATGCCTGCACCGCCGGCGCCCCCATCGCCCAGCAGGCTGCGGCGGCCTCCCTTGCCAAAGAGTGCTGCCTTAATGGCGGTGTTCACATCAACGCCTCCGTTCCCTCCTGCTCCACCAACGCCCTGCAGGCAAGCAAACGTTGCAGTTGTGCACCATGCAGGCACAACCGCTGCCAGGCAGGGCCCAGTGATGGTTGGGGTGGGGTCGTGTTGCTGGGCTGGGGCGATCTGCTGCCTGCCTACTGTCCTGGCAGCGCAGCACTCATGACCGTGATAGCCGCACAACATGCGTGAGGTGACCCAGCATGCCCCTGCTGCACCTGCCTCTTCCTCTTGCCACTCCACTGACCTGGCCACCAATTGATGTGCCGCCGCCAACCACTGATGAAGAGCCACCAATGCCTGCGCCCCCCGCGCCCCCATCGCCCAGCAGGCTGCGGCGGCCTCCCTTGCCAAAGAGTGCTGCCTTAATGGCGGTGTTCACATCAACGCCTCCGTTCCCTCCTGCTCCACCAACGCCCTGCAGGCAAGCAAACGTTGCAGTTGTGCACCATGCAGGCACAACCGCTGCCAGGCAGGGCCCAGTGATGGTTGGGGTGGGGTCGTGTTGCTGGGCTGGGGCGATCTGCTGCCTGCCTACTGTCCTGGCAGCGCAGCACTCATGACCGTGATAGCCGCACAACATGCGTGAGGTGACCCAGCATGCCCCTGCTGCACCTGCCTCTTCCTCTTGCCACTCCACTGACCTGGCCACCAATTGATGTGCCGCCGCCAACCACTGATGAAGAGCCACCAATGCCTGCGCCCCCCGCGCCCCCATTGCCCAGCAGGCTGCGGCGACCAATGCCACCTCGGCCTCCAGCACCGCCAGTCCCAGTGCCACCCGTTGCGATCGCCCTCCCATCATTGATGATGACAATGCCAGGACCCACACCTGCACAGCACAGCGCAGTGCTTTGCTGGTGAGGGTGATGGGAAGGAGAGTCACTGTGCCCGGGCTGTTAGGATGGGTGCGGGCAACAAGGGCGCGCTAGTCAGGGGCAAGGGTCCGGGTAAGGTGCAAGCACGCAATGTGGGGCAGGGAGGGGCAGCAGAGGGCTGCAGGGCGTCAGGCCAATGCAGGGCTCTGGCAGTGAGTGCCTACGCTGAGGGTAGCAGTAAGGCCCACACACCTCCACTGCCGCTGCTGCCACGGCCGCTGCACATGCCGGGGCACTTGTCTGGCACGCCTGGCCTGTTACACTGGCTGGGTCCCCAGGAAGAGCACTCGATGGAGTCAGCAGCACGTGCACCTGCGGGGCCAGCAGGGCGGCCAGGGCAGAGCAGGGCAGGGTGGGAGGAGCGCAGAGGGGACATGATGCTGAGCCAACGCTGCTGTGACGGTCCTGGGCTGCACCCACAGCCGTCGCAGCAGCAGACTAGCACTGGTTGTGCTTACTTGATGGCTGGCCGAGCAGGAGCAGGGCTGCCATTGTCAGGCAGGCGAAGGTGGTGAAGGCGGAGCTGGAGGGTATGCGCATCTTGTTTGCTGCTTGCTTCACACGTCCTGCATGCTCGGAGACCGATTGTGAGGTGCTCGGCGCGCATCGCTACAGGAGACCCGCTCACCGCGACACACCAGCCGCGCTCACCTGCACGTCTCCGAGCTCAAGTTATTGACACGGCTCTGGAGTCGCTGTGTGATTCTTGCTCCCAGACAGAGCTGGAGTTGCCCGTCTGGGTCTGTGAGGAGTGATGCGAGGAAGCTGCGTGTCTCACGTTCCTCAGTGGGAACTGAAAACTGGAAGCCGGAACCTGGTACCTGGAACCTGGAGACTGGGAACCGAGCAATTGCCCGCTTTAGTGATAGCGGTGACTCTTTCAAGATGAACCACCCACGTGCGCACCCTCCGCCCCTGGCCGCGCCCTCCGTGGCTTCAAGCGAGTTGCCTGTCAATGCTGCGGTTGCTTTTCTATTCAGCCGTCTTGCTTCGGGCAACGTTGGACTGGAAGCTGGTTGTCGGCTCTTGCTTGGAGATCCATGACACGGGTTGTGGTTGATGTTGAGGTCATGGCGGGGAACGGACATGGCACGGGCTGGTGGTGTTAGACATATGCGACCACTGCAGCAAGCCTGTGTCAGCAGTTTGACTTGTTGTAGGTCAGATAGTCACGGTGCGGCACTGCTGCCCATGCATGCACCCTGCTGGTTTATGGCTGGTCTCCTCTGACCCTTGGCTGCGTCGGCGACGTAGCTTGCTACGTGTTATCAGTATTAGGTAAAGAGGTAGACAGGCTTGACTCCTGGTGGTTAATGATTACTGTGGCGCGCACCATCTCAACGTTGCAGCGCAACCATGCTCAGATTCGCTGATGCTCACATCCTCATGCCAGTATCTGCACCATGTATGTTGATGCATGGTGTTCGTCATACATTGCATGAGCAACATTAGCACACTGTTGTCACATTACTTTATGACATGTCTAGTCATGGCAAAGATAAAGGCAATCGTTGCAGTCGACTTGCACCACTGTAATGATTGTTGTCTGCGCTGTGAGATTGCGCGGTGGCAGTGTGTACATAGTTGCACAAGGGGAGACAGATGTGGATGATGTGCTCTATCTCATCTTTGCTTCACTGCAGACCTCAGGCTGGGGATGTAGGTTTCGCAAGCTGGGTCTTGAGGCAGTTCATGGATGAGTTGTTTGCGCCCATTCATGTGCTTGCTGCCATGGAGCATGTCTTGACACAAGACTTGAGTTTCCATGTTCAAAAAGCAATTGAGCAAAGCCAAGCAGCCATACCAAGCGGACGGTCACAGCGGTGTAAAACCATTCAGCACTGTTACAGCTCCAAGGAAAGAAAAGTGAACTCCAGAGTACACACCCATACAGATGAAGGCAATGAAAAAGCAATGAGACAGCTGTGTAAGTAAGGAACTACATGGGCTATTGAATGCAAGAATGCGTGCCAAGGTTAAAAAGCAATCAAGTAACTACAGATAAGCTATGCCTAACTCTTTATGGAGCCACCGTCCGCTGCAGGACACGCCCTCACGTCGGCGCCAGCTGCTGCTCAGCAAGCCAGAGCTGGATGTGAGCAGGCCAGTAGCTGGGGCCCTGCTGCTGGCAGTCCAGCTAGGCAGGTGAGGCGCTGCAGGTGCTTCAAGTGATGTGTGGGGTGCTGCTTGTAACAGGCACCAGGTTGTGGCGGCCTCCCTAGCCCCTGAGTGCTGCCTTGATGGCGGTGTTCACATCAACGCCTCCGTTCCCTCCTGCTCCACCAACGCCCTGCAGGCAAGCAAACGTTGCAGTTGTGCACCATGCAGGCACAACCGCTGCTAGGCAGGGCCTAGTGATGGTTGGGGTGGGGTCGTGTTGCTGGGCTGGGGCGATCTGCTGCCTGCCTACTGTCCTGGCAGCGCAGCACTCATGACCGTGATAGCCGCACAACATGCGTGAGGTGACCCAGCATGCCCCTGCTGCACCTGCCTCTTTCTCTTGCCACTCCACTGACCTGGCCACCAATTGATGTGCCGCTGCCAACCACTGCGGATGAGCCACCAATGCCTGCACCGCCGGCGCCCCCATCGCCCAGCAGGCTGCGGCGGCCTCCCTTGCCAAAGAGTGCTGCCTTAATGGCGGTGTTCACATCAACGCCTCCGTTCCCTCCTGCTCCACCAACGCCCTGCAGGCAAGCAAACGTTGCAGTTGTGCACCATGCAGGCACAACCGCTGCCAGGCAGGGCCCAGTGATGGTTGGGGTGGGGTCGTGTTGCTGGGCTGGGGCGATCTGCTGCCTGCCTACTGTCCTGGCAGCGCAGCACTCATGACCGTGATAGCCGCACAACATGCGTGAGGTGACCCAGCATGCCCCTGCTGCACCTGCCTCTTCCTCTTGCCACTCCACTGACCTGGCCACCAATTGATGTGCCGCTGCCAACCACTGCGGATGAGCCACCAATGCCTGCACCGCCGGCGCCCCCATCGCCCAGCAGGCTGCGGCGGCCTCCCTTGCCAAAGAGTGCTGCCTTAATGGCGGTGTTCACATCAACGCCTCCGTTCCCTCCTGCTCCACCAACGCCCTGCAGGCAAGCAAACGTTGCAGTTGTGCACCATGCAGGCACAACCGCTGCCAGGCAGGGCCCAGTGATGGTTGGGGTGGGGTCGTGTTGCTGGGCTGGGGCGATCTGCTGCCTGCCTACTGTCCTGGCAGCGCAGCACTTATGACCGTGATAGCCGCACAACATGCGTGAGGTGACCCAGCATGCCCCTGCTGCACCTGCCTCTTCCTCTTGCCACTCCACTGACCTGGCCACCAATTGATGTGCCGCCGCCAACCACTGATGAAGAGCCACCAATGCCTGCGCCCCCCGCGCCCCCATTGCCCAGCAGGCTGCGGCGACCAATGCCACCTCGGCCTCCAGCACCGCCAGTCCCAGTGCCACCCGTTGCGATCGCCCTCCCATCATTGATGATGACAATGCCAGGACCCACACCTGCACAGCACAGCGCAGTGCTTTGCTGGTGAGGGTGATGGGAAGGAGAGTCACTGTGCCCGGGCTGTTAGGATGGGTGCGGGCAACAAGGGCGCGCTAGTCAGGGGCAAGGGTCCGGGTAAGGTGCAAGCACGCAGTGTGGGGCAGGGAGGGGCAGCAGAGGGCTGCAGGGCGTCAGGCCAATGCAGGGCTCTGGCAGTGAGTGCCTACGCTGAGGGTAGCAGTAAGGCCCACACACCTCCACTGCCGCTGCTGCCACGGCCGCTGCACATGCCGGGGCACTTGTCTGGCACGCCTGGCCTGTTACACTGGCTGGGTCCCCAGGAAGAGCACTCGATGGAGTCAGCAGCACGTGCACCTGCGGGGCCAGCAGGGCGGCCAGGGCAGAGCAGGGCAGGGTGGGAGGAGCGCAGAGGGGACATGATGCTGAGCCAACGCTGCTGTGACGGTCCTGGGCTGCACCCACAGCCGTCGCAGCAGCAGACTAGCACTGGTTGTGCTTACTTGATGGCTGGCCGAGCAGGAGCAGGGCTGCCATTGTCAGGCAGGCGAAGGTGGTGAAGGCGGAGCTGGAGGGTATGCGCATCTTGTTTGCTGCTTGCTTCACACGTCCTGCATGCTCGGAGACCGATTGTGAGGTGCTCGGCGCGCATCGCTACAGGAGACCCGCTCACCGCGACACACCAGCCGCGCTCACCTGCACGTCTCCGAGCTCAAGTTATTGACACGGCTCTTGAGTCGCTGTGTGATTCTTGCTCCCAGACAGAGCTGGAGTTGCCCGTCTGGGTCTGTGAGGAGTGATGCGAGGAAGCTGCGTGTCTCACGTTCCTCAGTGGGAACTGAAAACTGGAAACCGGAACCTGGTACATGGAACCTGGAGACTGGGAACCGAGCAATTGCCCGCTTTAGTGATAGCGGTGACTCTTTCAAGATGAACCACCCACGTGCGCACCCTCCGCCCCTGGCCGCGCCCTCCGTGGCTTCAAGCGAGTTGCCTGTCAATGCTGCGGTTGCTTTTCTATTCAGCCGTCTTGCTTCGGGCAACGTTGGACTGGAAGCTGGTTGTCGGCTCTTGCTTGGAGATCCATGACACGGGTTGTGGTTGATGTTGAGGTCATGGCGGGGAACGGACATGGCACGGGCTGGTGGTGTTAGACATATGCGACCACTGCAGCAAGCCTGTGTCAGCAGTTTGACTTGTTGTAGGTCAGATAGTCACGGTGCGGCACTGCTGCCCATGCATGCACCCTGCTGGTTTATGGCTGGTCTCCTCTGACCCTTGGCTGCGTCGGCGACGTAGCTTGCTACGTGTTATCAGTATTAGGTAAAGAGGTAGACAGGCTTGACTCCTGGTGGTTAATGATTACTGTGGCGCGCACCATCTCAACGTTGCAGCGCAACCATGCTCAGATTCGCTGATGCTCACATCCTCATGCCAGTATCTGCACCATGTATGTTGATGCATGGTGTTCGTCATACATTGCATGAGCAACATTAGCACACTGTTGTCACATTACTTTATGACATGTCTAGTCATGGCAAAGATAAAGGCAATCGTTGCAGTCGACTTGCACCACTGTAATGATTGTTGTCTGCGCTGTGAGATTGCGCGGTGGCAGTGTGTACATAGTTGCACAAGGGGAGACAGATGTGGATGATGTGCTCTATCTCATCTTTGCTTCACTGCAGACCTCAGGCTGGGGATGTAGGCTTCGCAAGCTGGGTCTTGAGGCAGTTCATGGATGAGTTGTTTGCGCCCATTCATGTGCTTGCTGCCATGGAGCATGTCTTGACACAAGACTTGAGTTTTCATGTTCAAAAAGCAATTGAGCAAAGCCAAGCAGCCATACCAAGCGGACGGTCACAGCGGTGTAAAACCATTCAGCACTGTTACAGCTCCAAGGAAAGAAAAGTGAACTCCAGAGTACACACCCATACAGATGAAGGCAATGAAAAAGCAATGAGACAGCTGTGTAAGTAAGGAACTACATGGGCTATTGAATGCAAGAATGCGTGCCAAGGTTAAAAAGCAATCAAGTAACTACAGATAAGCTATGCCTAACTCTTTATGCAACCACCGTCCGCTGCAGGACACGCCCTCACGTCGGCGCCAGCTGCTGCTCAGCAAGCCAGAGCTGGATGTGAGCAGGCCAGTAGCTGGGGCCCTGCTGCTGGCAGTCCAGCTAGGCAGGTGAGGCGCTGCAGGTGCTTCAAGTGATGTGTGGGGTGCTGCTTGTAACAGGCACCAGGTTGTGGCGGCCTCCCTAGCCCCTGAGTGCTGCCTTGATGGCGGTGTTCACATCAACGCCTCCGTTCCCTCCTGCTCCACCAACGCCCTGCAGGCAAGCAAACGTTGCAGTTGTGCACCATGCAGGCACAACCGCTGCCAGGCAGGGCCCAGTGATGGTTGGGGTGGGGTCGTGTTGCTGGGCTGGGGCGATCTGCTGCCTGCCTACTGTCCTGGCAGCGCAGCACTCATGACCGTGATAGCCGCACAACATGCGTGAGGTGACCCAGCATGCCCCTGCTGCACCTGCCTCTTCCTCTTGCCACTCCACTGACCTGGCCACCAATTGATGTGCCGCTGCCAACCACTGCGGATGAGCCACCAATGCCTGCACCGCCGGCGCCCCCATCGCCCAGCAGGCTGCGGCGGCCTCCCTTGCCAAAGAGTGCTGCCTTAATGGCGGTGTTCACATCAACGCCTCCGTTCCCTCCTGCTCCACCAACGCCCTGCAGGCAAGCAAACGTTGCAGTTGTGCACCATGCAGGCACAACCGCTGCCAGGCAGGGCCCAGTGATGGTTGGGGTGGGGTCGTGTTGCTGGGCTGGGGCGATCTGCTGCCTGCCTACTGTCCTGGCAGCGCAGCACTCATGACCGTGATAGCCGCACAACATGCGTGAGGTGACCCAGCATGCCCCTGCTGCACCTGCCTCTTCCTCTTGCCACTCCACTGACCTGGCCACCAATTGATGTGCCGCCGCCAACCACTGATGAAGAGCCACCAATGCCTGCGCCCCCCGCGCCCCCATTGCCCAGCAGGCTGCGGCGGCCTCCCTTGCCAAAGAGTGCTGCCTTAATGGCGGTGTTCACATCAACGCCTCCGTTCCCTCCTGCTCCACCAACGCCCTGCAGGCAAGCAAACGTTGCAGTTGTGCACCATGCAGGCACAACCGCTGCTAGGCAGGGCCTAGTGATGGTTGGGGTGGGGTCGTGTTGCTGGGCTGGGGCGATCTGCTGCCTGCCTACTGTCCTGGCAGCGCAGCACTCATGACCGTGATAGCCGCACAACATGCGTGAGGTGACCCAGCATGCCCCTGCTGCACCTGCCTCTTCCTCTTGCCACTCCACTGACCTGGCCACCAATTGATGTGCCGCCGCCAACCACTGATGAAGAGCCACCAATGCCTGCGCCCCCCGCGCCCCCATTGCCCAGCAGGCTGCGGCGACCAATGCCACCTCGGCCTCCAGCACCGCCAGTCCCAGTGCCACCCGTTGCGATCGCCCTCCCATCATTGATGATGACAATGCCAGGACCCACACCTGCACAGCACAGCGCAGTGCTTTGCTGGTGAGGGTGATGGGAAGGAGAGTCACTGTGCCCGGGCTGTTAGGATGGGTGCGGGCAACAAGGGCGCGCTAGTCAGGGGCAAGGGTCCGGGTAAGGTGCAAGCACGCAGTGTGGGGCAGGGAGGGGCAGCAGAGGGCTGCAGGGCGTCAGGCCAATGCAGTGCTCTGGCAGTGAGTGCCTACGCTGAGGGTAGCAGTAAGGCCCACACACCTCCACTGCCGCTGCTGCCACGGCCGCTGCACATGCCGGGGCACTTGTCTGGCACGCCTGGCCTGTTACACTGGCTGGGTCCCCAGGAAGAGCACTCGATGGAGTCAGCAGCACGTGCACCTGCGGGGCCAGCAGGGCGGCCAGGGCAGAGCAGGGCAGGGTGGGAGGAGCGCAGAGGGGACATGATGCTGAGCCAACGCTGCTGTGACGGTCCTGGGCTGCACCCACAGCCGTCGCAGCAGCAGACTAGCACTGGTTGTGCTTACTTGATGGCTGGCCGAGCAGGAGCAGGGCTGCCATTGTCAGGCAGGCGAAGGTGGTGAAGGCGGAGCTGGAGGGTATGCGCATCTTGTTTGCTGCTTGCTTCACACGTCCTGCATGCTCGGAGACCGATTGTGAGGTGCTCGGCGCGCATCGCTACAGGAGACCCGCTCACCGCGACACACCAGCCGCGCTCACCTGCACGTCTCCGAGCTCAAGTTATTGACACGGCTCTGGAGTCGCTGTGTGATTCTTGCTCCCAGACAGAGCTGGAGTTGCCCGTCTGGGTCTGTGAGGAGTGATGCGAGGAAGCTGCGTGTCTCACGTTCCTCAGTGGGAACTGAAAACTGGAAGCCGGAACCTGGTACCTGGAACCTGGAGACTGGGAACCGAGCAATTGCCCGCTTTAGTGATAGCGGTGACTCTTTCAAGATGAACCACCCACGTGCGCACCCTCCGCCCCTGGCCGCGCCCTCCGTGGCTTCAAGCGAGTTGCCTGTCAATGCTGCGGTTGCTTTTCTATTCAGCCGTCTTGCTTCGGGCAACGTTGGACTGGAAGCTGGTTGTCGGCTCTTGCTTGGAGATCCATGACACGGGTTGTGGTTGATGTTGAGGTCATGGCGGGGAACGGACATGGCACGGGCTGGTGGTGTTAGACATATGCGACCACTGCAGCAAGCCTGTGTCAGCAGTTTGACTTGTTGTAGGTCAGATAGTCACGGTGCGGCACTGCTGCCCATGCATGCACCCTGCTGGTTTATGGCTGGTCTCCTCTGACCCTTGGCTGCGTCGGCGACGTAGCTTGCTACGTGTTATCAGTATTAGGTAAAGAGGTAGACAGGCTTGACTCCTGGTGGTTAATGATTACTGTGGCGCGCACCATCTCAACGATGCAGCGCAACCATGCTCAGATTCGCTGATGCTCACATCCTCATGCCAGTATCTGCACCATGTATGTTGATGCATGGTGTTCGTCATACATTGCATGAGCAACATTAGCACACTGTTGTCACATTACTTTATGACATGTCTAGTCATGGCAAAGATAAAGGCAATCGTTGCAGTCGACTTGCACCACTGTAATGATTGTTGTCTGCGCTGTGAGATTGCGCGGTGGCAGTGTGTACATAGTTGCACAAGGGGAGACAGATGTGGATGATGTGCTCTATCTCATCTTTGCTTCACTGCAGACCTCAGGCTGGGGATGTAGGTTTCGCAAGCTGGGTCTTGAGGCAGTTCATGGATGAGTTGTTTGCGCCCATTCATGTGCTTGCTGCCATGGAGCATGTCTTGACACAAGACTTGAGTTTTCATGTTCAAAAAGCAATTGAGCAAAGCCAAGCAGCCATACCAAGCGGACGGTCACAGCGGTGTAAAACCATTCAGCACTGTTACAGCTCCAAGGAAAGAAAAGTGAACTCCAGAGTACACACCCATACAGATGAAGGCAATGAAAAAGCAATGAGACAGCTGTGTAAGTAAGGAACTACATGGGCTATCGAATGCAAGAATGCGTGCCAAGGTTAAAAAGCAATTAAGTAACTACAGATAAGCTATGCCTAACTCTTTATGGAGCCACCGTCCGCTGCAGGACACGCCCTCACGTCGGCGCCAGCTGCTGCTCAGCAAGCCAGAGCTGGATGTGAGCAGGCCAGTAGCTGGGGCCCTGCTGCTGGCAGTCCAGCTAGGCAGGTGAGGCGCTGCAGGTGCTTCAAGTGATGTGTGGGGTGCTGCTTGTAACAGGCACCAGGTTGTGGCGGCCTCCCTAGCCCCTGAGTGCTGCCTTGATGGCGGTGTTCACATCAACGCCTCCGTTCCCTCCTGCTCCACCAACGCCCTGCAGGCAAGCAAACGTTGCAGTTGTGCACCATGCAGGCACAACCGCTGCTAGGCAGGGCCTAGTGATGGTTGGGGTGGGGTCGTGTTGCTGGGCTGGGGCGATCTGCTGCCTGCCTACTGTCCTGGCAGCGCAGCACTCATGACCGTGATAGCCGCACAACATGCGTGAGGTGACCCAGCATGCCCCTGCTGCACCTGCCTCTTCCTCTTGCCACTCCACTGACCTGGCCACCAATTGATGTGCCGCTGCCAACCACTGCGGATGAGCCACCAATGCCTGTACCGCCGGCGCCCCCATCGCCCAGCAGGCTGCGGCGGCCTCCCTTGCCAAAGAGTGCTGCCTTGATGGCGGTGTTCACATCAACGCCTCCGTTCCCTCCTGCTCCACCAACGCCCTGCAGGCAAGCAAACGTTGCAGTTGTGCACCATGCAGGCACAACCGCTGCCAGGCAGGGCCCAGTGATGGTTGGGGTGGGGTCGTGTTGCTGGGCTGGGGCGATCTGCTGCCTGCCTACTGTCCTGGCAGCGCAGCACTCATGACCGTGATAGCCGCACAACATGCGTGAGGTGACCCAGCATGCCCCTGCTGCACCTGCCTCTTCCTCTTGCCACTCCACTGACCTGGCCACCAATTGATGTGCCGCCGCCAACCACTGATGAAGAGCCACCAATGCCTGCGCCCCCCGCGCCCCCATTGCCCAGCAGGCTGCGGCGACCAATGCCACCTCGGCCTCCAGCACCGCCAGTCCCAGTGCCACCCGTTGCGATCGCCCTCCCATCATTGATGATGACAATGCCAGGACCCACACCTGCACAGCACAGCGCAGTGCTTTGCTGGTGAGGGTGATGGGAAGGAGAGTCACTGTGCCCGGGCTGTTAGGATGGGTGCGGGCAACAAGGGCGCGCTAGTCAGGGGCAAGGGTCCGGGTAAGGTGCAAGCACGCAGTGTGGGGCAGGGAGGGGCAGCAGAGGGCTGCAGGGCGTCAGGCCAATGCAGTGCTCTGGCAGTGAGTGCCTACGCTGAGGGTAGCAGTAAGGCCCACACACCTCCACTGCCGCTGCTGCCACGGCCGCTGCACATGCCGGGGCACTTGTCTGGCACGCCTGGCCTGTTACACTGGCTGGGTCCCCAGGAAGAGCACTCGATGGAGTCAGCAGCACGTACACCTGCGGGGCCAGCAGGGCGGCCAGGGCAGAGCAGGGCAGGGTGGGAGGAGCGCAGAGGGGACATGATGCTGAGCCAACGCTGCTGTGACGGTCCTGGGCTGCACCCACAGCCGTCGTAGCAGCAGACTAGCACTGGTTGTGCTTACTTGATGGCTGGCCGAGCAGGAGCAGGGCTGCCATTGTCAGGCAGGCGAAGGTGGTGAAGGCGGAGCTGGAGGGTATGCGCATCTTGTTTGCTGCTTGCTTCACACGTCCTGCATGCTCGGAGATCGATTGTGAGGTGCTCGGCGCGCATCGCTACAGGAGACCCGCTCACCGCGACACACCAGCCGCGCTCACCTGCACGTCTCCGAGCTCAAGTTATTGACACGGCTCTTGAGTCGCTGTGTGATTCTTGCTCCCAGACAGAGCTGGAGTTGCCCGTCTGGGTCTGTGAGGAGTGATGCGAGGAAGCTGCGTGTCTCACGTTCCTCAGTGGGAACTGAAAACTGGAAACCGGAACCTGGTACCTGGAACCTGGAGACTGGGAACCGAGCAATTGCCCGCTTTAGTGATAGCGGTGACTCTTTCAAGATGAACCACCCACGTGCGCACCCTCCGCCCCTGGCCGCGCCCTCCGTGGCTTCAAGCGAGTTGCCTGTTAATGCTGCGGTTGGTTTTCTATTCAGCCGTCTTGCTTCGGGCAACGTTGGACTGGAAGCTGGTTGTCGGCTCTTGCTCGGAGATCCATGACACGGGTTGTGGTTGATGTTGAGGTCATGGCGGGGAACGGACATGGCACGGGCTGGTGGTGTTAGACATATGCGACCACTGCAGCAAGCCTGTGTCAGCAGCTTGACTTGTTGTAGGTCAGATAGTCACGGTGCGGCACTGCTGCCCATGCATGCACCCTGCTGGTTTATGGCTGGTCTCCTCTGACCCTTGGCTGCGCCGGCGACGTAGCTTGCTACGTGTTATCAGTATTAGGGAAAGAGGTAGACAGGCTTGACTCCTGGTGGTTGATGATTACTGTGGCGCGCACCATCTCAACGTTGCAGCGCAACCATGCTCAAATTCGCTGATGCTCACATCCCAGGCCTGTATCTGCACCATGTATGTTGATGCATGGTGTTCGTCATACATTGCATGAGCAACATTAGCACACTGTTGTCAGATTACTTTATGACATGTCTAGTCATGGCGAAGATAAAGGCAATCGTTGCAGTCGACTTGCACCATTGTGATGATTGTTGTCTGCGCTGTGAGATTGCGCAGTGGCAGTGTGTACATAGTTGCACAAGGGGAGACAGATGTGGATGATGTGCTGCATCTCATCTTTGCTTCACTGCAGACCTCAGGCTGGGGATGTAGGTTTCGCAAGCTGGGTCATAAGGCAGTTCATGGATGACTTGTTTGCGCCCATTCATGTGCTTGCTGCCATGGAGCATGTCTTGACACAAGACTTGAGTTTTCATGTTCAAAAAGCAATTGAGCAAAGCCAAGCAGCCATACCAAGCGGACGGTCACAGCGGTGTAAAACCATTCAGCACTGTTACAGCTCCAAGGAAAGAAAATTGAATTCCAGAGTACACACCCATACCGATGAAGGCAATGAAGAAGCAATGAGACAGCTGTGTAAGTAAGGAACTACATGGGCTACTGAATGCAAGAATCAGGGCTGTGAAGACGACAAGACGATAAGACGAGACCGTAGACGAACAGACGAAAGACGGATGTCTTTTCGTCTGCAGACGACAACCGAACCGTCTGCTCCTTTTTCGGCTGCATGCGACCAACATTTGTCTCTTGCTAAGCTCCTTCTATTCTTCCTGTTTATATCTATGTAAACTTGCAGCAGCTTTCACGATGCTACGAAGGCTATCCTCCACTTCAAATTTGAGGTCATGAGTTCAGATCTGAGGCATGAGGTCAGATCTAGCCTAATATTGACAACCCAGAGCTCGAGCAAATCTTGCAGCCCACGAGCTCCATGGCGGTCTCTCAACAATAGCACGTAGCCGGTACCGTCTCCACCTGAGATTGGTGACAACAACAATTCATAGTCATGTGTGTCTCCATGCAGTCTCCATGCAGTCTCTCCAAGTCTCCATGCAGAGCTGCCATTAAACATTTTGCAACAAACAAACAAATGCTTCAAGGATGGTGCAAGACACATGGTACAAGACACATGGTTATACAACATGCGCTTACCTTAGTGCTTCCACGGCCATTATGCTTCCACGGGCATGTGTTGCATCCACTGCGCAAACTGCTGCCACTCAGCCTCTGGCTGTGGCTTAGGTCTGCGCTCCAGGACCCTCTTGTTGAAGTAGATGAACGCCAGGAGCCACATGCGGCCCAACAGCAAGCTTGACCATTAAACATCAATTGTGCATTAACATGTAGAACACGACACGAAGTCCCAACGGCCTGCTGTTACGCACCAGATTGTGCTTGGAAATGACCTCGTCAAACATGTTGGCAATGTAGACCGCTGTTACGCTGTCAGCTTCGGTGCGCCACGTCGACTATGGGGCCGAACTGACTGTAAAAGAAAGGTCTCTTAAAGCTCGATGCAGAGCCCAAGGACAATGGGCGCATTCCACCCGAAATTTGTTGCACTTGTGCGGCAGTGGGCATCGAAGGCTGCTGTATCGTCGACTGCATCCGCCTACGCGCATTTGATGAGCCTGGCGGCTCCACCGCATTGCTTGCACAACGCTCAGAGCCACGGGCCGCAAGCGGTCACAGGGGCGGGCACCAGTCACACATCGACAGACGAAAGACAGAAAGACAGATTGACAGACGAAAGACGGGTGGTTGAGACGAAAAGACGACGTAGACGAAAGACGTCGTCTTTTCGTCTGCAGACGACGTCTTGTCACAGCCCTGGCAAGAATGCGTGTCAAGGTTAAAAAGCAATCAAGTAACTACAGATAAGCTCTGCCTCAGTCTTATGGAGCCACCGTCCGCTGCAGGACACGCCGTCACATCGGCGCCAGCAGCTGCTCAGCAAGCCAGGGCTGGATGTGAGCAGGCCAATAGCTGGGGCCCTGCTGCTGGCAGTCCAGCTAGGCAGGTGAGGCGCTGCAGGTGCTTCAAGTGATGTGTGGGGTGCTGCTTGTGGCAGGCACCAGGTTGTGGCGGCCTCCCCAGCCCCTGAGTGCTGCAGTGATGGCGGTGTTCACATCAATGCCTCCGTTCCCTGCAGCTCCACCAATGCCCTGCAGGCAAGCAAACATTGCAGTTGTGCACCATGCAGACACGTTCATTCCTATGTATGTAGTACGCACACCATGTAACTAGACCAAGCTACATATATGTGTTATGACTGGCTATCGTGTTACGGCTGCAACCGCCCATTCATAACCGTCAACTGGGGACCGATTCAGACGCGCAGTTGTCACTGACGGCGGATGAAGCTTGGATTGGGCCATCAGGCGCAGGGGCACGGGCGGCCCTTGCCCTTGCGCCCACATACTTCGTTGACTTGCGCCCTCCCTGGCTGCCCGCGAGGCATCCAACAGCAACACGTGCCGCAACAATCACCGCGAAGGGAACAACGGCAGCCTGTGCGGCTCCTTAGGTGCATGGCCAGCAACCCAGCTGCAGACCCCCCAGCCGGGAAAGGCAAGGTGGCTCTGGTGCCAATGTCGGAGGTGGAGGAACTGTGTACTAGAGCCTTGAAAACGTTTGGCTACAATGACAGTGAGGCGGCTGTGCTCTTGAAGGTGTGCCATCCTTTCTAGGCCATTGTGGTCTCTTTTGCAGCTTGAAGAAGCCGGCCAACCTATTGCATCATTATGTGGTTGCATTCCCAGGTAGTGCTGTACGCCCAGCTGCGTGACAACAGTCAAGGCATTGTGAAGATCACGTCAGGAGGCCTGAAGAAGCATGCCAAGGCAGCACCACCAGTGGTTGAGAAGGAGACCCGGCTGTCAGCGGTGATCAACGGCAACAACACGGCTGGCATGCTCGTCCTTGAGCAAGCCACCCAGATGGCAATAGCCCGTGCTAAGGACCAAGGCTTTGGGATCGTAGGCACAAATCACACTTCCACCAGCACAGGCGCCTTGGGGTAGGTTGCAGGTCTGTCACAGCTGTTGGGGTGAACAGTCTGGGGTCAGGTCTGTGGCAGGGAGCACGCAAGGCATGCACCATGTGCATGATGGAACAACAGCGGCTTGGCCCTCACTCATCACCATGCTCCATGCGCCATGCTCCATGCCATCTCCTTGCCTGTAGGTATTTTGCCGAGCTAGTGGGCAAGGCCGGACTAATTGGCCTGGTGCTGGCCCAGTCCCCTGAGTTTGTCGCCCCACACGGAGCCAGACAAGCTATCCTGGGCACCAACCCCATCGCTATCTCAGTCCCTGCAGCCGCCAGCGCAGCCTCTGCTGTTCCGCACAACTCACCTCAGGCCCTCAGCAGCAGCAGCAGCAATGGCAGCAATGGCAGCAGCAGTGGCCAAGACGGTGGGGAGGGCCATTGCGTCACGCTGGACATGGCCACCTCAGCCTTTGCATGGTTTGGGCTGCTAGAGGCACAGACAGCCGGGCGAGCCATCCCCCCGGACGTGGCCATGGATGCTGCTGGTCAGCCCACCACCAACCCCAGTGAGGTCAGTCTGGCCCAACAGTAGATCTCTCCCTGACCGCTGTAGGCTAACACAGCAGCCTCTTTCACCAGCATCCATCACCACCACCAGCCTGCTCACTTCCAGCTGCCTGAATGGATGTGCCATAGTCACCGGCTCACTGCCTTAACTGCCTCAACTGACTCCCTCAATTCAAATGTACTCCATGTCCATGACGTTATCCAGCCTTCAGACCAGTTGGCCACCTGTTGTCATGGTACAGCTGCTTTCAGCTGCACCATCACCCACCACCTCAACTGAAGCACAGGCCTTGTGCACCAGGAAGCCATGGTCTGCAGCTACACATCCAAGGGTGGGGCAGAAGCCCTCTTCTGGGTTCCAGTGGCTGCCATGCAGCAGATAGACGCTGCCAATTACATATAAAGGGTTTTTGATCCAGGCCGTGGTGGGTCTTGCCTATGCGCAGGTGCTGTCAGGAGGGGCGCTGCGCAGCTTTGACCGGGGCACCAAGGGCA
Organism: Haematococcus lacustris; assembly: GCA_030144725.1. NCBI lineage: Eukaryota > Viridiplantae > Chlorophyta > Chlorophyceae > Chlamydomonadales > Haematococcaceae > Haematococcus > Haematococcus lacustris. The sequence continues at coordinate 8,223,637 of JASKMD010000026.1, read as the reverse complement.
GCGGCCTGGGCATAATGGTGGAGCTGCTGGCTGGGCCCCTGGTTGGGGCTGCAGTGTCAGACAAGCTGCAGGTGGGTGGCCACACTGGGCTGTGGCTTTGAGCAGTGCCTGCGTGGGCTCAGGGACGTGAAGCGCACACCGTGTAAGTGCACAGGACAGGAGCAAGGTCGGCATGCAATGTGCGTGTGGATATGCGTGGTGTATGCATGGCACGCATGAGCATGCATGGTGAGGGTGGAAGTTGCATGATGAAGTGCAGAGGGATCACTCCCTGCCCCTGCAGCATGTAGAGGTGGGGTTATACGGGTGTTATACGGGAGGTGGGGTTCAAGGGTGATTGCCACCTCTCCACCATGATGGACACCAGCAAAGTTGGCACAAGCTATGCAAGAAAAGGTGGAAGAGATGGGGGTGGCCAGTCTAACCCCAACCCAGCCCTACCCAGCCTAACCCAACCCAACCCTGACCCTAACCCAAACTTGGTGGTAGTAAGTAGCCAGCTGCCAGCATAGCTGTGGGGTGTGTGGCAGTAGGCCGTGAGGGCGACGGCTGCAGTGCGGGATGCTAGCTGTGCAGGAGGCCAACTGGGGCAACCTGGTGGTGGCTGTGGATCCGGCGCTGCTGGGAGACCCGCAGGTCATCAAGCAGCGGGTGCGCGCTGTGCTCGACAGGTGAGGGCTGGGCTGGGGGCACCAGGTGCAGCGGCAGCAGCAGCGGGGGCCAGGCTGCCAGGGGCAGCTGCAGCAGCAGGCGGCCAGGCAGCCAGGAGCAACAGCAGCAGGGGGCCAGGTAGCAAGGGAGCAGGGGAGAGGTGGGCAGTGTGTTCTACACCCATGAGTCAGACCTAGAACCACACATGCTGTGTGACCACGGTATGGGCCATGCTGTAGTTTGACGGGGCTACTGTGCAAGCTAGGTCGCTCAGCCACCTGCAGCAGGTGCAGTAAGGTGCTGCAAGCTGCTCCTGCACAAACCTACAGGCTCCCTGCCTGGCAGGGTGGCAGAAAGTTCAGTGCAGCACTGGACTGGGTACAGCCCTGCACCTGTGCTTCATGCATGTTTGGCTGGTGTCCGTGCGCCTGCCTGCCTGCCTGCCTACTTGCCTAGTATGGTGTTACCTACCACTGATATTGTCATTTCACAGACGCATGATGCATAGCTGAAACAGTTTTCATATACCAGTCACGGGGCTCGTGTATGCCTGCCTGCCTGCCTGCCTGCCTGCCTGCCTGCCTGCCTGCCTGCCTGCCTGCCTGCCTGCCTGCCTGCCTGCCTGCCTGCCTGCCTGCCTGCCTGCCAGGGTGAAGGGGGCTGCCCGGCTGCCTGGTGTCGAAGAGATTCTGCTGCCAGGGGAGCGTGGCGACCGCAGGACAGCTGCCCACCGGGCCGCCGGGGCCATCAGCCTGGAGGCTAACATGTTGGCGGAGCTGAGGGTGGGTGCGGTGCACTGCTGGGTGGGCAGGGCGTGATGGCAGCCGACTTCCTGGCTCCTGGGGTACCCGGAACGTGGGGGAGGGGCAGTGTGAGGGGCATCTGCTCAGTCATCAGAGTGCTGAACATCAGGACGGAACCTGCTGACATGATCTGCTCAATGCTCAGCGTGTTGAGTGCTTCAAACCTGGGCAGGAGCTGCTGCTGACATGACCGCCACACTGCAAAACAGATACAACAGCCACCCTGAGCCTTTCTGATTTCAAAACATGTGTTGCAAATGGTCACGTCACCCCTCCACACACAAGAGGTGCCGACCCCACCAGCAGCCTATGCACCTGACCACATCGATAGAGGAACTGCATTGTGCTGCCAGAGCCGTGCTTCAGTGCCCTTCATTTGTTGTGTCAGTGGCGCTGATGCCACCGACAGCCCATGAGCCTGGGCAGTCATAGAGGGCAGCCATAGAGCAGTCCATGATCCTAGAGCCTGAGCAGTCATAGAGGGCAGCCATAGAGCAGTCCATGATCCCAGAGCCATGACTGCAGCTAAGGGCGGCCAGCAGTCCATGATCCATATGGCCAGGGATGTGTATTACCACCTTCCTCACCCCCTCCCTTCCTAACGGTTTTGACGTGGCTGCCGCTGTGTTATTGTTGCTGTGTCAATCTTTACAGTGCCAGTCGTTGCTTCTACCACATTGCCATTTACCCACCACCTGTGCCAGGGATGCTATCCAATCAATCATGTGCTAGCTGAGAACGCTGTCACACTACTCTCCCTATCCCATGTGCAACTGCCCAGGCACTGGCCGCCAAACTCGGGCAGCCAGGCTCCCCTGGGAAGGGTGCCCGGCCTGCTGGGCGACTGGCCATCGCCACACAGCTCATCCACGGCACCGGTGCAGGCGGCAGCGTGACAGACCCCTACGGCGCCTCAGGGCCCCCTCTGTGGCAGACAGCCACCTTCGCTCAGCCGTCTGCCACCACCTTTGGCCCCTATGACTACACACGCAGCGGCAACCCCACCAGGTGCGCAGGGAGCCCGGGACCCTGAGGATGACGTGTTGTCAAACATGTTGAGGATTGGGATGAGCAGGAGAACATTGCTGGCCCTGAGGGCGTCAAGCCTGAGGGCGGGGATGACAGGAGGCCCGGGAGGCAGGAGGCCCAGACCCCTGAGGGTGTGGTGGGGTGAGGTGTCAAGCATCACCCTGGGCTCGCAGCTGTAGTAGCCTGCTGGTCATCCCTGCTCTGGCTGATAGCAGCTGGTGCGCGTAGCACTGGTGGGCCTGGCCCTAATGGTACCAGCCTTGGTGGGCCTAGCCCCTCAGTGGTGAGCTGGCTACACCCTAGCCACCACCCCTTCACAAATTGCTGGCCCAGCCCTCGCTACCCTCCCTCAGCAGTGGGCTGGCCTGGCCCTGCATTGCTCTGCAGGACCATGCTTGAGGAAGCCATGGCAGGGCTGGAAGGAGCTGATCGGTCGTTTGTCTTCACCAGTGGCATGGCGGCTCTAGCAGTGGTAGGTGATGAGCATGAGTCCATGTGGGAGCCAACCGTACACCATACTGTCATAAAGGTGTATCATCATTGCACATTGTCCCCATCACAGTTGCCATCATCACAACCCTGGGCAGAGGGGAGGGGAGGGGAGGGGAGGGGAGGGGAGGGGAGGGGAGGGGAGGGGAGGGAAGGGAAGGGAAGGGAAGGGAAGGGAAGGGAAGGGAAGGGAAGGGAAGGGAAGGGAAGGGAAGGGAAGGGAAGGGAAGGGAAGGGAAGGGAAGGGAAGGGAAGGGAAGGGAAGGGAAGGGAAGGGAAGGGAAGGGGAAACATGATGGGTCTGCACGCTGCCTGTGCTGCCAGGTGTGCAAGCTGGTGCACTCGGGAGAGCACATCATCGCAGGGGACGACATCTACGGTGGCACCTCCCGCCTCCTGTCCCAGGTGAGGCCCCTCCCCTTGGCTGTGCCTGCTGTCATGCTTGCTGTGCTTGCTGCCTGTCCCTGCTGCCCTGACCGCCCGTGTCGGCGTACTGAGCCTGCATTTGTCATCGCCATCATCAACGCATGGTGTGGAGTCTGGATTGAGATTGAGCCCTACGCCACTCCTAGAAACATGCCAACAGCACCAACACACCCACCACCTTGCATCCAGCATCGCCAGTGCACAGCTATGTATAGCAGTGTGTGCTAATGCTGTAGATGAACATGTGCACCTGGGCAGTAGCCACAGCCTGCCTGCACTAGCCAGGGAAGTGGCAGTCCATACTCTCCCGCCCTCCAGGACGCTCTCCTGCCCTTCACCAGCACAGCGCCACCCATTGGCATAGAGATTAGCAGGCCATTGCATGCTGTGCATCAGTCTACACCCCACGCAGCGCTTCGTCAACCCCCTTCCTTGCCCTGAGCTTGCTCTGTCCCCCTTTGCAGCCAGGCCCGCTCTCTTCCTTGCTCCCCACATCCCTTGCTTACCCTGGGTATGGCCTAAACAGGCGCTGCATGCCATGCTGACGGGGCCCAGGTGGTGCCCACTGCTGGCGTCAGTGTCACCAACGTCGACATGTGTGACCTCGAGGCAGTGAGGAGGGCAGTTGTCCCAGGGCGGACCAAACTGATCATGGTGGAGTCGCCAACCAACCCCCGCATGCAGGTGACCTGCTGCTGTCCGCCTGGGGTCTTTCTGCAGCTATTGGCACCCCTTGGCCCAGCATTGCACAGCAGTTGCGGTCCAGAGCAAGACTGGGAGTGCAAGGCAGTGGGGCAACGTGACCCAACGTGACAACTGCTCACTGGCTAAATAGGTGCAGCGCCTGCTGCCTGGCACACAGGTGACAAACATCAGGACAAAGATCAGGACACAAACAGCAGGAACCCCAACCCTCCTACTTATCCTAACCTCCAACCCACTCACATCAAGACAGCTCACACCGATGCTTGCAGCCCCGCTATAGCCGTGTCGCCATCCCTGCTCCTGTCCCTCTCTACGCTGCAAGCAGTGCTGCCATCCCTCTTGCGCCGCAGATCTGTGACATCGCCGCGTTGGCTGCACTTGCCCACTCTGTTGGCGCTCTGTGCTGCGTGGACAACAGCATCATGGCGCCTGTGGGGCAGCGACCGCTAGAGCTGGGCGCTCACATCAGCATGACCAGCGGCACCAAGTTCATCGGCGGGCACGGGGACGTGACCCTGGGCATCCTGTCTGTCAAGGGCGAGGACTTGGCCAAGCGGGTGTACTTCTTGCAGGTGTGGTGACAGGATGGGACTGGGGCAGGGAGGGAGAACCACAACAGCAGGGAAACAGAGGAGAGGAGGGTGTTGCCTTGGTTCTTCTTTCTTTCTCTGCCACAGTTACTAGCCTCAGTACACCAATTCATTACTAGTTAATTTGCTTGTCAGCTACAGGTGACTCAGCAACTCAACAGCTGTTGGCTGAAGAAGCACCTGGGGCTGCTTGGCCCAGGTCATTGACAAGGCTTTGGTGTTGCACTTGGTGGCATCATCAGACAATGGTGCTCTGGAGCTGTGAATTGCCATCCCAGCCCCAGCCCCAGCCCTCTCACCCTGCTGCCATGGGCCTGGGCAGCACCAACCGCCATGCCTGATGCGGCTGCGGCTGCAGAACGCCGAAGGGGGTGGCCTTGCCCCTTTTGATTGCTGGCTGGCGCTGCGTGGCCTGAAGACCATGGCCCTGCGTATGGAGCGCTCTGCGTACAACTGTGCCCGTCTGGCTGCGTACCTCGCGGCCCACCCCTTGGTGAGGAACGTTAGACTGCCACTAGCAGCTGCACTGGAAATATGGATGATAGACTAAGGACGAATGAAATGGTAGTCCATATGTAGTATATACGGACTGAAAATGTATACATTTACCTCCTTTGTCGTTTTGGCCAGTGTGGTGGCCATCTGCAGCGTGTGGACAGCTCGGCGTTGGCTATGCAATGGTGATGCTGACCGCCTGGCTTTGCTGCTGACCAGAGCTGCACCTGATGAGCTGCTGGTGGAGATGACCTCGCTGTAGGTGCTGTGGCCGTGCTGCTGCTGCCTGCCCAGGTGAAGAAGGTGAACTATGCAGGCCTGCCCAGCCACCCTGGTCATGAGCTTCACATGCGGCAGGCCAGTGATGGGGGCTGCCTGCTAAGCTTTGAAACGGGCAATGTGGAGGCATCAAAGGTGGGAGAGGGAGGCAGGGAGAGGGAGAGGGAAGCAGGGGGAGGGAGGCAGGGGAGGGGAGGGCTGGAGGGCTGCACTTCACTTCTACATCACAAGCCTGATTAGGCCCTGCTTATTACATTCACCCTTGACAGTGTAGAGTGCCTAGCTCTAGACCTTGTGTGGCTGGTGGGTGTTACTGATGCCATGTGTGTCAGCACCGCGTTCAGCAGCAGGCCGTGTCAGTGTACTGGTGCGTCACCCATTGAGATTTGCATGCTGTCCCTGACTATCGTGATGCCGGTCTGCAGATTATCGTGGAGGAGACGCAGCTCTTCAAAATCACAGTGTCATTTGGCAATGTGGCGTCGTTGATTTCGCTGCCGTGCTACATGTCGCACGCCTCCATCCCGGCAGCTGTGCGGGCAGCGCGGGGCCTGCCGGACGACCTGGTGCGCATTTCCGCTGGCATCGAGGACATTGAGGACCTGCTGGCAGACCTGGACCAGGCGATGAACAAAGCCATGGCGACAGTGGGCGTGCAACCGCCGCAACCGCCCCCGCGCGGTCCCGCCCCACCCGCTTCAAACCCACCTTTGCCCCCCCGTGCCACCGCGAGCAGCAGCCAGGGTGTGGCATCGGGCGCGATTAGCAATGGCAATGGCGTGCACACACCAATGTCTCACACACATGCCAGTTCGGCAATGGCGGACGGTGGTGCGCAGCCAGGCATGGCCAGCGAGTCGGACCGGGAGACGCAGCTTGTTGCACGTATACGGCACCTGGAGAGCCTTCTAGTCGGATTGTGACGCGCGCGCGGCTAATGACGAGTAACGAAACTGAATGAGCAGTATAATGCCCTTATCAGTGGGCCGATAAGCATGACCCTTCTGCCCCATTTGACAGTCAAATACTATGTTGGGATTAGGGTGTAACTGCAAGGATTACATTAGAAAGAAGAAGACCAACATCAGTTTCGTCGTTCAACATCATTTTAGCAAGAAAAACATGTGCGACTGTGCACTATCCGATGTGATTGTTGTTGTGCCATGTCGACTGTGCGTGCTTGGACTTAACGCTAGCTCAACCCTTCATATGGCCAAGCACGTGCCCTGTGGCAGTCTGACCCATTGAGTTTATTTGCGGCTACTTACCAGCACGGCCCCAGTGCGGATACATTGCATTGTGCAGGGAGCTTGAGACCGCAGCCAGCTGGTGCTCCTCCCATGCCCATTAAGTGCCGGCTGTGGGGGCCAAGGGTCCTGACTGGCAGGGCTGTGGGGGCCGTACCAGAGGGCACCACATCAGTCCCCTCACTGTCTTGCTGTGCTGTTGGCTCCAGGCTGCTGCTGGCTCCAGCGGTCCTGATGGCAGACTCAGCTGACGCATTTGATACAGAACTCATGCACCAGCACTACCGTATACCCCTACCTGCCTGTACCTATCCACTGCCTTGCGTCAGGCCAGCAACACCACTGTCTCTGCACCCCCCCCCCCCCACCCCCCCTGTGTGTCAAAGCTGGCTGCATGATTGTCCATTGCAATTCCTCACGGCATCATCACTCAAACAAGGTGGCGAATTGGCCAGTGTAGACGCAGCATCCAGCCTTGTGCTCGTCACAGCATCATCGGAGGCGCAGGGTAAGGCGGCCGAAGCGCTGCAAGCAGTGCAGTGTAGCCACACCATCAAATGCTGTGACAGTTTGCTAGGCACACTGTGCACAAAACTGGCTGCGGGCCTCACGGTGTACCCAAGCCCACCAAGACACGTGGCACCAAGGGTCCTGGCATATCCTTGCATAGGCACTGTCATGTTCAGTGTGGCTGCATTGTGAGGCTGCTGCCCCCACATGAGGTGTCTAATAAGCTCAACCACCCCCTCAATACATCAGTATCTGACAGACTAGCTGCCAAGGGTCAGTTCATACATCACCATCCCAGGCTGCTACACCACCCCATGGCGTCAGCCAGTGTACATTTGCCTCACCTCGAGGCTGCTGCCCCACCCTATGGCATGAGAAGTGATCATGGGCCTTGCAAACTCCTTCTTGGGCTCCAACCTGCACATAAGCAAAGCTGGTCAGGCGCACTGTGCCGATGCTGCTGCCACTGAGTGGGGAGAGAGGGCACTGCCAGGAATGGGATGACTCAACACTGAGTGGCCAACCAATGCCCTGCGCTGACCAACTGACAAGCATACAACTCCAGGCTCTGTCCATCCCACAGCAATCCCAGCTGGCTCTCTCAATACAGAACAACAAAACTTATCTAACAAGGAAAAACATATTAGACTGTGGGTAATCTCACTAAGCTACTCCAATCAGGTTCAAGCATCCTCGGTCGCACCCTTGATGACTACAAACCCCATACCGGTGGCACTCTTTCCTGGGGCTCTCTCAATACAGAGATGCTGTCCTGAGACCAACATGAGGTGACTGATGATGAGAAGAGTGACAGGGATCATAATGAGTGGTGAAGATGGTTGATGGCAGTGATGAGGTGAACTAGAGAATCCAGCCCCACCTGACACAGGCTGCTGCAGGTGTTCGCAGCAGCTGGTTGTGCACGAAGGCGTCCACAGAGTCTCCCTGCTGGCGCTGCCGCTCCACCGCCTGCCGCACCTCTGGCAGCTGGTTCAGGCTGATGCTGGTGGTGCACTGCAGGCCAGGCAGGAGGCGCAGTGTCCACACAAGGTAAGCTGGGTGTGTAGCTGTCAGGGTTGTCCCATGCTGCATGGCAGAGTGCGGCTGCCCACAATGCATTGACTATTACTGTTGGTTGTCAGAGGACCAGCGGTGGCATGGAGGGTGAAAGAGGCAGATCAGGGGCCACACAGGCCTTTAGGTGGAGGCAGCAACGCAGGCTACTGGCTTTGCTGGCAGGGGTCGCTGTAAGGGGCTGGCCAAACTATATGGTTTACTATGCTGCTTTTGTCAGGTGATGGTGCTGATAATGTCGTGCGTCATCAAAGGCACACATAGCTGGTTACATGACCATAACCAGCTGGGGTTTTCTACAAAGGGAGTGCTCAGGAAGCACGCTGACATTGTTGCATGGACAGATTGACGAACATGCACACAAAGCTGTCAGGCACACACCTGGGCAGCATTCTTGAACGTATCCAGTGTGTCATTTGCCTTGCTGCCTGATACCGGGTCTGCCATGAAGCCCCAGCGTGAGGGCCACTCGGACTCTGCCTGCAGCATGAAGCAAAGCAGTGCATGCACTTCAATGCATGCTCAAAGATTGTGCTTCATGCACAACCCATGAGCAAGCAGCATCCGCGACAACATAAACAAGACACGTATAGCCCACATGGCAGCCATCCATAGCTGCAACTGGCTGCTTTGGTCATGATATGGCAGAAATGGGTGAAGGGTATAGCGTGCTCTCATGAAACATGGGAGCGAGTTCCATAGCATGAGCTACTAATGGCTGTGAAATCCATCACCTGCCTGCTGAAGCTAGCCTGTTGAAGCACGGAAATATGTACCATGCTTGAGCAGTGTCAGCTTGCATCAATGCATGTCTACCTCTGCCAAAACGACCAGTTCTCCCCTAGGGATTAGGCAACATTGCAGGGGGTAGGCCCCTGCAGCCCCAGGGCTGATATCAGCAATATTCTATACATAGTACATCCTGGGGCAGTTACTGGCTGCTGTGCCGAAGCTGGCACCTGCAGCTCGCGGCGAACCCGCTGACGCCAATTATCCTGCTGCGCCACTGGCGAGACATGCTCGCCAATATGAGCCTACGCACACAGTCGCAAGCACATGGCGGTGTCGAAGCTCGCATCGGGCATGTAAGTGGCCATTTGGTAGCAAGAATTGGGCAACATGCGTGTGTACACAGCTGCTACGCACCATCTATCAAGCGAAAATGTATGATACGGACATCGTGCCTCGGTGTCAATCAAAACGCTGTTTGTGGCGAAGCCTCTGAGAAAGTGTCTGGGTCATGAGGACAGAGCTCGCACAACCTGGACACCAAGCTTGCACGCAATTGGTGTGACATTTTTTCGCTGCAATGCTTCCAGTTGTTGTGTGGAAAGTCCGCCATGTTGAGTTGATGCATCAAAGCATTCCGTATCTAACAGACAAACAAACCTCATTCAACATGTAACAACATGTTCGACTGTGGTAATCTCGCTCAGCTACTCCAACTAACAGCGGGATGCTTGCCAGGCTACTAGCCTGGCCAAAAGAACCAGCCAACCCTAGAGCAAGGCCGGCTAGTCCGGTGTCAACACCAGTCTTTGCTGGCCTCGACTCCATGGCTGGGGCAGTGAGAGCTATGAAGCTTCACTTTACTACGGCTTTTGGTTATTCCCTCCGTCTTGCGATGCCTGAGAGCACAATGCAAGCTTGTGCATTGCATCTGGTCTCGGCGCGTCCCGTCGCAAGCTTGTTGTCAGAAAGGTCTTTACTGATAGTCCTACACCCCATGAGGAGGCAGCGGGCCAAGCAGCCCAACGGCTGATTGCATGAGTAGCGTACACTGATGGCATTATAAGACGGAGGACTGTGTGCAGCTGCAAGGCAAGAGAAGTTGCAGTGAGGAAGGAAGGGCATGGATGGATACAAGCCATCCTGCCAAGGTAAAAGCTGAAACATAATCTGACAGCTGAGAACACAACCAGGCCCTGAATCTCCTGCAGCAAGGGGCCTGCAACAGCAGGGAACGGCATAGAAGCCAGAGGGCGGCACAGTCTGTCCTGCTGACCCCAAGGGGCCCATCATGTGTGACCTAGTATGGTCCCTGCCGGCACGCCCAGCTCTGCCAGCTTCAGCTCAGCTGGGTCGAACACCAGGAAGCCCTGCTTGCGCCTGTTCTCTAGCTTGCACTCCTCATCAGAGTCCGCACACACAGTGCAAGCGCTGCAGGACAGCCGGCAGGCGCCCACAGAGTCACTCCCTAGCATGAACCCCTGCAGGGTCAGCAGGCAGGCAGACAGACAGACTGGCGGACAGGCAGGCAGACAGACAGACTGGCGGACAGACAGACTGGTGGACAGACTGACTGGCGGACAGGCAGGCAGACAGACAGACTGGCGGACAGACAGACTGGCGGACAGGCAGACAGTCACATAGGCAGGCGGTGGTGCCCTCGTAAACTGATGTCTTCACATTTAGGAGATTTGCCTGGAACTCACTCAGGGTGGGGTCGGTGTACGAGTGGTAGCATTGTCAGCTTCAGCAGCAAGGGCAGCAGCAGCGTGGTTGGCAACAGTGACCTTGGCAGCCTCAGCAGCAACAATGTGGCCAGCACCATTGTGAGGGCGGTGAAGGTGAGGACACCCTGAAGCAGCTGGCTAGCACACCACTTGCCGGGTTGGCCTTGCATTCTCCAGCCTCTGCCCATGCGGCGCAGTTTGGGTGGTCGTCAGCACACACCCCAGGATCAGGCGTGAACTTGGGTCGCTGCACCAGGGACTCGTTGTAGGCTTCCTCTGCAGCCAGCCAGGTTCACAGACATGGTGTGCATGGTGCATGGATAGCCGCATGGATATCACATGCGCTCATCTACCAGCAGTGCTAGCATTGAAGGCCCCACACCCCACCCCATGCCCATACCCAGGTGCCCACTAGCGCACAGCAGGCCAGCCACAGCAGCTGTGCCCCTGGTGGCACTGCTGCACTGTTGCGCTCAAAGCCATGTGGGCCAAGGGATGTTGCTATCACTGCTTGCCCGGTGCCTACTAAGGAAGAGGATGACATTTGATACATGGATATTGAGAAAGCCCGGCACTTGCCGGATGACTACACCCATTAATCTGTTGCAGCCATGCCTTGTGAGCTGCGCAGCCCAGCAGTGCAGCCTGTCACCATGCACAAGGGTTGGCGGCGTTGACCTACCATTGAAGGGCTTGCCGTGGATCCACTTCACCGCATTCCATTTCACGCCCCGCACCACAGGGCCTGCAGCCACAGCCAGCACCTTGACACCATGGTCCCCCACATGACCCCCCACTCCACACCACACAGCTAGAAGCCTTAGATCCCTGCATGATTCCAAACGGCCAAAGTTGGCTGCCTTCAAGATCATCTTTGTGCTGTGTCTTGTTGCTGGTCTGTGAAGGGCATGTGGGCCATAGCAACTTGCAAGAGGCCGCTCAGTAAGCTCACAGGGTCGCGACTAGGAAGGTCAAGGTCAGGGAGGGAGGTGGTCTGCAGCCCAGCATTGGGGAAGCCTGCCGCTGATGACTACAGCCCTGGCGGGTGGTGGGGCCAGAGCGGCGTTGCTGCTGCTGCTGCTGCGTGTGCTGCCCACCCACATCCAGTGTGCATGCTGTCATCATCAGGTGTCTGGTAGTCCGGCTTCAAGTCAAAGAACATGAGGGCGTCGCCCCGCTTGGGCTTGTAGGCCACATGGCCCTTGGCACACTCGCTGAAGGGGCCCTGGGTGGGCTCCCCCATCTCTGGGTGCAGCCAACCGTTGCTGTGGGGAAAGGCAGTTTCCCCGCCCTCCTCTGGGGCTGCACGGTGAGGCAAGGCAGGTAGGCAGGCAGGCGGGGAAGGAGTGAGGCAGGCAGGGGGCGGGCAGGCAGGCAGGCAGGCAGACAGGTAGGTAAGCAGGTATGGGAGCTAGATGTGGGAGAGGGGTAGGCAGGCTACCCAAGCAGGTAGGCAACCAATCCAAGGCAACCAAGCAGGCAGGCCGACAGGGACTGCTTGGCCCTCAGCCCTATCCAGCAGACCAACAGTGGGTGTGATGCCAAGCACTGCCTGGCTCTGGCTCACACACCGACAGCGTGAGGCAGTGCAGCTTGGCTGCTAGAGGAGGTGCAGCCACAATCCTGAACGCAATCCTGGCTGAGTGGTATGCAGCCACAATCCTGAACGCTGCCGGCAGCTAGGCACACAGCTGGACTGTAACAGCCCAGCTCATGGCAGGCAGACCTCAGTGCAGAGCACAGGGCAGCACGCAGACCACCTGCCTGGCTCTGCCCTGCCTCTGCCTGGTGCTGCTGCCGCCCTTAGGCCAGGCTGCATGCCGTATGCCTGGCCACCCCCGCTCACTCGTAACCTTGAAAGAAGGAAATAATAGGTAGATCTATAGGTCAATGACAACATAGAAAAGTAAGAGAATAAAAACCGAAAGGAAAACACTGCCCTTACCGGCAGGGGTACTTAAAGGGAGGAGGGTGGCAGCGGGTGTGTGCCCCTGCTGTCCCCCACCAGACTCACCCACTAGGTAGATGAGCACTGAGGCCACCCGCTCTAGGCCGTCCAGGTGGGGCCCGTACTTGTTGGTAGGGCCGTAGCGCAGCACCTGCGGGTGCATGGCAGTGTTGGCTTTACAACGCTATGCACAGCGCTCGCTATGAGTTGCCATACTGTTGAGGTCGCCTATGCGCTATGGCTTGATACAGGGATTGAGCCTGGGCCATGTCAGGTTGAGCTACAAATCATGCAAGTGGCCAAACGAAACAAAGAAGACGGCTTCATGTGGGGAGCTTGCTGCCCTGTTTGCACTCCAGAGTAGCGCTTGGGCTGTGCATACTGACAAAGTCAGGGTGTGTGTGTTGCAGCAGCGCCGTCAGGCGAATGTCATGCAATGATGATGATGACAATGATGATCAAGCTGCCAGCAGGGCAGTGGCAAGGCTGGACGACCAGCTGCACGGCTTTCCAAGGGGTTGCAGAATAGGTAAGAGGGCAGGGGCAAAGGGGCGGTGTATATTTGCAGTGGCAGCGGTAGCAGCTGTGTGTTGGTGTTTCAGGAAATAATCAAGGGTATGTGCTGGTGGCTGGGGATGTTGTGGGCAGTGCATGCCCAGGTTAGGTGGGGATGGGCTGGGTTTTGAGAAGAGCCTGGCCCCTTCCCTTGGTGCCTCGCACTGAGCTGGCTAGCTGGCTGTGTGGCCTGCTGCCGGCTTGCCTGCATGTCCTCCTGGTGGCTGGGGGGCAGGCCAGACCACATGGCCAGCCGCTCGTCCACTGTGGTCAACACAGGGTCCAGGTTCCGCCTGCAGTGGAGCGTCAGGTAAGGGTCAGGAAAGGAGGTCAGTGAGGTTGAGGGTTAGGGGAGGTAAAGCAGGGTGTGAGGGGGAGTTAGCCAATCACAGATGAAAGTGAGGCGTCACAAGGCACTTGCAGGAGGATATCCTGCCCAGTCCTGCCAGGTGCACTGACTGCATGGGTGCAGGATCAGACATGAGTCGCAGGGCAAGGCAAGGCGAGAGACACAGGGACTACAGCAGGGGCACATGACCCCCCAACCCCCCTCACCACCACCACCCCATCTGGCACGCTGCAGTGCCTCAGTCTGCTTGGTGGCACAGCACAGTCGAGAGCCATCATACCTCCCATGGCTGTAGGCCTGAGTTGCCTAGCCCAGCTCACGCCACACCAGCGGCTGTAGCTTGCATGTGAGCAGGGTGGTTGGCTGAGGGGTGAGGAGGGGGTAGCTGCATGTTGTCATGACTCACGCTAGGAAGGTGCCGGCACTGGTGCGGATGTCGTGGATGTCACCTTCATCGTTCTGGCCCACCACTCTGGATCGCTTCATCTGCAGGCACCAGCTGCACCCCTCCTGGCGCTAGTGCGTGGCCCAAGACACGCTGCAGTGTGGCAAGGCCAGGTGGTGGAGGGGAAGGTGGGAGCAGGCTCTGTCCCAGGCTGCACATGCGGCTGCGGCCGACACTGTGGAGGGTGGTGTGGAGGGTTGTGCAAAGGGTGGTTTAGGGGGTGGTGTAGGGGGTGGTATGGAGGGTGATGGCAAGGGCTGTACCTGAGCTGCTGGCACTGCAGCTGAGCTGGACCCCTCATCCAGCGGATTGCTGCGATGGTGATGCGATGATGATGTTGTTGACCACGATGGCGCTGGTGGTGAGGCAATAAAAGGATAGGGCTGCTTAGCCTTCCTCCTGCCTGCATACCCTGCCCAGCTGCCCTCTTCACAGGGGGTGGGAAGCTGCACTTGCCTGGGGTGCGGCCAGCTTGATGATGTGTGCAGCCTCTGCATCTGATAAGAAGTGGTGATACACAAAGGCACGAGGCTTCCATGACAGGACTTGTACCCTGTGGGGACAGGGCATGGCCCATGTGGGCTTGAAAGCAGAGTTGTGACTGCTGTGTGCTGCACAGCTTGGGGGGCCTGTAGAGGAGAGTGAGAGTGTGAGAGTGCCGATGAAAGTATTCCAAGGAAACCCATGCCTCTTGCGAGCTTGCATGTAGCTTAGGCATGCAAGGAACTGAACAGAAGTAGTCCCATTTGCTAACGCTGGTAATGCTGATGTGCACCTTACCATGGTTTCTTGTCATCACTGGGCTGCTGGGATGGTGTTGTCTGCAGGGTGGCATGCAGTGTCACCGCAGCAGCAAGTTGCTGTGCAGGGTTACGGCAAGGAGTGGGCCTAGGCCATCATCTATGCTGACACCTTGCATGAGAGCAGTCCTGCACTGAGCTTACCTAATGGAATTGGCATGTGGCGGGTTGCACTGACGTCAGATTACAGGACTGTATGCCTAGCGTGCTAACCTGGCTAACATGCACAAAGCAGTCAGTCTACAATGCAGGGGGCTCGTGTCTTCCTCGCAGTCTCAAGGACACTGCTGTGAACGTGATGAATTATATGGTTGTCAGGAGGGGGCTGCCAGGACCGCCAAGGTCGGCACACAGACACTGCGGTTGGATCGGGGAATGGGACTAACTACTCTGGGTGACGAGAAGTGCTCTCGCACACCGCGCACCGGGTGAGGTGTCCCGCTGACCTCGCCTCGCCAGCCAATGAGCCCTGTGCGACGAAATGCCCGCCTCGTGAGTGCGACACACGGCTCCTCTGATCACGGACTCTGGGCTCCCGAAGAAACTTACGTTCACGCCTGGCTGTCGCCCTGAGTCCAAGCGTGAGAACTAAGAGGCATGCGAGAAGGTGAGGGGGCCACATCTTGCATCCTACCGTAGATGTGGAGCTGTCGAAGAAGAGCAAGGCAATAAGTTGCGAAACAAACCGTCAACATGTTCATGTGTGTGCCCCGTCAGTATTGCGATACCAAGTTTCCTTGTATCTCTATCCTCCTATGTGGAGCCTGGGGCGGGTCCGCTAACGATAACTCCGGGCCAAAATCATACTAGCGCTTACGTTAGGTGGGGGGAACCGCGTCTCTGTATGATTCTAGCACCCCGTCTAGCCGCCCTGCACGCCCGGCAGGCATCGCGTTGGGTGTTAGCCGGACATTTCATTTGTGCACAATTCGCTCACTGCGCCAGGTAGATGGGGTCACATGGATGTGGCTCACCGTCCCAAGCAGACCCGTCTCGCCGCTGTGATTTGTTCGCGGGTACATGTGGCAGTACGCGAGCAAAGACTCCAATGGCTAGCGCTGATGGTCAGATGACGCGGACTCGATTACAGCTGCCAACGCAGTCAAAAACGGTGCAGTATTGAGAGAGTAGTCGTGTAACCATGTTGAGATCGCCTGACTCGCATGCCTATTCTCATCACGGAGCAGCCAGGCATGTAGGGTGCTTAACAGGGCTGCTTCTTGCTCTCCTACGTGAATATGGCAGGCCCTGGGAGCAGCATGGGTGGGGAATGGGCCTCCGGAGTCACACGTTACACCTCTCGAGCGCAAGCCCGCTAGTGCGTGCGCGTCAGTGTATGCAGTCAATCCTGAGCGTGAGGTATACTTGCTTTAACACGCGCACAACGTAAGGGTGCCTCATATAGTGCGCGCGGCGACTACCTTCACTGCTCTGTTTGTGTGTTTACAGGAGCAGCGCCACATTGCTTCGCAGTCTTGCAGGTTGCGTCCAGCTCTTCACAAGCGCCGGAGTCATACCCAATGCTGCAAACAATGCACAGAACGAGGGATGCCAGGGAAACTATTTGGACAGCCAAGCAACACATTTGGGCACAGCAGCCAGTAGCGACCTCAGCCATAGCAGCAACAGCAGTGACATTGAAGCTGGGCCACTTCATGCCTGCACGCTACTTCCCATCCCTCCTTCCCCTCAAGCACCTCTCCCAACGAGCCTCATCCTGGAGCTTCTGCTGGCATTCAGCAAGCACAGCCACGCCCACCATAGGTCAGGAGCATGGCAGCATGAACACATTCTTCGTCTTGCTGCCCTACCTTCCTCTTCCCTATGCACCTGCCTGCTTCCCACAAATGCCTGCTTTGTTCTTTCTTGCCTTGACCCAGGCTGAGCAGCTTGCTGATACAGCGCATCGCTTAGACTTACTAGCAGTCCTTTTGCCAGAGCCTTACCTACCTAACTTGCCCACTTACCTTACCTACCTGCCTACCTACCTTGTCTACCTACCTAGCTTCTGCTCGAGTACTGCTGTCACTACGCGCCTGCGCAGACTGACCAGCCTGTTGGTGCAGCGCCTGAGCCCAGACCTTCTGCGAGCTCAGAGCCCCACTCAGCTGACCAAGCTGGTGGAGGCAGTGGACCGGCTGCAGGTGGGGCCAAGACCATGACATGCCCACAGCCCCAGGCGAAACTGTTGGGACCCGCGTAGATGAGCAACAGCTCAGCCGCCGCACAAACACTGACAGGCCCTGCCACTGTGTTCCTTGTGGGGGAGTTGGCATGGGCAGCGCTGCCAGTGGCCCCTCGCCTTCTGCTGCTTGCCCCATGCTGCCCCACCTTATCTCATCCTGTCCTTCCCTGACTGACGTTGGCATCCCTTGTCCTACCCTGCTTTGCACTGTCTTGCCTTGCCTTGCTCTGCCCTGCCTGGCCAGCCTGCTGCTCACCGTGCGCCCAGGGGTTGGAGCCCAGCCTGGCTCATTCGCTGCTGCGCTTGCTGTGGGCTGAGCAGCGCCGGTTCAGCTTCCCGCAGCTCAGCAGCCTGCTGTGGACAGTCACCAAGGTCAGGCCAGGTCACGTGGCGGCCATGTGCAGGTGATGCCTAGGGTCTTGCATATGCTGCAGACACAGAAGACCGGTGCCAACGGTGCCTGATGTGGTAGTAGTGGCAGGTGGCAGGCTGCCCATAGGTGCAGTGCGTGTGACCAGGTGCATTGGGTGTGACCGTGCATTAGGTCTGACCGTGCATTGGGTGTGACAAAGCAAGTGTCATCATGCAGGATTTCAGAATGTTAGGTTTGTGGCTGAACAGGCTGTAGCAGTGCAGCGGTGGCACCACACGGTGCCTGCTTGCTTCACACGATGTGCTGCTTACCCAGGCCATCATATCAGGCTAGCTCAGGATGGTGCCTGATAGTGGCTGGCTCCTGTGGGCTGCAGTGATGTGGACCCATGCTCACCAAACAGTACTGCAACCACCTCCTGGTCATCCCTATCACACACGGCTTGTGGCAGCTTGCTCCCGTGTGCCATAGTAGTGCCGGCAGTAGTAGTCTGCAGTGCGCACACACTGGGGCAAGGCAAATGCCATGGTGCGATGAAAAGTGGGGTTTCGCGCGACACTGCCGCCTTGCCATGATGTCGCACTGTCAGGCTCGGGCTCTGGGCCTCCAGCGAGACCACCACAACCTGCTGCACCTGCTGCTAGCCTGGAGCACGCCAGCCCTGCAGTGGCTGGCTGACTTGCAGCCTGACTGTGGGCGAGCAGGGGCAGGGCCAGGGGCAGGGGTGCCTCTACAGCCCCTCCCACTACCAGCAGACCGGATCAGCACAGCAAGTAGTGCAGCCACTGCCAGCACAGCGGCCGAGGCTGAGGCTGTCGCGCATGTTGCCCCAGCTGGCTGCACGACGCAGTGCCAGCTGCTGAGCCAGGTGGTGGGGGTGGCTTATGCCGCTTTAACAGTGCAGTACGAGCTGGTGCTGGGTCCTGCCACTGAGGCGCAGACTTGGGCAGGATTGGGGCTGGGCCTGGCGGCTGATGCCTGTACTGCGGCTTGGCCTGGCTCAGGTGGAGGGCTGGAAGCTAGGCTGGTGCTGCCTTCACCCAGGGGGAGGGTGGAGGGCAGCCAGGGGCCAGGCCTGTTGCAGGGGGTCAGGGGGCAGGCCTGGCTGCAGTCCGGGCCGCAAGATGCTGACCTGCGGCAGCTGCTGCTGCAAGAGATGCTGGAGGTGGGTAAGGGAGATGAGGCCAGGTGCATGGGTGGGGTGTAGAAGGGCAAGGGCAGTGGAGGGAGAAGGAGGGAGTCAGCCTGGCTGTGTAAGGCTGCTGGGCTGTATGGCTGTATGGCTGTGTGGCTGCTGCTGGGCTCTATCTACTGCTGAGCTCTATCTGCTGCTGGGCTCTGTCTACGGCTGGCCTCTATCTACAAGTAGTGGGTGTGCTGCTGCATTGTACCTGTAGGAGTGCCTTGATGGCCTGGGACTGCTGCATTGCCTGCCTGGGTCTCTGTAGGCAGGGCTCTGCACTCCTGACCCCCATTGAGCTGCATGGCTGCACTGACTGCCAGGTGCTGGACCAGGCCTGGCCATGTGTGAACAGCTGGCATGCGTCCCAGCAGCAGCACTCTGCCTGCCCCAGGTGTAGCCGCCAGGGCTCATGGTTGCCTGGGCAGGGCCAGCCAGGGACGCAGCTGGGAGGGGCAGCGCTTGGCTTGGACCCAATGCCTGGCTCAACTGCAGCTGCCACAGATGCTGCCCCCTCCCCATGCGGCAATGGAGCAGCACCACCTACAGCAAGAGCAGTCAGAGCGTCAACAGGGATGACAGCTGCCTGCATATGCACCTCCCTTCGCCCTGCCCTGGTCATGTATGGGCAGCTGCAGCCAGGCCTGCGGTGGTGGCGGCAGCACAAGCAGCGCCTGCTGGAAGACCAGCAGGCGGCCCAGGCGGCACAGGCAGCGCAGGCAGCTGAGCAAGCCAGGATGGTTGAGAAAGTCCGGGCCGCTCAGGCAGCTAGGACACCACACAGGCCAGCACAGCAACAGCCGCTGTCCCAGCAGCAGCAGCAGCAGGTGGAACGGCAGCATGCATCACAGCATCAGTGGTGGTGGCAGCGGCCGCGGTTCTGGGGTTATCCTGCAGCAAGGAGCTCTCAGCTCAGTAAACAAAGCCCCACAGCTCACTCGCATGCAGCAGCAAGTCAAGCCCATGCACCACAACAGGGGCAAGGCAGACGGCAAGCCTTAAAGGCGGGCCAGGCACATAAGCCACAGCAGATGCATGGCGATCAGCAGCGAGCACCCCATGCAGCCAAAGGGATTGACCTGATGCCAGCAGCAGGGGCCAGAGCCCAGGCACTGCAGCGGACCCAGTCAGCCCAGCAGGCCATGGAGGCAGGCCATGCTGCTGGCAATCAGGCCCAGCCAGCGTCACAGCAGGGGGCAGGGGGGTGGCGCCAACAAACCAGAGCTCACCAACCTCCTTGGTTCGCTGCGCACCCTTCCCACAGTCAGCCCAGGCTGCATAACCGGCAGCATCAGCAGCAGTGGCAGCAACAGGCTGGAGTGCCGGGGCAGCAGCAGCAGGCTGTGAGACCGCTGCAACAGAAGCAGCAGCAAGGTGTGCAGCAACAGAAGCACGGGCGGAATGAACAGCAGCAGGGGCAGCAGCAGCAGCAGCGGCAGCGGTCTGCCAGCACTCATGCGGGGAACGAGACATGAGGCTAGGAGACATGAGCTGCCCTATAAAACGTCACCTGTGCGGGAGGCTGCGGCATGGCTTGACCGCCTTCTTGTCGTGCTTTGCACCTTCATTGCTCATGGTCCTTTCTTCAAGGATGGGGGCACCGGGTAACAGTGGCCAGTGGCGTGCTGGCATGAACGGAGATGCTGGAGGAGACAAGAAAACACACCAGTCAAGCATTCATCCTAGCTGACCCAGAGAACTGATGCACCAGGGATGCCAGCAGCCCGTTTGTAAGCTGCAGGAGATAAAGCTTGTCTAGGTCTGCTGTGATCTTGCCCGTCTCGCTGCTTCATCAAGGTATACCCTCGAACGCACTGAGGAGAGCATGGAGTTTAGCATGGAGTCGAGGACTTGTTACACCTGCAACAGCAGTTAAGCGAGACAGGGCTGTGCTGCCTGTAGGCCAGAGCAGGGGAAGCTGCCAGCCAAGGGCAAGGAGTACCCTGGCCTGGGCTACAAGCGGCTGCGAGACAAGCCACCCAAGGCCCAACAGCAGCAGCCTGCTGTGGCACAGTAGTGTGTGCCCCCCCCCCATTTGAAGCTGTCATCAGCTTATAATTAGTGCATGTTTTGTCATGCCAAATCTATGCATCGCCCTGTCACAGGCGTCAGGCAATGCTGTAGGTGGTAGGCGACCGTGACCATGTGTATGCCATGTATAGGCCATGTGCATGCCATGCGATGGGTACTCCACACAGAGAAGACACTATTTTGTAGTGGTTCACAATTAGTGTGTTCGACTGCAATGAAGGCTCAAGGTTGAGGGCCAAGGTGCTGCCTGTAGGCGTGTTCGGTGCATGCATAGCGTCTCGTGCCTTGTTGCATGCAAGTGAAGCAGCCTGGTTTGTTGCCTCGTGTTATTATATGTTGTATATGTCGTATATGTATATGTTATTATATACGTGTATATATACGTGTTATGTATACAAGTGTTATTATTTATATATATACGTGTTATTATATGTTCTTGGAAAACCTCCCAAGGCAGCAGCGTCTTTTGGTGCCCCGCGGTGAAAGTACCATTAAACATTGCAGCATGGCCTGATCAGCTGCCAGTGAACCTGTTCATACCATGTTGACAGCAATGCAAGTGCCAGCGAGTCAAGTCTGTCAGCTATGGTGTGAGCTGTCATCAGTTTACAAACAGTGCATGTCTGTCTTGCCAACTCGGGTCACGACCTGACACGACCTCGGGTCACGACCTGACACGACCTGACCTGACCTGACCTGACCTGACCTGACCTGACCTGACCTGACCTGACCTGACCTGACCTGACCTGACCTGACCTGACCTGACCTGACCTGACCTGACCTGACCTGACCTGACCTGACCTGACCTGACCTGACCTGACCTGACCTGACCTGACCTGACCTGACCTGACCTGACCTGACCTGACCTGACCTGACCTGACCTGACCTGACCTGACCTGACCTGACCTGACCTGACCTGACCTGACCTGACCTGACCTGACCTGACCTGACCTGACCTGACCTGACCTGACCTGACCTGACCTGACCTGACCTGACCTGACCTGACCTGACCTGACCTGACCTGACCTGACCTGACCTGACCTGACCTGACCTGACCTGACCTGACCTGACCTGACCTGACCTGACCTGACCTGACCTGACCTGACCTGACCTGACCTGACCTGACCTGACCTGACCTGACCTGACCTGACCTGACCTGACCTGACCTGACCTGACCTGACCTGACCTGACCTGACCTGACCTGACCTGACCTGACCTGACCTGACCTGACCTGACCTGACCTGACCTGACCTGACCTGACCTGACCTGACCTGACCTGACCTGACCTGACCTGACCTGACCTGACCTGACCTGACCTGACCTGACCTGACCTGACCTGACCTGACCTGACCTGACCTGACCTGACCTGACCTGACCTGACCTGACCTGACCTGACCTGACCTGACCTGACCTGACCTGACCTGACCTGACCTGACCTGACCTGACCTGACCTGACCTGACCTGACCTGACCTGACCTGACCTGACCTGACCTGACCTGACCTGACCTGACCTGACCTGACCTGACCTGACCTGACCTGACCTGACCTGACCTGACCTGACCTGACCTGACCTGACCTGACCTGACCTGACCTGACCTGACCTGACCTGACCTGACCTGACCTGACCTGACCTGACCTGACCTGACCTGACCTGACCTGACCTGACCTGACCTGACCTGACCTGACCTGACCTGACCTGACCTGACCTGACCTGACCTGACCTGACCTGACCTGACCTGACCTGACCTGGCCTGGCCTGGCCTGGCCTGGCCTGGCCTGGCCTGACCTGACCTGACCTGACCTGACCTGACCTGACCTGACCTGACCTGACCTGACCTGACCTGACCTGACCTGACCTGACCTGACCTGACCTGACCTGACCTGACCTGACCTGACCTGACCTGACCTGACCTCTGTGTATATGTGATGAATGTCACTTCCGCCTCACTGTAGTCGCCGGCACCCGATGCACCCCCTAGCACGGCCACATCGCTTCGACAGCGTTGAGTCCCTGAGATGTCCCTGAAAACAAAACGCAAGCGCCCCGCTTGACCCGCAGCCTCCGCAGCCGGTAAGCCGCAAGCTTGACGAAAGGCAACGCCCCCGAAACTAACAAACGCCGCGACGCAGTGAGCATCACGCGACAATGCGACTCTCAACATCAAGTCCTGCCGTGCGTGCTGTGCTGTCCTGTGCCGGCGCCAGTGGGAGTGGGCAGCAACCTCGAAGTGACGAGGGACAGGCTGTCAAGGAAGTAATTGGCCAGCGTCGCCAGGTCATGAAGGCAGCGCGGCCTGATCTCAGCCCAGCTCAAGTCGACGCATGACCATGGGCAGCAAGCAGTGCTGCCTAACATCTATGCTGCTCCCGTCTTCCTAGGCCAGCCTTCTCAAGCCAGCCTTCCCAGCAGCAGGTCCAGCCCCAGGCCCCCCTCCCCCCCTTGACCTAGCCTGCCCTCCCTATGCTCACCCCCGCCTTGGCACACGCCGCTCACCCTGCTCTGCAGCCGCCCCAGCCCAGCTGCCTACCCCAGTGCAGCTGGACATCTAGGACCCCAAGCTGCTGGTACAGATTAAAGATGCCATGGACCGGCTCAACACTGCCGGTGTGCTGGAGCACATGATGCGTAGCCCCCACTACAACGGCATCAAGCTCCTGCCTGCCGAGGTGGCTGTGTTTGAGCAGCCCAGCAGTGCCTGGCCGGTGGCCATGCTCAAGCAGCTGGATGAGATGCACCTGACAGGGGATGGTAACTCCCTTAACGCCAACGCCACCAACATCATCACCAGCATCAATGAGTTCTACCGGCACCCAGGCCGCTTCATCAAGTGGTGGGGCAAGGCTATTGGGGTGGTGGAGGGTGGGTTCAGCAGGGCTGCTCAGAAGCATTTCCCCCAGCTGGTGCTAGGTAGGCTTGACTACAGCCTGCCAAACCGGGAGCACAAGTGGCGCTTGCCAGCCAATAGTGTGCTGCGGCAGCCTAGGTGGGTGGCGGAGATAGCCACACATCGTAGGCTGCTGGGGCTGGAGCCCGGTGGCTGGAGGGAGTGGACTCAATAGGGAAGGGGGGGGCAGGCAGGCTGCCCTTAGAGAAGAGGGTGCGCTATGCACTATTTGTCAACCGCAGCCTAGAGGGTTGGCAACAGCATGGCACGTGCCCGCGCCCCTTCACCATGCTCCCCATGGTGGGGGTGCAGGCCCGCCACTTCATCATTGATGACAGGGTGCTGCATGGCGTCCTGGCTGACCTGGGCATGACTGACCTGACAAGGGCCCAGTTTGAGGCAGACAGCCTACCCCTACCAACGCATCATTGAGGGCTTCTGCAAGATGGTGTGACCCTCATTCTGACCCTCACCCTGACCCTGCTGACCCTCACCCTCACCCTGCTGCCCTGACCCTGACCCTGACCCTACCCTACCCTACCCTACCCTACCCTACCCTACCCTACCCTACCCTACCCTACCCGACCCGACCCGACCCGACCCGACCCGACCCGACCCGACCCGACCCGACCCGACCCGACCCGACCCGACCCGACCCGACCCGACCCGACCCGACCCGACCCGACCCGACCCGACCCGACCCGACCCGACCCGACCCGACCCGACCCGACCCGACCCGACCCGACCCGACCCGACCCGACCCGACCCGACCCGACCCGACCCGACCCGACCCGACCCGACCCGACCCGACCCGACCCGACCCGACCCGACCCGACCCGACCCGACCCGACCCGACCCGACCCCGACCCGACCCGACCCGACCCGACCCGACCCGACCCGACCCGACCCGACCCGACCCGACCCGACCCGACCCGACCCGACCCGACCCGACCCGACCCGACCCGACCCGACCCGACCCGACCCGACCCGACCCGACCCGACCCGACCCGACCCGACCCGACCCGACCCGACCCGACCCGACCCGACCCGACCCGACCCGACCCGACCCGACCCGACCCGACCCGACCCGACCCGACCCGACCCGACCCGACCCGACCCGACCCGACCCGACCCGACCCGACCCGACCCGACCCGACCCGACCCGACCCGACCCGACCCGACCCGACCCGACCCGACCCGACCCGACCCGACCCGACCCGACCCGACCCGACCCGACCCGACCCGACCCGACCCGACCCGACCCGACCCGACCCGACCCGACCCGACCCGACCCGACCCGACCCGACCCGACCCGACCCGACCCGACCCGACCCGACCCGACCCGACCCGACCCGACCCGACCCGACCCGACCCGACCCGACCCGACCCGACCCGACCCGACCCGACCCGACCCGACCCGACCCGACCCGACCCGACCCGACCCGACCCGACCCGACCCGCCGACCCGACCCGACCCGACCCGACCCGACCCGACCCGACCCGACCCGACCCGACCCGACCCGACCCGACCCGACCCGACCCGACCCGACCCGACCCGACCCGACCCGACCCGACCCGACCCGACCCGACCCGACCCGACCCGACCCGACCCGACCCGACCCGACCCGACCCGACCCGACCCGACCCGACCCGACCCGACCCGACCCGACCCGACCCGACCCGACCCGACCCGACCCGACCCGACCCGACCCGACCCGACCCGACCCGACCCGACCCGACCCGACCCGACCCGACCCGACCCGACCCGACCCGACCCGACCCGACCCGACCCGACCCGACCCGACCCGACCCGACCCGACCCGACCCGACCCGACCCGACCCGACCCGACCCGACCCGACCCGACCCGACCCGACCCGACCCGACCCGACCCGACCCGACCCGACCCGACCCGACCCGACCCGACCCGACCCGACCCGACCCGACCCGACCCGACCCGACCCGACCCGACCCGACCCGACCCGACCCGACCCGACCCGACCCGACCCGACCCGACCCGACCCGACCCGACCCGACCCGACCCGACCCGACCCGACCCGACCCGACCCGACCCGACCCGACCCGACCCGACCCGACCCGACCCGACCCGACCCGACCCGACCCGACCCGACCCGACCCGACCCGACCCGACCCGACCCGACCCGACCCGACCCGACCCGACCCGACCCGACCCGACCCGACCCGACCCGACCCGACCCGACCCGACCCGACCCGACCCGACCCGACCCGACCCGACCCGACCCGACCCGACCCGACCCGACCCGACCCGACCCGACCCGACCCGACCCGACCCGACCCGACCCGACCCGACCCGACCCGACCCGACCCGACCCGACCCGACCCGACCCGACCCGACCCGACCCGACCCGACCCGACCCGACCCGACCCGACCCGACCCGACCCGACCCGACCCGACCCGACCCGACCCGACCCGACCCGACCCGACCCGACCCGACCCGACCCGACCCGACCCGACCCGACCCGACCCGACCCGACCCGACCCGACCCGACCCGACCCGACCCGACCCGACCCGACCCGACCCGACCCGACCCGACCCGACCCGACCCGACCCGACCCGACCCGACCCGACCCGACCCGACCCGACCCGACCCGACCCGACCCGACCCGACCCGACCCGACCCGACCCGACCCGACCCGACCCGACCCGACCCGACCCGACCCGACCCGACCCGACCCGACCCGACCCGACCCGACCCGACCCGACCCGACCCGACCCGACCCGACCCGACCCGACCCGACCCGACCCGACCCGACCCGACCCGACCCGACCCGACCCGACCCGACCCGACCCGACCCGACCCGACCCGACCCGACCCGACCCGACCCGACCCGACCCGACCCGACCCGACCCGACCCGACCCGACCCGACCCGACCCGACCCGACCCGACCCGACCCGACCCGACCCGACCCGACCCGACCCGACCCGACCCGACCCGACCCGACCCGACCCGACCCGACCCGACCCGACCCGACCCGACCCGACCCGACCCGACCCGACCCGACCCGACCCGACCCGACCCGACCCGACCCGACCCGACCCGACCCGACCCGACCCGACCCGACCCGACCCGACCCGACCCGACCCGACCCGACCCGACCCGACCCGACCCGACCCGACCCGACCCGACCCGACCCGACCCGACCCGACCCGACCCGACCCGACCCGACCCGACCCGACCCGACCCGACCCGACCCGACCCGACCCGACCCGACCCGACCCGACCCGACCCGACCCGACCCGACCCGACCCGACCCGACCCGACCCGACCCGACCCGACCCGACCCGACCTGACCTGCAGGTGGTGGAGGGCATGAAGTGGGTGTCACGCCAGCACTGCGGCCGGGAGAGGGGAATGGAGGTGTTCCTGGGAGCGGGCTGCTTCAGCCAGGGTGGGTGGAAGGCCAAGGAGGTGCAGGATGAGTTTCGCAAGGTGGTGGAGCAGCCTAGCAGGCCCAGCACGTTTGACAGGCCTGACAGGCTAGTGATCGTGGATGAGTTCCACACCAGCCGAGTCAGCTCGTCTGTGTATGCCCCCCAGCCTTGTGAGCTGCACCTGCCACGTGACCGGCCTAGGCCCGCAGACTGGGTACCCCCAGCAGGCCAGGTGATCCAGCGGCTGGTGCGCCCAGCCTGGAGCCAGCGGCATGGGAATTGTGTGCAGGGCCTGCTGTGGTGCCATGAGGTGCCGCCCAACCCCCCTCCCCCTGCCCAGGCTCCCCTTGCCCACGGCCCACCTCCCCAGCCCAGGACCACCCCCCTGCCCAGCCCCCACCTGGCCCAGTGCAATGACCCCAGGACCCCCATTGGGCAGGTGGCTGGACCGGGACACCAATGGATGCCTGAACTTCCAGGGCATTGGGGAGAGCATGCAGCACCCCCTGGAGCAGTGCAGCTGTGAGGGCTTGGAGGCTCTGCCCTCGTCGGCGAGGAGTACCAGCAGCGCTGCAAGCTGGTCAATGACCGGCTGCCCAAGGGCAGGCAGCGGTTGCACCGGGCTGCATAGTACCGGCGGGGCATTGATAGCCGGGCCCGCAACAACCCATAGAGCAAAGTAGTTATGACAGGCTGTTGGTTTTGATGAGGTGCCCAATGATCTAGGGGGAAAGAGCCCCCGGAGTGGGGTGGGTAGTCATCAAGGGTGCGACCGAGGACGCTTCAACTTGATTGGAGTAGCTGAGTGAGATTACCCACAGTCAAACATGTTGCTCCACGCTGAAGGAGTTTTGTTCGTCTGACAATGGAAGGACCCGCAGCATATGTGTGGATGTGTGGATCATCACCACCGCAGCATGTGTGGATTACCGGCACACGGAACACGGAATGACATGTCTCGAAACATGGTTCTCATGAGATATTCCCTTGCTTAGAAACAGTGCCCAAATTGGCATACGAGGTTGATTGCGCGCCCCGTGGAATTCAACGCGAATTGATAGCTTGAGTATTCTCGGAATGCATAACACTAGGTTAAAGTCCAGCGCTGCGACATCCTGCAGCCGCGATGTTCCCATCCTGCGCCCAAATAGACTGCTCAGAGCAAAAGAATTTACGGCAGTCCGGAGTGCTGGCGAAGGGATCGCGGGCTTCACGCTGACACCACCGCAGCTTACCTGTGACGGTGCGCCTTCAGGACATGAACGTTTCCCGACTGGGCACATTGCAAACCGTTGCAGCACAGAGGCGCGGCGCGCCCTGTTGATTGCAAGCATCGAAGTTCCGGAAATTGATTCTTGTTCCACTCGCAGGCTCCGCCGATGAAGTCCTCGAGGTGCCCAGCCTTCGTTCGCGGTTGCAGCCCAGGTTGAGTCCTTTCGTGGCGCACAACAACTTCGGGGGTGGCTTCGGTGAGACCCACCCTGGGACACGACCCAAGGTTCAGCCGGCACACAGGGCAGCCGGCAGCACCAAGGTTTTCTTGCCAACAATTGAGGAGCCGTTGCTTGTGCCGCGTGACTAGCACCCAGCCTCTTCTTCTACTACTGCTGCTCTTCTGGTGGCATGTCACAGTGTCGGATGGAGATCGTGTGGCGCTGAGCTCCATGAAGTTTGCCTCAGCAGAGTCAGCAGGAGCCAGCGCACGAGTCATTGCCACACCTGGCGGGGTGACAGGTAGAGCAGGGTCGGGCACAGGCCAAGGATGGATAACCTAGAGTTATGTCCACTTCACTGATTGCTCGCAGCCATGCACACAGTCACAATGCACCACCGCCATCATAACCATCATCACTGTCATCACCGCCACCACCACCCACTACTACCGTCATCACTGCCATCACCACCACTACTCCTGTGACAACACAGGCATGCCAATCGCAGCCTCATCTACACCTGTTATGCCACTATGACTTCTAGTATAAATGCAGGCACGTGTGGGGCTAGGGGTGGGGCACTACAGTGTAGTGTTATGGTGTGATGGGTGTGACCTTTTCCATGCAGGGGGCACCTCCGTCATGGAGGCGTCCATGGAGCAATTGAGCATTGCCCTGCCGCCCTGGGCGATCCGAGCAGGGGCGCGGAAGGAGATCTACTTCCAGCCACAGCAGGTGAGCCAGGCAGGAGGCAGGAGCGGCAGGAGCAGCAGCGGCAGGAGGCGCAGGAGCAGCAGGAGCAGCAGGAGCAGCAGGAGCAGCAGCAACAGCAGGAGCAATAGGAGCTGCAGCAGGATCAGCAGGAGCGCCTAGTTTGGACATGCCTCTGCTGGTGACGAGGCAGGATGATGGGTGGGGTCAGGCCATCCCACCCGGCACCTGGCCGCAACCTGCATTGCTATAGAAGTGGGAGCAGGGCCCTCCAGCTGGGTAGCCAGGCTGCAGCTGCCACTCCAGCGGTGGTGTGCCCAAGGGTGGTGTGCCCAGCCAAATGCTAGTATGCCATGTTGCCCTGGCCTGCTGCCTGGCTCAGGTCACTGCTGCCATCGTGACCTGCGGTGGTCTGTGCCCTGGCTTGAATGATGTGGTAGCTGGCATCGTAAACAAGCTGACTGACTATGGCGTGCCTGAGGGCAACATCCTGGGCATCAAGTACGGCTTCAGGTGCGGCCTGGTGGTTGCTGTGGGAGCAGCTGGGGCAGGCTGGGCAGGGCAGGCAGGGTTGGTGGGGCAGGCCGGGCAGGTGGGGCAGGCAGGGTCGGTGGTTCAGGTGGGGCAGACAGGGCAGGCGGGGCAGGTTGGGCAGGGAGGGTGGGTGTGACAGGCGGCGCAGACAGGGCAGGCAGGGCAGGCAGGCCTGTGAAACCCAGTGCCCCGAGCCCACACCCCTGCCACAGGGGCTTCTATGACCAGGCAGCCAAGCCAGTGCCGCTGACCAAGCGGGGTGTGGACGGCATCCAGCTGCAGGGCGGGACCATCCTGGGCACCTCCAGGGGGGGAGCCAACATGAAGTGAGGTCTGGGCCCAGTGGGGGGCACAGGGGTCGGGGCGGGGGGAGAGGGAGGGAGGGAAGGGGGGCAGAGGGGGCAGAGGGGGCAAGGGGGGAGGGCGAGGTGGTGGAGGGGGAAGATCGACCTTGCAACTGCGCCCCGATCTCATGAGGGTGGGGAGACCTGGCTCCTGATGCATGTGTGCGTCAGCATGTGGGCCAGCCCAGTGCTATGGGCAAGGCCCCTAGGTATGAGGTAAGGTGAGGGCCAGCAGCATTGGGGAGCATCACACGACCTAAGACTCACATCAACCATGTTCATGCCAAGGCCAGGTGGTTGTGTCAGGCAAGGCTGCAGACACCTTCTGTTGGCCTGGGAGGCTGAGGTGCTGCACTGTGCCTGACCTGCTGTCTTGCGCTGCGTCTGGCCTGTTGCTGGCAGGGAGATTGTGAAGCGCCTGGATATGTGGGGCGTGGACATGCTGTTTGTGGTGGGCGGCAACGGCGGCAATGCAGGCGCAAATGCAAGTGTCCAGGCTGGGTGGGCACCCTGTCCTGCCATACGAGACGGGCAAGCATGTGTCATTCACACACATGACACGTATGACATGCAAGTACTGGGCGGTATGTGTGAGGTTGCAGAGCAACCTATGACGCTGGGCGCTATGGCCCTGGGCTAGGGCCTGCCACTGCCAAGCTTGCCCTGCTGTAGGCATGCAAGGCACCAGCTTCAGCTTGCCATTGAGCCTGGACTCGCAGCAACAGCAGCAATGCCAGCAGCAGCAACAGCAGCAGTGCCAGCAGCAGCAGCAGCAGCAGCAGCAGTGTAGGCAGCAGCAACAGCAGCAGTGACCTATAGCAACAGCAGCAGTGCACCGTGCAGCTGCCCTGTGTGTCCCGTGTGGCAACCCTGTCAGCATCAGAGTCACAGCAGCCATTGCTGTACCACATGGGTACCACATGGGCAGCAGTGCAGGAACAGGCTAATGGAGCAATGCTGCACACATGGCTGGCTATGCCCGCAGTGAGCAAGCGTGAGGTGCGGCGTGCTGCGTCCTTGAGGTCTTACAGCAATGCTTACAGGCGCATGGCACAGGCCGCTGCTGCTGCTGCTCTTGATGACACGTTGCTGGGTAGTACAGGCAGGCAGTCAGGCTGCTGCTGTTGCTGGCGCTGCTGCTGCTGCTGCCACTGCTGCTGCCACTGCTGGTGCTGGGTGCAGGCAATCCAGGCGCTGTGTGCCCAGCACCAGGTGGACTGCTGTGTGGTGGGCGTGCCCAAGTCCATTGATAACGACATCCTGCTCATTGACAAGTGAGCTGCTGCTGCTGCTGCTGCTGCTGCTGCCACTCCCACTGCATTGGCTGTGCCAGCTGAGTTAGTGAGTGGATCTACTGAGCCAGAAGTGGTGAGGTGGCCAGGAAGGCAGTGCCCAGGGAGCAGACAGCTGCAGCATCGTCAGCTGAGAGGAAGGGAGCTCCCACCCTACCACTGCTATCTCTACCCCTCAGCCGCACTCACCCACCCCCCTGCCCTCTTGGCCCGCCCACTCCTCTTGGTCCAGGGTCCCCACCCACCCAGCCCCCTGGCCCAGCCCAGGCCCAGCCCAGCCTTAAGAGTAGGGCAGGCAGTGTCGATGGGTGGCCTGTGCCAGGCTGGTCAGTGCAGGCACAGCATCACGGCATGGCGTGTGTGCAGGTGCTTTGGGTTTGACACCGCGGTGGAGGAGGCGCAGCGAGCCCTGCTGGCTGCCAAGGTCAGAGGGCCCAGGGAAATGAGGGCTAGAGGCAGCAGCAGGGGGCTGAGGCCAGGGAGGGGGGCCAGGGGCCCAGGGCCAGGCCTGCACACGGGGGTGAAGCTGGTCAGGGGCCCTCCAGAGGATATAAAGGCTAGCCTGTAGATCCACATATCTTGCTCGATCAACCTGTAATCAATCAATTTATCATAGCTGCACATATCTCAGCATCTTGCATTATTCATCCTTATTACTTTCCGCTTGTCACACAATATCCACACAACTGCTCATCACTGGTCAAGACTCATGGCTGTTGGTGGTCCAAGAGCCCTGCCTGAAAGCCTGGTCCTAAGGGGGAAGGGTGAGAGGTGTGATGTGAGGGTGAGGATGAGGGGTGACACGTGTGACGTGGTGTGAAAGGGTCGCAGGTGGAGGCCAGCAGTGCTCGCAAAGGGCTGGGGTTGGTGAAGCTCATGGGTCGACAGTCTGGCTTCATCGCCCTGCAGGCCTCTATGGCATCTGGTGAGGAGGCAGCCCAGCCGACCAACTGCTCCCCTTCTCAACTGACAAACTGCCAGCCCGCTGCCCCATTGTGCCAGACGCAACCAGCCAGAAGCAGCCAGGCACTTGCAACGAGGGGCACTGTGCCTGCCAGCTCCTAAGCATTCCCACCAGCCCCACTGCCCTCCCTTGCCAGCCTGCATGTCTGTGCATGCGTGGCTGTACTCACCTGCCCCGCCTGGACCCTTGAGCCCCGCCACACTACCCTATGCCACACAGAGCACTCCCCCCTAACCAGCCGTTCCCCTCTCGTCCCCTACCACCCCTCCTCCTGACGATGGTGGGGCTGTGGGTCAGCTGCTGAGCAGCAGAGGGCTGTGGGTCAGCTGCTGAGCAGCAGGGGCTGTGTGTGTGCCGCCTGAGCTCAGGGGTTGTGGACGCCTGCCTGATCCCTGAGGTGCCCTTCAAGCTGGGCGGCCCCACCGGGCTGCTGGCCTACCTGGAGTCCGTCATCAAGTACAAGGGGCATTGCGTGGTGTGCGTGGCGGAGGGTGCGGGCCAGGTGGGCTGGGCAAGGTGCCAGGCTGGGCTACCCCTGCCCACCCCTGAGGCCACAGCGGAGCAGACAGCTACCCTGAGTGTGCAGGGAGGGGGTGGGGCAGGCAGTGGAGCCCTGGCATGTGCTGGGTTGGGTTGGGTAAGGTAGGGCGGGGGCCTGTCGGTGGGTCTCTGCACATACATGACTTGGGGCCTTGTGAGCTAGAAGGGGGTGGACCATGGGCCTACCCTGCAGCCAAGCTATGTCCTGGCTGGCTGGCTGGCTGGTGGAGCAGGTCAAGGGGGCGGTGGGGGTCGGGGTGCTGGTAAACCCTGTCTCTAGCCAGCAGGGTGGAGGGCGGAGGGGGTGAGGGGTGGAGAGGGCAGCGGGGCAGTGGGGGGGGGGGGGGCCAAGCACCAGCCCCCTCGTGGCACCACCCTTTGTGTGAGACGGGCCTGGGTGCAGGATTTGCTGGAGGATGGCGGCAGCCTGGGCACAGATGCGAGTGGGAATCCCATCTTGCGAGACATCGGCTCCTTTCTCAAGTCAGAGTTTAAGAAGGAAGAGTACTTCAAGGTGGGTGGTGCACGGGTGGGGCAGGGGTGGGGCATGGCCTATGAAGGCATGGCCTGCAGGAGCGGTCCCTTGAGAAGGACAGGGTCGGCCTCTGCAGGTGTGTAGGGCATATCACACCTTGGTGGCCACATTGAGAGTGCATGTGGCGTGACACTGCTGTATCAAGTGAGGAGCTGCACCACCATGACCTGCCCACAGAGCGGCCTGGCATCTAGAGCTGTTGTGTTGTACTTCCATAGCTGCCTCACATCCTCTGACCCTCTACCCTTAGACCCTCCAGCCCCCTACCCCCAACTCAGAGGCAGGTGCTGAGTCGAGTGTCCCTACAGGTCTGCTGTCCTTTGGGCCAACCTGCTGTGCCTGGGTGCCTAAGGCTGTCTAATCTTGACCCTCGGGACCATCCCATGGTGCAAGCTGTTGAGTACTGAAGCGATACAGAGAAGATGAGCGTGGCCCCTGTGCACTGTGCAAAGATGGCACCCACCACTCCAAAAGTGGTCCATGCAGCGCTGGGCTGCAGTCGATGGTGCCGGGTGTTGCAGGACTCTGACATCAAGTACATCGACCCCACCTACATGATCCGGGCCATCCCAACCACCTCAACCGACCGCATCTATTGCAAGATCCTGGCCCACAATGCCGTCCACGCAGCATTTGCAGGCATGTGCGGGGGGTCAGGGTGGCAATGGGTGAGGGTGGCGAGGGGGGCAGGGGGGCAAAGCTGGGCAGCCGGCTCCTGTGTAGTGGACAGGGGGGATGCACAGGCCATGGGGAGGGTGCCACTACTTGCTGCGAGTAGTGGCAGCTGGGTGTAGCCCTGCAATCCCACTCAGCACCATGTCTGAATCTGTTTAAAAGCAGCTGGCAAGGGCATCTAAATGCAATTGGGATGACATTGTTCAAACACTCCTGCAGGTACTCGCTGGACAGGGTTCACGCTGTTTGTTCTTGCTGCCCAGGTTTCACTGGTCTGACAGTGGGCCTTGTCAACACCCATTACGTGTACCTGCCTATCCCCGTCGTCATTCAGGCGCCTCGTAAGGTGCGGAGCCCTCTTGTTCTCAGTCTTTGCTGTTGAAATGATGTTTACGCCCGCGCCAACACGCTGTTGTGCGCTGCGATGTGCAGGTGGATCCACGGGGCAAAGCTTGGAATCGACTGCGCGCGGCTATTGGCCAACCCAATTTTGTTTGAATGTTGACGAGCTGCGGCGAGCTTAGTGTAAATTAGCGTTGATGTCGCATTGCTTGCACAATGCCGACCTGACCTTGGCTTTCCACACACGACACTGGCTGGCCTGTCTGGTACATTTGCTCGCGTACTGCCACATGTGCCCTCGAACAAATCACATCGGCGAGACGGGTCTCCTTGGCACGGTGAGCCGCATCGCTGTGGCCCCATCTACCTAGCGTAGTGAGCTGGTTGTGCAAAAATGGAATGTCCGGCCAACACCCAACGCGATGCCTGCCGGGCGTGCAGGGCACCTAGACGGGGTGATTGAAGCATCATTTCATGTTCGCTCCTCGCCGAATGCATCATTTGGGTCGGCGCTCACTAAAGTATCACCGGGTTACACCCCCCCTCCTCCACTGTGTCCTCCACTGTGTTGCACCCGTTGCACCTAGAGTAAAAGCGACATGAAATGTTTGTTCTTGACCCGTTAACGCATCTCGTGAAACAAACCGCACATCAAACAACCCAGGCCTCGTTCAGTTTGACTGCTTCAAAGTTACATCATGTTCACCAGGCTGGTTCAAGGCCACGGCATGCAACGACTCACCATGCCCGCCCCCCCTTTACCCATCATTGCAGGAGCCCACCTCCTTGAGCCTGACCACCACCTCCCAGCCCTTCCCCTCGCCCCCTCCCCAAGCCCACCCCCTCCTAGCCCACCCCTCCCAGCCCACCCCTCACCGCTGTGGGGTGGCAGTTGAGCTATGAAACTTTGCACGCAGGTGGATGGCATGTAGGGGAGTGTAACTCTGAGAGGAGCCGAGTCAAAACTCGGTCATGGTGTGGAGCTGTGTGACTGACTGCATGGCTCTGGCCTCGAGATCGGCTGAGGGAGTTGGGGGTCACCGACCAAAGTGTGCTTTGTAATGAGCCTTTGTAACACTGTTCTAGAGGAGCTTAACCTAGTAAGTAGCATGCTGTAAGTCAAAATGGTCGAGCTGTGGCATTGCCCTCCAGGTATGGGGAGGAGGTGGGCTCAGTGTCACATTCCCGCAACCGCTCTCCGATCCGACTGCTGCTGTCGACGCGCATACTCATGTAGAGCAGCCTCAGCGACGCGGGCGGTCGTAGCGATGACTGCATGCTCCGCAACGGCTCAAATTTAAGTTAGTGACTTTGATGCTTTGCTGTGCACGACCTACTGAGTGTAAAACTATTCTGGATGATCGAAAGGTAGCTGGCCGGGTTGGCAACATTGTGAATCATCTAGCATAATATTTGGCGCAGTGAGTGCAGAGTTACAGCCGTCCTATTGCCAAGGGTCGGGTTCCTGTCATTTTCTGTTAGTTGGGAACACCGGACCCTGATCCAAGATCGGCTGACAGGACACGTCGTTGTTATGATAGAACAACAGAACATTTGCATAGACCTGGCAGTTGTGACTCCCAATATCGAAATTCAGGCTATTGCCCTGCAAGTCGCGCTCGCTGTCTGCATGTAGGGTGATCGGATAGCCGCAATCCTGTTCGAGCTACGTAGTTAGTGAAAGCTGCTGCGATGCATAGCACCTCAACCAGCCCATTGCGATTATGCGAACCTCACACACACCCTCGAATGTAGTACAAAGTTGGCAACCTAACCGGACTTGGCGGCTCAGCTCTATGCACGCGATGCTGTGACACACACAGTAAGCGTAGGCAGTACTTGTCCGGGTAACTTCTCCGTAGTGGCGACGCACCCGTTCGACTGTTGATAGCAGCAAGCAATTCAGCGTGGTGGTAAAAAGCGCAGGCAAGCGGTGCCGCACAACAGCCTGTCAGCATCAGTTCGTTGAATTGCCTAACTGAGCGTACTGAAGCCGTCGTCCCATCTCGCGCGGCGCCAGCTGACTGCAATCCTTGTAGCCCGGCAGCTCAACCCAAGGGGCCCACCCCCCCAACACACACTACGCTCAGAGGTACAGGTTCACCCCTCCTGCCGTGGGTTCTGTCAGGGGCAGCTAGTTGAGGCAGCAGTTTCGCAACTTCTCACTTCTATCCTGCCGGCGGACCTGGCACCTAACCGCACGCTGCACCTAGAACATGGGAATGCGCGCATTACTAGCTTATGGCAACGCCCAACGCAGGTCTACCCAGTTACCTCCCGCCGTACGTCATGCTGGACACCGCCTCGTTCGTGGCGCCAACCGCATTTAAGCTGCACCCTCGACCAGACATGAAGATTGCAACTTGCTCAGGTTAGGCAAGGAGCCAACGAGTGTTTGGAGTGTGTTCGTATTACATAGCTTGTCCCATCTCATGTGCGGCATTGGGAAAGGAGCTACCCACCGCAACTAATGTGTTTGCCATGTTCATAACAATGGTAACCACTGAAGGACCATAGCAATAACCACAAGGCTGGGGGAGCAGGCAAGCCTGAACTAAAGGCACAGCTGCGACCTACACACATCTCTGGACAGTCGTGCCCCATGTTGGCACCATGACACCTGGTGTTTGGTGCGCTTGGCTCAGACAAGCAGCAGGCTAGTCAAGCCCCACTGCATTCCCGTGTCAACCCCCCGACCTGCAGGCATGTGCCCCGCCCCCCTGCACCCCGCCCCCCTGGCCCTCATCCTGGGTCCCTCCCCGCCTCCCCACTTTCCTGGCCTGCACCTTGGTGGTCCAGGGCCCGGCCCCACCCCCCCACCGCCCTTCCTAGCCCCCACCCAGTCAGTTCCCCTTGCTGCTGGGAGGAGGCACCGTAGCGCCACAACCACGTCACCACAACTCCACGCCATTTCATCACAACTGCACACCACTGCCTCGCCCACCAGCATTGCCAGCGCAGTGGGCCGTTCTGTGGGCCTGCACCTCGGCCACCCACCCCTGGACACCAGCCCAGTGAGCGCCTCCCAGCCAGCCCTCAGGACTGACCCGGCTCCCTCAAGCCAAGCCCCAGGCTCCAGGCCCCGGCTGCAAGGAGAGGGTGGGGTGGCACGCCTGCCCTCACCCAGCCAGGGGCCAGGGGCTCAGGGCCCCCAGCCAGGGGCCAGGGGCCAGCAGGGCCGCAGTGAAGGGAGTGGGCTCTGGCCTCCACAGGCTTCACCTTCTTCTCACTCCTGCCAATCTCAAGGCATGGTGTCCTGGCAGAACCAGGCAGAGGTGTTCAAGGGGGGTGAGGGGGCTGGGGCTGCAAGGGCAGCCACCCCACCCATGCTGGCCCATGTACACGCCCATGCCTATGTCCTAATGCCTGACGACCTCTCCCGCCTACAGCAGCAGCAGATACTGCAGCAGCAGCAGCAGATAGAGCAGCAGCAACAGCAGATACAGCAGCAGCAGCAGCAGATACAGCAGATAAAGCAGCAGCAGCAGCAGATACAGCAGCAGCAGCAGCAGATGCAGCAGCAGCAGCCAAAGGGCGTTTTCTACTTGAGCCCCAGCCCCTCACACCCTCACACCTCTTCCCCCTCCACCTCAGCCACAGACCCTGCCCCTAGCTCCCTAGCCCCCTCAGGCCCTGGCCCCTCCCCCCAGACCAGCCAGGCCAGCCACACTGCGGCAGACGGCGCCACCTTGCTAGCTGCTGAGCTGCATGGCCCCAGCCCTCTGGCTGCGCACAGCTCACCCGGGCACCTCTACTCAGACAACCTCCAACCGCAGCAACTGCCACATGGCTTCTCCCTAGCTCAAGCCCCACAGGGGCCCCAGGGGTACAATGGGGAGGGGGTGGGGCTGGGGGCGGCCACCTGCACACCTGCCTCCCTGCCCTGCTCCTATGCCGCCACCTTCAGCCACCAGCTAATGCCGGGCACACTTGCCACGCCCAGCACTGGCGACACACCCTGGGCAACTGCCAGCCTTTGCCTGTCCCACTCCGTCCCTCGTGACGTCATACCCCAGCTGCCGGGCTGCACAGACTTGAGCAACGAGGGCAGGCCCAGCCACAAACGCCTACCTGGTCCGGCCTCTGAGGACATGCCCCCCCCCCTGCTGCCCTGCGAAAACCTGCACCGACAGAGCAGGGTAGGGTTGGCGGGGCAGGGGGATGAGGCACAGGAGCACATGGGGCAAGGTCAAGGGGGACCTACCGCCATGGAGGTGCAGGCGGGCAACGGCCAGGTCAGCGACGGCTGTGGCTCCGCACCTGCTGCCTCTGCAAGGTGGGTGCGTGCTGCTGCTGGGCGCTGCCTGGTGCCGCTGGGTGTGATGCAGGGCGTTGAACTGGGCCGCTGGGATGACCCCTAACCCAGCCTCAACACCAGCACCATGAGCTGGCCCCTGTGAGGTGTTGCTTCAATAGCTGTGGCATTTGGTGCTTGGTGACACACAGCTGTTTGGTGTGACAAGGACACTTTGGCGCAGCAGCTGTGTTCACACCTTTGCTGCAGCTGGCTTGCAGCTGGCTTGCTGCTGGCTGCTGGCTGGCTGCTGGTGGCTGGCTGCTGGCGCTTGTTTAGGCACTCCAGGCTCACTCCTCATGTCCAGTCACGCTTGACATCCCTCCTCTGCTCCTGGCTACCCTGCCTCTCTTTTTGACACTCTGTCTTGACGTCTTGGCGTAGCCTGTTCCTTGCTTGGCTGTCTGCACACCCCTTTCTCCCCTCTTGCAGCTGAGGTGCCTACATGCTGTATGCCATTTGTCAGTGCATGGTTAGCCCGCCTGCTCCCGTGGCCCCTCCTCGACCCTGCCCTTCAGCTCACCCTTCACACACACCTTCGTCCACACATCCCTCCCACCTTTTGTGCAATCACACTCCTCTGCCACCAAACCCACCATCACGCTTGTGTGCGCTGCTCCACAGGGGCACCAAGCCGCGCCGCCGCACCAGTGGCACCAACGCCAGCAGCCTGGGCCCAGGCAGCAGTGCAGGGACCAGCGTGCCAGCTTCCCACAGCCGGCGCGCAGGGCCATCCCTGGCTGTGGACAGCAGCAAAGGGGGAGCCTGCAAGTACAGGGGGGTGCGCCAGCGGCCCTGGGGCAAGTTTGCTGCAGAGATCAGAGACCCCGGCAGGTGAGGTGCTGGCTGCTGGGGGGAGGGGCAGGGGCAGGGGCAGAGGAGGAGGGGGGTGCTGTCCCCTAGCCTGGGAGTGAGGAGGCTGGCCTGCAGAGGGGCTGGCAGGAGCAGGCGCCTTGAGCCAGCACCGGCACCACCAGCACACCCACCACCACCCTGCTCCTGCATGCCTCTGCTCCTGTGTTGGCTCTTGTGCCCCAGCACATGTGTGACAAGTTAAGTTGTTGGCCAAGGGCTGCCCACTTGCCCCACTAATTACCACCACCACAAGCACAACTACGACCACCACCACCACCAATGTCACTGTCACCCCGGTGTCAATCCTAACCAAACAGCTCTGGTAAATGCCATTGCAGCAGGGCACTCAACGAATACCACAGCTTTTGTCTCAACCTGGCAAATACATGTTGCTGTGCTGGAACCCCCAGCATCATGCACTTACACGACCCCAGCTCTGGCGCCTCCCCTGCCACACCCCCACCCAGCCCTCCGCAAGCTGAGTCCAGGCTAAGAGACCCGTTCCATCGCTCCAACAACGCTGTCGTCGTCATCATCACCATCCCCATCACCACCATCATCGCCATCAGGGCCATGCTCACATGCTGTTGATGCTCATTGCGTGACACCTTTCTGGCATCCGGCTGAACCCCCGCTGCTCCGCCCTGCAGGGGCTGCCGGCTGTGGCTGGGTACGTTTGACACGGCTGAGGAGGCGGCGCACGCCTACGACAATGCGGCACGGGACATTCGTGGGCCCAAGGCCGTGGTCAACTTCCCTGTGAGTCCCTGGCTGTAGTGGTGTGAGGGGGGGTTAGGTGATGGAGGGAAGGCCAGGCCAGGGGCTGTGGGCAGGGGTTGCGGGCTGTGGGCATGGCGCTGCGGGCAGGGGCCTGGGGGATGGAGGGAATGCCTGGCCAGGTATCAACCAACTATCTTCTTGCGTGGAGGTAGAGAAGGGTGGGTGGGCCATGAGGGTAGAAGCAGGGGCAGGGGCAGGGGCAAAGGTAGGGGCGGCAGCCTGGGTGGGTGGGGTTGTGGGCAGTGGCAGCGTGGCGGTCAGACAGCCCTCAGGTCAGGGGCAGCAGTGGAGCTGCCAGGCAGGCTTGAGGGCTTGTGGGCAGCAGGACAGCGTCAGGGGCTAGACCTGCCAGCTCCGGCAGCAGCACGCAAGGAGTGCCCTGGTCTGGGCTAGCAGCGGCTGCAAGACCGCCCTCCCAAGGCGCAGCAGCAGCAGCCTAAGGCAAAGTAGTGTGCTCCCGTTCAGCCTGCTACCCAGTGCCTGCTTGCTGCTTTTTCACTTGTAGCTTTTCACCGAGTGCCCAGGCAAGAGCTGCTGCTGCTGCTGCTGCTGCTGCTGCTGACTGTGGCTGTGCAGGTGGCTGAGGGCCTGCCCTCCTGCACGCCCAGTGTGGCCGCTGGCTCCGGCTCTGGCTGCTCCTCACGCAGCCCCGTCCACCTGAACGATGCCAGCAGCCCGGGCCCAGGTTCCCACGGTGAGTGGGGGAGAGGGAGAGGAGGGAAGCCTACACCCCGCCCTGCAGTCATTTTGCAAAAAAACACCATGCCTCCATGTCCCCATGCAGCACATGGGTAACTACATGTCTGTATGCAGGTCACTACGCTGCAATGCCAGGCGGATGCGGCACGCCCTTGAGCTCCTCCCCCCTTGACGCTGCCATCAACACAATGCAGCACCTGGACAGCAGCAGCGGCGGCGGCAGCAGCACCGGGCAGCCCCTGCACCTGGGTGCTGCTAGGGGCCCCCGGCTCCTGGCTGGGGCTCTATGTGCTCATGCTGCCCACCCCAGCTTGGCACCAAGTGCTGAAGCCTGCAAGCCGGAGCATGAGGAGGCTGAGTGTGGGCTGGGGTGTTTGGAGGAGCAGCTGTCCGGGGACGAGGGTATGGCAATAGAGCAGCTTCACACACAGCAGCAGCCGCAGCAGCAGCAATGGCAGCAGCAGCAGTGGCAGGGGCAGCAGCAGCAGCGGCAGGGGCAGCAGCAGCAGTGGCAGGGGCAGGGGCAGCAGGGGCGAGCAGCAGGTGCCACGGTGAAGCGCCAGGCGGCCTCTCAGCACAAACACGGCTCCCGCGCCTCCCTTGGCAGCAGTGGCTGTATGTTTGGTCGCGACAGCCTGCCTGACACCCACAGCGTGGTAGGCGCAGGTTGGGGAGCGGAAGGGGCCGGGGGCTGGGGGGCTGGGCAGTCGAGTAAGCCGGGGCAGGAAGTGGAAAAGAGTGGCAGGCGGGCCCGCGACATGCACACAGACATGGATGCTGAGCTGGCGGACATGGCTGGCGTGCTGCTGATGCTCCATGAGGGCGGCTGAGTGGCAGGCGGGCAGTGCAGTGAGCCCTCAGGCAGGGTAAAGGAACGGGCACAGGCTGCGGCATGGCCTACGAAACGGAAGAGTGGTGGAGCAGCAGTTTGCTGACGAGGTACAAGACCCGACCGAGCGCTTGTCTTGCACTTGCCTGCTGTGAACAAACACATGTTGACAGGCCTGACGCAGAGGTTCTTGCCATCATGGGCTCTCGCTGCATGGCGTCATCCTTTGGACCCACACACGTCGACAGGAACGGCTGTGCACTAATGGTGAGGGTGGTTGGTGAGCAGAGTGCTGCTGCTGCTGCTGCTGCTGCTGCTGACTGTGGCTGTGCAGGTGGCTGAGGGCCTGCCCTCCTGCACGCCCAGTGTGGCCGCTGGCTCCGGCTCTGGCTGCTCCTCACGCAGCCCCGTCCACCTGAACGATGCCAGCAGCCCGGGCCCAGGTTCCCACGGTGAGTGGGGGAGAGGGAGAGGAGGGAAGCCTACACCCCGCCCTGCAGTCATTTTGCAAAAAAACACCATGCCTCCATGTCCCCATGCAGCACATGGGTAACTACATGTCTGTATGCAGGTCACTACGCTGCAATGCCAGGCGGATGCGGCACGCCCTTGAGCTCCTCCCCCCTTGACGCTGCCATCAACACAATGCAGCACCTGGACAGCAGCAGCGGCGGCGGCAGCAGCACCGGGCAGCCCCTGCACCTGGGTGCTGCTAGGGGCCCCCGGCTCCTGGCTGGGGCTCTATGTGCTCATGCTGCCCACCCCAGCTTGGCACCAAGTGCTGA
The DNA here is from genome assembly GCA_030144725.1 of Haematococcus lacustris. Classification (NCBI taxonomy): domain Eukaryota; kingdom Viridiplantae; phylum Chlorophyta; class Chlorophyceae; order Chlamydomonadales; family Haematococcaceae; genus Haematococcus; species Haematococcus lacustris. Next base: position 8,181,105 of record JASKMD010000026.1, on the reverse strand, counting down.
AGCCTGCAAGCCGGAGCATGAGGAGGCTGAGTGTGGGCTGGGGTGTTTGGAGGAGCAGCTGTCCGGGGACGAGGGTATGGCAATAGAGCAGCTTCACACACAGCAGCAGCCGCAGCAGCAGCAATGGCAGCAGCAGCAGTGGCAGGGGCAGCAGCAGCAGCGGCAGGGGCAGCAGCAGCAGTGGCAGGGGCAGGGGCAGCAGGGGCGAGCAGCAGGTGCCACGGTGAAGCGCCAGGCGGCCTCTCAGCACAAACACGGCTCCCGCGCCTCCCTTGGCAGCAGTGGCTGTATGTTTGGTCGCGACAGCCTGCCTGACACCCACAGCGTGGTAGGCGCAGGTTGGGGAGCGGAAGGGGCCGGGGGCTGGGGGGCTGGGCAGTCGAGTAAGCCGGGGCAGGAAGTGGAAAAGAGTGGCAGGCGGGCCCGCGACATGCACACAGACATGGATGCTGAGCTGGCGGACATGGCTGGCGTGCTGCTGATGCTCCATGAGGGCGGCTGAGTGGCAGGCGGGCAGTGCAGTGAGCCCTCAGGCAGGGTAAAGGAACGGGCACAGGCTGCGGCATGGCCTACGAAACGGAAGAGTGGTGGAGCAGCAGTTTGCTGACGAGGTACAAGACCCGACCGAGCGCTTGTCTTGCACTTGCCTGCTGTGAACAAACACATGTTGACAGGCCTGACGCAGAGGTTCTTGCCATCATGGGCTCTCGCTGCATGGCGTCATCCTTTGGACCCACACACGTCGACAGGAACGGCTGTGCACTAATGGTGAGGGTGGTTGGTGAGCAGAGTGCTGCTGCTGCTGCTGCTGCTGCTGCTGACTGTGGCTGTGCAGGTGGCTGAGGGCCTGCCCTCCTGCACGCCCAGTGTGGCCGCTGGCTCCGGCTCTGGCTGCTCCTCACGCAGCCCCGTCCACCTGAACGATGCCAGCAGCCCGGGCCCAGGTTCCCACGGTGAGTGGGGGAGAGGGAGAGGAGGGAAGCCTACACCCCGCCCTGCAGTCATTTTGCAAAAAAACACCATGCCTCCATGTCCCCATGCAGCACATGGGTAACTACATGTCTGTATGCAGGTCACTACGCTGCAATGCCAGGCGGATGCGGCACGCCCTTGAGCTCCTCCCCCCTTGACGCTGCCATCAACACAATGCAGCACCTGGACAGCAGCAGCGGCGGCGGCAGCAGCACCGGGCAGCCCCTGCACCTGGGTGCTGCTAGGGGCCCCCGGCTCCTGGCTGGGGCTCTATGTGCTCATGCTGCCCACCCCAGCTTGGCACCAAGTGCTGAAGCCTGCAAGCCGGAGCATGAGGAGGCTGAGTGTGGGCTGGGGTGTTTGGAGGAGCAGCTGTCCGGGGACGAGGGTATGGCAATAGAGCAGCTTCACACACAGCAGCAGCCGCAGCAGCAGCAATGGCAGCAGCAGCAGTGGCAGGGGCAGCAGCAGCAGCGGCAGGGGCAGCAGCAGCAGTGGCAGGGGCAGGGGCAGCAGGGGCGAGCAGCAGGTGCCACGGTGAAGCGCCAGGCGGCCTCTCAGCACAAACACGGCTCCCGCGCCTCCCTTGGCAGCAGTGGCTGTATGTTTGGTCGCGACAGCCTGCCTGACACCCACAGCGTGGTAGGCGCAGGTTGGGGAGCGGAAGGGGCCGGGGGCTGGGGGGCTGGGCAGTCGAGTAAGCCGGGGCAGGAAGTGGAAAAGAGTGGCAGGCGGGCCCGCGACATGCACACAGACATGGATGCTGAGCTGGCGGACATGGCTGGCGTGCTGCTGATGCTCCATGAGGGCGGCTGAGTGGCAGGCGGGCAGTGCAGTGAGCCCTCAGGCAGGGTAAAGGAACGGGCACAGGCTGCGGCATGGCCTACGAAACGGAAGAGTGGTGGAGCAGCAGTTTGCTGACGAGGTACAAGACCCGACCGAGCGCTTGTCTTGCACTTGCCTGCTGTGAACAAACACATGTTGACAGGCCTGACGCAGAGGTTCTTGCCATCATGGGCTCTCGCTGCATGGCGTCATCCTTTGGACCCACACACGTCGACAGGAACGGCTGTGCACTAATGGTGAGGGTGGTTGGTGAGCAGAGTGCTGCTGCTGCTGCTGCTGCTGCTGCTGCTGTGGTGAATGGACCATGTGGGATGGCATGGCTGACTGGTCAGCCAGCTCCAAGCAGAGAGTTGGGTGCGGTGGGTGGGAGGGTGGGCCTGGTCAGGGCCAGGGCCAGGGCCAGGGTCAGCGCCAAGTCAGGCAGCCAGGCAGGCCCATTGCGCAGCGCTAATAACTCGAGCAATGTGGTCCTGGCATCAGCAGGAAGGTCTCTGCAAAGAACTGTGGTGGCACTCATTGCCATGGGTTGTCATCATTGATCGTCACAACTGTTGTGCCACTATGTTGCTTTGTTGCACAACCTAAGCAGGAGGCGTGGGGCATTAGCGACTTGATGACTTTGGTTCAAGCACCAGGGCCACACTTGCCACACCTTGTTACAGGAAGTTGCTTGACGAGCTCTGCTAGGGGCATGAGAGGGAGTTGAGGGCAGTAGCATTCCAGGGTAGCGCCTTGCTGACTGCTTGCCGGTTCTTGTTGTTTTCTCTGAATTGACGGCTGTGCTTGGAAGGATTGTCAACACGGGTTTGAGGCCAGTACCTGGAGGAGGACTTGTCTAGGCTGTCGCAACGGACACAAAGCTTGGTGAAGGCGATAAAGCGGACTCTGAATCTGATGGGTCGATGCTGAGTGGCCCCCCAGTGAGGCTGACTGGATACATGGCAGGTTAGGGAGGCATCCTCATGTGTCAGGGCCAAATCAGACGCCAGGTATGACTCAGGCGACCCCAACTAGCAAAAAATGACAGGAAATGATAGGAAACCGACCCCTGGTAATCAAAACGACGCCGCGTCTCAGCCACGTGGTTTCTATTTATGTTTCGCACATCCCTGGATAGAGGACTCTGTCAGCTATGCGGTGCAGCTTGTAACATTAAATATTGTGCAGTGTGCTGAGTGTTATGGCGGCTCAAATCTTGACATTCAAATTCATGCCAGTTTTGCTCATGCGGGCCTCGCCGCGACCGACGTGGCCCAGTAGCCTCTGCAAACAGTCAGGGACAGTCGCTGCAGTCAAAACAATGCACATGGCACGCCAAACCGATGTAACGACGCCCCTCCACCCATGCTCGGAAGTATACAAGGCTGCTGCATTGCTTGACCCCTTCGTGAGTAGTACCTACTACCTGGCCACTCGGTAAGGCCACTCAAGGTGTGTAGGCCATTGCTACGTTACCTTGCTCGACATGTTGGGTCCGATCCCTCCCGCCCACCCTCCGCTTGCGTGTCCAGCTTGTGTCCAGCTCCGCCCTGACCCCCTGCTGCTCAGCTGGAGGGGTGGGCAGCCCAGGGGCAGCACCAGCACCAGCTGCCTGCTGCTGCCAGAGGGGTGCAGCAGGAGGGGGGGGCAGGTCAGGGGCGGCACCAGCACCAGCTGCCTGCTGCTGCCAGGGGGGGGCAGCAGGAGGGGGGGGCAGTCCAGGGGCGGCGCCAGCACCAGCTGCCAGCTGCTGCCAGGGGGGTGCAACAGGAGGGGGGGGCAGGTCAGGGGCAGCACCAGCACCAGCTGCCTGCTGCTGCCAGGGGGGTGCAGCAGGAGGGGTAAGCAGGTCAAGGGCGGCACCAGCACCGGCACCTGTTGCTGCCTCCAGCTCATCGCCATGCAGGGCGGCTACTGTGTTGCAGATATGGGCCATGACAAGACCCTTCAGCTTGGGCTTCAGCCACCCCTTCATAAGCTCCTGCTGGTGGAAGCGAAGGTAAGCTTGCAGCTCACTAACAGATAGCTTCTCAGCCTCCTCAACAGTGGTGTGGCTGTAGTCGCGCCCATCATAAGTCAGAGCATATGCTGCAGACAGTCTATGCTGCCCCTCAAGAGACTCGTTGTCCAACCGCTGCTGCCTGTGTGATGCCTGCAGGTGCTTGTGCTTCTCCTCAAGGTCGAGCAAGGCAGCCTCCAAGACCTCCTCACAAGCCTGTTGTAACTGGGCCTCGGTCACCAGCAACGCATTCTCGGCCTGCACCTCCTTAGCGATAGCCTCAGCCTTCCTTGCTGTGGCTGTCAAGCCACCGGGACTGTGCAGATGAGCAGCCCTTGGTGATACTATTTGGGCTACGTATTTAGCACGCCGCCGGCTGCAAACCATAGGAGAGGCACTAGCGCAGCTGTGCTTCTAGGCTGGGGCTGGGAGGGGCTGGGAGGGGGTGGGAGGGGTGGGGCTGGGGGTGGGAGGGGGTGGGAGGGCGGGGCTGGGGCTGGGAGGGGCTGGGAGGGGGTGGGAGGGGCGGGGCTGGGGCTGGGAGGGGCTGGGAGGGCGGGGCTGGGGCTGGGAGGGGGTGGGAGGGGGTGGGAGGGGATGGGAGGGGTGGGGCTAGGGGTGGGAGGGGGTGGGAGGGCGGGGCTGGGGCTGGGAGGGGGTGGGAGGGGGTGGGAGGGGGTGGGGCGGGCTGCAAGGGTTCCGGTAGGCTAGTCAGCACTGCAAGGCAAAGTTAGGTCACGCCAACTTATGTTTCCACAAGCCTGGTTGATGGCATGCTTAGCTTTCTTCTCCAACAGCTGCTTCGTTGGGTTAGGAACAAAGTTGACACGGCAAATTCTGGGAAGTCACAGGTCACCCCCGCCATTGGCCCCGCAAATGTGAGACGGTCTGGGGCGCGAATCTCCGTGTAGCTCGCGACAAAGTTTTGGCGCAGTTGGGTAGCCTCCGGGTTGTTGTAAGGCACCACATTGCCAACACCTGCAAAACAAAAGACACATTACACAAGTTGTAGACCACTTCATTGGCACCTGACACATAGCTTCAACCACAGCCCTTACTACTTACTTGTGGGCAATGAAGGTGGGAGGTGGCTGCTGTGGCTGCTGGGTGGGGGGTGGAAGAGAGGGTCGGGGAGGGGAGGGTGGCAAGGGTGGCTGCAGCGGGGGGGAAGGCGGGGGGGAGGGGCATGGAGGCACTTGATCCTGGTGCTGGTCATCCAGCTCGGGGGGCAGGGAGGTGGGAGGGGGCTGCTGCTCCAGGGTCTGGCCATGTAGTGAGCGTGGCGGGGAGGGGGGAGGAGGTGTGGCTGCCGGGGTAGGGAGTGAGGAGGAGGATGTGGAGGGAGGCAGGAGGGGGGGAGGGAGGAGGTGGGGTGAGGTGGGGTGGGGAGGGAGGGAGGAGGGGGGGAGGGAGAAGGGGGGAGGAGGAGGTGGCTGCCGGGGTGGGGAGGGAGGAGGGGGTTGTTGCTTCTGGTGCATCCTGACGCAATCTCTATGCGCCAGGGGGGCAAGCCCTGCACGTTGGCATGCATCTACCACGCAGCCCATCAGCACGCTAGCGCGGCCAAAGACAACCAGGTAGCGGCCGTGGCACGCATCCTCCCCCACTCGGTGAACCTTCACAAACCCATCCCTATTCTTGGCTGCACACGTGAGTCCACAAACAGCACACAGTCTAGCATCGGGCTCATCCCTAGCTGTTGGACTGTTGAGATAAGGGTGGTAGTATGTCGACGGCATCCTGCGCATAGAAACACATAAACACATGTTTGCTCAACATATTGAGGCGTAGCGTCGTTCATAAGAAATAATAAGAGATGAAAGTCATGCCTGTCATGCGTTACGGAAGTGTGCGAGTGAACATCAAACTGGCCTAAACAAGGTGACGTGTATTACAAGTTTACTCACCTCCAAGGCGCTGTTTCAAGGGCTACTTTCCTAGCTGCACTCCTGCTTGGAAGAGCCTTGGGCTGCTGTGGGTTTGATGCTGATCCTCACAACGCCCAAGCACCTGTGGAGGTCAGCAGATTTGGTTGCATGTGTTGACATTGTATGCAATACGCACTAACAAACAGCACCCCGTGCTTACCTGGGATGTAATCGCGAGTTGCAAGTCCGACGGCAGCATAGGCTGCTCGGCACGGAAATGCCTCCGGCCACCAATTCATCTCTCCTGTTGCGACACGCATAAAAACAGATGGAGAATTACATTGCGAAGCTAATCAAGTCGTTGAGACAATGCAGTACAATCGACATAAGAGGGCCTAACCTGCTAGCGACACCGTTGTGAGATGTAGAGCCCAACGGTGGAAGAATTACATGCAGCGGATCAAAGACGGTGCCAAAAAGTGAATTGCGGGGCCAATGGCGGGGGTGACCCACAGTGGTCGGTTCACAATGCGCCGGTTTGTGCAAGGGGGTCCCTTTTTTTGTATAGCCGGCTAGGGAGAAACGAACATTATCGCACCTCGCTGCAATGTCGCGTGTCAACTTGCCCAACGACGGTCCTCCGACAACGCCTGCACCAATGAAAGGTTCGCGGAGTGAGCCTGGCGGGCTAAACATTGATTGTACTTCTGGCTCGATAGCAAGCGCAGCTCTATTACTGATGCCGCTACATACCACTAGAACAATCAGTTGTGAGCAGCTGAGGTGTGTCCGCGCTCGCTTGCGCCGGCATGGCCTCTAATGCAAGGATTAACGCGCCGCTTGCCAGTAGATACAGAGTAATTCGCAGGTGCCAATGCAACAAACGCTACCGAAATCGGTGCACTGTGTAGCGAGTACTTGCATGAAGATTACCAATCCCATGTTGGGACATCCTGAGTATGACTCCAATGCAAGAGCTGACGCCCTAAATTCTTCTCCCACTAAGGACATTTTTTGGTTTGTTAAAGTAAAACCTCAATCCAATTATTTATGTAGCTGGATGCTCACAATCGGGTGGAGACATACTTGGCCGGGAGGAAAATGCACATGTGAATTGACCATCAGGGCAGGTCAGACGTAGTTAACAGCAGGATGCCTGGCAATGCCTTCGTGTACGGCACGCTTATGTGCGAAGACGTGTTGACAAGATTGCTCCGACGGGTTCCAGTCATGAAGCCGGCAGCTCTGCAGGGTTACACGCGGTGAGGAGCTCGCGATGCCGCATTATGCTGCGATGCGACATGGCGCACTTCTTCACACCTCGCCACTGAGCAGCCCCCGGCGCTACAGCTCTACCCCTGTAGCACCACAGCGCTGCGGAGTGATGAAGCCAGCTGTAGCCCCGGCTCAGTGCTCCTTGCGCTTGTCAGGCCCAGGCCATCAGCACCACTCCAGCAGTCCGATGCCTGACAGGGGTTGCTGGCTGGGCTGCCGGGCTGTGTGTAGAGGCCATAGGCATTAGCCTGGGAGCGTTATGGCCCCACATCAGGCCAAGCACCTGCCCATCAGCCGGTGGCTTCATTCTGGGAGCATAGGGTAGTGATCACCCTACCTTGCCCTGAGGGCCTTGATCCCAGGTCCAGGGCCAGGTCCAGGCCAGGTACAGGCCCTGGCCTTGAGCCTAGGCACCTCATGCCTGTGGCACTGCTTAACCCCACAGTGGCCCCCCACAGCTGAGCTGCCCCAGTGGATGTAGACCTCACCTGCTAGACCCACCTTGCCACCCAGCTGGTCATGGGCCCCTGAGCCTTCCCACCCTCCAGCAACAGTGCATGCAATACACAAGGGCTCCAGTGGGTTTTCCTAACCATTTTCAGTAGGGTTTCCTAGCCATTTCCAGTGAGGTCTTCCTTGCCATTGTCGGTGGGATTTCCTAGCCATGACAGTGACCCAGGCATGCGCACTGTGTGTCAGGTACAAGGTGCAGGGGGCCGTGTACCCCGCCATCCTGCCCACCAACTCCGCTGCTAAAGTCGAGGGCCAGGTGCGCCAGGCCCCATGCACGTCGCCACATGGCGCACATGGCAGCAAGCTGAGCCACTGCTTCACCCTTGTTGCAGGTGTTGTTCGAGCTGTCTGAAGGGGAGCTGAACATCCTAGACCGTGGGTAGGGAGGGCCACCCACCCCCAGCTCCCCACGGTCCCCTGCTACCAACTGTGCTGCCTGAGGGGTGTGGTGCCTGGCCTGCAGGCTGTCCTGCCTCATGTTCACAGCTGCTTGCCAGCAGCTTGCCCTGTCGACAAGGTTGGGCCTCTGCACCTCAACCTGGCAGGAGGTCCTGTGTCAGCGGGTGGGGTCAGGGAAGGTGACCAGCAGCCTGCCCAGCTCAGGATCCCGAGGCCACCTCCCCCCTTGGGCCACACCCCAGGGGCAGCGGTGCCTCTCACTGCTTAGTACCCCTGGCCCTGGCCCTGGCCCTGGCCCTGGCCCTGGCCCTGGCCCTGGCCCTGGCCCTGGCCCTGGCCCTGGCCCTGGCCCTGGCCCTGGCCCTGGCCCTGGCCCTGACTCGCTGGCTGTCGTCCAGCCGCACTGCAGTCAACACACCCAGTTGATAGCCACCCAGGGACACAGTGCCCTCCCCACCTGGACTGCAGAGTACGAGTCGTATGAGTATGAGCGGTGCAGCGTGTCGCCCAGGCTGGAGGTGCGCTGCCTTGCGCCTGGTCCGTGAGGTTAGGAGCGGTCAAGCCCATGGCTGCCAGCGCATGCGACGCACACGGTGACCTTAGGGGCCTCCTTGGTGCTGCTGGCGGCTAAGTGCTGGCGGCATGGACTTTGCTGATATGTGTCACCCCTGCTGCATGGCAACCCACATCTGAGTCGTACACATCATTGACCCATGTGATGCCCATGTGGTGCTCATCAGCAGCCTGGTCCAGCCATGAGCTGCAGCCCCTCACCCCTAACCCAGATCCCTCACCCCGCAGCTCCTCACCCCTCACCCCTAGCCCCAGCCCCGCAGATTCTCACGCCTCACCCAGACCCCTCACCCCTGACCCCTCACCCTCACCCCTCACCCTAGCCCCATGCACGGAGGGTGGTGAGGGCCTGTGCAGGGCCAAACCAGGGTGGTGGGTGTCACTGCAGGATGGCAGCCTGGTGGAGGCGGACGTGTACGTGTGGAAGACTGAGCTCCAGTAAGGACTGACTAGGGGGGCGGGGGCGGGGGCGGGGGCGGGGGCGGGGGCGGGGGCGGGGGCGGGGGCGGGGCTGGGGCTTGTGGGCTGGGTTGCCGAGGCTCAGCTAAGCATGCACTAGGCACAGCGGGGTTGAAGCAACTGCCTGTGGCATGGCGAGCAGCACACCACAGGCACACCCCAACTACCACCACACACTAGGGGCAGGGATGGCTCGCATCATGAGGCATAGGCGTGAGTGGTACTGTGATTCCAATGTTGATCCAGGTTTGCCTGGCTCGTGGCTGGTGTGGTTAGCATGGCTGTGAGTCACTCCGCCATGCAGGCTTTCTGTGTGCCCCTTGTTCTGGGTGCTCCTACCCACCCCTGTTGCGTCTCCCCCCATCCCCACAGCTTGCTTTGCCACCCACCCACCCAGGCTGGATGCATGCTTGCATGGCTCAATTTCTTGACTGCAGCGGCACACCGTGTGCAAACCCTTTAGTCTGTGGCCATGACCCCAGAGGCCATGCCATGTGACCTATAAGCGGATCACATGTAATCGCCCCTGAACCCACCTAGTAGCTGTCAGTGGCTGCACGCGTGCAACACTGACAGCGCAGCGCTGGCCACCTGCACCTGTTGCAGGGACAAGCTAGGGCCCGCTGGCTGGGACTACACCAGTTTCCTTGACCATGACCTGCAAGCCTACCTGGCGGTGACTGATGCCTTTGTAAGGGAGGAGCTCAAGCAGCCAGATGCACAGCAGCAGCCAGGATTGTAAGACCTGGGTAATGGACAAATCTTGGCAGTGGGTTGGGCAGCCATGTGCATTGCCCAATACTTGGGGTGTGGGGTGTGCTGGAGACCTAGAATAGCCTATGACAAGCAAGGGTAGCCCATAGTTTATGTTGCAGCATGCTTGATGACAGGCATTACCATGCACCTCACGTCTACTTTGGTTCGGGGCCCTGCAGGTTCATAGTGGTTATGATGCTTGATGGTGCATTGATGGTGCATTGATGTAAGAACGGGGAGCCTGACAAGGGAAATGGCACACCCAGTACCCAGTACCCCGAAGGCAGGCAGGTGGCTGGAACAGGACTTCTTGGTTACAAACAACAAAGTGAAAGTTAACAAGTCGATCAACAAAGCGACAATCAAGCGACATTTTCACATTGCGTGATGGCTGAGAAGAAGCGGAAGGGTATGTGTGGGTATGGCATATGGCGTGTGGGTATGGCATCAACGCCCAGAGCTTAGAGCCGCAGGCCGCCAACCTGGACAGGGGCCTGTGGCTGACCTGATAGAGGAGGCCAACAAGCACCTACTGGGCATGAAGAAGCAAGGGTCCCTGCAGGACACCCTGCCCCTGCTCTGCCGCATGTGCCATGCGGTGCATGTGTGCAGGTGGCTACAGCAGTGGCAGCAGCCCCCCACCCCACCCGCACCAGGGCAGCCAAAGCGTGGCAAGCGTAGGGGTGGTCCTCGGACCCTGACCTGCCCACCCCCCTTTACCTTCACCCCCCTGGCCAGAGTGGGCCTTCACTCCATCAAGCTGGACAGCAGGGTGTTGCATGGGGTGTGCAAGCAGCTGGGTCTGGCCAAGGAGACTAAGGCAGCCTTCACCTCAGAGCCAGCACTGAGCCACCACTAGGCTAGGTGGTGCTGCACGTGCAAGCTTCGAAACAAGGGTATTCAGTTTGAGAGAGACAGACGGTGTCAGCGTGTGAGTCCGCTACACGCGCCCCCTCCCCCCTCCACCTGCCCCACCCCTGCGGCCAGCAGCAGCAGCAGCCGCCCAAGTGCAGCAGCAGCGGCCCATGCAGTGGGACTTCCCCACATAGGCAGGGGCATAGCTGAGACGCGCGAGTATGTGTTCGACCCAGACACACAGAATGGGGTGGGCATTGACACCCAGGCTGTCAGCACCTTGGCTCTCAACCTTGAGCATTCATTGCAGTCGAACACACTAACTGTGAACCACTACAAAACGGTGTTTTTGTCTGTGTGGAGTTCCCATCGCATGGCATGCACATGGCCTATACATGGCATACACATGGTCACGGTCGCCTACTACCTACAACATTGCCTGACCCCTGTGACAGGGCGATGCATAGATTTGGCATGACAAAACATGCACTAATTATAAGCTGATGACAGCTTCAAATGGGGGGGGGGGGCACACACTACTGTGCCACAGCAGGCTGCTGCTGCTGCTGGGCCTTGGGTGGCTTTTCTCGCAGCCGTTTGTAGCCCAGGCCAGGGTACTCCTTGCCCTTCGCCGGCAGAGCTCCCTGGTCTGGCCAGAAGCACAGCTCCAGCGGGCGCCACCTGCTCTCCCCAATGCGCTGCATGTTCAGAGCTGCATTGCAGTCCCTGTCCAGCCACCTGCCTGGCTGCGGTGCTGGCTTGGCTTTGGCAGCCTTGCCCTGGGCCTTTGTGGGCTCAGCTACCTCTGGCTCAGCCTTGGTGCGCTTGCTGCGCTTGGCTGGCAGGGGAGTGCTGGGCCCTGGCTCTGAGGCTGCAGCCTGTGTGGCTGCCTGGCTGCTGCGTGGGGCCTGTGGGGGCTTGCGGGGGGCCAAAGGGTTACGACGAACCTTGTTTTCGCGGGCTTTCAATCGGAATGCGCCACTCGTTCTCGTTCTCACACTCCCAAAGGGCACTCCGACCAAAGGGCACTCCGACCAAAGGGCAGGCTGTTACCCAGGCTGTCAGCACAGCCTCGGGGGTGTGGGACGAGAGATCAGGCCAGCTGGTAGCTGACAAGCTGGACCGGTGGAAGCTGAACAAGGGCCAGGTGAAGTATGCCAGCGGCCTCAACAACTCCCGCCGCGACACTGAGTGGTGGCTAGCACCTATCCAGCCCCACCCTCCAGCACCTGGCAGCAGCCAGCTCAGCCGGCACATCCCTGGTGGTCAACTTCAAGCACATCACCACCACCCTGGCCACCTGGGACGCGGTGTGGGAGGTGTACCTGGACCCCAAGTGGGCAGGGCAGCGGCTGAGGCTGTACGGAGCCCAGGACCGGGCACTGGAGCAGTTCTTCAACAAGGTGAGGGTTGGTGGGTGGGTAGGTGGGTGGGAGGGAGGGTAAGGGACTGGGAGGTGGTGGGTTGGGCACGAAATGAAAAGGTAGCTGACTGTGCCATGCCTAACCTGGTGCCATCATGTCAGCCACCCTGTGTGTGCCTTGTGTGCATGGCTGCAGTTGGAGGAGGACATGGCTGAGGTGTCCATGCAGCGCCATGGGCAGGCCAAGCAGCTGGTGGTCTTCTTTGGCGCTGCTACCATTGGCACTGGGGGTGGGTGGGGTGCTGACGCGGTGTTGCGTGCCTGCCGCAAGGTGGTGTGCAGGCCCAGGGGCAAAGACCAGGATGGGTGTAGGGTAGTGCTTGTCGATGAGCACCGCACCAGCCGGGTCAGCTCAGCAGTGAATGGCCAGCAGCCCTGTGAGGTGGAGTTGAACACACTCAGTGCCACCAGGCCTGCAGGTTGGAAGCCACCAGCAGGGCAGGTGGAACAGCGCCTGGTGCGCCCAGCCAGGAGCCAGGAGCGTGGCCAGCCAGTGCGGTGCCTGATGTGGTGCCCGGTAGTGGCACCACGCAAGCCCCCACAGGCCCCACGCAGCAGCCAGGAGGCCACACAGCCCCCAGCCTCAGAGCCAGGGCCCAGCACTCCCCATGCCCCGGACAGTGAGGTAAACCGTGACGCACAGCCAGAACCATGCCAGGCACAACAGTTTGCCCGCAACGCATCGAGGCGTGGTACCTTCGTCAGTTAATGGCTGTGTTTGAAATGGAAGACGGGGCGGTGTGTGGAATAATTTTGGGGTGATGTACACACGTGATTAGCCAATTTGTGACGACTTTAGGCACCCTCGTGTTGCCTCGTCCACTGTCTTGGGCTGCATCGTGGATCTGGCACCGTTTGGAGGTTGCTCTGCGGCAGGTGCGAGGTTTGTCGCTTGCAGGGGTGCTGTATCGCTGTTACAAACGTGTTACAGCTACCCGTTTGCGGCATACACTGTCGTTTGCAGAAACATTGAAGGAACCCCGTTGCCCAATCGCTTCCCGGTTTGCTACTGCCGCAGTACCTGTACCCATGCTGCGGTCTCGGCATCCCTTCATCACTCCTGACGCCTTCATGTTGCCCGAAGCCTCCGAGCCAGCCGGGCTCGCGCCAATTGAAGCACCTTCACTGCAGCCTGCTGGGCCCAGCTTGAAGACACCCGCGGACGCTGCTGCGGTGCTGAGCGTGCTGCACTCCCTGGTCCATCGCACCCCTACCCCACGCCGTGTTCCGGTGGCCCCTATGCTTGGCCCGCTCTACCAGCCTTTGCCTACGGGGTCTGGCAGTCGCACACAGCCCCCCAAACCCACAGCACAGCCTGGGCCTGTATCTGAGTCAGCCTGCATTGCTACCCTATGGACGCGCCTTGTCTGCCCAGAGTCGGACTGGCTGCTGGTCAACAGCGAGTGCTGGACCCCAGGCAACCACAGCCTGACTCAGGCAATGACCCAGGCAGGCAGCCAGGTGGGCAAAACGGGGCATGCTGTGCAGGATGTGGTGCTGATGCACACGCAGCAGAACACCACCGAACTCATGGACCTATTCATGGAGGATGTGCATGGGGAGGCTGACCAGAGCATGGAGGTGGCGGCAGCAGGCGGGGGGCAGGCGGAGACCATGTCATCAGGCACTGGGGTGCTGGGCAGCAGTGACCCAGGCTCCATCCTCTTCATCACCCTGTCCAGCCAGCAGGGTGCAGCAGGAGCACGAGCGGGAGCAAAGGCTACTGCGTGAGCGGGGAGGTGGTGGTGTTTCTTCACTGATGCTACCCTAGTGATGGCCCTGCAGCCATGTTCATAGTGTACACTTGTCCATTGCAATAGATACTAAACGCAAGTGCATGAGCCGCATTTCTAGACCATGCTTCTCAGGGCATTCACCACTGCATTATTGGACCATGCTCTCCGCCCCATGTGTGCTGGCCATGAGTTAGGGACAAGGGGGCTGGCCATGCTACACTCTGCCGCATGTGTTGCATGGAGGAAATGATGCACTGTGCACCAGTTAGCACTGCCCCTAAAGACATGCAGAGTCAAGGATTCAAGGCATAGGCTGTTGTGAATAGCCCCCTTTGCAGCCGCAGTCATAGCCACCTGTAGGGGATAATCCACGAGTCATTGAAGTGTTTTGTGAACACCGGCATTTCATTACCATGAGCATCATGCCATCATCAGCCCTTTCTGATCAACATAGCATGCATCCGGCCTGGTGGCAAATGATAATGGCTGTAGGAGACAAAGCTTTTCATAGAAGAATCGTGCAGCAATCATAATGCCGTGATGTGGGTTATACATGTGATGCCTCGGTGACCTCTTGTGTGATGCAGTGCTGCATTTGTGCTGTTCCATGCTCTCGTGGTGTATACCTGTATACTACTGTATCTGTAAGAAGAGGCTTTAGTCCGAGGGGTCGTCATGTTGTCAGCTTGGGTGCAGCACGGATCGCATTGGCACAGCATGACAGCCACTAGGTCCCTCCTGGCGCATGCGGACCCTCAAAGGCAAACTCCATGTCAGTCGCCACCCACCAACAAAACGATCCCAAGCAGTCGGACAACTGTAACTTTGCACATACCGAGCCCAATGCTGTAATGGTCACATCACTCTGCAGGCATCTCAGCCGGCTACCTGCTCACCATCATGGAGTAATCATTTAGTCTGATGGGCTATTGAAGAACCTCCTATATGTCAGCACTCGCGCTTGGCAGCTCCAACTCAACAACTGTGGTGCGCTTGCAAGGCATGCCAGAGCTAGAGTCAAAGCTAGAGTTAGAGTGAGGAGCCACAGCACATTATTTCCCTATTAATGCGTAGGGGCTGTGTTATCTGTAGTCCGAACTGTTTGTGTGAGACGAGCATCTGGTACCAATACCTAATTTCCTTCCCCTCCCCCCTTGCGAGAGTCGGGCAATCGATGTTGGCATGAAACACATGCTCTGCTGTAAGCAACAGCTTAAGCATTGCCTAGTGCACACATGCTACTGTGCTACGGGCTGCTGGGCTTGGGCTTGGGGGCTCGGTCTCGCAGCTTCTTGAAGCCCAATGCTGGGTACTCCTTGCCATGGGCAGGAAGCCTTGCTCGATGTGGCCACCTGCACAGCTCCAGTGGGCGCCACTTGGCCTCCCCTGCCCGCTGGAGGTTGAGGGCTGCGTTGCAGTCCCTGTCCACCCATTGGCCCCCGCACTGGCGCAGCAGCCTGCCGCTGGCCTCACAGTAGCCGGTCACTGGCCTCAGGAGCCACAGCCACCTGCCCGCGAGTGGCAATTGCGGCTACTGCTAGCTGTTGCATCACCAAGTGATGCAGTTGGCCCCTGAGGTAGGGTGCACATCAGTAGGGGCTGGAGTGGCGCACCTGCTGGCATTGGCTCTGACCCTGCTGCTGGTGGAGCACACCTGCTGGCGCAAGCTGCATGGGAGCTGCCCTGCTGCTGCTACCCTGTTGTTACTGCTGCTGCTGCCCGTTGCTGGCTTGCATGGGCCCTCACATTCACCACGACCGCCCCGACGCTGAACATGCAGCCTCTTACCCCCCATTGCAATAGACAAATGAGGGTGGACGGCAGAGCTAGGATGAGCTGGTGGGCAGGCCTCCTGGAGGGGGGAGCGAAGAGAGAGGGCAACGCTAGCCCGGGGATGGGCTGGGAGGGGGGAAGGGGTGGCGGTGGCTAGGGCTGGGAAAGGGTGGGAAGGGTTGGTCGTGCCGATGTAGTTTGCGCTGGTGGGCAGAAACTCAGCCAGGCTTTCAACGACCCGTGCGGCATCCACTACTTCGACCGGTGTACTGTGTGATGAGTTCTCACATGAAGATCACCACCATGCAATGGAGAGGGGTGCAAACTGCAGGTTCATGCTCAGTTTCTTCGTGGATAGACACCAGGCTAACAATGGTAGGAGCATCCCTTGGCCCACATAATATCGAGGCGAACAGTGCAGCAAAGCAACCAAGAACACAGCTGCTGTAGCTGGCCTGGCGGCTGTGTATGGGCTGTGAAGAGTGGTGGTGTGGTTAACGCTAGCGCTGCCAATAGGTGTGCGTTGTGAAGTTCGCCGTGAGACAGTCTGCTGTATGACCCCGCCCCGCCCCGCCCCGCCCCGCCCCGCCCCGCCCCGCCCCGCCCCGCCCCGCCCCGCCCCGCCCCGCCCCGCCCCGCCCCGCCCCGCCCCGCCCCGCCCCGCCCCGCCCCGCCCCGCCCCGCCCCGCCCCGCCCCGCCCCGCCCCGCCCCGCCCCGCCCCGCCCCGCCCCGCCCCGCCCCGCCCCGCCCCGCCCCGCCCCGCCCCGCCCCGCCCCGCCCCGCCCCGCCCCGCCCCGCCCCGCCCCGCCCCGCCCCGCCCCGCCCCGCCCCGCCCCGCCCCGCCCCGCCCCGCCCCGCCCCGCCCCGCCCCGCCCCGCCCCGCCCCGCCCCGCCCCGCCCCGCCCCGCCCCGCCCCGCCCCGCCCCGCCCCGCCCCGCCCCGCCCCGCCCCGCCCCGCCCCGCCCCGCCCCGCCCCGCCCCGCCCCGCCCCGCCCCGCCCCGCCCCGCCCCGCCCCGCCCCGCCCCGCCCCGCCCCGCCCCGCCCCGCCCCGCCCCGCCCCGCCCCGCCCCGCCCCGCCCCGCCCCGCCCCGCCCCGCCCCGCCCCGCCCCGCCCCGCCCCGCCCCGCCCCGCCCCGCCCCGCCCCGCCCCGCCCCGCCCCGCCCCGCCCCGCCCCGCCCCGCCCCGCCCCGCCCCGCCCCGCCCCGCCCCGCCCCGCCCCGCCCCGCCCCGCCCCGCCCCGCCCCGCCCCGCCCCGCCCCGCCCCGCCCCGCCCCGCCCCGCCCCGCCCCGCCCCGCCCCGCCCCGCCCCGCCCCGCCCCGCCCCGCCCCGCCCCGCCCCGCCCCGCCCCGCCCCGCCCCGCCCCGCCCCGCCCCGCCCCGCCCCGCCCCGCCCCGCCCCGCCCCGCCCCGCCCCGCCCCGCCCCGCCCCGCCCCGCCCCGCCCCGCCCCGCCCCGCCCCGCCCCGCCCCGCCCCGCCCCGCCCCGCCCCGCCCCGCCCCGCCCCGCCCCGCCCCGCCCCGCCCCGCCCCGCCCCGCCCCGCCCCGCCCCGCCCCGCCCCGCCCCGCCCCGCCCCGCCCCGCCCCGCCCCGCCCCGCCCCGCCCCGCCCCGCCCCGCCCCGCCCCGCCCCGCCCCGCCCCGCCCCGCCCCGCCCCGCCCCGCCCCGCCCCGCCCCGCCCCGCCCCGCCCCGCCCCGCCCCGCCCCGCCCCGCCCCGCCCCGCCCCGCCCCGCCCCGCCCCGCCCCGCCCCGCCCCGCCCCGCCCCGCCCCGCCCCGCCCCGCCCCGCCCCGCCCCGCCCCGCCCCGCCCCGCCCCGCCCCGCCCCGCCCCGCCCCGCCCCGCCCCGCCCCGCCCCGCCCCGCCCCGCCCCGCCCCGCCCCGCCCCGCCCCGCCCCGCCCCGCCCCGCCCCGCCCCGCCCCGCCCCGCCCCGCCCCGCCCCGCCCCGCCCCGCCCCGCCCCGCCCCGCCCCGCCCCGCCCCGCCCCGCCCCGCCCCGCCCCGCCCCGCCCCGCCCCGCCCCGCCCCGCCCCGCCCCGCCCCGCCCCGCCCCGCCCCGCCCCGCCCCGCCCCGCCCCGCCCCGCCCCGCCCCGCCCCGCCCCGCCCCGCCCCGCCCCGCCCCGCCCCGCCCCGCCCCGCCCCGCCCCGCCCCGCCCCGCCCCGCCCCGCCCCGCCCCGCCCCGCCCCGCCCCGCCCCGCCCCGCCCCGCCCCGCCCCGCCCCGCCCCGCCCCGCCCCGCCCCGCCCCGCCCCGCCCCGCCCCGCCCCGCCCCGCCCCGCCCCGCCCCGCCCCGCCCCGCCCCGCCCCGCCCCGCCCTCGTAAAGCGAACTGTACGGGCTATCGTATTTGGTAACACTGTCACCCGTCTCAGCCCATTGATCGCTCGTCAGCTTTCGACCAGCTTCGACCGCCCTCGACCCCAATCGACCCAATTTCGATGATGCCGTTGACTTTGCGACAATCGACCGGTTTCGAAAACCCGGGGAAAAATGCCCGACGTATCTATGAAAACTCATGATGAGCTCCCTATTGCAAACTAGAGCCCTTCCAGCAACCTCCCTACAGCTCCAAGTGTCCAAGTGTCCCAGCTTACAAGTGTCAGACATGGCCCGTATCCCACCCGTATCTGCCGATAGCGGTTGGGGCCTGGCAGTTGGGGTCATTCGGGACGCGCCTTAAAACCATTATCCTGACTTCTGGCTAGAGCGTATACCCTGCGTGTCTCCCGCAGCACTACCGCCTACCGTGTAAGGGGTGAGTCCGCGCTGTGAGTGTCAATCCACGGGCTCCGTGTTGCCCAGCGTACCAGCATCATGACATTTACAATCATGATCTTTTGCAGGGGGTGTCGAACAGATCCGTGTGTACCGCTGTCCCAGCTGCACCTCCGTGTCCTCCTGAGCAAAATGCTCGACATCTTCATGCTGACTAGTGTCTCCCAACCCACCAGTTTCGCCCAAAGCAAGGCATTTTCATCGGAGCATGCTGGACCCAGCCGAAGGACATCTCCAGAAGCGGCACTGAGCGGGCTGAACTCCTCGGATCATGGCACTCTTCTACCACAGCCCGCGCCTGTATCTGTGTTAGCCTGCATTGCTACCCTATGGACGCACCCTGACTGCCCAGAGTCGGACTGGCTGCTGGTCAACAGCGAGTGTTGGACCCCAGGCAATCACAGCCTGACTCAGGCGATGACCCAGGCAGGCAGCCAGGTGGGCAAAGCGGGGCATGCTGTGCAGGATGTGGTTCTCATGCACATGCAGCAGAACACCATCGAACTCATGGACCTATTCATGGAGGATGTTCTTGGGCAGGCGGACCAGAGCATGGAAATGGTGGCAGCAGGCGGGGGGCAGGCGCAGGCCTTGTCAACAGGCACTGAGGTGCCGGGCAGCAGTGACGCAGGCTCCATCCTCTTCATCGACCTGTCTAGCACATAGGCAGGAGCGAGAGCAGGAGCAGGAGCTGAGGCAGCCAAATGAACAGGGAGGGGTGGGTGCAGGAGCGGGAGCAGAGTCTGCCGATAGACAGTGGAGGATATCTATTCGCATGTGCCAATGGCAGCAGAGTATGGGGGGTGGGAAGTTTGTGCACTTGCACCACCTTGATGTGTGTATTGTGTGCCTGAGAAACACCGCACTGCACGCAGCTTGAGCTGTACATGTGTCTATCATCATCATTAGCTGTTCACTGTAGAGGCTGGGACACTCTTCCTATCACATCCCGTTAGGTTTGGCCAGCTCTAAGGTGTTGCTCTTCTTTGTTGCATGAAGTGCATGACATTTACATCTTGACTGCATTAGCAAACCTTACTTGCACACACAGGATGTGGAGGAGGGGGCCTATTGCAGCCACAACAATGCTTACTCGCACAGTCTGGGCAGCTCAGCATGCTTGCCTTGCAACAGATGAAGCATTAGTCATGCAGACATTAACTTGGACATGGCATCACCATGAAGACGGCGGTGTCATCGTGGCCGCGTCAGCATTGTCTGATCAACATTGCATACATCAGGCTTCATTGGAACCTTGGTTGAGCACCGAAGCATTGTGGTACAAATGCCTGGCTTTTTTTGCATGGCATTCATGGCATGTAGAGCTGATCAGAGTGTGAGGGGCCTGTCGCTCCAAACTCAACAGCACCTGTAGATTGGGTGATTTGTGTGACGTGGGTTCTTCCTGCGGTATTGATATTTTATTCTATCATGTACCGCAGTCATGATGGAAAAATGTAAAACGATGAGCTTGCATTCTTGCACCTGTGAGGGGTGTGGGTTTTGACCCAAAACAGGTGCCTGACCCCCAGGCTGCCGGACCCAACAGATCTTCTGGGCTCGTTGGGGCTCCCCACCAGGCTGCACGGGCATCGTGACATTGCACATCATGATCGGCGGACATCATGTGAGGGGTGTGGGCTTTCGACTTAAACCTTGCTTATAACTTGCATATCGTTTTATCTTTGCGCTTCGTGCCCGTCATCACGGCAATCGTCTGGGCCGGCAGTCAATTGGAGTCGATTGGATTCTATTGGAGTGCGCTGGCACCAGCTTCCTCTGGAGACAGTGTTACACCTCCCAGCCCTGGATCAGGTTCCTGCATCGCGCTGTTCTTGCCTTCAGACAGTACAACACCTCCATGTCATCAGTCCCCTCCTCCCTCATGCCATCATCATCCCTTACTTGCCACTTCATGTCACATCGCACTGCCCCACACAAGTAACTCAAACTATGGAAGCATGGGCTGGCAAGGCGTCCTAGTGCTCGACAAGTCGAAGGTTATGCGCTCAATCTCAGTTTGCCAACCCAACCCATCCCAACCCTTGCAACGCAACCCTATTCCCATGCATAGCCATGAGCCACAAATGCTCAGTCCCCACCCAGTCAAGTCGCACGGAGCACACTTGGCTAGGGTTTGGGCCAGCAAAAGCAGTTGGGCACAGTTGCTGATGTTTCAATATCCTGCCCTATGTCATGACTAGGGCAGTAGACGAAGAGGCCCATGTGAAATAGTAAAATGTGACTTTCTACAGATGCAGGGAAGTTGCTTAGCAGGTAGGGTGGGTCGAGCTCAGCCGTGGAGGGTCAGCAGAACAGGCTGCGAAGGACTGACGCCGTGTCATGCACCGGGCCGCAGCCTGGCCTCCCTGAACCTGAGGCTGGGGCAGTAGACGCCTCCAGGCACGGGGCAAAGGCCACCCGCTTGGCCCCCCACCTTACACGGCAGCGGTCTGGGCTGTGACGCAGGATGCTGACTGGCAGCGTAGCCCTGGCCCGGCCTGACCCATTGTTGGCCCCACTGCCGGCCCCATCCACGCCCCTCGCACTGCTCCCCGCAACCCCTGCCGCCCCGCCTGCTGCTTCCTTGCCGGCCACCCCTTTGCCCTCATCACCACCCTCGATGTCAAGCCCACTGCCCAT
The DNA here is from genome assembly GCA_030144725.1 of Haematococcus lacustris. Lineage (NCBI taxonomy): Eukaryota > Viridiplantae > Chlorophyta > Chlorophyceae > Chlamydomonadales > Haematococcaceae > Haematococcus > Haematococcus lacustris. The sequence goes on along the minus strand of JASKMD010000026.1, from coordinate 8,160,262 downwards.
CTCACCCTCCCCACCACCCACCTGGCTAGGCACTGGCAGCGGTGCAGCTTCTCCAACCCTCACCCCCTTGGCCTCCTCCTGATCTACTCCACCTGCTTCGCCCTCCGCCACCACACACTGATCCCTGCCCTGCCCACCCTGCAGCCCTGCCTGTGTGTCCACCTGCTGCTCCCCCCCAACCAGGCCATGGCTGGAGTCTGAGCCTGGGTCTCCCTGCTGCTCCTGCTCCTGCTCTGGAGGCCCCAAGCCCTGCTGCCCCTGGCCCCTTTGGCCATCCCCTGGGTGCTGCAGGGCAGCCCCACCACCAGACGTGCCCACACGTGAACAGGAGGGGCAGGTGGGGCCAGGGCTGCAGGCCCGCTGCACTGCCTCCCGCCTCACCCGGGCCACCTGCTCCCACTCCAGCTGCAGCCGGGCCAGCAGGGCCGCCACCACACCAGGCCCTTTGTACGCGTCCAGCCGCTGCAGCGCGGACTCAGCCCTGGGCATGGGGATGGGACACAGCGGTGGCGGCATGCAGCCCACTGGTGACAGCATGCGGTGGTTGATGGGGTTGTGCTGCCGGCAGGGTGGACATTTCAAGATGCAGGTGCCTCCAACCCACATAGTAACATGATGTGGTACAAGGCAGCTGTGGGGAGGTGTGTGTGGTGTGGTGTTGGTAAGGCAAGGCAATGGAGCTGTTTTCAAGGTTCAGCAAGAGCCCAAGCTGGCTCCCTTGACATCCCTAGACAGGCTACATCACACCCGTACCACACCTTTTCCCCTTTCCTATTTGAATAGGATTGTTTACTGTTTTTAGGTAGACAGGCAATCAGGCAGGCTGCACCACACCTGCTGCACTGGGCACCAGGGGCAACAGGCATGTGCTTGAGGGGGGCGGGGCTGCCCCTGGGGAGGGGGGAGGGGCTGCCCCTGTTGGATCCACTACTGGATGCAGGGCGGGGGGTGAGGGGGCCAGCCAGCCAGCCACCAACCCACCGTGCCCTGTGGCCTGAGAGGCTGGTGGCGCCCACTTCCAGGCCGTTCATGCTCATGCGGGCCCAGCGCGACTGCCCTGTGTGCCACGCCTCGGCCAGCTGCAGGTCCAGCCAGGCTTCGCGAGCTTCCATCTCCCGCACCTGCCTGCAAGTAGCAGGGGGTGTAACAGAGGGTGTGGCAGAGGGTGTGACAGGAAGGGGGTGGGGAGACACAGTGACACAGCACTGGGGATGAAGAAGGAGGCGAGGGAGGGAGAAGGGGGAGGGGTCGGAAGGGGAGGGTGGGGGGGGGAGGGGGAGGCGGACGGGGACGGGGACAAGCAAGTAAGGCATATGAACATCATTTGTTTTGACCTAGTTGTAGAACAGTTATGCCGGCTTTGGCAAAGAAATGGCCGGATTCAGGCCACTCGCTGTGTAGTGAGGGGGAGGGGGTGGAAGGGAAGGGGGAGGGGGTCGAAAGGGGAGGGGGAGGGGGTCGAAAAGGGAGGGGGAGGGGGGACAAGCAATTACGGCAAAACTTGAGCGTTACCCACTTGCTCCTATCCAGCAATGATGGCCGCGTGAGCTCCTGTCCCAGGCCTGACTTCTGCGACAAGACAAGGGCAGGCCAGCAACAATCAGCTGCTGCATGCATGCTGCCTCTGACGTCATCCTACATACACTGACTCACTCATTGGTCACACCACCCTCCTGCATTGTGCTGCTCATCTCGTGCAAGGTTAGCCGGGTGAAGCTGGCACTATCTTTCACCTGAGGGTGTGGCTAACCTTGCACGTATGGCTGTAGATGAGCACCACAGTGCAGGAGGGTGGTGTGACCAGTGAGTGAGTACCAGTGAGATGCTACTCCACAACTCTATTAGCAGAGGGAGTACCAGTGACATACAGCAGAGGCTTGATTGCTTCAGCGCCAGACTGCCTATGCTAAGTCTTCAGCGACTGTCTTGAGCATGGCAGGCATCACGTATGCATGATGGTGCTGGCTGCTGTGATGCTGCCCTGCCTTACTCCACCGCCCCTACCCCAGCCTGCTTCCCAGTCACCTGCCCCCTACCCTTACCCCCCCCTGCTGGCCCCCACATTCCCCTCCCGCCGGCCACGCTGCCTCACCCCTTCCACTGATCCCAGCCCACCCTACCCTACCCTACCCACACCCTGCCCCCCCCCTGCCCTGCTGCCCCCCCTCACCTTGCGTGAGGCCGGCTGGTGGGTGAGGCGGGGCACATCCAGCAGCCCCTCCACATCCTCCCCGCCCCACACACTGGCGGCCAGGCCGTCCTGCTGCTGCACCCTGCGCTGGCTGCACCCTATGACGGATGTGGGGGGGCGTGGGGGGCCCCCCTCCTGCCCAAACCCTAGTCGCTGCCGGCCTTGATGGTGTGATGCAGAGTGAGGGCTGGCCGCTGACAGCAGGGGGGAGGACATTCCAGGGTAGTGGGGGTGGCTGCTGGCTGAGGTGCCCTGTGGTCGGTTAAGTTGGTTGACAGGATGGGCCCATGCGCCTGGAGTGTGACCAGCGTGTGGTAGGTGTGGGGAGCGCATGGACGAGGAGGTAGGGGTGTGCATGCATGCAGGCGAGGGGCTAGCAGCAGAGGGGGTGGGGGGGCGTGGTGTGGGGGAGCTGGCAGCCGGGGCAGGGCAACCAGAGGGGAGGGGCTGGCTGGCCATGGAGGTGGAGCTGCTGTCAGGGGGCGGGGGGGTGCCCGGGTGGCTGCTGGGTTTGGGGGCCGCTTGGGGGGTGCCAGGTTGGCCAGGGGCATGCTGGGAGTACACGGCCCGGGACAACCAGGCGAAGCGCATGCCCTTGCCTGCAGCCAGCCAGGCCAGCTAGGTCATGTGCTAGGGGCAGTGACCAGCCGGCAGCTAGGTGGACAAGGTGAAGTGCATTTTACTCCTTTAATCGGGGCTTTAGTTTCAGGTGGGGTTGCCCAGCAGCAGGCACAGGGCAGCAGGCAGGGGCCAGGGGGGCAGGTCAGCACACAGGCCAGGAAGTGAGCCAGCCAGGTTGCAGCTGAGGGGACTAGCTGGCTGGGCGACTGCGCCCATGGTGCAATGCAACGTGGTAGGTGCGGTGGAGCCTGTGTCAGGGGTGGCTGGAAGCTGGGTGGAAGCTGAGTGCACGCCCCACTCGCCTGAGAAGCCTGGCTGCCCGGCCGCTGCAGTGCGGGGTCCTGTGGCTCCGCTGCCCCCTGACCCTTTGCCCCCTGCTGCTGTACTGAGGCCTGCACGGCCAGCCGTGCTTTGCTGAGTCGCTGTCCCTGCTGCTGCAGCCAGGCCCTGGCCCTCCGGCCCTGGCTTGCCCCCTGCTGCTGGCCCTGCTGCTGGTTCAGGTCCTGACCCTGTCTCCGCCTTGGCTCTGGCCTCATGCTCTGCGTCAGCCAGCTTGGTGGGGGCCAGGGCCAGGGGCTTGAGGGGGGAAGGGGCTGGGACCCCCTGCTGCCCGCTGGCAAGGGGCAGGGTGGCAGGGTGAGGTGCTGCAGCAGCAGCCAAGCCTTGTACCCGGAGGTGCTCCGTCAGCTGTGGGCCACCTCCTGGCCCTTGCTGGACGTCCATTCCCTCCTCCCCCTCCTCCTCCCCTTCCTCCAGTGCCTCACTGTCCTGTCTGCCCCTCTTCCCAAGCACGCTCCTGACTGCTGTGCCACTCCCATCCAACGCACCCTGACTGCCCCCTTGACATCCCTCCTGCCAGTTGGCCTGGTGCTGGGCTGAGCTGTTGAGGTCAATACCCTGCACAGCTGCTCCACGCACTTCAGGCCCCCCTGCTGCTGCTGCTGCTGCTGCTGCCGCCCCCTCTGCTGCTGCTGCCCCCTCTGCTGCTGCCGGCCCCCTGGCCCTGGCGCCAGGTAGAGCCAGGCGGTGCAGCAGTGCAGTGCCCAGGCTGCCTGCTGCCCTGGCGGCTTTAGGTGACACAAGAGTGCCGGTGGGCCCAGCCCCTGATGCCCGTGCTCGGGGTGAGCAGCAGGGTGAGGGGGTCAGGGGCAGGGGTCGGCGAGCAGGGGACTGCTTGCCGGAAGGGCTGCAAAGGGGACGGCAGCCAAGCAGCTGCTGCTTGCTGCCGGTGCTGCCGCGTGGGCTGGGGCGGGTTGGGCGTGCAGGGCTGTGGGCTGGGAGCAGCCAGGTCCTGACACGCAGA
>JASKMD010000026.1:8088099-8155647 GCA_030144725.1 Haematococcus lacustris | reverse complement strand
CATGTGTTGTAGGCTGTCCCTTCCTTGGTTACAGGGAGCCCACAGGAGGTCACCTTGAAGCCTCGGTGGAGCATGTCTCTGTTCGGCTGGAACACAGTGGTGAAGAACATCATGGAGCGCAAAGACGTGATGACCTGGTTCAGGCGAGCTCGGGGCGTGGACCCACCTCCTGGCTCTTTCCGGGCAAGTGAGTAGGCATGGGTTGACCATGCCATAGAATTGACCGCATAGCCAGGTGATTAGTACAGTGACATGCACCGTACCATGATGTTGTTGTTTGGCAGGCCCTGCATGGCGAGAGATGCAGCCCAAGCTACCAGAGGTTGTGGCCACCTCCCCCAACACAGCCCACTTCATGATTGGGGTTGACTGGATGACCATGGGCAAGAACGGCACCTGGTCAGTGGGTGTGATCATGTTGAGGCTGCTGGATGTGCCGGCTGAGGTGTGCGGCAAGCGGGCGTGCAGCTCAGTGCTGGCCGTCACCAACGGAGGAAAGCACCAGTCTCACCTGACAGGCTACATGAAAGCCATCTGCCAGGAAGTCAGCAAGCACATCGAGGGCCCGGGTGACCTGGGTGTGATAGTGGAGCCACACCCAGGCCCAGGTGTTGATGGTGTGGCTCCCGCCCGTGTTGAGCCTGTCCGCATCCATGGAGTCCCAGTGGTATCGATCGCTGATACCCCAGCCACGTGAGTGAGACCAAGGCCAACAGCTTGCACCTCCAAATGATTCCACCACCTCCCAGTCCAGTCTATCCCTATACAACTTGTACCCTGCCATGTACCACCCACAAACATATTACAACCATTGAGGAATGAATTGCGTGATTGTGTGCATGTAGAGCCACTTTGACCAGGGGCATGGGCCACAGCGCCCTGAAGATGTGCTACAACTGCAACATCAGCAAGCCCCCCAACCCCCCTACAGAGAAGGCGCCCCTTGGCTACGACTCGCCAACGCTGCAGACCCTACCAGGCTCCAACCGGGAGGTATGGACCACTTGACACACACATCAGCATGTGCTATTGAAATCAGACACAAGGATCAATTGGCACACATCATCCTTGCTTGCCATGGCGGACTGCAGGAGTATGTGCTCATCTATGACGTGCGCATGAAGTTCACCCACGAGCAGATCATGAGCCGAGGTGCCCCCTTCATCCATGGGTGGTCCCAAGGCGACCCTAGGGTGGTGGGCTGCCACGCCCAGCCCCTGCAACACCTGGACGCCCGGCTCGCCCACCTGGTGCCTGTGTACCACAGCTTCATGTATGGCTTGCTCAAGCACCAGCTAGACTGGTTCATGAGTGCAGATGGCCTTCACATTTATGTGCGGCGTGAGATACTGAAGCGTGGAGCAGCCATTCAATCCCCATCTGACTTGGGACGGGACCTGAGAGACCTTGCCAACCGCACGTAAGCCATAATCATGTTGTGCAGTACGTCATAATCATATCACAACTGACAAGCAAGGATGATGACAGTGCAAGGTGCATGTCAGGACACGCTTATGATTGCCCTGGTGCTGCAATGCCCATGTCATCATGCAGTGGATGGCGCATGGAGGACTACAAGCACTGGTATGTGCACTTCTCACCCATCGTGTTGCGGGGCAACCTTTTGCCAGAGCCCTACCGTGGGTTGTGGACAGCCTTGGAGGGCGCTATGCTGCACTACTTGACACCAGGTAATTTGCATACCAACATTTACAGGCACGATCCCACTGCATGATGACTAACTCATACCTAGCTTAGTGTATTTGTCTGCCCAATTCAGGCTCGGAGAACAGCGCCACACCTGCGGGGATGGCGGCAGGCTATGCACATCTGAAGACCTATGCAGCCAGGTTGGAGCGCTGCCGCCGTGATCCTCTGCTTCCAGCTGCGCATGGCGACAACAAGGACAAGCTGTCTGTGCCTACTGACCAAGTCTGCCCAAACCTCCACACAACGGCCTGCAGGTGGGAGTTTTAACAGTAGCATGCAGGCCAACCTTACCCATCAACAATGCATGCATGCTGCAGGCAGACCATGCATCAACATGATATCATGGCTGTGGTGTGCACAGGCTGTTCATGCAAGAGAGCAATGTGGGCAGGACATGCCTGTTTGGCGAGCTCTGGATCGAGCGTGACCTGCATGACTTGAAGTCCATCACCACCAGCGGCATTCCTGGAGCCCAGCTGGATGCCCACATTGCCATGCGGGTGGCCGGGCATAACGCCAGCAAGAGGCTGCTTGACCGGGCTGAGCCAGAGGCACAGCAGGACTACAAGGCCCGCCTGAAGGACGAGCTGACACAGGACGGGCAGCAGGCCCTGCTGCTGGGAGCGGGCAGTGCAGAGTGCCCACTGCAGAACAGCCCGGGTGCCATGATGAGGGGCTGCATGAAGGCAGTCCAGGATCTGCAGAAAAGCGACGAGGCCACCCCATGGCGCCCATGGCACGTCAAGCAGGTGTTCGGTGAGGCCCTAACCGCAAGGGAGGCAGAGGAGGAGGCCAAGGAGGCTCCACGGGTCGCTGGCCCTGCACCCCCGTATCCAGTGCGGTACTACCAGCGGGCAGACTGCAATGACACCATTGTGTTCAGCTGTGTGTACAAACGCCCCTCAACCCGCAACAACACCTGGGTCAGCATCTCGTTCAGGCTCGATGACGACAAGTGGGCCATTTGGGCTGGCCATGTGCAGTTCTGGGTTCGTTTGGAGCACCCAAAGCTGCCTGGGGTGTTCCTACGCCTAGCAGTCAGCCGCATCTACTTGACACGCCCTACATCCCACCCCTCATGTTTGGCAGCAACAGGTCAGGCTGTTCCCAGGCCACAGCAGGCAGCAGGAGCTGGAGCAGAGGCTGAGGCAGGAGGCCAGGGGGGAGAGCCACCAGGAGACGGGGATGCAGCTGGAGCTGCTGGGCCCAGCGGTATAGGTGGGCCACAGCAGCACAGGTCAGCAAAGCGTGGCGTGGAGCAGGCAGCAGCGGGGGCAGCCAGCACAGGTGGCGCCAGGAAGTCCCAGAGGCTCGCAGACAGTGCATCACAGCGGCAGGCTGACCCCCTTCCGCCTGTTGAGGACCGCCTGCAGCGGTCAGCCATGGGCAGCATGCACCAGGGCTATGGAGATGAGCATTGGTATATGTTTGATGCCACCAAGATCTTCACTGTGTTTGTGACCAGCTTTGAGGATGGGGAGGGCTACGGTCGTATGTTCTTTGTGCCAGCACACAGCCTCAGCCGCAGCTAATCACGCATCAATCACAGCTGGTACACATTGCTGTTGGTGTATTGCTGTTGCTGCTCCTGCTGCTGCTAGGGCTGCTATGCTGCTATGATGCGACTGCTGCGCTGTCACGCCATCAGCCACTACAGGCATGCATCCTTACATTTCTAGAAGGAAATGTCAAACAGTCGTGAATGCCATGAATAGAGTTGCAGGATGGCATGATATGGCATGACATTGCAGACATAGCACATTGGCATCATGGTAGATGTTAGATGGTAGGAAGCATAGCAAGGTTTGGAACAGGTTCCACAGGGTCTACAGGACCCTGCACAGGGTTGCCAGGACCCTGCGCCGGGTCACCAGGACCCTGCGCAGGGTCACCAGAACCCTGCAAATGGTCAGCAGGACCCTGTAAAAACTGCCATCAGAACCCTGCACAGGGTCGCCAGGACCCTGCGCAGGGTCACCAGGACCCTGCGCATGGTCACCAGAACCCTGCAAATGGTCAGCAGGACCCTGTAAAAACTGCCTTCAGAACCCTGCACAGGGTCGCCAGGACCCTGCGCAGGGTCACCAGGACCCTGCGCAGGGTCACCAGAACCCTGCAAATGGTCAGCAGGACCCTGTAAAAACTGGCTTCAGAACCCTGCACAGGGTCGCCAGGACCCTGCGCAGGGTCACCAGAACCCTGCAAATGGTCAGCAGGACCCTGTAAAAACTGGCTTCAGAACCCTGCACAGGGTCGCCAGGACCCTGCGCAGGGTCACCAGGACCCTGCGCAGGGTCACCAGAACCCTGCAAATGGTCAGCAGGACCCTGTAAAAACTGGCTTCAGAACCCTGCACAGGGTCGCCAGGACCCTGCGCAGGGTCACCAGAACCCTGCAAATGGTCAGCAGGACCCTGTAAAAACTGGCTTCAGAACCCTGCACAGGGTCGCCAGGACCCTGCGCAGGGTCACCAGGACCCTGCGCAGGGTCACCAGAACCCTGCAAATGGTCAGCAGGACCCTGTAAAAACTGCCATCAGAACCCTGCACAGGGTCGCCAGGACCCTGCGCAGGGTTACTAGGACCCTGCGCAGGGTCACCAGAACCCTGCAAATGGTCAGCAGGACCCTGTATAAACTGCCATCAGAACCCTGCACAGGGTCGGCAGGACCCTGCGCCGGGTTCCAGGACCCTGCAAATGGTCGGCAGGACCCAGCAAATGAGGTCGCTAGGACCCTGCGCAGGGTCGCTAGGACCCTGCGCAGGGTCGCTAGGACCCTGCAGATGGTCGTCAGGACCCTGCAAATGGCCGATGCGGTAGGACCCTGCGCAGGGTCGGCAGAACCCTGCGCATGGTTTTTTCGGATTTCAAATGGTTATAACATCGCACGAACTTTGAGTTTTTCAATGACAACAACGGCGTTGAGTCGGCCTTTCCTGGGGCTATCTGCGGTATGCCTCCCGGGAGAAATGGTCCTGGTGACTTCCGGCCTTAATCGGCGCGAGTGACCCTGTGGTGCCAGGACCCTGTGGTGTGGTGCCAGGACCCTGTGGGCCAGGACCCTGTGGTGTGGTGCCAGGACCCTGTGGGCCAGGACCCTGTGGTGAGGTGCCAGGACCCTGTGGTGTGGTGCCACGACCCTGTGGTGCCAGGACCCTGTGGTGTGGTGCCAGGACCCTGTGGGTGTGGGCCAGGACCCTGTGGGCCAGTGCCAGGACCCTGTGGGTGTGCAGCAGAACCCTGTGGGTGTGTGCCAGGACCCTGTGGGTAGCAAGACCCTGTGGGTGTGCAGCAAGACCCTGTGGGCCAGGACCCTGTGGTGTGGTGCCAGGACCCTGTGGGCCAGGACCCTGTGGTGAGGTGCCAGGACCCTGTGGTGTGGTGCCAGGACCCTGTGGTGCCAGGACCCTGTGGTGTGGTGCCAGGACCCTGTGGGTGTGGGCCAGGACCCTGTGGGCCATTGCCAGGACCCTGTGGTGTGGTGCCAGGACCCTGTAGGCCAGGACCCTGTGGTGTGGTGCCAGAACCCTGTGGTGTGGTGCCAGGACCCTGTGGTGCCAGGACCCTGTGGTGTGGTGCCAGGACCCTGTAGGCCAGGACCCTGTGGTGTGGTGCCAGAACCCTGTGGTGTGGTGCCAGGACCCTGTGGTGTGGTGCCAGGACCTTGTGGTGCCAGGACCCTGTGGTGTGGTGCCAGGACCCTGTGGTGTGGTGCCAGGACCCTGTGGGCCAGAACCCTGTGGTGAGGTGCCAGGACCCTGTAGGTGTGCAGCAGGACCCTGTGGTGTGGTGCCAGGACCCTGTAGGCCAGGACCCTGTGGTGTGGTGCCAGGACCCTGTGAGCCACAACCCTGTGGTGTGGTACCAGGACCCTGTGGAGAAAGACACTCATTGTAGGACCCTGTACAGGGTCCTAGCACACATGGTCGAAAGCATCCAAACGGGGTCAACATGACCAACCACCGGCTATGTAGGAATCCTAACTGGGTTCTATCACACAGGGATGCAAAGAATGATTACAATATCAACACTCATAGGGTACGCAGGACCCTGTACAGGGTCGGCAGGACCCTGTACAGGGTCCGACGACCATGATGTCGCTAGGAACCTGTACAGGGTCCTAGGACACGGGCCATAGCTCATCACTGGCTGGGACTTTTTGCATGCCACCTACTGGGTTGGGCAGCTGTAACCACCCTTTACAACCTCTCATACTCACATTTCATGAAAAGTCACTTTGGTCACACGGTGCCAACTCCCTTAGCCAAAATCAGGGTCACAGCCCCACACCTGGCCCAGCAACTCGACACCGAGTGAGAATTACACTTTGGCCCAAGAGAGTCTTGTCATCCCCTGGGTCACAGCAACCCACATACCAAGTCTCAGACCTCAACTCTCAGGTTTTTCAAGCCAGCCAGGCCTTCATTTGCACGAGTGTAGGAGTGCATGTACATGCCCTTGGATCGTGAGGAGGCCACCCCGTCATTGTGAAGCACTTCCACAACGCACTTGCGTTGCGTGATGTCGTGAGTGCGACCGGCTGATCGTGGATGCGTTTAAAGATAACGGGCGTGTAGTAGAAAAAATATTTATCGCATGCCGCACGGTGCTGCGCCAATCGGCTTCCCGGCACCGGGACATCTATGACAAGTGTACTTGGCAATATTAGAGTTGGAAGGTCTGACGAAAAGTTTTCTGGGGGCTGATTAGCTGTTACAATATGGCCGATCTCGCCCTACGTAGAGCCAGCCCTTCCCGAGTACTAATGGAATATGTACAGCTTGACTCAGCTGTACTTTCTTACACCTTTCTTGCACCTTTCTTGCTACTTCAATTCGACGGCATTGTGTAGATTTGATGGTACTTCGTGCAACATCGGCGATGTCGGTAAAGCACAGCATACTGGTTTGTTTGGCTGCCATAACATGGCAAGTCGTGCCGATAGCAAGTGAGGGCTTGGTGCTGCACGTTGATGCGCACGCTTGGTGCGCACCTCTCCGTCATCTCCTCCATTGTGGTGGTTGCAGCATCGCTCCTTCCCGCCATCGAAGAAAGCAGTGGCGCCGTGTGGGAAGGTAGGGGAATGCTTCGCTGCCAGCTACAGGAGTTGCGCACACCGCGTGCCGACCTTAACATGCCGAGCATCAAAAGTACATCCTGCCAGGGTGTTGGCCTGTGGGTAAACCTCCCTTCCCAGTAAATTCCTCATCCATGGGGCACCCTTGACAGCTACAGGCCCCATCCCTCGTGGCATGATCCAGTCCTCATAACCACTGCGCTCTTTGTAGAAACTGATAATAACCAGCAATGCTACCTGCCGCCCTAGAGCCACCACCATCACCTCTATTACCGATGTCACCACCCAACCCACCCATGCCTCCAGACCCTCCAGGTGCCTAGCAGGGACTCACTTTTCATTACAGCTGGTTCCTGTCCTGGCTCCCAAACATATGGATCACATTGGGTGGAGCCTAAAGACAAACATAGTGGAACATAGGGTTGATCTAGGCGTCATGACGGCTGCAGCAGCCCCCACAATGCCTCACAGCTTTCACAAGCCCGGCTACCATGATCCAAAACTGTCACAGGCCAAAATGGTCGGACAGGCAAGTCCATGCCTTGCACAAAGTATACCCATACCTGATGCACCGTTACATGTGATACTAAGTCATCCAATTGTGTCTAACGCATTCTTGGCCTGCATGTGTGCAGCCAACAAGGCTTGTCAGGTGCTGGGTGCTATCTATGTTGGTTGTGGAGCTAGCTAAACTGTCAAGTCGCAGTATGACCAACAACAGCTACATGAGATACTGAGTAAAGTGTGTTTGGTGTGCTGCCTGGCGCTGCCTACTGCACACAGACGCCTGCACCCCTTACCTCTTGGCTGACCTCCCCGCCGCTGGAGTGACTGTCTTCAACATCTCACAGACCACATGCAACAGAGCCAATGGCTGGAACTGCCAACCAGCCCCCGACTTCCTGTACCTGCTGCCCAGCAGCGAGGAGGGCGACCGCAGCATCACCCTGGACACATGCGTGGATGGAGTGGCTGCCTGGGACACCGTCCTGTACGTCTTCCCTGCCCAGGACGGCACCTGTGGGCACTGCTTGGTGCGTGGCTGAACAAGGCTGGCGCCCAGCAGTTGGTGCACAGGCACTGTGTACTTGCTGCTGCCCAGCCTTCACCCGCGCATGTCTGCTTGTGTCCTGCATGGCAAATGCTGCTTACCATTTGGTTCCATGTGCTGTTGCAATCCCAGCATTCATTGAAGCGACACAGCTGTTTGCTAGTGCTGCTGCTGATGTATGCAAATCATCCACTGCCAGGCATATGCACCAGCTTTGAGAGGCCATCTTCGCAGTCAGACCTGCCACTAGGCTGTGAGATCAACTGAGGCAGTCAGAAGAGCTCACAGAGCCAGGTCCAGAACTGCAGGTGCACCCCACTGACATGCCCAGCCCAATGACATTGCGTCTCTGGTACTGCTGGTCATCCTTACCTCTGCCTGCTGACCTGGCGTGCAGGGCTTCATAGCCTTCAATGACGACAACAGCATCTGTGGCAGCTTTCTCTCTCGTGTGACCTTCACTGCTGCGGCGGGCCAGGCCTACTGGGTCCTTGTGGAGGGCTACTCATTCAGCGTGGGTCCCTGCGCTGCAGCAGCCAACACCCCACTCAATGTGCTGCACTGCCACCCTGTGAAGCTGCTGCTCTGTCAGCTGGGGTGCTGGGCCAGGCAGCCAGGCCTCCTTGTGGCGCACTGCAGCTGCCCCTGCCACTCTGTCACCAGACCTTGAGCAGCCAGGGGTTGGTGACTGCTGGCCAGGCCACCGCAGGCCACAGGCAGCAGGCTGGCAGGGGCAGTGCAGGGGTGCCAGCCTGCATGCTGCACCACTGGCCATGTGGGCCTCAGCTAGCCCAGCCAACCAGCCAGCGTGTCCAGGGTCAGCCACCACATGCACAGGGCATTGTGCACACCCTGAGAGCTGCCACCCCTGCTGTGCCTCATGCCTGGCTGCCCCTGCTGCCGACATGATGCCTGCAGTGTGGCAACCCGGCACTCACCGTCACCACTGGCCCAGTGGCACCGCCTCCCCCCTCCCCACCTCCCTCCCCACCTCCCTCCCCGCCTGCCCCACCTGCCCCACCTGCCCCAGCTCCACCTCCAGCTCCACCACCAACTCCAGGTACCGTCAGGCTGACACATGCCCCTGTGCGCTAACATGCCTGGCCTGGCCTTGTGTGCCAGGGCTACTGCCCGCCAGAGCTTGCCTCCCTGTCCACCATGCCTGCCTGGCTGCTCAGGGACATGATGTCTGGCTCGCCTGCTGCTGGCGCTGCCCTCAGTTTCGCTTGATTCCGTCTCCTCCTAGCTGCCAGGCCCCTGTTGTGTTTGGTGTGCTGCCTGGTGCTGCCGCTTGCACACAGATCCCTGCACCCCTTACCTCTTGGCCGACCTCCCCGCCGCTGGAGTGACTGTCTTCAACATCTCACTGACCACATGCAACAGAGCCAAGGGCTGGAACTGCCAACCAGCCCCCGACTTCCTGTACCTGCTGCCCAGCAGCGAGGAGGGCGACCGCAGCATCACCCTGGACACATGCGTGGATGGAGTGGCTGCCTGGGACACCGTCCTGTACGTCATCCCTGCCCAGGACGGCACTTGTGGGCAGTGCAGTGTGGGTGGCTTAGCAGGGCTGCGGGCCAGCAGTTGGTGCACAGGCACTGTGTACTTGCTGCTGCCCAGCCTTCACCCGCGCATGTCTGCTTGTGTCCTGCATGGCAAATGCTGCTTACCATTTGGTTCCATGTGCTGTTGCAATCCCAGCATTCATTGAAGCGACACAGCTGTGTGCTAGTGCTGCTGCTGATGTATGCAAATCATCCACTGCCAGGCATATGCACCAGCTGAGAGAGGCCATTCTCGCAGTCAGACCTGCCACTAGGCTATGAGATCAACTGAGGCAGTCAGTAGAGCTCACAGAGCCAGGTCCAGAACTGCAGGTGCACCCCGCTGACATGCCCTGCCCAATGACATTGCCTCTCTGGTACTGCTGGTCATCCTTACCTCTGCCTGCTGACCTGGCGTGCAGGGCGTCATAGCCTTCAATGACGAGGGCATCTGTGACAATGGTTTCTCCCGTGTGACCTTCATTGCTGCGGCGGGCCAGGCCTACTGGGTCCTGGTGGAGGGCTGGGCTGAATTCAGCGTGGGTGCAGCAGTCCCTGCGCTGCAGCAGCCAACAAGCCAACACCCCACTCAATGTGCTGCACTGCCACCCTGTGAAGCTGCTGCTCTGTCAGCTGGGGTGCTGGGCCAGGCAGCCAGGCCTCCTTGTGGCGCACTGCAGCTGCCCCTGCCACTCTGTCACCAGACCTTGAGCAGCCAGGGGTTGGTGACTGCTGGCCAGGCCACCGCAGGCCACAGGCAGCAGGCTGGCAGGGGCAGTGCAGGGGTGCCAGCCTGCATGCTGCACCACTGGCCATGTGGGCCCCAGCTAGCCCAGCCAACCAGCCAGCGTGTCCAGGGTCAGCCACCACCTGAAGTTGCCTGGCCCCTCCTCGCCCTGTGTCCCTTGTCAAACGGGTCAATCCGCACAGGGCATTGCGCACACCCTAAGGACCCGCACAGGGCAATGCACGCACCCTGAATGCTGCCACCCCTGCTGTGCCTCACGTCTGGCTGCCCCTGCTGTTGACATGATGCCTGCAGTGTGGCGTCCCGGCACTCACCGTCACCACTGGCCCCTCCCCACCTCCCTCCCCGCCATCCCCACCCCCCCATCCACCTCCAGGTACCTCTAGGCTGACACATGCCTGGCCTGGCCTTGTGTGTAGGGACCACTGCCCGCCACAGCTTGCCTCTCTGTCCACATTGCCTGCCTGGCTGCTCAAGGACACTATGCCTGGCTGGCCTGCTGCTGATGCTGCCTCACCCTCGATCTCCCTTACTTCCATCTCCTCCCAGCTGCCAGGCCCCTGTTGTGATTGGTGCCCTGCCTGGTGCTGCCGCTTGCACACAGACCCCTGCACCCCATACCTCTTGGCCAACCTCCCCGCCGATGGAATCTACAACAATGATTTTACCACATGCGGCTCAGCCAATGGCTGGAACTGCCGACCAGCCTCCGACTTCCTGTACCTGCTGCCCAGCAGCGAGGAGGGCGACCGTAGCATTACACTAGACACATTTGTGTATACGTATGACTTCTGGAACACCGTCCTGTACGTCATCCCAGTCCAGGACGGCACTTGTGGGCAGTGCAGTGTGCGTGGCTTAGCAGGGCTGTCGGCCAGCAGTTGGTGCATAAGCACTGTGCACTTGATACTGCCCAGCCTTCACCCACGCATGTCTGCTTGTGTCCTGCATGGCAAATGCTGCATACCATTTGGTTCCATATGCTGTTGCAATCCCAACAATCATTGAAACGACACAGCTGTTTGCTAGTGCTGCTGCTGATGTATGCAAATCATCCACTGCCAGGCATATGCACCAGCTGAGAGAGGCCATTCTCGCAGTCAGACCTGCCACTAGGCTATGAGATCAACTGAGCCAGTCAGTAGAGCTCACAGAGCCATGTCAAGGACTGCAGGTGCACCCCACTGACATGCCCAGGCCAATGTCATTGCCTCGCTGGTACTGCTGGTCACCCTTACCCCTGCCTGCTGACCTGGCGTGCAGGGCGCCATAGCCAGCGATGACGACAGCAGCTTTTGGGACAATGGTCTCTCCCGTTTGACCTTCACCGCGAAGGCGGGCCAGGCCTACTGGATCCTGGTGGAGGGCTACTCTGCCTCAGATGTGGGTGCAGCAGTCCCTGCGCTGCAGCAACTCACCAGTCCACGCCCCACCTGCCAGACTGCACGTGCTGCACTGCCACCCTGTGAAGCTGCTGCTCTGTCAGCTGGGCTGCTGGGCCAGGCAGCCTGACCTCCTTGTGGTCCACTGCAGCTGCCCCTGCCACTCTGTCACCAGAGATTGAGCAGCCAGTGGTTGGTGACGGCTAGCCAGGGCACCGCAGGCCACAGGCAGCAGGCTGGCAGGGGCAGTGCAGGGGTGCCGGCCTGCATGCTGCGCAACTGGCCATGTGGGTCTCAGCTAGCCCAGCCAGCCAGCCTGTCTAGGGCAGCCACCACCTGAAGTTGCCTGGCCCCTCCTCGCCCTGTGCCCCTTGTCAAACGGGTCAACCCGCACAGGGCATTGTGCACACCCTGAGGGCTGCCACCCTGGCTGTGCCTCATGCCTGGCTGCCCCTGCTGCCGACATGGTGCCTGCAGTGTGGCAACCCGGCACTCAACGTCATCACTGGCCCAGTGGCACCACCTTCCCCGCCTGCCCCACCTCCCCATCCACCTCCCTCCACGACTGTCCCAGGTGTGCTGCACTCTCTCCAGCTGCAGGTATCTCATCTGTGCGCCCACATGCCTGGCCTGGCCTTGTGTGCCAGGGCTACTGCCCGCCACAGCTTGCCTCTGTGTCAACCTTGCCTGCCTGGCTGCTCAGGGACACGAAGCCTGGCTGGCCTGCTGCTGATGCTGCCTCACCCTCAACCTCCCTTACTTCCATCCCCCTCCACCTGCCAGGCCCATGTTGTTTTTGGTGCCCTGCCTGGTGCTGCCTCCTGCACACAGACGCCTGCAACCCTTACCTCTTGGCTGACCTCCCCGCCGCTGGAGTGACTGTCTTCAACCTCTTACAGTCCACATGCAACGAAGATAATAGATGGAACTGCAAAGCGGCCCCCGACTTCCTGTACCTGCTGCCCAGCAGCGAGGAGGGCGACCGCAGCATCACCCTGGACACATGCAGTGAGGAAATGGCTACCTGGGACAGCATCCTGTACGTCATCCCAACCCAGGATGGCACCTGTGGGCAGTGCAGCGTGAGTTGCTCAGCAGGGCTGCCGGCCAGCCGTTGGTGCACAGACACTGTGTACTTGCTGCTGCCCAACCTTCAGCAGCGCATGTCTGCTTGTGTCCTGCATGACAAATGCTGCTTACCATTGATTCCATATGCTGCTGCAATCCCAGCATTCATCGCAGCGACACAGCTGTGTGCTAGTGCTGCTGCTGATGTTTGCAAATCATCCACTGCCAGGCATCTGCACCAGCTTTGAGAGGCCGTTTTCGCAGTCATACCTTCCACTAGGCTGTGAGATCCGTTAGGCAGTCAGTGGAGCTCACAGAGCCAGGTCCAGGACTGCAGGTGCACCCCACTGACATGCCCAGGCCAATGTCATTGCCTCTCTGGTAGTGCTGGTCATCCTTACCCCTGCCTGCTGACCTGGCGTGCAGGGCGCCATTGCCGCCAATGACGACGGCAGCATTTGTGGCGGCGGTCTCTCTCGTGTGACCTTCACCGCCAAGGCGGGCCAGGCCTACTGGGTCCTGGTTGAGGGCTACTCCTTCTTTGACACAAGAGCAGTAAGTTACAGGTGGAGTTGTAGGCGGAAGTGCATCACCGTTGACCGGGACATGCCACGCAGTCGCGAGAGCAATCACAGCCGACTAGGATATTATGTAGTAGATAATGGAGTCGCGGGTCGTTTTAGGTGGTCGTAAAAGGCGAGGCCGAGGCGCTGGAGCGTAACAGCTCGAGATCGAAGCCAGCAGCCGTGGAGCGGCTGCTGGCTGAGGTCGAGAGCTGTTACGCAGTAGGGCCGAGACCGAAAACGACCCAAAAACGACCCATTGACGATTCTTAAAACGAGGTCTATTAACAGTTACATCTGAGTACTACAACTCAATTACGCATGTTTAGAAGACAAGATTTGATAACTTTAACTCGTTCATACAAATCTCCCCCCTTGAAGTCGGACGTCCCAGGCTGACTGAAGGAGCGAAACATATTTACGGACTTAGCCGGCACTTGGTCATATGGGAGCCATTGATCATGAAATTCAATCAAGCCGGGGTAACGGACACGGAAGGAAAGCTTTTCGTGTGTCATGTTCATATGAAGGAGTTTTTGTCGATGCATCCCTTCCCCGCTTCAGTCTTGGGTGGATTTATCCCTACTTGCGCACTTAAACCCTCGGTGGTTTAATCGAGCCTTCAAATCTGTAATAGGGACGCATGAAATACCGGGTGGATTGCCATATAAGGAGAAATTCCCAGCCTCACAGCAATGCGGGTCACATGTTCAATACCCATGAATGGACCAAGCCACCTTGGCAATCGGTTTTGGTGTGGACCACCGCTGATGTTCTTAGTGTCCTACAATACT
This sequence comes from Haematococcus lacustris, assembly GCA_030144725.1. Classification (NCBI taxonomy): domain Eukaryota; kingdom Viridiplantae; phylum Chlorophyta; class Chlorophyceae; order Chlamydomonadales; family Haematococcaceae; genus Haematococcus; species Haematococcus lacustris. The sequence continues at coordinate 8,141,710 of JASKMD010000026.1, read as the reverse complement.
CGTCGACCTGAATTCAGCGGTTGGGTGGAGGGCTGAGTTGGGCCTCAAAAGCCACTTGAGCTTGGTTCAGTGCGGTGCGGATGACTTTGGCTTTGCGGTGGCAATGTGAATATGTATAGTGAGCGGTGCTTGCTTGTTTCACAATGTTTGAGGTGATCTCAGCCAAAGGAAGTTGTGTGTCCCAATTCTTTAGATTGGGAGACACACAACTTCTGAGCAACCACTCAAGCATGCGGTCCATTTGTTCGACTTGACCATCGCTGTGTGGATAATATGGCTTTTGTGTAGGGTGCGGTGTTTCTTAATTAGATGTAATCAGATTTGGAATAAGTTGGATCTTCCTATTAGATCGTCTGATTAGACGTGACAACATACGGCTCCCACTAGGGTTCAACCCCCGGAGGACGCACACATGTAGTTATTATTTTACTCAGCTGCCCACACAATCTCATTCATGCCACACACAAGTTGTTCAAGACAAATGGGTGGAATGGTGGCTGAGGATTGGGAGGTCACTTTCAGGCTTCGCATACACTCAACTCACGAAAGGTGTTGCAGTCTAGGCATGCAATGGGCTGGCATGCGGCATTGCAACAGGGCATGATGCACACAATGAGCTCAGCACAAGACGTTACACAATGAGGGGTAATGTACGGGCACTTAGCAGCTAAGCAAAGTTGGGAAGGGGTGGTACCTTACGACGTGATGACCTGAGCCACAAGCTCCGAGGGCTTGCTGCCATGACTTTTGCTCAGCCCGACCACTTTTGCTCCGCCCTACCACAAGTGATGCGCTCGCAATCGTGATCAGTGCCCCGTGGTCGCACTAGCATGCCCTCGTCACCTGGGGTCAAAGCAAGGCTTCTTATAGCCTTAAGACCGGTCTCATATAATACAACATATAGCTTTCAATACTCTAGTTATACACGGGTAACCCCACCTTACTTATGTGGCTGATGTACATGCTACTACGCCAGCGTGGGTGTAGCAGTCCCTGCGCTGCCCAGGGGCAGCCACCACCTGCACCTCCCTGGCCCCTGCTGGACCTGTGTTCCTAGCCAGACGGGTCAACCTGCACAGGGCAATGCACGCACCCTGAGAGCTGCCACCCTGGCTGTGCCTCATGCCTGGCTGCCCCTGCTGTTGACATGGTGCCTGCAGTGTGGCGAACTGGCACTTACCGTCACCACTGGCCCAGTGGCACCACCTCCTCCCCTTCAACCTACCTTCCCGCCTGCCCCACCTACCTACCCTCCACCACCACCTCCAGGTACCTCTAGGCTGACACATGCCCCTGTGCGCCCACATGCCTGGCCTGGCCTTGTGTGCCAGGGCTACTGCCCGCCACAGCTTGCCTCTCTGTCAACCTTGCCTGCCTGGCTGCTCAGGGACATGATGTCTGGCTGGCCTGCTGCTGATGCTGCCTCACCCTCAACCTCCCTTACTTCCATCTCCTCCCACCTGCCAGGCCCTCGTTGTTTTTGGTGCCCTGCCTGGTGCTGCTGCTTACACACAGACGCCTGCAACCCTTACCTCTTGGCTGACCTCCCCGCCGCTGGAGTGACCGTCTTCAACATCTCACAGACTACATGCAACAGAGCCAATGGCTGGAACTGCCGACCAGCCCCCGACTTCCTGTACCTGCTGCCCAGCAGCGAGGAGGGCGACCGCAGCATCACCCTGGACACATGCGTGGATGGAGTGGCTGCCTGGGACACCGTCCTGTACGTCATCCCTGCCCAGGACGGCACTTGTGGGCAGTGCAGTGTACGTGGCTCAGCAGGGCTGCCGGCCAGCAGTTGGTGCACAAACACTGTGTACTTGCTGCTGCCCAGCCTTCAGCAGCGCATGTCTGCTTGTGTCCTGCATGACAGACGCTGCGCACCATTTGATTCCATGTGCTGCTGCAATCCCAGCATTCATTGAACCGACACAGCTGTGTGCTAGTGCTGCTGCTGATGTATGCAAATCATCCACTGCCAGGCATCTGCACCAGCTTTGAGAGGCCATCTTCGCAGTCAGACCTGCCACTAGGCTGTGAGATCCGTTAGGCAGTCAGTGCAGCTCACAGAGCCAGGTCAAGGACTGCAGGTGCACCCCACTGACATGCCCAGGCCATTGCCATTGCCTTCCTGGTACTGCTGGTCATCCTTACCCCTGCCTGCTGACCTAACGTGCAGGGCATCATAGCCATCAATGACAACAGGAGCATCTGTGGCAATGGTTTCTCCCGTGCGACCTTCCCTGCTGCGGCGGGCCAGGCCTACTGGATCCTGGTGGAGGGCTACTCTGCCTCAGATGTGGGTGCAGCAGTCCCTGCGCTGCAGCAACTCACCAGTCCACGCCCCACCTGCCAGACTGCACGTGCTGCACTGCCACCCTGTGAAGCTGCTGCTCTGTCAGCTGGGCTGCTGGGCCAGGCAGCCTGACCTCCTTGTGGTCCACTGCAGCTGCCCCTGCCACTCTGTCACCAGAGATTGAGCAGCCAGTGGTTGGTGACGGCTAGCCAGGGCACCGCAGGCCACAGGCAGCAGGCTGGCAGGGGCAGTGCAGGGATGCCGGCCTGCATGTTGCGCCACTGGCCATGTGGGTCACAGCTAGCCCAGCCAGCCAGCCTGTCCAGGGGCAGCCACCACCTGCACCTCCCTGGCCCCTGCTGGACCTGTGTTTCTAGCCAGGCAGGTCAACCTGCACAGGGCATTTCACGCACCCTGAATGCTGCCACCCCTGCTGTGCCTCATGCCTGGCTGCCCCTGCTGCCGACATGGTGCCTGCAGTGTGGCGAACTGGCACTCACCGTGACCACCAGCAAGCGGGTGTAGGCGTCCGCCCCACATTACCCATAGCCACCTCCCTTTCTTCGGTTTGTAGGCCTCTTGCAATAGCCAATAGGGTAGAATACCCTCTAGTTGGGTCTATACGTAGGGTTTGGCCCCACAACATATAAATATACCCAGAATTTACGTGTTTTTTCGCACATTGGTAGTTTATCAAGTTCCGGCAACTTCAGTGGCATACACTTCTTCACACATCCATATCTTTGGATTGTTAAGTGTTCTTCAGTTTCATTTGCGTGCAGTGCTACTTACATGCGTGTTCCTATGAATGAGGTCCCCAACGTGTAGTATCCACGCTGATTACGCTGGAACCAGCTTTTCTAGGGTCAGTATTGTGAAAACTATTCTGGTCAGTGTTCTCGTTGTACCAGCGCCTTCCCCACCTCAAGCCAGCTGTGGTGCCCTTGGGCTTGGGACCCGCCGCTATGCTCTGCCACACAAGCCACTCCTGCTGCTCCTCTAAACCTTGCCAGAAGTGCTGTCCATCCTGCAGAGTCTGGTACACCCCTTGCGTGTTGCCACCTAGCCAAACCTATCTGATCTAATCTGTCTTGGAAAAATCTAATCTGTCTTGGAAAGCTCACACAACAGCCCTCTTGTCCCTCACTAGGGCCACCATTTGAGCCGGATCAGAAGTACCTACTAGCAGCCACTAGCAGCCACTAACTAAATCCGACTCAAACAGTGTGGCTGTGTGGAGTAAACCCAGTGCACATGGCACATGAGCCGCCTATTACCTACATGATTGCCTGACCCGAGGGCTATGCAGTGGAGTTGGCATGACAAAACATGCACTAATTGTAAGCTGATGACAGCTCAGATGGGGGGGGGGACACATTACTGTGCCTCAGCAGGCTGCTGCTGCTGCTGCTGGGCCTTGGGGGGCTTGTCTCGCAGCCGCTTGTACCCATGCTCAGGGTACTCCTTGCCCTTGGCTGGCAGCGCTCCCTGGTCTGGCCAGTAGCACAGCTCCAGCGGCCGCCACCTGCTCTCCCCAATGCGCTGCATGTTCAGCGCTGCATTGCAGTCCCTGTCCAGCCACCTGCCTGGCTGTGGAGCTGGCTTGGCTTTGGCAGCCTTGCCCTTGCCCTTGCCCTTGGTGGGCTCAGCTGCCGGCTTGCTGCGCTTGGCTGGAGGGGGAGTGCTGGGCCCTGGCTCTGAGGCTGCTGGCTGTGTGGCTGCCTGGCTGCTGCGTGGGGCCTGTGGGGGCTTGCGGGGGGCCACTACCGGGCACCACATCAGGCCCCGCACTGGCTGGTCACGCTCCTGGCTCCAGGCAGGGCGCACCAGGCGGGGTTCCACCTGCCCTGCTGGTGGCTTCCAGCCTGCGGGTCTTGTGGCACTGAGTGTGTTCAGCTCCTCCTCACAGCTCCTCCTCACACAACAGCCATTGCACTTCCCTTACCGCCAACATCCCGCACATTCCCGGACATGTGCCCTGTCCTGTAAGAGATCGTGCAGTCGACATATGGAAGGTAGAGGCACGCTACTTAATACTCGTCTGCCTGCCGCCTTCCACTTGCCGCCTTCTTCACTACTTGATCCATGCGACATGGAGCCAGCTCCCTCAAACCCGCGACCAGCCCTCACATGCTTTTGCTGCTCCTCATTACGGTTTAGAAGTCGCCGGGCGAGGGGACGTTTGGACTGCCGACCGGCTGGTGATGGAGGCCGCTGTCGAGGACCGCGGCACTGTGCCGGTGACGGGACCGCGGCCCCGCAGACTGTCAAACGTCGCTGGCGGCTCGCCCACGCCATAGTCCCGGGTGTAGATGGAGCGCCAGGTGTCCGTCCACAGCTGCGACTTGTGAAGGTCGGCAAAAGCCTTCTCGGTCCATTTGTCCTGCGCACGTGTGTCGAGGGCGAGGGGACCCTGACACTGACACTGACAACCTTGCAACATGGTGCCAAGTACAGGTGCAGTACACCGCATCCCTAATATACGCGTGCAAATGCCAACTGGGCTGTTTCCAGCATATCCTCAAGCTAGCCCACTCATTGCAACAGCCCCCTTTGGCACAGGGCGCATAACATGCTGGGGAGATGCTGCAGCACCCACCGGGGGCCTTGCGAAGGCAGGGGTGTTGGGCAGGGAGCCCAGAAACTTGGCTCGAGGGTCGTTGGTGGCGCTTCTCATCTACAGGGTGCATGCGAGCATGCTGGCTGGTGGCGACGCAGGGTCAATGAAGGGTGTGAGGGTTCAGCGCGACTGGGTGTGCATGGGTGATGGTGTCGACCCTGGCCTGGCATGCAGGCGCCTGGTGTGTGCAGCTCATCCAAGGCGCTGGGCAGCTGGAGTAGCAGCAGGTGCCCCTGACATGGTGCCCTCAGGGCCGCACCGCCGCACCGCAATCCAACCCACGACACGATGCACACTGTGCACATGACACGATGTCGGCGTGCCATCTGGTGGCCTCAATTAAGGCATGCGGGCATGCTTTTGAACCCCGTGAAGGGCGCAGCCTGGATGAGCCAAGGGAGCAACCAAGGGGTCAGGCCGCAGTGGTGAGCTCCTCAGAATGCTTGACAAACTCCTTGATGGGTGTTGAGAAGGCCACGAGGGTGGAAGTAGCCAGGCACTGTTTTCACATCCACCCTTGAACTAGGTGGGCAGGTTAGGGGTGAGATGTGAGGGGTCACACCTGAAACTCCAGGTGCTCACTCCGCCCATGCGCTGTGGTGGTCACACTCTCCCCCCAATGTGAAGGGGAGATGCCCAGCCAGTGTCCACCCCTGCAGCAGGTCAGGGCGGGAGGCTGCTGGTCAGCAGAGGAAGGCCAGCCCCGTCCTTTGTCAAGCAAACCCAGCCATCCCAGTGTGGTGATGGGCGGCGCAGTCTGGTAAGCAGCCACCTGGCAGCGGGCAGCAACCCGCTGCTGGCGCTGCTGCTGGGGACTGAGCCCCACACCGTCTTGGCCTGCCCACTGCTCTGAGACCGTTGCTGCTGCCTGGCTGAAGTGTCCCGTGTCCTGCTTCACCTGCTCACATCGCCCCTCTGGCGGCTGAGGCCACTGGGTTTGCTGGGGTGCCACTACCAGCCTTGCTGCAGCCCTTGCTACAGCCCGCTGCTGACTTGCCTCACATGTACCTGAACCCCTAGCCTGCAGCGAGCACCTGTGTCTGGCCACTGTGGCGTCCACTGGCCCCCTGGGAGGGATCAGGCACACACCTCTTGGGCGGGCTGGTGTGGTCTTGTTGCGCCTGGTCGCCAAAGCCCTGCTTGCCGTACAGCAGAGTGCCATGGGTGCTGGCAGTCACCAGGGAGGAGGAGGTGCGCCCTGGCTGCACGGACGGTGTGCAGCAGGCAGGCGCAGGCGCAGGGGCAGACTGGCTGTTGGTGGCAGAGAACAAGCTGTCAGGGGGTGATGGATGGCCAGCAAGGGGCAGCAGGCTGCTGCTGCTGCTCATCACGGCAGCAGCCACAAGATGCAAGCGCATGGCACACATGTGGCAGCTGTAGGGCAGGAGGTGCTCCATGCAGCGAGAGCAGGTCACACAGCAGGCAACGGCTGCTGGCCAAGGCTCAGGCTGCTGGCTGCCTGGGTCAGCAAGGGAAAGGTCATAGAACCAATCACAAGGACATGAAAGGCATGCGAACAGTGCGTAGGAGTCTAGGAAGAGGTATTGCGGCTGGTCCCAGATGGCCCTTTTGATGTGCGCCTAGACCTTAACTGCCATGCCGCGTTGATACAACAGTACGGTAGTGTGACGCACCTCAGCGGGCGGCCGAGCCACCCCGTACGCGGACCGCATCCGTGCAGCGTACGCTGCGTCATGCGTGTTGACAAAGTTGGCGGTGTGCTCCGTGTCCCACAGCCGGTTCAACCGCAGCTCCTTGGGGTGCCAGCCTGCAAAGAGGACCGACTGAGGACCGACTGGCCCACTGGAGGCCCCAGTCAGCCAGTTCAAGGCACTGGCACTGGCACTGGCACTGGCCAGACAGCGCATCATGGCCGCCCGGTTTCATGGGGCAAGGTGCAGGCTAGGTAACGATTGATGGGTCAGGGCGAGAGCAGTGGGGTCTGAGCTGCAGCAGGGTATGGGCAGGGCCAGAGCGGCTTAGAAAGAGGTGTTGGTTGGGCGTGGTCATGTGAGTATGGGGAGCAGCGCATCACGGCCGCCCGGTGAGCCAGGGTGGATGATGCAAAGGTGGCATCGGGGCCAGCCTGCGTGTCAGCCTCAAGCTGTAATGTCCTATGGGGCAGGGGTCAGAGCTGCGGCATGGCTGGCATAGGAACACCAGAGCCACTCCTAATGGCTGGGGAAGGAAGATGTACGGAACACACGTGGAGGGTGGATGCCCCTCCGCTCTCCCACCTGTTTGTTCCCTTTCCCCGCTGACCCTGACCCTGCCCTTTGCATTGCCCCAGGCCCCCCCCGCTGACCCTGGCCCTGCCTTTTGCATTGCCCCAGGCCCCCCAGCTGCCTCTGGCGCCGCCAAGCTGCCTGCTGCCCTTTCCAGCCCTAGGGTGCGCACCAGGGATGTGGCCCGCATCGCGCCTGTCCTCCACCCAGTTGTCCATCAGGGTGTCGGCCCCTGTGACCCGGCCGCCCTCTGAAGGGATGGCGTCCAGGTACGAGGTGTGGCGCTGAAACCTGCAGGCCCGGGCCCAGGGGCAGCAGGGAAGGGCAGCCTGGGGCAGGGTAGGGGGGGGTCAAAGCAGCCTGGGGCAGGGGCAGCGAGAGGGGCTGTCTGAGGCAGGTTCATGGCACAGGTGGGCCTGGCGAAAGGGTAGCCAAGTTCAGGGTTTTGTTGTCATTAGGTGGCGGAGGGGGTGGTGCTTACAGGGGCATGGAGGTTAAGGTGGTTAAGCATGCACGGGTAGCTCCCTGCGTGCCCCCTCACCTCAACATGTTCACCTTGGGCACTGCACGGTCGTGAACTGTCTTGGGCAGCGACACCCTCTTGCCTGCAGCCAGGACCCGCCCCACATCCCAGGTAGTGGCCCACCACCATCTCAGTGCACCATGACCTGCTTCAGGTGCGGCCCCCACAGCCTGCCTCCCTACAAGCCAGCAGGCTGGTGCTGGGTGGCCCAGGCATGCAGCCGCATCAGCCATGCAGCCCAGGGTCACCCATGGTGTCCTGGAGGTCATGCGCCATGCAGCTGGCAGGTACGCCTGGGTGGGTTGGAGAGATGAAGGTGACCACCCACAGCTGAGTGACACCCACGTGCATGTGCGCTCTTTGTGTGGCTGGCATGTGGTTGTGTTTCAGATGCCTGTTAGTTGAACTGGGTTGGGGCAACATTGGTTGCAAAGGAAGCTACAGACATGTGTGGCCTGGCTAGTAAGGTAAGGCAAGCGGTGGCAGTGAGACCAGGACCCTCACCAGATGGCACCGCCTAACAGAAGCATCCACAGACAGGCAGCATCACTCATACACATAATGAGTAACCTGTGTTGGTGTGCTAGTGCCACGGTGTCAGCACAGGGTGCCTCTTTCTTTGTGCTGAACACTCTTCCTCCTATGACTGGGTCACCCCTTCTTCTCTGTTGAGCTGTGTTGAGTTGTGTTTAGCTGTGTCTAGTGTGTTTAGCCGGCAGGCCTACAAGTCCAGCAGCAGAGCTGCATAGGCCCTCCTAAGCTGCATAGGCTGTGAGGGGTTCCTTCTGACCTTGCTAGCCCAGCAAGCTCGTCCCGCCGCATACAGTCACAGCACAGGAACACAACCTGTCAGCTGTATGTTGCTGCTCCAGCCTCTATAGCACAAGCTCGTGCACTTTGCTACCGCCCATCCTCCTCCTGCCAGCCTCCACGGTGCCCCGGTGCTGGCTTGACCCAGTCCTGCCTGCTGCCATGCTGGCTGCCTGTCTGCCCGGCCGACATGCCTGTCAAGGCCGCCAGGTCCTGCACCCGCGGGTCTGTCAGCAGCCGGCTGGGGTCCAGTGCGCCAGGCTTATGCGCCATGCTCTGACCTAAGTACCTGAGCAGTCACCAGGGAAGATGGGTAGGGTGGGGTGGGGTGGGGTGGGGTGGGGTGGGGTGGGGTGGGGTGGGGTGGGGTGGGGTGGGGTGGGGTGGGGTGGGGTGCTGGCGGTAAAGAGGGGGAGATTGAGGGGTGTGGGGTACAAAGCAGTGCAAGGCACACCAAAGAGCTCAGCGGCCGTGCTCAGGAGAGGGGGAAGAAGGGGGATAATGATGAGGGATGATGAAGAGGGTGGGACCGAGAGTGTCTAGATGCAGATGATGCTGGTCAAGAGCAACTGGCTTGTAAGGTTGGTACAGGGGAAAAGCAAGACTTGAACCAAGGCAGGTCCCCTTTCATGCTGGCCAGCGTGGTATAGCTTGCTTCTCCATGCATCACCCACATGTCCAGCTTCTTTGCTGATCTTTGCATAGCAGCAGATCCACTCTGTTCCTTCTCAATGCGCAAGCTTTCCTTCTTTGCTGGGGTCAGAGGACTGCTAATCCAACCTGCGTGCCAGCATGCATCACCAATGTACGTCACCACACGGCTTGTCTACTTACTTGGACACGTGGTGGCCTGAGTGAGGATGGGCAATGGTGTCCTGTAATGATGCACATCAGGCTTATGCATCATGCTTATACCCAAGTGCCTGGCAGGCACTAGTGATGTGCGGGCATGAAGCGGGTATCAAGCGAGTGGCAGTACATGGTAAGAACTTGCATTGCAGCCACCGGTCTTGTTAGAGTCGCCGGTGCAGCGAGCACATATGGATGACGTACAATGCAATGTAAGTGATACATGTCGTGTGCCCCCGCGTTGCTGAGGGCGTTGCACTTCACTCACTAGGGGTGCTTTCGTATCGAGACATTCGCTCTAAGGCCATTATCGCTGGGGCACGCTGTAATCCGTTCTCCTTTTGCTGCGTTTCTCGATAGCAAGCTGCGCCTCGGTTGGTGAAATAGCTGCCAGCTATGTGCGCTTCGCCGATGCAGGGTTGGTGGGCGATGGGCGACACACGAATCTGTGCGACACCCCTTGCAAAGAGGGAAACCTGCAAAGATAGTCGAGAGTGGTATTGAACTGCGCTTGAACGTGTGAAGAATGAAATGTTCTCTTGTTTCTGTTGTCTGCTGTTCTAATCACCCAGACTTGTTCTAAGCTAGAACCGACATGTCGCTGTGCCAGTGCCGATGGTGGTGTAGAGCTTGGTAGGAGACAACGTAAACGGAACCGCAATGCCTCAGACAGTGAAGTGGACCGCGAGCTCGAGGCTCATCCTGGACCAAGCCAGGCGCAGCAGGCCAAGAAGGCCAGCGGTGAAGAGCGCTGGGACCGCCACAACGGCAACACTTGGCATGCTAAGAAATCGTGATGAAGACAGCTCCGGGTGTAGAGGCGGGAGCGGTCGTGGCGCCCAAGCTCGTTCAGCAAATCGAGGCCTGGGTGGAGGCCTTGCACCTTGAGGGCGCTGCTCGGGTGCTTGCTGCGCAGGGCCACATGGTGCACAGCTGGTGAACACACGTGGTCACCCCCGCCATTGGCTGCACCCCCATGGCTCAAGACATAACATCTAACTCATTTTTGCACGGATGAAGCCGCCGATTGGTGCGATGGGCTGCTTGTGGCCTGACGAGTGTGCTGCCAGTCCCAACGATTTGCCGGGTAGCTGGCCCCCAACATGCGACGTGTTCTTGGGCCTCGTAGACACTCCTAGTAACTGCTTTAGGCAGCCTGGACCCAGCTGGGAGTGAATTCGCATCGTGACTGGACATTGCAAGTTTTCAGGTCGGCACGCAACAGTGTTGCTACGTCACAGCACGCATTGAGACCCTTTCCCAAGCTAGGGGCATGACTGCGACGCCGGATTGCTGGCAGGTGCAAGCCGTCGAATTATAGGTTGCACAAGATGCTGAACGCATTGGTGCCTGTGGCTCCCGAGCAACAATGGGCAGTAAAATTTAGTCAGAAACATGAAGGGACTGAGCTGATAACTATGTTTGCGTTTGTGCAGGCTAGTGAAAGCCATGGTTGACAAGAAAAGGGGAGTGAAGGCTAACTGTGCCAATGTGCAGAAAGCGAGGGAGGTTACGGCACAGCGGAGGGCTGCAGAGGCTGCTGGTCCCATTGAGATTGGGGCGCAAGCAGGGGTTATTGCTGCTGAGGCTCAGGCCCAGGCTGTTGCTGGTGCGCAGTTGCACCAGCTACAGGCAGACCTGCAGCACAGGGAGCTACAACTTGCTCACAACCAGCGCATGCAGCAACTACAGCAACAACTCCAGGACCTCCAGCGAAGTGAGCTTCAGCGCAAGGAGCAGCAACTTGCTGATTTGGTGGCGCAGCAGCGGGCAGCTCTGCTGCAATGGGAGCATCAGTTAACTCAGCGGCAGCACCAGCTGCAGCAGCAGCAGGTGGACCTTAGCCGGAGGGAGCAGGATCTGACAGAGCGGAAGCACCAGCTGCAGCAGCAGCAGGCACACCTAGATTCCAGGGAGCAGCAGCAGCAGGCACACCTAGATTCCAGGGAGCAGCAGCAAGCTCGCACCCAGACGTTGACACAGCAGCTTCACAGCTTACAGCAAGAGCTCAAGGCCCAACAGGTGGCTCAGCATCAGCAGATGGAGAAGCAGCCTTTGGCTTATTTGCAGGCTATCAGCAACAACCACCCCCTCCCAGACCCTTCTCCATGCTCTCGCACAAGGTTCACACAGGCAAATTAGTGCGGATATTCGTCATCCTAGGGGGTAGTTTTTTGATGCGGTTCGCCTCGGATTGTCCTTGCGACTCCAACGCCACTTGAAGCTTGTTGAAATTCTGAGTATGTGAGCAGTTGGAGTGTAGGTACCTACAGTACTGTAGATGTCTACAGTACTGTAGATGTCTACAGTACTGTAGACACCTACAGTACTGTAGGTGTCTACAGTACTGTAGACATCTACAGTACTGTAGGTCAGATTTGACAAGGCCTCTTGTAAATAGGGTACCATGCTGTTCTCCACATTCAAACCACCATTTGCTACCGCGATTGCACCGTCAGCCTCAGCGTGCTATAAATAGTGAGAGGCGTCGAAGCGCAGGCCCGCAAGCTCGATATGGGTATTTGTGCCGAAAGTTGTGTCCACGCAATAAGGTCGCCATAGGGAGCTACATACATACGTGTAAGGTCGAAGGCCGGGGCCCGTCTCTATCGCAAGCTAGGTCCGTTCTGTCGGTTGTACTGGGTAGCTCGGCTTGCAAGCTCCCGCAAAGCTGTGGATGTTGATGATGCCCCGCAATCACAACAACCTCGTGCACCGCACCCTCCCGTGTAATATCGAGTGCGGCAGAGATTGCCCCAAAAGTTGTTTGCGGTTGGCCCTCAACCATCCATCATTACATCTAACCTCACATCATTACATCATGACTCTTAGCCTACATCGTTACATCACCACTTGTGTTCCTAACACAAGGGCTAGGCTCAGGGTCGGTAACGAATCCTAGAGGCTGAGTAGGGCTGGGCAGGGCTGGGCTGGGCTGGGCAACATAGGCACGCTTTGTTGTCAGCGCATTTGCATAGCACTGTCGGGATAGCAAACGAGCTTGGGCTACATTGAGATGTTCCTGCATGGGGGCGAAGGGGGCATGGGGGTTAAGGATGCATGGGGGGAAGGCACCTACAGTACTGTAGACATCTACAGTACTGTAGACCCCTACAGTACTGTAGACATCTACAGTACTGTAGACACCTACAGTACTGTAGACACCTACAGTACTGTAGACACCTACAGTACTGTAGACACCTACAGTACTGTAGACACCTACAGTACTGTAGACCCCTACAGTACTGTAGACATCTACAGTACTGTAGACATCTACAGTACTGTAGACCCCTACAGTACTGTAGACATCTACAGTACTGTAGACATCTACAGTACTGTAGACCCCTACAGTACTGTAGACATCTACAGTACTGTAGACACCTACAGTACTGTAGACACCTACAGTACTGTAGACCCCTACAGTACTGTAGACATCTACAGTACTGTAGACCCCTACAGTACTGTAGACACCTACAGTACTGTAGACCCCTACAGTACTGTAGACACCTACAGTACTGTAGACCCCTACAGTACTGTAGACATCTACAGTACTGTAGACACCTACAGTACTGTAGACACCTACAGTACTGTAGACATCTACAGTACTGTAGACCCCTACAGTACTGTAGACATCTACAGTACTGTAGACCCCTACAGTACTGTAGACTCCTACAGTACTGTAGACATCTACAGTACTGTAGACATCTACAGTACTGTAGACCCCTACAGTACTGTAGACATCTACAGTACTGTAGACCCCTACAGTACTGTAGACTCCTACAGTACTGTAGACATCTACAGTACTGTAGACACCTACAGTACTGTAGGCAGCAGCAGCATGGGTGGCAGCAGCAGCAGGGGGGGGGGCAGCAGCAGCAGGGGGGGGGGGCAGCAGCAGCAGCAGCAGGGGGGCAGCAGCAGCAGCAGTAGGGGGGGGTAGCAGCAGCAGCAGCAGGGGGGCAGCAGCAGCAGCAGCAGTAGGGGGGTAGCAGCAGCAGCAGCAGTGGCAGCAGCAGCAGCAGCAGTAGGGGGGGCAGCAGCAGCAGCAGTAGGGGGGGCAGCAGCAGCAGCAGTAGGGGGGTAGCAGCAGCAGCAGCAGTAGGGGGGGCAGCAGCAGCAGCAGTAGGGGGGGCAGCAGCAGCAGCAGCAGGGGGGCAGCAGCAGCAGCAGTAGGGGGGGCAGCAGCAGCAGCAGTAGGGGGGGCAGCAGCAGCAGCAGTAGGGGGGGCAGCAGCAGCAGCAGTAGGGGGGGGTAGCAGCAGCAGCAGCAGCAGCAGCAGCAGCAGCAGTAGGGGGGGCAGCAGCAGCAGCAGCAGGGGGGCAGCAGCAGCAGCAGTAGGGGGGTAGCAGCAGCAGCAGCAGGGGGGGCAGCAGCAGCAGCAGTAGGGGGGGTAGCAGCAGCAGCAGCAGCAGCAGCAGCAGCAGCAGTAGGGGGGGCAGCAGCAGCAGCAGCAGGGGGGCAGCAGCAGCAGCAGTAGGGGGGTAGCAGCAGCAGCAGCAGGGGGGGCAGCAGCAGCAGCAGTAGGGGGGGTAGCAGCAGCAGCAGCAGCAGCAGCAGCAGCAGCAGTAGGGGGGGCAGCAGCAGCAGCAGCAGGGGGGCAGCAGCAGCAGCAGTAGGGGGGTAGCAGCAGCAGCAGCAGCAGTGGCAGCAGCAGCAGCAGCAGTGGCAGCAGCAGCAGCAGCAGTGGCAGCAGCAGCAGATATAGTAGGGGCACTGTAGCACTTACCTACCTTTTGGCTGCTGAGTGAAGGGGGGGGGAGTGGAAGAGTGAAGGCGGGGAGGGGAGGTAGATGTGGAAGGCGGGAGGTGGGAGGCAGGGAGGCGGGAGACGGGGAGGCGGGAGGCAGGGAGGCGGGAGGTGGGGAGGCGGGAGGCTCAACCGGGTTGGGCTGGGCGGGGGTGGGTTGGGTTGGGGGCATGGGTTGGGGTGGGTGGGGGCATGGGTTGGGGGCATGGGTTGGGGTGGGTGGGGGCATGGGTGGGGGTGGGGGCGGGGGAGGGAGCGGGGGCGGGGGCGGGGGCGGGGGCGGGGGCGGGGGCGGGGGCGGGGGCGGGGGCGGGGGCGGGGGCGGGGGCGGGGGCGGGGGCGGGGGCGGGGGCGGGGGCGGGGGCGGGGGCGGGGGCGGGGGAGGATGAATTGGGAGGGGGTGGTTGTATAGGGAAAGTGGAGGGGAGGTGACCCATCAGACCTGCAACCAAGGGGCGTGCACGTGCGGTAGGGTGACCAGGCTGGGCACTGTGTTAGCTATCACCGTGGCCTTACCTTTGTGGTCCTCCTGGCCTCCTACCTGCTCACACCAGGCAACATATCCCATGCGCCAGTGGGGTGGGACTGCGGTGGGGAGTGTAGGGTTTAGGGAAGGGAAGGTGGGGGTTGCGATGCCACGTCAATCGAAGGGTGGGAGAGGGGAAGGGTAGGCTTGACAAGTATGGGAGGGGAGAGGGAGGGAGAGGGGGAAGGGAGGGGTGGGAAGAGGGTGGGTGGGGTGGGCTTTCTCCTGGCTGCTGGGATGTCAGGGGAGAGGTGACGGGGAGGGGGGAAGTGGGGGGTGGGTAGAGGTGGAAGTGTAGGGACGACAAGCTGGGCGTTGGTGGTGGGCGTGGGAAAGGGGAGGAAAAGGGGATGGGGAAGGGTGTGACGATCAACCCTGCAGCGGGACAAGGGGCATGCTAGCGGTTAAGGTGGGTACAGGGTGCCACATACCTGCACTCACCTTCTGCTGGGGTGTGGTGTATATGTGTGTGGGAGGAAGGGGAGGAAGGGGAGGGAAGGGAAGGGGAGGTCCATGGGGAGGGCGAGAGAAGTGGGGAGCGCATTGATAGTCTCACGTGTAGGCGCACAAGACCTGCGGCAATGATGTGACGATTTGTGTAACGAAGCAAACATTGGACATGGGTACTAGATGCACTCACCATTAGAGTAGGGAGATGTAGAGCTGGCAGATGGAGGGGCAGGTGTAGCAGCCCTCCATTACAACCCACCTTCCTTTGTCCTCACCTCAGTAGGAAGTGCAGGGTGGGAGAGTAGGGTTGGGTTGGGCTGGGCTGGGCTGGGCTGGGCTGGGCTGGGCTGGGCTGGGCTGGGCTGGGCTGGGCTGGGCTGGGCTGGGCTGGGCTGGGCTGGGCTGGGCTGGGCTGGGCTGGGCTGGGCTGGGCTGGGCTGGGCTGGGCTGGGCTGGGCTGGGCTGGGCTGGGCTGCAACACAAGGGAGGCAACAGTGGGAACGTTGTGGGAGGTGATGAAATGGTGGTGGTGGTGGTGGTGGTGGTGGTGGTGATGGTGGTGTGGTGGTGGTGGTGAGGGGGATATGGAGGGGGTGGTAATTAGGGGGGTACTAGGCGTGATTGTAAGACCTGCAGCAACCAGGTGTGGTAGCGGTTAGGCTGGATACTAAGGGCTATGCTGCGCAATGCTAGCTCCTTCTAAGCTCTTACCTTGATCCTAAGCTCTTACCATGGTCCTTCTGGCCTCTTGGCTGCTCACAACACGTTGCACCTGCCTTGCGTTGGTGCATCAATGCTTGCGATTCATTGCGGAGAATCGTTGCGAGGAAACTGGCCGCGAGGCTAGCTGCGATGCTGGCTGCGATGCTGGCTGCGAGGCTGGCTGCGAAACTGGCTGCGAGGCTGGCTGCGAGGAAAATGGCTGCGAGGTGGGCTGCGAGGTGAGATCCTCGCACCGAGCTGCCTCGCAGGTATGCTTCTGCGCTGCTGGACCAGCTGTGTGGCCGCGAGGTTGTCTGCCGAGTATGTGGCTGCGAGTATGGGCTAGATGTGGCCGCGAGTATGGGTAACCTCGTGCGATGCCATCGCTGCAATACCGGCTACACGATGATGCGACTAAGGCACGGGTGTTGCACGGATGCCTTGAATGCAAGTGAGGTGGTCATTCCGTGCAAGGCAAGCCGCGAAACCTTCGAAGTGCTTAAAGGCATTGTGCTATTCCGTAGTGCATTCCGTAGTGTGTTTCTTGAATGTTGCAAGGTGCGAGGGTACCCCGACAGTACTGTAGGTGTCTACAGTACTGTAAGTGGTCCCTCGAGGTACCTCGAGGTACCTACAGTACTGTAGATGTCTACAGTACTATAGATGTCTACAGTACTGTAGATGTCTACAGTACTGTAGGTGTCTACAGTACTGTAGGGGTCTACAGTACTGTAGATGTCTACAGTACTGTAGATGTCTACAGTACTGTAGATGTCTACAGTACTGTAGATGTCTACAGTACTGTAGATGTCTACAGTACTGTAGATGTCTACAGTACTGTAGGTGTCTACAGTACTGTAGAGGTCTACAGTACTGTAGACATCTACAGTACTGTAAGTGGTCCCTCGAGGTACCTCGAGGTACCTACAGTACTGTAGATGTCTACAGTACTGTAGATGTCTACAGTACTGTAGATGTCTACAGTACTGTAGGTGTCTACAGTACTGTAGATGTCTACAGTACTGTAGACATCTACAGTACTGTAAGTGGTCCCTCGAGGTACCTCGAGGTACCTACAGTACTGTAGATGTCTACAGTACTGTAGATGTCTACAGTACTGTAGATGTCTACAGTACTGTAGGTGTCTACAGTACTGTAGATGTCTACAGTACTGTAGACATCTACAGTACTGTAAGTGGTCCCTCGAGGTACCTCGAGGTACCTAAAGTACTGTAGATGTCTACAGTACTGTAGATGTCTACAGTACTGTAGATGTCTACAGTACTGTAAGTGGTCTCTCGCGAGGTACCCCGACAGTACTGTAGACACCTACAGTACTGTAGCATGGCCGTATTTCACCAACCGCGCAAAATCACGAATTTTAGTTTCAACCCCCGATCTTACAATGCCTTCTTTAGACTATGTACCAAGTCCGAGGCTCTGTTCGTGTACTCGCGAGGTACCCCGACAGTACTGTAGACCTCTACAGTACTGTAGCATGGCCGTATCTCACCAACCGCGCAAAATCTCGAATTTTAGTTTCAACCCCCAATCTTACAATGCCTTCATTTGACTATGTACCAAGTCCGAGGCTCTGAATCTCAAAAATGCTGTTACTAATTTGCCTGAGTGTTGGCAAGCCCACTTCAGGGGTGCCTGTGCAATGGTCATATGGTGCCACATCGCATTTCAAGAGCACGCATGACTCTGAGGGTGGCGTGATTAAGAGGGAGTGGAGGGAGCAGATGTTAGTGCATCCTGAGCTGGTGGGGAAAGTGTGTGGGGCTGCTGTGCTGACTGACTGGGCTAACAAGCATTTTGCTGTGCCATGCCATGCACAAGACACTAGTGCCAGCCACAGGCAACGTGGCCACATCATGTTTCGGCGCTATCTTGTGTTAGACGACGCTAGGCAAGCAACTGTATGCTGCATGTCTGAGGGTGATGTGGAACGCATGCATAAAGATGTGAATGGTGTTCACACCTAACGTGGACCAGCCTCAATGGGCCATGGCTGGTTGTGCGTGCAGCACGTGCATGAGTGTGCCATGCCTGCCGTGCATGAAGCCTGACACTACCACCCCACTTAAGTCCATGCCCATGTTTCAAGACACTGTGAAGGAGGTGAGGGAAGACGAAGAGTGTTATGCATTGTTGATGTTGTATCATTCCGATTTGCTGCATGATGAGGTGTGCTTTGGCAAACTGACCAACAAACACTGTGAACGATATCGCATGCACATGGGGTGGAAGAGGGAAGAGGGACGTCGGGAATTGCGTCGTTGGGTGCTGAGAGAGTTGCAAAGTGAGGAGCTGGAGGCCGAATATGCGGCGGACAATGGATATGGCTGGGTGTAAGATGCACGGGGGTCTACTTTGGAGCATCACCAGCGGCCCGTACTAATGGCGTACTAATGGCCGAGATTGTGACTGGGTGCATGGTGCATGAGAGTCAACTTTACAGCAGCACAGACGGCCCACAAAGGAGGGCATCGCACATTTGTCAAAGGGACACGTTGGTACTCCTCACAAAGAACCAATCAAGCTTGTCAACCCAGCATTTGACTTCCTGGTTGGAAAGTTAAGTGGACTGCAAAAAGGCCCACATTTTGTAAAAACTTGACATGGGGTCACGTGACACAAAATAAACTCGAGCGTCCATGCCGCGGAGCCACCGAGCGCGATAGCTGTTTCCTGATCACAGCCCCACTAAGCAGCCCATTCCCGGCACAACGCGACCCCCTCTTCCAACACCCCCGCCCGCCCCGGCACAGGTGCATATCAGCCCGAGCAGCCCGCTAGCCTCGCGCTCGTGAGCTGCACAGCTCTGCGCAAGAATCGCTGTAAAATTCTTAAAGACCGGTAAGATGTTATCAGGGGTGCAGCCAATGGCGGGGGTGACCACGTCACGAAGCTTGCGGACGGGCGGGAGGTCTTCGACGTGTGGTGCTGGTGCATAAATTCCGTACCAGCCGGGTTAGCTCTGCCCCGGGCAGTGCCCGCAACAACATGGTGCCTCAGGTGCCTCATGTGAGAGACCTCAGGTGCATTTGCATTGTAGCAGTGGTCATTCCATAGCTTAATACCTCTAGTACCGGTATTAATACCGATAGTACCCAAAACATCAGGCAGATATTACATCGGGCACGGGGCTGGCGGTGAGGCACCTCCACGCGGTGGCCCTGGTAACAATCCGCGTTGACTTCGGTCGCACGGATTGGCTAAGCTACCTCACCACCGCACCCAGCGGTATATAAATTGGGATGCAACGGGACAGCCTTCCCAGGCTTGAACGGGCACCGCTTTGTCCAGCGGAATACAAATGAGGTCCGGGTGCCGCACACGACCGCTGCGGGTCATCGAGCTGTTGTGGAGTTGTTGGCGTCGTCAAGGAGGGAGCAGAGCTACTTCAACGCGGGACGTTGGCTGACAGCTGAAGTTTGGACTTTTGGAGCCTGAACTTCAGCTTTTAGTGCGACATCCGGCGGACAAGGCTGGAATTGCTCTCGTCAACGAGGAGAAGAGATAAGGCCAGCTGCCGAGTGCACTAGTCTTTGCTCCTCTCATGCCTCTTTGTTTGCCTTGGGTGCTAGCTGTGGTCTGTGGCTACAGCTAGGGCAGCTTGATGGGGACATGTCCAGCCTGTGTCCAATGTTTGGAGGTGGGAGCAGGCCGCGCCACAGGCGGAAGCTCCTCCCTTAATGCACGCCGGTTTGTACCGGAGTAGTTTTCTTTCTTTCTTTCTCATCGGGCACGCCCTAGTTGTAGTACAACTTGTACCCGGTGCGCAGCATAACGAAGCGGTTCCAGATCCGGGCCTTGACGTGCTCAACAAGCAAAGGCATTAAGCGCAGGTCCAACGACCGGGACGTGTCAGCCGCGCCGAACATCCGCAGCTGGGCCGGGCCGCCCTCGCGAGGTCAGCATCTGGAGGGGCCGCCCCGCCGTGCCTAACCCAGGCGCCGCAGGCCAGGAGAGGGTGCTAGTGCACGACAAGTGCCTGCTGCGGAAGTGGCAGCGGCAGCACCAGCGGCAGCAGTAGTGTCACCATGTTGCGTTCGTGGCAATGGTGTTCTAAGGTATCCTTCACAGATTAGGGCGTTGTCCATCTGCCTGGGAATTGGACCCAGCCTCAGAACACCTCACCACTCACACATTTCTCACGACTCAGTTTGACCATAAGGCCATATAGTCTACTGTAATTAAAGGTGAAGGGTGCACATAGTGTCTTGATGAGATGTTAAGAAGTATCGCAGCATCAGCAGTGGTGTGGGTGCGTCAAAGAAGCATTTCAACTTCTTAGGTTTAAATTTCGCGAGTCCGGCCATCGCAACACAAAGCGCGACTGCA
This sequence comes from Haematococcus lacustris, assembly GCA_030144725.1. Lineage (NCBI taxonomy): Eukaryota > Viridiplantae > Chlorophyta > Chlorophyceae > Chlamydomonadales > Haematococcaceae > Haematococcus > Haematococcus lacustris. The sequence continues at coordinate 8,121,612 of JASKMD010000026.1, read as the reverse complement.
CACACACTTACGTTTGCTTCATCACGGCGTCATTAAGAAGGTCGAGGGTGGAGGAGGCGTGCATGGTGATATCTGCCCACAAAATGGAGGCCGGGTTCACGCCTAAGCAGTGCATCATATACATAGTCATGGACGCTCAGGACAGCCGTAGCGTGTAGCCAAGCGAGCCCTCAACATACTGACGTGCTTCGTTGAACAATCCGCAAACTGTACGAGAAATGAACCGCGTGAAACGGACACACCCCTTTTTCAAAGGGGGTTGGGAGGCCCTGACGCCAAGCTGGTCGGCTGCGTGAAGAAGCCGCGCACGAAGAAGCCCAACAGCAGGCTGCCGATCACCGCCCGCTCGCTGCAGGCCTTAACTCGTGGCTTCACAGCGTCGGCCATGAAGGCATCCCAATCAGGTGTTCCAAACATGGGGTTGGTAATATTCATGCAACTACTCTCTGAATACCGCATCGTTTTCAATAGCGTTTGTCACATTGGCATTGGCGGCTTAGTCCGCGTAATCTGACCATCAGCGCTAGCCATTGGAGTCTTTGCTCGCGTACTGCCACATGTGCCCGCGAACAAATCACATCGGCGAGACGGGTCTCCTTTGCACGGTGAGCCACATCGCTGAGACCCCATCTACCTTGCGTAGTGAGCTGGTTGTGCACAAATGGAATGTCCGGCTGACACCCAACGCGATGTCTGCCAGGCGTGCAAGGCACCTAGACGAGGTGATTGAAACATTGTTTTGCGCTTGCTTCCGCCGAATACACCTATTGGGTCGGCGCACACTGAGGTATCACCCGGCTTACACCCCCCCTCCTCCACTGTGTCCTCCACTGTGTTGCACCCGTTGCACCCACAGGAAAATGGCCACAAAATGTTTGTTCTTGACCCATTGGCGCATCTATTGAAACAAATCGCACATTAAACAGCCCATGCAACAATCAATGTAACAAGTTGAAAGTGACATCATGGTTTCCAGGCAGATTCAAGGCCATTGCATGCAACGACCCACCATGCCCGCCCCCCCTCAACCCATCATTGCAGGAGCCCAACTCATCAAGCCTGCCCAACCCCTCCCAGCTCCACCCCTCCCAACACACCCCTCCCAGCCCACCCCTACCCAGCCCAACCCCTCCCAGCCCACCCCTCCCAGCCCACCCCCTCCCAGCACACCCCTCCCTGCACACCCCCTCCCAACCCACCCCCTCCCAACCCACCCCTCCCAGCACACCCCTCCCAGCACACCCCCTCCCAACCCCTCCAAGCCCTAGGCACCACCATGAAGGGTAAGAGGCTCAGCAAGAAGAAGCGTCAACACCTGCAAGAGCTAAATGCCTCTCCCAAAGCAGGGTGTAAGTGCAGCCCTAGTGGCTTGAAAGCTCAAATGAACAAGGCACAGGAGGAGGCCATGGAATTGAGGGCACAGGTTGAGCGGCTCCACCAGCAGCTCAGTGATGCAGAGGCACATTTGCAGCAAGTGCGGGCAGATACTGAGCAGCTCCAGGCTGCTGGGTGAGAATGAGACATTGGAGCACCTGGCTGAGGAGCGCACCCATGCAATCCAGCTGCTGCAGCAAGACAAGCGCCGGCTGTCCCTTGCGCTACGCAACACTCGCCGCTGCCGTGTAAGCGGCCCCCGGCTCACCCGGCATCAGCGGCAGCTAATGAACATCCTGATGCGGCACCGGGTGTCACCAGAGGTGCTGCAGCGGTGTGCTGAGGGTGGCTATGGCATCCCGTCAGGCACTACAGCCCAGCAGCCCTGCCCGGCTCCTGACCCACCCGCGTTGACAGCCAACTTCATTCCCACGCACGGGTTGGGCAGCCCCAGACAGCTGCCAAGCGCAAGCGGTGACGCACGAGACATAGTTAGGCAAAGGTTGTAGTGGCCACCTCTCCCAACCGCACTTGCCAACTGCCTCCGTGCCACATGCCCGCAACCGCTTTCCGATCCGACTGCTACTGACGACGCGCATGCACACGTAGAGCAGCCTAAGCGACGCGGGCGGTCGTAGCGATGACTGCATGGCCCACAACGGCTCAAATTTGAACCACTAACTTTGACTCTTTGCTGTGCACGGCCTACTGAGTGCATAACTATTCTGGATGGGTGACATGTAGCTGGCTGGGTTAGCTCCATTATGAATCATCTAGCATAATATTTGGCGCAGCGAGTGCAGAGTTACAGCCGTCCTACTACCAGGGGTCGGTTTCCTGTCATTTTCTGACAGTTGGGAACACCCGAATCCCAGAGCCAGGGCTGTGACTATACGGGGTAAGTTACTAATATCCGGCTGGTAAGTAAGTATGGCCGTAAGCGATACGGGGTAAGTCCGGAACCAACCGCTTCCCGTATGTGTGAAGCCCCCTGTGACCTTCAAGCCCCACAGCAACATCAGTGTGTCGCGACGAGCGCACATCCATTGCGATGGAGTTAGGGCCACCACGCGCCACTCAGCTTGTGCACACCATGCGCCCCGTCGTCCACTGACAACGCAAACATGGCAGACACGTATTATGGTGGGCGTGCTGTGCATCAGTGGTACCAGCAGCAGGCCAGCCCAACCGAAGCAATTCACTTGTCACCCATCAGCTCAGCAGCTGATTGGGTTGCCAGTGGCCCATTGCGGTCCCTGCATGCATGCCTAGCCACCCCCACATCCACCCCCCCGCAGCCCACCGTCCACCTTGGCCCTACAACTACCCCCCCCTCCCAGCCCACCACCCCCTTCCAGCAACCGCATGGGCCTGCGGCCACCACCCCCTTCCAGCCCCTGCCTGGGCCTACGCCCACCACCCCCTCCCAGCCCGGCTTACAGCCTGGCCCTGTTCCCTCGATTGTGCTGTCAGGTCCACCTGGACCTTTGGCAGCTGCCTTGTCGGCTACCATGCCTCCCCAGGTGCTGGCGCGCTTCTTGGCATACCTGGCCAATCAGCAGGCAATTGTTGATGGCGGCGGTGGCAGCAGCAACACAGGCCTGGCGGGTCTTCAGCCTGGTGGCAGCAGCACCACAGGCTTGGTGGGTCAGCAGCCTAGTGGCAGCACTTGGTGGGCCAGCAGCCTGGTGGCAGCAGCACCACAGGCTTGGTGGGCCAGCAGCCTAGTGGCAGCAGCACCACAGGCCTGGCGGGTCAGCAGCCTGGTGGCAGCAGCAGTTTTGCCTTGACAGTCCTTCAGATGTACAACAAGCGCATGCAATACGGTGCTAGTGCTCCCCAATACTTGGCAGCGCTGCTCGACCCTCGCTACAGGCGCCTATCGCAGCACATCACACGGGAGCAGAGCAAACTAGCTGAGCAGCTCCTCATCAGGCTGGCCACGGAGGATGGCAGCGAGGGTGACCGTCCGGCTGCTGAAGCACTCAGCCAGCTGGCAACCTGGCAACAGTCAGATGTGGTGTTGTTCTCGCGCACCAGCATGTCAGCTGTGTACTTCGCCCCTCAGCTGACTACGGACCCAGTCAGGTGGTGGCAGCAGCATGGACACTTCGCCCCGGAACTGCAGACTGTGGCTCAACGGGTGTTGTGCATCCCCGCCACAGCTGCTGCGAATGAGCGGGTCTTCAGTGCCTTCAGCCACGTGTGGAGTGACAAGCGCGCCAGCCTGAATCCTCGGACGCATGTGGGTCATGGCCTACATCTACTTCAATAAGTAAGCACCGGCAGCACCATCACCGGCACCGACAGTTGCACGTGGTTGTTGCTACTCAATACCCCCTAGCCTTTCATTTCTGTTGGTTGATGCACTGTTGCTACTGCTGATGCTGCTCCGCCATGTTGCATGCGCTGCATTGTTGCGTTGTTGTGCCCTCAGGAGAGTGTTGAAGCGCAAGCCGAAAACTTTGTCGGATGCAGAGTGGGAGGAGTACGAGAGGTGGATGCGCAAGACCCCCCAGGACCAGGACCACGATCAGGACTAGGATCAGGAGGTGAGCCAAAGTAGCATGGGTGAGCCAAAGAGGCATTGTATCACACTGTGCCATCTACCTGGATGTACCACCTACTACTTCATGTCGTGCAGGTGCTGGATGGCAGCTGGCACAACGCTGACTTGTGGCGCACGACATGGGCGCCCATTCATTGCATGCATAACTTCATCGCATGCATGAGAAGAGGAGGGTTTTGGGGATTAGTAGCCCAGCGGCTCAGCAGGTGTTGTCACAGTGCAGACCTGCTTAGGCACGTGAGACGTTGATGCTTATGCAGATGGTTGGGTGCAACGTGCTAAGTACTAAACACTCGGAAGCAGATAGGCTCGATGAGTAAACGAGTTTGGAGGAAACAGGTGAAGCAGGGTTGGAGGAAGCAGGGAAGGCGGAAGGGGAGAAGCGAAAAAGATGTTTGCATGGACCCCCTTACGGCGGAACTTACAGATCGGTTAGGCGGAACTTACGCGTGTGCTTACTGAGCTACGGTAAGCAATGTAAGCGTATCCGTAACCCGTAACCCCGTATCGCACAGGCCTGCCCAGAACTCATGTGTAGCCAGTCCATGCAGTCATGCAAATCTGGACCTGAGACATCCTTGACTACGCCCTAGTCTGTTCCGGAGACCTTTCAAAACTATTAACCGCTACAGCCTCACGCTACATCTTGCGGCACATGCTCGGTCAGCTGAGCGGAACGTATTGTCCCTAACGCGGCAGCGCGGGTCTCGCCTGAAGCCTTGCTATTGCGCTGTGCCTCGGTCTGTTCGGGTTGTGCTGCCTCGTCGCGGTCAAATATGTCGAAGTCGGGGTCCTCCGGCACTGCTCTAGGCCCACCCACACCGGTTCGTCACTTCTTCCTCGCCATAAACAATAGCAACGCGAGGCAGCTACGTATACTAAGGAGTTTTCATGTTTGTCACACACATGTCGCAATTCAACGCAATTCAACGCCCCGACGGCTATACAGCGGAAGCCGACGCCTGCATACGAAGCATGTCACAGGCTGTGCAAAGAGCGTGGAATGGAATAACCTGGCTCCAGCGTGCACAATTCGTGGTGGGGATTGTGTGCGCGTTTGCTGCTGCCGTGCAGACGGTGGGTTGCACTTGCAAGCAAATGGAGCATTACTCTGGCTCACAGTTACTAATACCTGAAGCGACACACAGGTTGATGTGATGTATTTGAGGCCAGAGGAGTACAGAGAGCGCTGGGACGAGCGAGATGACATGTTGCGAGCTCGGCACCTTGAGATGCTAATGCTGGGCAAAACTGATGGCTACTGGGAGCAGCTCAGATACGGCTTCCTGGAGAGAGCGGCAGCCCCTGCCAAAGATGCAGCCCCAACAGGCATCACCGCACCTGGCACAGCTAGTGTAAAAGGCCTCCCATCGCTCATTGCGGTTGGAGAGAGTAAAGCGGTTGATCACAGCATGGCCATTCCAACTCAGACTGCCAGCCTCCCAAACAAGCCCTACAGGTGGTCCTGGCCCTTGTGGTGACTCAGTGCCTGGCCTTTCACACCATGCTGCATGTGGCCACACAGGCTGCTGTTCACAGCCTGGCATGCACAGGGTCTTGCCTGGGCAAGCTGAGCAGTGTGCCAGTGCTAGGCGTGGTGGCGTTTCAGGGTGGGCAGGGCGGGGTCCAGCACTAGGGTGGTTGACACGCGGCCCATCAGGCTGCCTAGGCTGCTGTGCACGCTGGGCACCTGGCCAGGCAGCCGGCAGCAGGGCAGGCAGCGCAGTCAGGGGGAGGCTTGGATAGATGCAGCCAGTGGTCAGATGGCGCAGGCAGTGACGTAGGCAGACGGCAGGAGTCAGTAGCAGGGGCTGGGCATGTGGTTGGGTCGAGGCTTTGGCTGAGACCAGGTGCAGGCTGGGTGTGACGATTGATGGGTCAGGGCGAGAGCAGTGGGGTTTGAGCTGCAGCAGGGTATGGGCAGGGCCAGAGCGGTTTGGAAGGAGGTGTTGGCTGGGCGTGGTCGTGTGAGTATGGTGAGCAGCAGGGTTAGGACTGCAGCAGGGCGGCTGTATTGTGTGTTGCTAGTGGCGGCCACTGACTTGGTATCCGCATTTATACTTCTACATGACCCCTTCCCCACCCCTCACCCTCCCACCGCAACCTACCCTGTCCTCACAAGATGCCACGCCAGCCCAGCCACCGCCAGTGCGGCTGCCACCAGGCCACGACACCTCCAGCATACCTCAAGTCTAGTGCAAACAATTACTGTTGGTCATCACGAAGTGGCAGAGCGTCACAGTCTGGGCGCACCTCCAGCCCCACCTGCTGCGCAGGAGCGGGACGCCCCAGTGTGCTTGGTGCAGTTTGCTGTGAGAATTCAACCATGCTTGAATGCTTGCATGCATACGTATGACTGGCTTTTGTCGATGGGTTTGTTTGCAAGGCTTGGGTGCTGCCAGTGCGAGACGGTCAGGCGGGAAACTCATCATTTAGCTCCATACGAAGGTGAAAGCGCACGTTGACATTGCATTGACATTGCTCTACCTGCGTGGAGGCGGATGGCCTCTGATGGCCTCTGATGGCTAGGAAGCTATGAAATAGCTAGGAAGCTATGAAAAACATGGGTTACAGGAAACAACCAGTGCACAACGGAAACATTACTTGAACACATGCCCGTGTTGTGCTTAACACACCACATGAAACACCATGGCAAACTAGAAGTTGCAGCAAAAGACACAGTTCTGGTTTTGTAGCACCCCACTCCCCTCTGATGCGTAGCTGCGTACCATAAATGTGAAGCCAGGCAATTCCTGTAAAGTGGTCAACAAAGGTAGCGCAAACTCCCAAAATGCACAGCGCAGACAACCCATTGCATATACCATGTATGCCAATGTGCGCTTTGTTGATCAAGCCTTGCTGATGCGGCCATGATGACGCACTCATACTGATGGTGATGTCATGTCAATGTTCATGTCTGCATGACTTGCTGTTCATAAGTTGCACGGCACGCATGTTGAGCTGCCCACATTACGCAAGTAGGTTTCCATTGTGTGGCTGCTATAGCCCTTCATCATTGACTCCCAATGTATTTGCGGACAAGGTTCATACACCTCATTGTTTCCTATCAGTCAGTTCATGCAAAAAGCATAGGCAACAATCCACACTAGTGTGCATATTGTGCCTCCCACCTCCCATTACTCCTTGTTCATTAAGCTGCTCCTGCTGCTGCTGCTCCTGCTGCTCCTGCTCCTGCTCCTGCTCCTGCTCCTGCTCCTGCTCCTGCTCCTGCTCCTGCTCCTGCTCCTGCTCCTGCTCCTGCTCCTGCTCCTGCTCCTGCTCCTGCTCCTGCTCCTGCTCCTGCTCCTGCTCCTGCTCCTGCTCCTGCTCCTGCTCCTGCTCCTGCTCCTGCTCCTGCTCTCTGCTCTTGCTCTTGCTCTTGCTCTTGCTCTTGCACTGCTCCCGCTCCTGCATCCACCCCTCCATGTTCTATCGGCTGCCTTGGCTCCTGCTCCTGCTCCCGCTCCTGCCTATGTGCTAGACAGGTCGATGAAGAGGATGGAGCCTGGGTCACTGCTGCCCGGCACCCCAGTGCCTGATGACAAGGCCTCCGCCTGGACCCCGCCTACTGCCGCCACCTCCATGCTCTGGTCAGCCTCCCCATGCACATCCTCCATGAATAGCTCCATGAGTTCGGTGGTGTTCTGCTGCATGTGCATCAGCACCACACCCTGCACAGCATGCCCCGCTTTGCCCACCTGGCTGCTTGCCTGGGTCATCGCCTGAGCTGGGCTGTGGTTGCCTGGGATCCAGCACTCGCTGTTGACCAGCAGCCAGTCCGACTCTGGGCAGACAGGGCGCGTCCATAGGGTAGCAATGCAGGCTGACTCAGATACAGGCCTGGGCTGTGCTGTGGGTTTGGGGAGCTGTGTGCGACTGCCAGACCCCTTAGGCAAAGGCTGGTAGAGTGGGCCAGGCATGCGGGTCGCCCAAATACGGCGTGGGCCAGGGGGGCGATGGACCAGGGAGTGCAGCACGCTCAGCACCGCAGCAGCGTCCGCGGGTGTCCTTGCGTTGGGTCCTGCAAGCTGCACTAAAAGTGCGTCGGTTGGCGCGAGCCCGGTTGGCTCTGAGGCACCGGGCAGCATGAAGACGTCAGGAGTGCTGAAGGGATGCCGCGATCGCGGCTGCGGTACAGGTTTGAAGTCTGGATTATCAACGGCAACGAGCGGGTTTGACGGACATGCCTGCATTGATGGGCATGTGATGCTGCGGTAGTAAGCTGCACAGCACGCGATCCATTCACGACACTCACAGCGTGGCAAAAGCTCCCGCACGGCGCGGCAAAGTTCAGCCGGAACTTCGCAGGATGCAAGTCATGTCGATAGAGAAGTGACGGCGGGCTAGCGCGCAGCCATCAATGCCGCGCAGCACATACAGGCAGCATTGATCTGTACCACCATAATATATAACTGCCTATTCATGCGTCATTCTTATCCGCACTGCCGCTACTGCCGCGCAAGATCTGGCTTTTCGCCCTCATCCACGTCCATGGTGCTATTCAGTGGCGAATGTGGGTGCCGCATGTGTGGAGCGACTTAAGGTCCTCGGACGAGGTACGAGCCGCACACTCAGCCGCAACACTGAGCAATTTGTTGGCTATACGCTAGGGATTGTGAAGTCAGTGAAGATATCTAATCGTATTGCCACAGTAATTTTGAAAACCAGCTGTGTCTTGTAAAGATTTTAGAGACTGGGGGTCAATCTAGAGCCAGAAGACAGGAGACAAGGTTGGCTCAAGCTAAGCTGTGAACCTCCACAATCACAACACATACTGCAACCCTTCACAATACGCTGCATTCCATAATTAGATAAATTTCAAGCATGCGGTTACCTACCGTTGATCAAAGGCAAGGGCACAGCAAGCTGGGTGCACCAGAGTTAGCAGACGCTGCATGAGTTGCATGCTTCCCGCCTACATGCGCTCACACACCCTTTGCACCTGCGACACCATCTGGTATATGTTCCTGTGTGGCAGTTTCATTTTGCCAGGGCTAGGGTTAAGGTCAGGGCCAGGGTCAGGGCCAGGGCCAGGGCTAGGGTTAAAGGTCTAGGACAGTTGGCGTGCATCAAGGGAGGAGCTCCCGCCTGGGGTGCGGCCAGCTCCCTCCGCCTAACCTGGATCCCTGCTCTGAGTCAGTAGCTGGTTTGGGCAATGCTGTCTGCACTGATATCTGCAGAGCGCTGTATGGAGGTTGTAACCTAAGCTGGCAAGTTGATGACCCCCACCCCTCACACTACACACCGTGTACTGCACATTTTGTACTGATGCCTGCTGGTGTGTGGGGGCGGCTGCTGCTCCCCCCTGACGCCTCATGCCCCTGATGCAGTCCTGGCCGGATCCCACTGGCTGATGTGAGGAGCAGTGTGCAGCAGCTCCAGCAGCCGCCACCCAGGCTGCTGCGTCAGCAGGAGGTACTGCGCATTGCCAGGGGTGCGCTGCACAGCCACCCGGCCATGGCTCAGGCTGAGGCACAGCCGTGCACGCAGCAGCAGGGGCAGGCTGTGCAGCTCCAGGGGCGTCAGGGGCACCAGCTCCTGGAAGCCCGCCTGCATGCAGCACACAGCAACAACTGTACTCTCTCACACACACACACACACACTTTGCATGGCTGCTGGCTCAAGCCGGCTCAGGGGCAAAGCAGACCACCATGGCCACCGCCACCCATCTGCCATACTATGGTAGGTCACCGTGCCGTGCCGCACTTGGTCTCAGCATTCAACGCCCATGTGGGACCACCCTCCTCACCCTGACCCCGACCCTGACGCTGTCCCTGATCCCGACCCTGCCCCTGTCCCTGATACTAGCCTCCTGCCTCATACTAACCATCATCACACGGGTCAGTGTGACCGTGCTGTGTGAGACGGGAGAGGGGCACACTCAGCCCAGGTGTCACGGCCTAATGGCAGCAGCTGCAGGCCCAGACCCAGGCCCTGCCTGCAGCGCACCCAGGTGACAACCAGCCACCCACCAGCACTCGCCAGCCTGCCGCAAACACAGCCTCTATGCTTGATGGTGCCTGACCCAACCCCTGCGCCACACCATCAGCAGCTGCTCAGCAGCTTCTCGCCGCCACGCCATGGCAAGATGGTGCAGGCCTCAGTTCTAGAGGTTTGAGCATCCAGGCAGGCAGGGCTCTGGGGCACAGCATGTGCATCAATGACATGGCCCTAGTTTGATTTGAGCCGACATCTGGCTTTGTAGGACAGGCTGTGGGACAGGCTGCCTTTGCTAGGAGCGAGTGCATGCGCTCATGCGCTCATGCTGGTGGCCCTGAGTCTCTGCAGCATCGCCATGTTGGGGAAATGTCATGCCTCCACGATGATGGTGATGGTGATGGTGATGATGGCGTCCCACTAGCAGCATATCTAATTGGTTTGACGGTGTTATGTGTTGCAGCAGCGTGCAGCAGGCTAGCAGTGGAGTACTCTCCCTCTGACAAGGGCTGTGCTGCCCACAGGGCCAGTGAGGTGGTGACAATCGAGGAGACCATCCGCACGAGGAGACCACCCGCACGCCTGGCGCTCCAGTTACTATCACCATGATACCAATGGCGCGATTGCCGATGGAGCGTGGCGAGGCGAGACAAGGCTCCATGTGGCTCGGTTGTGGGGCGGTTAAAGGGACATGGAGACCTTGCCATCTCGCCTCGTCGCCTCACCTCGTCATTAGAATCGCGCCCTACACCTCACCCTCACCCTAACCCTAACCCCCACCCACACCCTCACCCCCACCCTCACCCCATGACCACAGGCTGTGCCGCATGCCGAGCAGCCCCCGCAGCCCCCTGCAGCCACCAGGGCTGCCCCCTTGCATGGCTGGCTGGCCCTATGCCCCCACCACTCTGCCGTCATGACAGGCCGGGCTAGTCATGACAGGCCCCCTGGCCGGCCCACCTGCTGGTCCGAGGGAGGGAAGAGAAGGGAGGGAGGGGTGCGGTCTGGCGGCGGCACCAGCTGCAGCATGGCGTACAGCATGGCGATGGCCACCTCAGACACCCGCCAGCTATAGCAGCAGTCGCCAAAGTCGATAAGGCCAGCCGCCTGGGGGGCAGCAGGGCCGCATGACTCTGGCAGGCTGCAAGGCTCTGACCAGGTCCTGCCTCCCTCCTGCCCTCCCCTCCCCCCACACACACACCCCTCTCCCCCTTCCATGCCTGCCACCCCTCCCCTCCCCCCGCCCCTCCTTCCCGCACCCTCTCACACCCATGCCCGCCCCCCCTCAGCCCCCTTTTCACCCACCCTTCCCCTCTCACCTTCCTCTCCCCTCCCCTCCTCCCCCCCCTCTCACCTCCCTGCCATCCTGACTCATCACGATGTTGTTTTCATTTGCATCTGAGTGGCACAGCTGGCAGGGCAGCTGCTGCAGCAGCGGCCCCGCAGCCTCCTGGTCATGCATCCAGTCCAGCAGCAGCTGCCTGAGCCAGCACAGGGCAGAGCACAGCACCGAGCTCACAGCGTCACCACCCTCACCCCTGGACCCACATGGAGCCAGCATGGGAAACCAGGGCGGGCGCCTGCCATGCATTGCTGGCCCCAGCCCAGCCCAGTGCTCCAGCATGGGTGGGGATGAAGTATGAATGAAAGACTACGCCCTTGCCGCTTGGGCTGCATTGCGGGAGGAGAGTAGCCTCAAGGCATGCCCTTGCTACCAGTTGCTGCCAGGGGTGGCATGCGTGTCACACATAACCCCAGCTCATGCTCATAACCCCAGCTCATGGCACAGCCCTGGCTGCATCCCGTGTTGATTCCTCCTGTCAGCAGCAGCCTGGAGTGTGGCATGCGGCGGTGAGGAGCACAGACGCTGCGCGGCGCCTGGCTAGGCCCCGGCCCTGCTGGACGTGGTCTGCAGGGGAGACAGGCGTCATGCTGCGCACCAGCCACACAGCTCAGGCAGCCACCTCCCTGCACCATCAGTGCAGTTGATGCTGGTCCCCTGTGCTGCTAGAGCCTGTGTGCGGCCAAGGCTAGGCCCCAGCTCATCTGGTCTTGTTCTCAAGCAGCTCTTCTTCAGTCGAGTTGATGCTGGTCCCCACACAGGTCAGGGCCCAGCCCAGGCTCCTGCACGCTCCTGCCCCACCCTCAGCTGACATGCCACCCTCCTATACACGCAGCATGGACAACCACTGCATCACTCACGTCTGACCCGGGCTAAGTCCCTGGACCTGCGGCAGGAGGCGCTGCACAGTGGGCAGTGACGTGTGGCAGTGCCAGGCGTGGTGGCGGTTGAGGGCGGGCAGGGCGGGGCCCAGCGCCAGGGCGGATGACACGCGGCCCATCAGGCTGCCTAGGCTGCTGTGCACGCTGGGCACCTGGCCAGGCAGCCGGCAGCAGGGCAGGCAGCGCAGTCAGGGGGAGGCTTGGATAGATGCAGCCAGTGGTCAGATGGCGCAGGCAGTGACATAGGCAGACGGCAGGAGTCAGTAGCAGGGGCTGGGCATGTGGTTGGGTCAAGGCTTTGGCTGGGGCCAGGTGCAGGCTGGGTGACGATTGATGGGTCAGGGCGAGAGCAGTGGGGTCTGGGCAGGGAGGCTGGGGGGCAGTGCAGGCAGCAGGCCCTGGGACTCCCACCTGGGGCACCTGGGCCATCAGCTTGCCTGGCAGCCATTGCAGGCAGCGCACCGCATGCACCGTCCTGCTCATGCAAGCACCTGGACCGCCCTGTGTTCCCCTGCTGCTGCTGCTGCTGCTGCTGCTGGCTGCTGGCAGGTCAGGTGGTGGTGGTGGTGGTGGTGGTGCTTCTGCTGTAGCAGGCTGGGTCAGGGAGGCGTGAGAGGTGTTGTGTGCATGCAAGGAAGCTGCACCAGGGCGATGTGCTGGCCGAAGGATGTCACACTCCTGCCATTGCCTGACTTGGCCACGCTGGCTGCCAGCTGCTTGTCCCCACCCCCTGGCCCTTGCAGGCAGGGTGCAGGGGTTGGGGCTGCGTGCTCTGGGTGGGGGCAAGCAGCCAGTGGCAGGGGTAGGCTGCACTGGATGCCATGGGCTGCTAGGTGGAACATGACGCTGTGCTGGGCCTGCATGCAAGCACAGGTGGCCAGCGCTGCCCACTCCTGCTAGGGGGTTGGGGTGGAATGGCGAGAGATGAGGGGAGAAGGGGGCCAGGGGGCAGGGAGGCAGGGATAAGGGGGTCCCATGGCATGTTGAGCATGTACACCTTCAGGCTTGCCATCACCATCTTAAGCAGAGTGAGAGAGGCAGGAGGTAGGATGGCCTCCACTGACGCTTGTTGGGGACAAGAAATTGGAGGGGTGGAGGGTGAAGGGTGGGTATGTCAGTCGCTGTAACCCTGCCTTTACCTTGAAGCTAGCCTGATGGTGGTGGCCATCAGATCCCTATGCAAGCCATGTACCATGCAATGTGGGGTAGCTGCACAGCAGGCTGGTTGCCCACCTCAAGGGTAGCCACATGCGCTGTGTCGCGTGCATTGTGCACTTTCAGCACGTACTCATTGCATTTGGGCCTGCAGCCAGACACGTGCTACAGCCTTAGTGCACTGCGAGCAACGTCGCCGCTTGTGGGCTGCTGGTAACAGGGGGCCGGTGTTCAGAGGCCGACCGAGTGGCGAGTTTGCAGCTGTCGCACTACGCACTCTTACGCATCACCGTTCGGGTGAAGAGGCACGAACGTAGTAGTTCACATCATCGTAGGAGTCCAGCTGTCGCACCGATGCGCAGTCCGGCTGAATGCCAAACAATTCTTGAACGAGGTAACACGCTTCTTCTGCAGCAACATGAGGGCGATGCCAACCAATGTCCGCCTCAGCGTTGTTCGTCAAGGTCGCCATATCATAATCTTTCACGGAAAAGACGGTCTATTGCTGCATATAATGCGGTGGTTGCGTCGTGGACCTGGGCACTCGTTACTAAGAGATATGTCTCCTGAATGTGAACGGCGAGTTACACTGACTGTGTGAGACTGCCGGTATAAATCCTAGGAAACTTGCGTTGTGTGTACACTTCAACATGTTCACTGACGAGTTATGGGACCCAGGCAAATCTGTCATGAATATAATGGCGCACGAGGTGCATTCGCAAGCACCCGGCTCCGAGGCGAGCACTTCCTCTGGGTTCCAACTCTTGCTTTATTTTGGTGTGGCATGAGGGCTGTGGGGTTCAGGAGTTGCTGCATATAATGCACCCTCAACCCATGGCAAAACTATCGAATCTGGCGACAGCGGGTGTGTTGCCAGGAATGCGTTCCATGACCATATTACCAGCGGAGGGAGGGAAGGAGGGGGCGAGGGGGAGGGGGCAAGATGGTGTGGCTGAAGAAGACTCATTTCATTGGTTGCACAAGAGAATACTTGCTACATTACTTCCCCCTCATCTCCACATCTCTGGCCAGGGTTCATGTTACACAAATGCGCCACAGCGTTGCTAGCAACCAACAAGTAGTCACGAAATTCACCCACCCACACTGGCAGGCGAAAGCCATATCATGAGGACGATGACCCACCCACCCACGCATCAATGGAAACAACGCGAATTCAACTACCCCATCACGCTGCATGGGAGGAAGCAACCCAGTTTTGGCACCCTCAAAGCAATCAGCACCCATTGGCATCACCCGCACGTCAACATCGACAGGTTCGCAGTTCAGTATAAAGGACTCCTTTCCCTAATGAACACTGGGCTCTATGCTCATCTCCCACTCACACCCTGCCACCCCCTCTGGTGCAGGCTGCTGCTGCTGCTCCTGCTGCCGCTGCTGCTGCCGCTTGCCTTCTCCAGGGCCCCTACCACAGCTTGCCATACCAGCACCTCCTCCACCTCCCCCACAGGAGGCATCAGTTGCGTGACAGCCTGGTCCAGCCTCCTTGTCCTTCACTAGGGCCTCCATTTGAGCTGGACCACTAGGGATCACAAGTGGCCACTAGCGGGAATACTGGCGCCCCACTGGCACCCCGCAGCTGCAGCCTGGTTCGCCAGTTAGTGATAACACCCAGTTCAGCTTGGTCCAGCCAGGACCCCTGACTCCGACAACAGCTGGCACTGCCCCTCAAGTTGTCTGTGCAGCGGAGCAGGGGAATGGAGAGGAGGGGAGGGGGTGCAGCTGTGAAGATGGCGTTGGGAACCCCCACCCGCTGCCGTGCCTCAGCCACCCATTTCCTCCCAGCCCACCCAGCTCCTCCCCTGGCGTGGGGAGTATAGGGTCGGCTGCAGGGAGTGGCGGGGAGCGCCTGGTATAGGTCAGAGCAGGTCAATGGCCAGTCACCACGGCCACCTGGCGACCCAGTACCGTGACTGTGCCCCGCCCCTCAGCATCAAGGTTCACATCCACACCTGCAGTGACAGGCAGTGAGCATGCGGGCGGGGCAGCAGGCAGTGAGTAGGTGGGCGGGGCAGCAGGCAGCCGAGCATGACAGGCCTGGAGGCAAGGCACGAGGCAGGATGCAGGCAGGGCGAGGGGAGGCAGCAGGCGGCAGGGTGGGGCGAGCGTGTCAGCAGGGTTGCAAGGGCTGGAGGACCCGTACTGGGTACTGTCAGTGAGTGGCTAGGCAATAGGTGGCAGCGCTGGGTGGGCAGACATGGGCTGGTGGGCAGTGAGGGCTGGCTGTGGGGGGGAAGGGGAGGGTAGGGAGGGTAAGGGGGTGCCGTTTGCCTGGTGCCTGACCTGCGGGGGCGATGACACGCACTGGGCCCTTTGGGGGTGCCGGGGGCAGGGCAGGGAGGGTGGGCAGGGCGGGGAGGGGGCCAGGGCCGGTGGGGCTGCTACCAGTGGCTGCTGGCATGGGGGATGGGGAGGGGGAGGAGGGGGAAGAGGGGGAGGAGGAGGGGGAGGGGGAGGGGGATTGCGCTGAGTTCTGGGTCAGGTGGCGGCCACTCTGCAAACCAAACAAGATGTGGTGCAGGCGGCGTCCCACACGCACATCCACGCCACCCCTGCGCACGCCACAGTGTTCAGCGGGCAGTCAGCCCCCTCCCCTCGGGTCTTCCCCCTCCCCTCGTAAACCTCGTTAACCTCGACACAACCTCCTAGCAAGCCGTGCATGTCATCACCACCGCCGCCGCCGCCGCTACCGCCACCACCACCACCATCACCATCACATAGCAATTTCCTGTTGCCTTTGCTGCAACACCCCTCCTTACACACCCAGCCATACCCCACACAGCCACACAGCCACACAGCCACACACACATCCCTCACACACACAGACACAGCCATACCTCATCATCCGCCTGCTTCCTACATTACCATCAAGCTACATCCATCCCCTACACCAACAACAGACTGTTGAAGATGTAACCCCCTTGACAGACCCCCTGCATGATGCCGCCGCTGCACCTCTCACCCCTTCGTCAGGTGGATCAGTCAGGCCTGACTGCGACTGGTAGGCGACCCACGCATAGCTGTAGGAACCCCTTCTAGCAGCTGGTGCTGTAGCTGACCATGCTGCAAGCAAGGCTCTGCAGTAGGCTCCACTAGTCTGGGCCGGGGCTGTGCCCGCTGAACCCAACCTCTGAACTGTGATGGTTGCAGTGTGAGGCGACCCAGGCTGTCAGCCCGTCAGGCCGACAGCCCACTGCGGCAGCAGGCCACTGGGCCCTACCCCTTGACCAGCATCCCCGAGCCACTCACCCTGGGTTGACCACCACACTGGAGAAGGGTCCAGAGTAGGTGAAGCCAGTGCTGGGGCTGGGGCCAGGTGCAGGGGAGGGGGAGGGGGAGGAGGAGGGGCTGGGGGAGGGCTTGGGGCTAGAGGGGCTAGGGGAGCTGGGGGAGGAGGGGCTGCCCACGCCGCCGTTCACGCTCACGCCCCTGCACACAGCCACAGGCGTATCAGTAGGGGGGACAGCAGGGTAGGGCACAATGGGGTCGCTCCCTGGTGCCCCATGTTTCATAAGGGGCTTCATGGGCTTGCTGCAGCCTGACCAACATGTTCGAACATGCTCTGATCTCCCTCCAAATAGTTTAAACCCCTCCCACCCCCTCTCAGGCTGACTTACGGTGCGTTGACGGTGAAGCCGACCTGGTGCAGGCGGCGCCCCGCATCCCCATGTAAGACACCCCTGTAAGACAACCATCCCAACGAAGACCCCCTCATGCCGGACTGCCCGTTAGTAATCCTGGTCATGACGCTTGTCTACTCCCTGCTGTCCTATGTTGCAGGCACCCACAGGAAAAGCTGATGCGCGGCTACCCAGTTCTCGCTACGCCACTTACGTGCCAGCGGCAGCAAGCGTCCGCGTGGGTTCCGCACAGGCAAAAAGCGGGCCTGCGTCGTAATGTGAAGTAAGGGGGCGTAAGGGCATCAGAAGCTGAGGGGCATCAGCCCTCCATCGGGACCCCCGTCCCGTCAACAAGTTCCCTCTGCACGACGCGCTATGCGGTGTATCCAGCAGGCGTGGGCGAACCGAGGTCAATGCACAGGCAACTGGCCTGATGAAAGGCCTGTGGGGCCCACCAAAACCTCGCGTGCCGCACCCACCTGGTACGCACAGTGCCAGAATGCATAGTGTGGATGTCAAGACCGCGATGGCTCGGCTCGGATGTGAAAGAGCCGACATCATATTTTGTTCTATCTTGCAATAGAACGGACTAGGGAATAGAGCGTAGTACTGAGATTGTGGCCGACCGAAACCGAGACAGCAGATATAGTTGCGTGAACTGACTCACTCTTGGACCTCCGTAGAAACTAAACAAAAGTATGTGGGATCTGCGCCGTGGGATCCGTGCTACTTCGGAGTCGGATTGCTGCGCGACTCAGTGCAGCTGTGCTAGTCGTGCTAGTCATGTGCCATCGTGACGCATGGTGTGCAGCGATACGTCGTAGTTGACACAGCGTTTACGCGGTGCGCAGGACGGTAGGTAATACTGACTTCTTGGCAGCGTGGGGCATTGAACTGGTGAAACACAGCTCGATGCTGACCCGGGGTGATAGTCGGACCGGGAAGCAAAAGCCGGGCGAGTGGAGCAGGAAGCAAAGGTAAGACGTTGCACTTCACTGCCGAGCGCAGTAGGCAGGCTGTGCTAAGATACTCCAATTTTCAATAACCAATGCTTCGTCAACACACACCGCTTTACAGCCCCATTGTCCCTCACTAGGGCCTCCATTTGAGCCGGACCACTAGGGACCACTAGTGGCCACTAGCGGGAATACTAGGGACCACTAGTGGGCAATAGTCGCCCGACTCAAGTGGTGCTGATGGGCTGTGTGAAGTATACCCATTGCACATGGGCATGGTGCATGAGTGCCTCCTACCTATACTATTGCCTGACCACGAGGGCTATTGTATTGAGTTGGCTTGAAAAACATGCACTGATTGAAAGCTGATGACAGCTCAAAGTGGGGGTCACACACTACTGTGCCTCAACAGGCTGCAGCTGCTGCTCCTCGACCTTGGGTGGCTTGTCTCGCACTCGCTTGTACCCATGCTCAGGGTACTCCTTGCCCTTGGCTGGCAGCTTCCCCTGCTTTGGCCACCAGCACAGCTCCAGCGGGGGCCACCTGCTCTCCCCAATGCGCTGCATGTTGAATGCGGCATCGCAGTCCATGTCCAGCCACCCGCCTGGCTGTGGTACTGGCTTTGCCTTGGCAGCCTTGCCCTGCTCAGCCTTGGTGCGCTTGCTGCGCTTGGTTGGCGGGGGAGTGCTTGGCCCTGGCTCTGAGGCTGCTGGCTGTGTGGCCTCCTGGCTGCTGCATGGGGCCTGGGGGGGGCACTACCGGGCACTATTCCAAAATGGCTGTGTAATTTCCGCATTACACGAACCGTTTGTACTGTTCATGTACGGTACTGTACGTTTATGCCTTTGCGGGCATTGAGCAATATCGTTTCCCAGCCACCAACACTCCTTTCCACGATCCCTTTAACAATACCGCTTTACAGTTACGCAAAAGTTACCACTCTACACCTCTTTATCGTGCACGCCTTGCATAACATTGGCTACATGCAAACTCTACATTGCATTCGCAGATTCATGCTCGCTACTTCTCATGTACACCCTCTTCTCCCCCTCAGACGCCTCACACCTCCTCGCCATGAGCATCACCAACCAACCCGGCCCCCTCCTGCTTCGCCTTCTTCCGCTTGATCCTCATTGCGGGCCGCGCCATGTCCAAGCGCGGACGGGTCCCTGGCAAGCCTAGCAAGCTGGCCACCCCTGAGCTGCTTGTTGTGGAGGCGGCGCTGCTGAAGCCGGATGACGCTGTCACCAAAGACTTCTCCGTTGATGCAGCTACAGGCAAGGCACCGCTCCCGCGCCCCTGCTGTTCTGCAGAATGTCGCACAGATGGCGCTGCATGACGGGGGGACTTGGAAGCTAGGGTGAAGCTGACACGCTGCGAAGAGGTGTTGGACCTGACATGGCCGACATCTTGGATATAACCCAGCTGCCGCAAACGGATCTGCAATTGTGCAGCGGCTGCTTGTTGTTCTGGGGTGCTGTCGCTTCCTCGCGTGGCCGCCACGCTCTCCCGCAGGTCAGTTAGGAAAGGGACGCGCGAGTTCCCGACACCCGGCCGGCTGTCCATGCTCGCGTCAGCTAATCGCATTGGGTCAACACCTTCATTCAACGGGGGGTAGCACATTGCTTCACGCACATCGTCGTTACTTGTAGCAGCTGTGGTATGGTGAGCGGCAGCTGACCGGCGTTGCGCAACGCCAGGCGTGATGGGGATGTTTGCTGAATGCAGAATCTCAGAGCCGGAGTTGACCGTAAATGGCGAGGTGCTGCGAGCCGCATGACGAGAGCCAGATGCAGCTGAGGCTGTAGGCACCCTCGTCGCCGTAGCACTTGCGACCTGTCCCGACGACATTGAGGGACCTGCAATTGTTGCGGCGAGCTTTTGGCCGCCGCGCTTGTCACCACCTTCGCCCCTCGCCCCACTCTCACTCTCACTCTCGCCATCGTCGCTGCTGCTGAGGTCGGCGATGTTCATGGTGCTCAGCACGTGCGAGGCGAGGCGTTGCGGTAGTGCATCCGCCAGCGGTCCGTGTAGCAGCGCCTGCACCTGGGCCTCTCCCGGCATTTCTAGGTGCTTGCCACCAGATCCTCCCAAGCCCGCTTGATGGCCGGCACCGCCCACATGCTGCTGCTGTGAGCCAGCCTGGTGCCCCGGGCCACTGCTCAGCTCCTTGGGCGGAATTTCCCCAGCAGGAGCTGCAGCCCGGTGCTGTGCCATGACCTCCCTGCTAGCCCCATGCTCGGCCAAGCTGCTGAGGGCAAGTCCCATCCCCTGGGCAGGGACAACGGAGGAGGGAGCTGCTGGTAGAGAGTGCAAGGCTTCAGTGTGACTAGGTGAGGTCTCATGGCCGGCATGCTTCATCATCTGGCTCAGCAGCCCTTCATGGGGGTGAGGGTGAGAGGTGGGGAGGTGGGGGAGAGGGGCGCGAGGGGGGCTGGATGCTGGGCTGGTGGCAGCAGTGGCAGCCATGACAGCCGTGGGCGTATGGGAGGTGATGACGGGAGCGAGGCTGGGGGAGGGTGTGGCGTGGGGGCAGTTGGGAAGGGCTGGTGCAAGAAGTGAGCTAGCACTCGCCGCTGTGGCTGGTGGCTGGTGGCTAGGGGTGGCAGCAGTGGGAGGTGCAGGGGGGAAGGGTGGGAGGGAGGAGGGGAGGGGAGGGAGGGTGGGTAAGGGTGGGCTGTCAGGGTGAGTTGGGGCGGCTGGGTGGGGGTTCATCTCCCCCTCATGGCCAGCTTGCTCAGCGCCGGCCTGGCCAGCCCCCCCTGGCCCCAGGCTAGCCAAGTCGGGTGAGCCAGCCGCCCCTCCGACCCCCTCCTCCCAGCGGGTGGCAGCAGGGGTGTTGGCGTGGCTGGTGGCAGGCGGCTGGAGGCGTGAGACCGCAGCCACGGTCAGCCCACTGCCCGGGTGAGAGGGGGGGGCAGTGGGCGACGCTGCAGGGCCCCCGGGGGGGAAGGCAGCTGGGATAGGGTCAGGGTCAGGGTCTGAGCTGGGGTCAGGGTCAGGGTCTGGGCTAGGGTCAGGGTCAGGGTCAGAGTGAGAGTGAGAGTGAGAGTGAGTAGCTGAGGGGTCCAGTAGGGTTGAGAGGGGAGGGGGCCCACAGCACAGGTCAGACCCTCCTGCCTGCTGCCCTGCAAGTGGGGGAAGCTGCTCATCCTGCTCCTCCTGCTCCTCCTGCTCCTCGCCCTTCCCCGCCCCCTCCTCTGCTTTGACCTGCTCCCGCTCCTGCTGTTGCTGCTCCTGCCCCTCCTGCTCCTCCCCAGTCCCAACCCCCTCCTCCTCCT
The DNA here is from genome assembly GCA_030144725.1 of Haematococcus lacustris. Taxonomy (NCBI): domain Eukaryota; kingdom Viridiplantae; phylum Chlorophyta; class Chlorophyceae; order Chlamydomonadales; family Haematococcaceae; genus Haematococcus; species Haematococcus lacustris. The sequence continues at coordinate 8,100,479 of JASKMD010000026.1, read as the reverse complement.
TTAGCTGCTGCTGCTGCTGCTGCTGCTGCTGCTGCTGCTGCTGCTGCTGCTGCTCGCGCTCCCGATCCTGCTCCTGCTCATCCTCATCCTCCTGCTCCTGCTCCTTGCCCTCCCCGACCCCCACCCCCTCCTCTGCCTTCATCTGCTGCTCCTCCTGCTGTTGCTGCTGCTGCTGCTCCTCTTCTTCCTCCCCCTTTGCCACCCCCTCCTCTGCCTTCATCTGCTGCTCCTCCTGCTGTTGCTGCTGCTGCTGCTCCTCTTCTTCCTCCCCCTTTGCCACCCCCTCCTCTGCCTTCATCTGCTGCTCCTCCTCCTGTTGCTGCTGCTGCTGCTCCTCTTCCTCCTCCCCCTTTGCCACCCTCCCCTCTGCCTTCATCTGCTCCTGCTCCTGCTCCTGCTCCTCCTGCTCCTCCTGCTGCTGCTGCTGCGAGGTTGATAGCATCTGCTGCTCCTGCTCCTCCCGCTGTCGGCCCCCCCCTTCACACTCCCCCTCACTCAGCTGCCACACCTCCTCCCCCAGCTGCTGCTGCTGCTGCTGCTGCTGCTGCTGTGCCCCTGTCCGCCCCCCCCCACCAATTGCTGCCAAGCCTGCATCACCAATACCAAGGGCCCCCTCATGCACCTCCCCCCCTGGTCCCCCTGGCCCCCCCCACCCCCCACTGCCGTCACCCGCCCCCCCCCGCCCCCCTGATTCAGCCCAGGCAGGCCCTGCCCCCTCCACCCCAGCCCCGCCACCAGCCTCTACTGTGAAGCTGCCTCCTCCCCCCCCCATACAGCTGGACCCCCCACTGCCAGCGCCAGGGCCTGGCTGCAGCACCCAGCCCCCAGCCCCCCCCGCCTCCTGTTCAGCCCCCATGCTGGCTGACTGGGCGGCTGAGGCAAAGGGGGAGCTGCCGCCAGGGGGGGAGGGGGGCGGGGCGGCTGCAGGGGCAGAGGGCTGTGCCGCAGGCCCTGCTGCTGCACCCCCCACCCACACCCCCCTCACCTCCACCACCCCTGCCGCTGACACTGTGGTGGGTGGGGTGGGAGGGGAGAGGGGGGCTGGGTCCTGGCTGCTGCCGGTGCCCCCTGCAGCAGGACAGGGATGGGGCTGTGCTGGCTCTGACCTCCCTGCAGCAGTGCTGTGTTCAGGGGGGGGGGCTGTGGGGCCACCCCCCTCCCCAGGCTGCGCCTGCTGCCCCCTGCTGCTGCTGCTCTTCGCCCCCCCACCCCTGCTGCTGCTCTCCCCCACCCTGCCCCTGCTGCTGCTGGTCTTGCTGCCAGGGCTGCCGCCACCCTGCTGCTGCTGCCCCCGCTGCCCCTGTGGGGCTGCCTGAGCTAGTTTTTGAGGCTGGCCAAAGAGGGTTTTGGTGGGGGGCTTGGTGGAGGTGGTGGGTGGGGCGGGGGCAGGGGGGGGGCCCTGACCCCAGCTGGCCTGAGTCAGCAGGCTCTGGAAGAATGCCCAGGTGGTGTGAGGGGTTGCCCGGGGGGAGGGGCCTGGGGCGGTGGGGGGAGCAGCCGGGGAGGGGGGGCGGGATGAGCGTTGGCGGGCCCCCCCCTTGGGGCTGCTGCTGTGGGGGGCGGCGGAGCGGCTGGTGTTCACCCCTGCGAGTGCGGGAGAGGGTGTGGGGGTGGGCTGGGGGCGGGGGTGAGGTGTGAGAAGTAGGGCAGAAGGGGGGTGGGGGGGGGACGAGGGGGCAGCAGGGGGTCTGGGCGGCTCTGACTGAGGTAGCCCTATGGGGTTGGAGAAGGAGGGGGCGGGGTCCAACGCCTGGGTGGGGGGGGAGGAGGGGGGAGGGGGGGTCACCTGGTCTGGGGTGCGGGGGGGGCCAGCCTGCCCCATGTCCCCCCCCTCCCCCACCCCAAACCACCCAGCAGCGGCAGCAGCAGCAGCTGGGGGGGAGCGGGGGGGGCTGAGGACATCCTTGACCAAGCCCTGGAACAGCCCCCCAGGGCGTCCCAAGGACAGCAGGTGGTGGGGGGGGGGTGGGGGGGGAGGGCTGGCGGCTGCGTGCCTCAGCCTGGGTGGCCGTCTGGATGATGAGAGCAGGGCGGGCGGGGGGAGGGGGAGGGGGGGCTGAGGGGGGAGCGGAGGCATGCATGGGGACGAGGGAGGGAGGGGGGGTGGCTGGGTGAGAGGTGGGGGGTAGGGGGGTGGGAACTTGGTCAGGGGTGGGGTCAGGGTCAGGGTCCCCTGAACTGTCCAGCTGAGCAGAACCCTGCTGCCCCAGCAGCTGCTCTGAAGCTGCTTCTGGCTCTGGCCCTGCTGCTGCTGCTGCTGCTGCTGCTGCTGAAGAAGAGCTCGAGGCAGATGACAAGTCCATAGGGGAGAAATGCTCCTCTGATTCAGCTTCTGGAGTGGCGGGTGTGACCCCCTGGTGCATGGCAGCTGGGTGGAAACTGCTGGGGCATGAGGTGGGAGCAGCTTGGGCGGTGGCAGGGGGAGGGGGGGGGTGGGGAGGAGTAGGATGGAGATGAGGGTGAGGATGGGGGGAGGGGGGGAGGGGGGGCGGAGGAAGGATCAGAAGAGCCAGAGGCAGAGCTCGGAGGGGGGGGGGGAGGCAGCTCCTCTGACCCCCACCATGACCCCAGGCGGGGGGGGGGGGCCGTCACTGACGCTTGACTCAGCCCCAGGCAAGTCCTGGTCAGAGGCCCCCTCCCCAGTGGGCCCCGCCCCCTCCCCCTCTGCTGCTGCTGCTGCCCCCCTGCCCTCCTGCTCCTCATCCGCCAGGGCGTCAAGCAGCTGCTCAGCAGCTGGTGCCCCTGCCTCAGCTGCTTGGGACAAAGCGGCCATGTCCACGGTGGCAGGGGGAGGGGGGGCAGCCGGGGAAAAGCCTGATGCCTGATCAGGCAAGATCTCAACAGCTCCCAAGTCGAGTGTATCAACATCCAGCTCCTCCCTTTGCCCTGCCCCTACCACCGCCCCTGCCCCTTCCCCTCCCCCCCCCTGCCGCCCCCACCCCTGCCTGGGGCTCTGCTGCTGCTGCCGCCACAGCTGCGGCCAGGAGTGCTGCCAGCTCTCCCCCTCTCAGGGGCTGGCCCTCATGCAGCTTCTCATCCGCTGCAGCCAACCCGGCAGAATCCCACCCCCCCACCTCCTGCTGCTGTCCCCCCTCCCCTGCCTGACCCCCCTGACCCCGCTCCCCACCCCCCTCCCCTTGCCCCACCATCCCCCCCTGACCCAGACCCTGATGCCCCTCTACCAGCGTCCCCTCCCCAGCCCCATGACCCTTAGGGTGCAGCACCCCCTCCCATGGCCCCGGCACGGGGGCCAGGCTTGCACTGCCAACGGCCTTACCTGCCCTAACTACCCCAACTGCCCTGGCTGCGACTTCACCCGAAACACCAGCAGGAAGCGTAGGGCCCTGTGACCCTGGAAGCTGCCAAGAAGGTGGTGCCCCGGGGTGAAGGGAAGCTGCCAGGAAGGTGGTGGAGAGGGTGGAGGCCGGGGCAGGCGGCAGCAGCACAGGGGGTGACTCAAAGAGGTGGAGGCGCGGGGGCAGCAGGGGGAGCTCATGACCGCTGTGGGGGGCAGCGGCCGGGCCGGCCTTGGTCTTTGTACCTGACCAGGCCCCTAGCTGCTGCTGCTGCTGCTGCTGCTGCTGGGCGGGGGGGGGAGGGCCCTGCTGCTGCTGCTGCTGCTGCTGCTGCTGCTGGGCGGGGGGGGGAGGGCCCTGCTGCTGCTGCTGCTGCTGCTGCTGCTGCTGCTGCTGCTGCTGCTGCTGCTGCTGATCCAGCCTCCCCCCCTTACCCAGCACTGCTGCCAGCGGGCTCAGAGGCTGCACCTCATATCCTGCTTTCGCATGCACCCCCTCCCCCTTCCCCTCCTCCCCCTCCACCAACGCATTGCCCTCCCCCTCCCCCTCCCCAACCTCCTTCCCTGCCCCAGCCCCACCTAACCCCAGGCCAGCACCAGCATGCAGCCCCTTTCCACCCCCTACCACCCCTGGCCCCCCTATGGCCTCTGGCACCTCCTCCCTCAGGACTTCGACCTCAGCTGCTGCAGTGGCTCCTGGGCCCACTGCCCCCTCCCCCTCTGCTGCTGCTGCTGCTGCTGCTGCTGCCCCCCTGCCCTCCTCCTCCTCATCCGCCAGGGCGTCAAGCAGCTGCTCAGCAGCTGGTGCCCCTGCCTCAGCTGCTTGGGACAAAGCGGCCATGTCCACGGTGGCAGGGGGAGGGGGGGCAGCCGGGGAAAAGCCTGATGCCTGATCAGGCAACGGACTGGTCATGTGACTTCGCGCCTCTCCCCTGACCCTTCCCACCCCCTCTGCCCCTGCTGCTGGCCCCATGTGCCCCTTGCCCCCCTCTTCCTGCTCACCCACCCCTCCCCCCTCCCCCTCCTCATAGCTCCCACCCCGCCCCTCCCCCATGCCCTCCCTCAGCCCCCCCGCCCCAACCCCCTCACTCTTCCCCGCCTCACTCCCCCCAAGATCCAAAGTACGCGCTGCCTTCCCTGCCTTTCCGGAGTGTGACCAGCGCATCGGAAGTGTGACAGCCTGCTGAGGTTCGTTGGGGGAGGGGGTGGGCAGGGAGCTGGTGGGGGGGGCGGCAGCAGGGTGGGGGGTGCTGGGCGCAAGTGGCTCCAGGCACACAGCAGCAGAGGGGGGAGCAGGCACCGCCTGGTCAGCAGCCAGGCCAGCAGCTGGGTCACCCCCAACCCTGCTGACCCCACCCTTGTCCATTAGGCCCTGGCCCGGCAGGGGGGAGGGGGGGCCCTGGGCCTTGACAGCAGCAGCAGCAGCAGCAGTCTTGTCTGGGTTTGGGTAGTCAGCAGGGGGGGTAGGCCTGCCTGCCTCCCCTGCTGGGTCAGTGGCTGTCTGCTCCTGGGTGCTGGTGGCAGGGGGGGCTGCTGCTGCAGTTTTGGTCGGGTAGGGATGTGGCGGCGGCAGGGGGTGCGGGGCGGCAGGGGGGGCAGGGGCCGCCGCAGTGAGGGCAGCAGAGATGGCTGCAGCACGCACTTCAAAGCTGTCCAGTGCGGACAGGGCAGGCGAGGGGGAGGGGGAGGGGGCGGGGGAGGGGGAGGGAGCGGGGGAGGGGGAGGCAGGGCCCGCCTCCGCCCCCTCAGCCTCCGCCCCCGCCTGCACCTCCTCTGTGCCCAGGGCTGCAGGGGTGGAGTGCTGCTGCAGCCCCGGACTGAGCTCTGCTGCAGCCTCAGCAGCCGGGGGGGCTGCCAGGGGGGGCGCCTGATCAGGCTCAGGCTCAGGCTCAGGCCCTGACGTGCCTGATGTTTGCAGCGGCGGCAGCGCTTTCGTGACAGCAGGCGGGAGTGCAGGGGGGGGGAGTGCATCAGAGGTGGGTGCACCCTTAGCCAGTGGCAGCAGGGGGGGGGGGGCCAACCAGCTGCTGCTGCTGCTGCTGCTGCTGCTGCTGCCGCCCCCCGGGGAGGGCGGGGGCGGGTGGGGGTGAGGGGCGGATGGGCTGCCATGCAGCTGGGCTGAACACTGGTGCCTGAACAGGCAATGATGTACGGGAGGTGCAGCGCACAGTGTGAGAGTGAGAGACCGTGACACACTGGCCACACTTCCCAGGTGTATTGCCTAATGCTACTGCAGGGGTGGAGAACATTAGGGGGGAAGGGGCAGGTGGTGAAGGCAGGGGGTGGGAGAGGCAAGTGGTAAGGGATGGGTGCCAGGTACATGGAGAAGAGGGACCAGACAGCAGCAGGGTTTGTCGGAGTAGGGGGGAGGGGACCCAGGGAGGGGGGAGGGGGACTAGGGTGACAAGGAACCGTGTGTGTTTGTGGAGGGAGGAGAGGGGGGCTTGATGCTCCAGCAGGGTTCCTGACTTGACAGAAGGGCTTGGGCAGGAGTCGAACCCTGCACCTTGCCGCCCGTGCCTGATGCCTGCCTGCCTGCCTCTTCACTGCGTGCTGCCTGCTGCCTGCTCTTGCCAGCAGCCGTCAGCTCACCAGGAGGTGCAGGGGGAAGGGCTGCGCTCTGGGAGCAGGCTCCGCCAGCACGAAGGCCAGGCGGGCTGTGCGGGAGCAGCAGGCCAGTCGCAGCACCTCAGCCTGCTCACCTAACCACCTGCAGCAGCAGCAGCAGCGGCAGCAGCAGCAGCGGCGGGGCCAGACCTGGTTGAGGTTGGAGCCCGGGAGGGTTCAGTGTGCAATGCAGGAGGAGAAGGAGGTTGACGGGAAGCAGGGTGAGGTCAGGCGGTTGAGGGGCCGCTACTACACACGGTTAGGGCGGCAGCACAGCACAGGAGGGGTTGGGTTGGGTGGCAGCACAGCAGAAGTTAGGTTGGGTGGCAGCACAGCACAGGAGGGAGGGCTGCCCAGCTGCAGCAGCCTCAGGCCGCCCTGCTGGTGTCGAGAGCGAGGTGGTGTGGACCTACATCCTCGGCTTTAGCAGTGACAACACCTACCTTCAACATGGACCAGGGTGACGCCTGTGGGTGACCCAATGGGGGCCTCAGGGGTTAGGGTTATGCGGGAGTAGCGGGCAGCAGCAGGGGGCAGTGGGGGGAGGTGGGTGGGGGTCCCTGCAGGGGCCAGTCCCTCCTACTCCACTGCCATCCCTTCCTTTGCCCCACCCTGCTGTAGGGGGGCATCTCACTCTATTCCCCTGTCTCACACCCCCTCACACTCACTGCAGGTGATGCTGCAGGTTCAGTTCCGCACGCTCAAAGTCCGCAATGGCACCTGCGCATGCGCTGAGCAGCTTCTAGGCATTGACAACCACCCCATGTCACTCAGACCAGCAGCTTTGCTGTATGTACCTGGTGAAGGTCTGACACTTAAAATCACACTTCAAGTCACTCTGGTCTTTCACACAACAGTTGGTACAGCTCCTGCGCCCTCCACCTCCCTGACTGCCTATTCTCACGCTACCCCACACCCTCACACCACGCCCCGCCCTCTGCCACCCCGCCCTCTGCAAACCCCCTCCACCCACCCCCTCCACCCACCCCCTCCACCCACCCCCTCCACCCACCCCCTCCACCCACCCCCTCCACCCACCCCCCTCCACCCACCCCCTCCACCCACCCCCTCCACCCACCCCCTCCACTCACCCAACCGCCTGCACTCAACCTCCGCCTCTCGAGCCTCCTTGCGCAGCTGCCGCTGAAGCTGCCTAGCCGCTGCCTGGCCGCCCCCCCACCATCCCGCAAACAAGCCGACAGACCCCACCTGGCCCCCCGCCCCCTCTTGGTCCCCTCCCTGCTGCTGCTGTCCAACAGCTTGTGGTGGGGGGGTGGGGGGCTGCAGCAACAGCTGCCGCTGGCGGGCCAGGGAGGAGCGGTAGACGTGCTGCTGCTGGGCCTCCACACGGGACTGGTATGACCAGTGGTGGCGCTGCAGCTCTTGTAGCCTCTCCTGCACAATAAGTGGGGCCGGGTCAGGGTCAGGGTCAGGGTCAGGGTCAGGGTCAGGGTCAGGGTCAGGGTCAGGGTCAGGGTCAGGGTCAGGGTCAGGGTCAGGGTCAGGACCAAGCAGCACCAAGCAGCTGAGGCAGGAGGAGCAACAGCCAGCCAGAGCAACGGCAACATCACCCATGCCACCCACCCTCAAGGTTGCCTCAGAGCGGAAGAGAAGTGACAGGAGGGTGTAGGAGAGATGCGCAGCTGTTGTGCGGGCCTAGCACCCTGGCAATAGGCTGAGGCTGCCTAGCTGCATGAGATGCAGCTCCAGCGACCCTTAGCCATCCCAGCGTCAGCCACAGATGGGATGCAGCTCCAGCCCCCCCCAGCGTCAGAGGCAGCAGTGAGCAGGCAAGCCAGGCACTGTGCAGGCAAGCCAGGCAAGCACAGCGGCTGCCCCCTCACCCGGGCCGCCTGAAGCGCCACCAGCCAGGTCTTGCACTGACCCAGCAGCCCGCCGTGACGCAGCAGCGCCTCCTCCACCCCCCCGCCCCCAGCACTGCCCCCCACCACCCTCCCTGCTAGGTCAGGAGCCAGGGCGGCAAGGCGGCTGACCCTCCCCCGCCCCTGCCCACCCCCCCTCCCCCGCTCGCCCTCGGCCCCCTCTGCAAGGGAGGAGGGGGCGGATGCTGTAGGTGCGGGGCGGTGCTGGGAGTCAGGCTGGCCAGGGGTGGCAGCGGGAGGCCCCTGACCGGCCCCTCTCCCTGGCTGTGCTGCTGCCCCAGCCTGTGCACCCCCTGGCCGCAGTGCCGCCGCTGCTGTGGCCTGCCAGGCCTCAAACCCTGGGTCAGGCACTGCCCCCAGCCCTGACCCCAGCTGTGATGCTGCTGCCGTCCCTGCTGCCCCTGGCCCTGGCCCTGGCCCTGGCCCTGCCCCTGGCCCTGGCCCTGCTGCCTGGTGTCTGGCCCCGGGTCTTACAGGGCTCTGGTTGAGTGAGGCAGGGGGAGGGGGGGTGGCGGGGGGAGGGGGGGGTGGAGTGACCGGGGGGGAGGGGGGAGTAGGAGGGGGGGAGGGGGGAGTAGGAGGGGGTGGGGGCGGCGGGGGGGTGCCATGCCAGCAGCAGCTGAGGGGCTTAGGGGAGGCCAGGCGGGCAGGCGCCGCGCCCTGCTGCTTGTCTCTGCAGGTGGTGATGCAGCATGGAGGAGAGGCAAAGGGAGGTGACCGCAAGGGGGTGGGGAGGCGAGGAGGAAGGGTGGGCGGGTGCTGGTGCAGGCAGCATGGCAGGCAGGGAGTCACGGCAGGTCTGGTGACGAGGGCTGAGACCGTCAGCTGTGGGCAGGCCAGGGGGAAGCAGGTAGGTAGTCAGGCTGCGAGGTGGGGGTAGGCCTGATGATTGTGGTCGTCAAAGCACAGGGGGAAGCAGGTGGGTAGTCAGGTTGCCGAGCGGGGGGTAGCCCTGCTAACTGTGGTCGTTGAAGCATGGGCAGCCCAGCCTGGGTGATCAGGGCAATGGGCTGTAGGATACTGGGGAGGTAGGGGAGTGGGGGGCCTAGGAGACAATGGGCAGCTGCGCTGCGAGCAGCAGTTGTGGGTAGGTGTATCACAGGTGGGGGGCAGTAGAACCCTATGCCATGTGAGGGGGTGGGGGGCGGGTGGGGAGGGAGGGAGAGGCAGGGCGTGTTCGGGGAGGAGCCTGGGGGCAGGAGGAGGTGAGGAGGGGGAGGCAGGGGTAGGGTGGAGGAGGAGCAGGGAGGCCGGGGTAGGGTGGAGGAGGAACAGGGAGGCCGGGAGGGTGTTCAATGAGGTGAGGGGTGGCGAGCAAGTGTGCCGGCAGCAGGTGTGACATGGTCACAGTCATCACCCCACCCACTCACCCACCTCCACTCGTCGCCCTGCCAAACCCCAGAAAGCAAGCCACCCGTTGGTACCTGGCCCCACCCACCCACCTGCTGCTTGTTTGTGCAGCTGGGTCAGGCCGGGGACAATGGCCGCCAGCTGCTGGCCCCATGCTTCCAGCGCCTCCCACCGCGTCAGCGCCAGTTGCAGCCGCTGGCTTGCCTTGAACCGCTTGTCGAGTGTGGGCAGGCTATTTGTGCCCTCGGCGACACGAGCCTGCGTGGTTGGGGCGTTGCCGAGCGGCGCATCCCTGTCCATCGCGAGCTGCGTGTCATTTGACGGGGAGGTGACGAGGTCGGGGTCGGGCGGAGCTTCAGAGGAGTCGGCTGGGGCGTCGGCTGGCCACGAGGACATCAGAGCGCCCTCGAAGCCAGTGTCCCAGCTTGAGTCCATCAGGGGAGCCCTAGCCGAGCTGACTTCCCTGACGCATCACCTCGGCTGCTCACTCGTCGTCGGATTCTCAGAACGAAGGTTGCGCCGAAGGTTGCCTCAACGCGCGAATTTGTGCCGCACTTACCCATGGTGCGCTGGCACATGCATGGGGCCGGCCGGGGATGGATGCTCTGTGGTGCCGCCTCTGGAAGATTACGACGCTGGATGCTGGAGATGAAAACCTTATTGAATCTCCATAAGCTTTGTAGCAGGATAACATTGCAAAGACAGTTGCTGTCAAGCTGCCAACTGGCTTGTATTCATTCCGTTCCTGCGAGCGTTGGGCAAGTTAGGTCTGTCTCTCACTGCGGTGATCTCGTAATAGTCAACCAGCATAAGAGCAGGAGCTGGACTTCCCCCCAGGCCCTGACAGCTGCTGGCAGGGGGGCAGCCTGGTCACCTGCCACCTCCCCCCAGGCCCAACCTTAACAAGCAGGCTGCAAAACATATTAATGATGTGCAAGGCAGGGTCCGCAAGGCCACACGTGTGGCTAGCAAGAATTAGAACTGAGTGGCCTAGCCTTTGTTCATGCTCTTGCTTCGCTGTGAACAAAAGTTGTAAACAAAAGCTCCTCTTACTCGTCTTATCCATCCATTGAATGTTGCCCCACCACCACGCCATGCCCCACCACCAGCAGCACCACCACCACATGCAAGAAGCACCTGCCCCACCACCTGCTCCCCCCCCACCACCACACGCCAAGAGCTCATGCACCACCACCACCACCTTACATGCACCAGCACCACTGTACAAGTGCTATACGCATCTACACACAATGTGCAACAAGCAACTGTACGTGTATGTCTGAACAATCTATGCCTTAATGCTTGGGGCTGAATGTTACGGGGTTGTGGACTTATCCTCCTAGACTTGTGGCACTAGTTGCCAACCACCCTGCCGACCACAATCGAAGCAGCTGCTGGTTGCTGCCAAAACTAGAGTCGGTAAAACGTTTAAGCCATGCCGCGCGGGGCTGAAGCCATCAGCATGCTCCCGGAGCAACCAGTCGCATGTGACGGTTTTACATGCCAAAACATCAGAGTTGGGAGGCCTCTGATGAAGAGTGGCGTCTAGTTATGAAGCCTGGGTTTGTACCTTAAGACGGCACACAGGATGTGATGTGCAGACAGACAGAGATGGCAGAGTGCGTGGGTGCAACGGGTGACAGCTAGGGCACGCCCATAGAATTCTAGGTGGCTCGGAAACCTAGAAATTATTCCTGAGCCTAGAAACCTAGAAATAGAATTCTAGGTTGGCCGGCTGGATTCCTAGAAATTTTTCCTGAGCCTAGAAACCTAGAAATAGAATTCTAGGTTGGCCGGTCGCGCCTTAGTGACAGCTCTATGCCTGCGCTTAGAGCGAGCTGCTGCACGGCTCCTGAGTTTTGTACACGGTCAGGTGAGTTTTGTACACAGCCGTTCACATTCAGGAGACATATCTCTTAGTAACGAGTGCCATAACCCATTAAAACCCATCTTCTGTCAACCGTTATTGTTTAGGCTAGCGTGCCGATGAGAGAACACAAGAGCGCTGGTCCACGTCGCAACGACCCACATCGCAACATACTCGGTTCAAAACAAGCTTCGCGTTAGATCACTGAGGAACGCTAAGGAACTACGTTGTCTTGCTCCAGCCACCAACCACCACGCCCAGTCGGCCAGACGGGCCAACTGCAACAATGCGGCATACAAGCAACCAGGATGACTAAATAGCACGAAAGGCAACAAGGCAGCTGCAGGACGTGTGCCGCAAGCTGGACAGTGCACAAGGGCTAGACATCAGCAGTATGCAGTGCCACGCTCCGGCAGCTGAGGACTTGAGCATTAGTCAGGGCGGGGCCTTGCCGTGCTTGGTACCGCACCTTGCCGCACCCCTACCTGCAGACCTCAACCACCCCCCTGGCTGCCCTGGGCAGATGCACACACTACTTTGGCGGCATGCCATCAACACGCCTGGCTGACCTGCCCCAGTGGAGCCCCATGTACCGCAACTACAGCCACACACTGCACATGGCGGTGCTACCACGGAGGTCAGTAGACATGTGTATGCCTGGATGGCATGATGAGGGCTTGCTGGTGACCAGAAGCACTAAGGCGCCTTCCATGTGCCACTTCACATTGCCTAGCCCACCCGATGAGCGCTGTGAGCCCCTACAGCCTCCTCGCAGCCCCTACAGCAAAGGCCAGCACCTCATCGGCAGTCGGCGCAAAGGCAGAATATGTCAGCACTTGCGCTACGTTGTTGCAAAGAAAAACTACTTGGAACTGTTCTCATTCACATGGCGGTCACTGGAGATCAGCCGCCCAGCAGCCGGCACAAAGCTCCACAGGGGGAGCTTGCAGCCTGCTTGGGGGCAGGTGCGGGGCTGGCTGTAAACTGAGTTGCTGGAGCACGTGGGGTAGGCGAGTTCTGGGGGAGGGAGGTGGAAGGGAAGAGAGGTGGCTGCTGGCCTGGAAGGTACCAGGGCGAGGGGATGAGGGGAGGAGAGGGCGGTCGCGCAAAGGCTGCAACGGTGGGGGGCGAGGGCGAGGGCGAGGGCGAGGGCGAGGGCGAGGGCGAGGGCGGGGGCGGGGGCGAGGGCGAGGGCGGGGGCGGGGGCGAGGGCGAGGGCGAGGGCGAGGGCGAGGGCGAGGGCGAGGGCGAGGGCGAGGGCGAGGGCGAGGGTGGGGGCGGGGGCGGGGGTGGGGGTGGGGGTGGGGGTGGGGGTGAGGATGACGGCGAGGCTGGGGATGATGGGGAGGGGGAGGGCGAGCGTTTGGGCGGAGATGAG
>JASKMD010000026.1:7970599-8080599 GCA_030144725.1 Haematococcus lacustris | reverse complement strand
TACTCTGCCTGACCTCAGGTGCCAGGGCCAGCCTGCCAGCACCGCCACCCCTGCCTGGGATGCTTCCCCCAGTGCCTACCCGCAGCTGCCACCATAGCGGGGGTGGCCATCGTTGATTGCTGCCACCATCCAGTTCTGCTTGCCCCCAAACTTGTTGTCTAGGTAGCCTGCACAAGAGTAGGTGGACAGGTGGGCAGGCGGGCAGGTGGGTAGTTGTGCAGGTGGACGGGTGGCCGGGTGGGCAGGTGGGTCATGAGTCAGCAAAGCAGGAGCAGATCATGGCAATTTGAAGAGCCTGGTTCAGCCAAGTTGACAAGCCTAACAATGTGCATAGCCAACTGCTGCCAAGGGTTGCTTGAGCTCACCATACATGCATGAACCCGTGTGCACCGACATCCTGCAACCACATTGCAGCAGTGATGCAGCAGTGAGGCAACATAGTGTAGATTGCGGTGGCGGCCTTCATCTGCAGCGCTGCTGCTAGGCAGGTTCGGGGTCTCGGCAGCTGTGGCTGTGACCGGGAGGTCCAGACCCATACGGCTGGAGTTGGAGGCCAGACACATTCTTGGGTGGAGGTGGAGGTGGAGGCCAGACACGTTTGGGGTGGAGATGGAGGTGAGGGGACAGACCTAGCATGCCAGGCTCATGTGCAATGGTCATTGCTGCTGCTGCTGCTCCAGCTGATGCGTGGTCATGCCTCTACTGGCAGGGGCAGCATACTCACGTGGGGTTGTCGTCATACCATGTAGCCCTGCCTGCCTGCCATGCACTTGCGACTCGCGCCAGGAGGGCAAGCAACGGAAACAGCCTAAGCACCATTAGCGCTGCTGCGGCAGCCCGAGAAAGGTGCACTGTGCAACAAGGCCCAACGCAGCCACCGGCTCACGGCCGGATCGCGTCGATTCCTAGCAGTGCTTTTGGCCGGGAACGCTGATGCTGCACGTGCCGCTGTTCGCTGTGGCAGTTGGGTACCTGCAGCGGCTGCGGCAGTTGAATCGCCAGCGGCGAGAAGGGGAGATGGTAAAATGCGACACAAGGCCTGGGTGTTGCATCAGCCTTGTGCACATCCCATACGGTCTATTTCGCGTTTGGACGACGCACCTCGGCTCGGCAGTTAGTTTCAGCAGTCGACGAAGTGGTCAACGAATGCGACTTTGGTTCGGTACAAGTGCAAGAGGTGAGCGATGCTCCGGCCTGGCACGCCCATTGATCGCCCCACAGCGGTCCGCCCCGCTCACACCTAAATGCCTCTCACACGTTCCACTCTGTCGTTCCAGAGCGGTTTGCGGTGTGTGCACTATCACTCGCTCTTAGAGGGAAGTTTGTGATGCCAGCGACGGCAAGAATGCACCCTTGCAGGCATTGCTGCCACCTCGCTTGCACGGTATGGTCAAATGCTGACACGGTGCTGACTCCATGGCACGCGCTGTTAGCGGAGGCCTCCAAGCCTCGCTGGGTCGATGACAACCCCAACACAATGGCATGCAGGATGCCTGACACAACCTACCGCTGGGCCCTGTCAAGTGGGGGTCAATGGATTGCAACCCTGGATCGTTGTGACTGCTCTTTATGGTCAGCATGTCAATCACTGTGCGGCATAGGTGGAAGATACAAAGAGCACGACAGTCGCACAGCCCTGATTATGGAGCCAAAGCACAGACCTCATACCACCACCTGCAGGGCCTCCCATCACAGGGCACACTACAGACCTTGAGGCAGTTGCTGACGTTGGGCCCTGTGGTTTGACCTGGTGATGGGCTGTCCACAGGTGGGGGTGGGGCAGATAGTTGAGGAGGGTAGTGCATGGGGATTCCCCTACATAGCATTGTACACCCTGTACAGGCCCACCCCTCATGTCACATGGAACAAGGTGTTGCACGTGGATAACCTCACTTAGCCTGCGGCCAGTGGCATGGCAAGACAGTGATGGGCCTAAAATGAAGCCCCCCTGTACGCCCCCACACCCTGCCAGTCAGGACCCTCACAGCCGGCACCCAGCATCGCCCAGCCAGCCCCTCCGCAGGGCAGGTGGCTGAATTGAGACAGCTACTCAGCGCTGAACCTGCAGCGTGCTGGTGACAGCATGGAGCGGCCCCAGGAGCCCTGCCACTGGTACAGCTGGCCCCCATATCAGCGTTCAGGCAGCAGCAAAGCACCAAGCTGCTATTTTACAGGGGGCATGCTGCACAGCTGCACAGCTGCACAGCTGCGGGTAGCCTAGGCCTGTTCCCCACAACAGGAAGCAGGTGGAGTTCCAGTTGAGCCAGGGTGGCAGGCCCTGGAGCCACTCATAATAGAGTCCACCTCAATCGTTAGCAGTGAGGCTGCTAGGCCAGTCCAAGGGTGGGCCTGTACGAGGTGTACAGTGTCCCGCCGATGCATCGACACCATTGAATTGTTTTATTGTCTGAACTTTCCAGGATCCCGTGCCAACTCATTTATCTGCCTTGATCACACACTTTGGCAGTGCTATAGAACACGAAAGCATCCCGAAGTCATGCAGGACTGTCAGGCCTAACACTGACGCATTCTAAATGGCCAGTGGGTGACAGGGGTCTTATAAATCGTCGTGATCCTGACCATGTGGACTCCATGCACCCCTACTCCCTCTACCGCACCCTGTCCGAGATATGTGCGGAACCGCTTATGCGACCAGCATGTGCAGTCACCAGATAGAACCCGGCTGAATAGTTTCAGCGATAGACATGGGCGACCTCACCACGCTGCACTCACAGGCCAAAAGGCTGGTGCTGACAATACGCGAGGGCTTAGAGACACTCGAAACATCGGAGGTGCGAGGGGTGCTCAGTGTCCCCTCCAGATCTCGTGGCTGACGTGTTGTAACGCTACACAGTGCGGTGCAAGATCAGTGGATGTTCAAGCCCTTGCTCGTGAGCTCCGGGTCAAACACGCAGACCTACAGGTCAGCTTGCATGGCATATGAAAGCAAGAGACAACGTCAATGAGGGGCATTAGCTGCAGGCAGCAGGATGGCACGAGGCAGACTGGCAGTGACGCGCGCCCCAGCCTCGTCGCTATTGGTACTGATGCCTGATAATTGCAGCGTATTGCGTCTGAGCTGGAGAGTGTGTGGCGCATGTTTGTGGTGCGTGAAGCTGCAGGGAAGCGAGCTGTATGGAAAGGGTGAGTGCATAGGGGTTATTAAGACTGGGCTGCAGGTCTGATTCCAGCATGCTGCTAGGCCTGGGAATGTGCAGTACACATGCTAGCCATGTGCATGGGACAGGGCAACACAACGACAAGGAGCAGGTTTTAACCAAGATGATGGAAAGACAATGAGGACATCCAGGACAAGCAGGCTGTGTCGTTCTAGTGTTACTGCAGGCAAACAGTTTTCTGCTGGGCTGTAGCCTTGGGCACACAATGCAGTGGATGCTTTAGATGCATAAGAGTCCCTACCTCTGCTGGAACCCCAATGCAGCCCCCAGGTGGCAGGGACACAGTCAGCAAAGCTGCATACTACACTGTGCATGCAATGCACACTGCCGTTTACCCCCCAGACACCTCATGCCAGCTGTTTCCCTGGCTGCCATCACGAGCTGGAGCTGATCATCCCAAACTAGCCCGGACCGCACAGTTGCTCATCCACCTGACCCTGGCTCGGTGCGACCTGACCCCAGCTGTGCTCTGCATGCTGCCCTGGTGCAGGAAGGTGAGTCAGGTAGTAGAGGAGGTGGACGCCATCCGCCGCACCCTGGACAAGTACGGCAGCCGGGAGCAGCGTCGCGCAGCGGAGCAGGCGGAGCGCCAGGAGCTGCTGGCAAGGGCTGATGCTGGGCGGCGGGCCAAGACAGATATGGATGAGGAGGCACAGGTGAGGTGCCGCTGGCAGGAGGCACAGACTCGGCCCAGGACTGACTCTGTCAAGGAGTGGCAAAAAGCCGTGGAGGCTGAGGGAGGGGTGTGGCACGATCGTGTGTGGCAAGGGTAGGTGTGACCCACCTGACATGGCTGGTTGTGGTTTGTGACAGTCGGCATGCACAGTGCAGCAGCAGCTGAGGGCGCGATGTGCTGTGCAGTGTGCAGGCAGCGGGAAGCATACATCGCTCCAAGCGGGCGCTGGATGAGATCTTTGAGACCGGCACAAACATCCTGGGCAGCATGGCCGCTAGTAGAGAGCGCCTCAAGGTGGGAGGCCCAGTGCTGCGACTTGCTTGGGATAGCTACAGCCCCTGGTGGTGGGCAATCCTGCCTCCTACCCCAGCCATCATGACTCCGCTCGCTTTGCACGGTCAGATGCCAGCCTATTGGCTCCTGTGGGTCAGCACCTGGATGCTGGTCATCAGAGCAGATGTAGATCAAGCAGCACGAGTTCGGAGGATGAGAATGATTGTCAGCTGAGCTTGATGGGGTGCAAGAGAGCAAGCTGGTTCTCTCAGTAAGCTCTAGTCTAGCTGCTCAGGTTGTCATGCTGATGCAGCATGGCTGGGACTGCTACAACATGACTGCTACTCCCTTGCTGCACAGTGGTGACTGCCAGTCTGCCTGCTCAACCTAGCTGGGCAATGCTGCCGGCAAGCCACTGGGCCACCTTTGCACATGTTAGGAAGACATCAGTTCAGGTCGCCTTGTCGGCCTTGCTTAGCCAGCCCTCCATCGCCTGCATGCAGAAATCAGAACAAGATGGTGTGTGACATCAATTTTCGTTTTGCCCTGATGCATGTTATATAGCTCAAAGTGGCATGGCCCAGGCTCATACCCTTGCATTTATAGCTCGACCTTACTTGAAAACATTGTTCATATGAGAGATTTAGCGCATTATTTGCTACGCACTGCGCGGTAGTGCAGGTCAAGAAGCGACCATTACATAGCGCATAACGACCTCTAACAGCATTTATACAATGTTCATTTTACAGACACTGGTGGGTAGGGTGGAGGGTCGTGGGCTCCTGATTGGCTGCAAAGGCAAGGTTGGGATGCGATGTTGGCTTCAGGCGGCTCAACGAAAGCTATTGGACGTGCTGAACAGCGTCGGTATCGGTGACACCCTGTTGCGCCTCATTGAACGCCGGCAGCGGATGGACATATGGATGACGTACGGTGGCATGGTGGGTGCCTCGCATACATGAGCAGGGACACCCCTGCACCCCCCCTCCTTCCCCTGCACCCCACCATCACCACCCCACCGTCACAAACCCTGCAGGGACACCCCTGCATCCCACCACCACCCCTGCAACTGCCTTGGGTGTGACATACGTGTTGAAGCCGCCCTGATCCCCTCCTTTGAAGATGTTTCATGGGCCTCGTGTGCTGAAGTCCTCATAGCCGTAAGGGTTGTGTTGGAGTTCTGGCTTCATTCAAATCCTGATTGGAGACCATGGGCATGACGGCAAGGGAAGCTGTTGACACTTAAATAGCCCCGGGTTGGAGGGGTGTAGAGGTAGAGGGTGGGTAGCCTGATGGTCCCTTGACATTGTGCCATCTGTCACTGTTCTTCACTGCCGCTTCTACAGGTGGTGGTGGTGCTCGTCATGCTCCTGCTGCTGTGGTTCTTCAGGAGATGAGACGGACGTCTTGACTCAGCAGGGCCTCTGATGCATGAATGAGTTGTTTGGCCTCTACTCTTGCAAAGAATCAGCAGAGAGAAAGTCTGCTTTATGGATGCAGCTTCACAATCAACCTTTGCGGTTGACGCCAATTGGAAAGATGATGGCTTACGCCGTCTGGGCCGTCAGCCGATGACCACCAAGGGTCATGAAGGGTCTCAGCTCCGGTGCAACGTGCTGTGTTTTAGGGGGGGAACACTACTGCTATTCCGGATAAGCAGTGCCCAGCTGATGTGGAGCTGCTGCCCGTTACAGAGCATGTCATCACAGCAGCACCTGCTCAGCAAGCCAGTTACGTGTGTCAGCAGATGGCTGGGCTGTTGGCAGTGCAAAAGCGGCGACTGAAGTCACTTCTGGTCCATCTCCGTGATTTGATTCTATCTACAAAACGTTGAGCACAACACAGCATTGCATTGTTATGTCACGGGGCCAGCCCTCTTGTCCCTCACTAGGGCCTCCATTTGAGCCTCCAAGTACCTACTAGCAGCCACTAGCAGCCACTGGCAGCCACTAACTGGATCCGGCTCAAACAGTGTTATTGGGCTGTGTGGA
The DNA here is from genome assembly GCA_030144725.1 of Haematococcus lacustris. Classification (NCBI taxonomy): domain Eukaryota; kingdom Viridiplantae; phylum Chlorophyta; class Chlorophyceae; order Chlamydomonadales; family Haematococcaceae; genus Haematococcus; species Haematococcus lacustris. The sequence continues at coordinate 8,074,480 of JASKMD010000026.1, read as the reverse complement.
GTAAACCCAGTGCACATGGCACATAAGCCTGCCTACCACCTACACTATTGCCTGACCCGAGGGCTATGATGTAGAGTTGGCATGACAAAACATGCACTGATTGAAAGCTGATGACAGCTCAAAGTGGAGGGGGGCACACACTACTGTGCCACAGCAGGCTGCTGCTGCTGCTCCTGGGCCTGGGGGGGCTTGTCTCGCAGCCGCTTGTAGCCCAGGCCAGGGTACTCCTTGCCCTTGGCTGGCAGAGCTCCCTGGTCTGGCCAGTAGCACAGCTCCAGCGGGCGCCACCTGCTCTCCCCAATGCGCTGCATGTTCAATGCTGCATTGCAGTCCCTGTCCAGCCACCTGCCTGGCTGTGGTGCTGGCTTGGCTTTGGCAGCCTTGCCCTTGCCCTTGCCCTTGGTGGGCTCAGCTGCCGGCTTGCTGCGCTTGGCTGGAGGGGGAGTGCTGGGCCCTGGCTCTGAGGCTGCTGGCTGTGTGGCTGCCTGGCTGCTGCGTGGGGCCTGTGGGGGCTTGCGGGGGGCCACTACAGGGCACCACATCAGGCCCCGTACTGGCTGGCCACGCTCCTGGCTCCAGGCTGGGCGCACCAGGCGCTGTTCCACCTGCCCTGCTGGGGGCTTCCAACCTGCAGGCCTTGTGGCACAAAATGTGTTATAGTGACTAAGACTGTAGTGACTAAGACCGTAGTGCATTATAGTGACTAAGACTAAGTGCTCATCAAGGGGTGCAAGCATCTGCCCCCCCTGGTGCTGGGCCCCAGGAGGCAGGTGCAGTGCCCCAGGTCGAGACTATTGGCCCATGCCCACCAACATCGTGAAAAAACTCGTAGTAATCAGCGATATTCGTGAATTATATAACTAGTATTTAGTTACCCTCTTTCAAAGCTACTCCTTATAGTGCAGTACTGCACCATACCTAATGCCGCAACAATGCACCAAACCCCATCGTGAAAAACTGCACCATATACGTGACCATATACGGGGACACGAACCTTTATGTTTCTTGTCGCTAACCTTCCGCTTCTTCTTAGCCATCACGCGATGCGCAGTGCGATGGGCGGTGGCCTTTTCTAGCAACTTGGGTTTCCCGTGAAAAATGGACGGTTGTGTGAAAAGGCTCCGTACAGCCTCAGCCGCTGCCGTGCCCACTTGGGGTCCAGGTACACCTCCTGCTGCTGCTGGCAGCTGGAGGTGGGGCTGGAGACGGGACCAGCCGAGGCCCACAAACTGCATACCCCCAGCAGGCCAGGTGATACAGCGGTTGCTGCGCCCAGTCTAGTGCCAACGGCATGCCAAGCCCGTGTAGGGCTTGATGTGGTGCCATGCGGTGCCGTCCAAACCCCCTACCCCCTGTCCAGGCCCCCCCTGCCCAGGAGCCCCATCAATCTGCGCAGGCCCCCCCTCTCCCTCCCCAGCCCCTCCCTGCTGCATTTGACCCGGTCCCACCACCGCAAGCACCCCCATGGGGCAGGTGGCTGGGCCGGAACACCAACCCCTGGCTCAACTTCCAACGCATTGGGGAGAGTCTGCAGCGCCCCCTGGAGGTGCGAGCTGAAAGGGCTTTGAGGCTCTGCCTGCCCTAGGTAAGGAGTACCAGCAGGGCTACAAGCTGGTCAATAACCGGCTGCCCAAGACCAGGCAGACATTGCATCGGGCTGCAGAGTACTGGCGGAGCAAGGATGGCTTGGCCCGCAACCACCCATAGGGCCTAGCCTAGCAGGCTGTGAGCCTTCCAAGATAGTTTTGACGACAAGCCCGTTGGTCTTAGGAGGGAACTTGCCAGTGGGGGTTGTGTGTGTTGGCACTGGGTCAGGGCAGTGCAGTACACGCATGGAGCAACCACCCGGAGGTTGCAAGCCTACCGCGTTCACTCCATCGGACTGTCAACGGTGCCGCTGCCACGCGCAGGAGCAGAACAGCAAAACTCAGCAGCACACCCCTGCCACCACCAATCGGTGAGGGTCGTTGCTCGCTCGACTGCGCGGTCCACCACCATCCCTATCCTGACGCTGAAAGCAAACAACCTCTACTTGGAGCCATTACTCTCCGCAGCATGTCTACGCGATGGACGCTCCCTGCTGGCCTATATGTCTGCCTGTGCTGTGCCGCTCTGCTAGCCAACATCGCGGGTAAGTAAATAACATCGCGGGTAACTATACCCAGTCTATTCCGCTTTCTCACGGGGTGTAGCCACGAAGCAGTCTTCGCAAGCAGTCTCAGTACGCCAGCCGCACAAGGTACTGTACTGCTCCGTTTGCAGGGGCTTCGCGGAGCTTGCCCTCATCGCAGAAGGTGTCCGCTACAAGGTCAGTGTACATTGTCTCTAGCCTGCACAGCACACGCAGTGAAGCGACTGACGATGATGCGGCTGCGCAGGCTCCGTGCTCTCACTCAGCTTGACAGTGGTCTGGCGCCAGGCAGTGCCATCGGGTCAGAATCGGAGATTTCTGCAGATGACTCCAATTTCGTGACACGGTGGCTTACTGGACTCTCGAGATCAGAACCATCACCTGTCACGCAGCCGGCACCACCATATGATGCAGTGCCCACCGATGACCATTTCGACTTCCCTCTCATCAACTTTACATCGCCAGCCAGCTACATTGATTTCTTGTCATTTCCACCACAGACTCCACCACTGCTGCCCAGCCCACCCCCGCCACTGCTGCCCAGCCCACCCCCACCACAGCTGCCCAGCCCACCCCCACCACAGCTGCCCAGCCCACCCCCACCACAGCTGCCCAGCCCACCCCCACCACAGCTGCCCAGCCCACCCCCACCACAGCTGCCCAGCCCACCCCCACCACTGCTGCCCAGCCCACCCCCACCTCGGCTGCCCAGCCCACCCCCACCACAGCTGCCCAGCCCACCCCCACCACAGCTGCCCAGCCCACCCCCACCACTGCTGCCCAGCCCACCCCCACCTCGGCTGCCCAGCCCACCCCCACCACTGCTGCCCAGCCCACCCCCACCTCGGCTGCCCAGCCCACCCCCACCACTGCTGCCCAGCCCACCCCCACCACAGCTGCCCAGCCCACCCCCACCCAAAGTCCCAAGTTCACCCCCCCCGCAAGTGCCAAGCCCAGCACCGGATATGCCCAGACAGCCACGCCCCCCACCTCCCCCACCCCCACCTCCCATGGACTTTCTTGACTACCCACCACCACCACCCAGTCCCTCCCCTTCTGTGCCCCCCCCCACCCCCCGCTCTCCCCCCCCACCACCACCCCTCCGCTCCCCTCCCCCTTCCCCACAGCCAGCCCGCCTCCCTCCTCCCCCGAGATCTCCACCACCACAGCCCACCTCGCAGCTGGGGGGGCCGACCCCTTCTGTGGATGTGACTGCCGTATGTGAGTGATCCCCAGACCCACCTCTGCCCTCCACCCCAGACCCGAGCTACTCTCCAGCAATCATCCTTGTGCTCCTGGCACTGTCTGACTCTTGTGTTGTGCTTCACTCTAATCCCGCTGGAGCAACCACAGCCTGAACCAGCCCTCTTGTCCCTCACTAGGGCCTCCATTTGAGCCGGATCAGAAGTAACCAGCCCTGATGCCCCCTGCCAGCAGCCACCTGCCTGTACTGAGCTCGGGGGTGGGGGTGGGGTGATTACTTGCAGTGAGCAGGATCAACGAGCTGCGAGCCCGGCATGGCGTGCCCCCCCTCACATGGTCGACCACCCTGGAGCGGTGAGTCCAGACCAGCAGGCAGCCCACGAGCCAGTGGCTCCCCCCAGCCACTGTCACCCCCTGCCACGTTGCCATGCTCCAGCCATTGTGCCATGCTCCAGCCAGTGCTGACACATGACCCTGCCTCACAGTAGCCTGGCTGTGACCCGGCTGTCACCGGTGGTGTGTGCAGGTACGCCCAGAACTGGGCTGACAACTGCTACTTCGAGCACTCGTATGGCCCTTACGGCGAGACGCTGGGGCTGGGCAACATCACCATGGTGGGTATCTGTGTTCACCGCAGGCCAGGCTCGGCTTTGCTGAGGCAGACACACAATGCAGGGTAAATGGCACGCAACCGCCCTCGTCACGCTCACATAAGGGGCGTTGCCTGCATTCCGCCTTGCAGGTCATAGAGCAATGGTACGACGAGATCTGCATGTATAACTACGCGCGACCTGGCTGGATGCCGGCTACCGGCCACTTCACGCAATTGATCTGGGCCAGGACACGCCGCATAGGCTGCGCTGTCGGCTACTGCCCGACCGGCTCCACCGATGCGAGGGGCTTTCACTGGAATGGTCCTGTAGTGTGAGTCACACTGTACAGCGCAGCACAGCACTCGATCCAGCAACAACAGCCCACTTGTCTGTGGTCCTGCGTGTTTACCTCCCCGCTTGCAACCTCGCCTTTCGCACTGACCCTCACCCGCCATGTCGCGATGCTTGCGTAGTGCTTGCTCGTGGGATCCGGCTGGCAACGGGTCTGGCGGCGCGGGATTCTCCGCCAATGCGCCGCGCCTGCTGCCAGGGGCTCTCAACATTTGTGGTAAATGAGCGACGTGCCTGGGCAAGGGGTAAGGGTATGAGTTCTCTCGCCTGCTTGATGCAACTGCCGTCCGCTGGCACCTGGACTAGACCGTTGCACGTCTATTAGATTCGCCATCGGCTACACAGCCGGGGCATGAGCTAGGCGTGTTGGGGTGGGCTTAGTGGTTGGAGTTGGGGGAGCTGTGGTCAGTGCGCATCATAGTCTCAACAGCGTGTGCTGTTGTCGTGACCTGTTGTGGCCTCACCTCCAATGAGTGTTGATGGTATCAGTCGCTCACCTAGAGAACCCACCAATATTGCAGGCATTGCCTATCAATTGCATGCCATTATCATTGCACCAGTGTGCTTTAGCGCTGTGCCCCTGCCACCACACTCATACGCCTTTGGTTCTATTCCCTCAGGGGGCAGGGGCAGCTGCTGGTGTGTTTGACAGGCACAGTTTTTCTGAGGGCATGGCCGCCCTGTTTGCTTGCTTTGCGGGTTGGCCGCTCTTCAGGCAGGTGGGCCGCTCTTCGGGCAGGTTATCGCCTCTATTCAGGCAGGCAGGCTGTGGCAGGTGATGTTGCTACATGGCATCGTGTCCAGACTGGGGTGTGGCAGTCATGTGCGCGCGTGCTTGTCTTTTGCGGGGTTGCGTGGAGAAGAATGGAATTGGGGAGGATCTGATCGAAGGTACTGGAAGGCTGAACACTGGTGGACAAGGTTTGCGACAAGCTAAGTGGACATGACCATTTATTGCACGACGTGGCATGACTTGACACTACGGTAGACTACATCATCACAATCTGGCTGAGTTAAGTCAGTGCATCAGAGTATTGGTCAGGGATTAGTTACTATTGTCTAGGCAGGATGTTTGTGAATTAAGCCGACCTATGCGTGCTGTTTGTTGGGTTTGCAATTCACGGTTGTGAGGAACGGCTCTGCATCGCTTCTACACCAGCCAGAGTAGCTGAAGTTTGCACTGCCCGCAACACCTGGACTGCGGCCGGTGGCATGGCAAGACGGTGATGGGCATGAAGTAATTAAGGCCAGAGCCATCCCCCTGCTTGGACCATGCAGCTCTGTGTGTTGGCACTGGGTTAGGGCAGTGCAGTACACGCATGGAGCAACCACCCGGAGGATGCAACTACCCAGTCGGACTGTCAACGGTGCTGCTGCCACGCGATGGCGCAGAACAGCAAAACTCAGCAGCACACCCCTGCCACCACCAATCGGTGAGGGTCGCTGCTCGCTCGACTGCGCGGTCCACCACCATCCCTATCCTGACGCTGAGAACAAACAACGTTAACACAGCAAGGGACCAGCCCTCTTGTCCCTCACTAGGGCCTCCATTTGAGCCGGATCAGAAGTACCTACTAGCAGCCACTAGCAGCCACTAACTGGATCCGGCTCAAACAGTGTTATTGGGCTGTGTGGAGTAAACCCAGTGCACATGGCACATGAGCCTGCCTACCACCTACACTATTGCCTGACCCGAGGGCTATGATGTAGAGTTGGCATGACAAACATGCACTAAATGTAAGCTGATGACAGCTCAACAAAGAGGCCACACATTACTGTGCCACAGCAGGCTGCTGCTGCTGCTCCTGGGCCTTGGGGGGCTTGTTTGCAGCCGCTTGTACCCATGCTCAGGGTACTCCTTGCCCTTGGCTGGCAGAGCTCCCTGGTCTGGCCAGTAGCACAGCTCCAGCGGGCGCCACCTGCTCTCCCCAATGCGCTGCATGTTCAGCGCTGCATTGCAGTCCCTGTCCAGCCACCTGCCTGGCTGTGGTGCTGGCTTGGCTTTGGCAGCCTTGCCCTGCTCAGCCTTGGTGCGCTTGCTGCGCTTGGCTGGCGGGGGAGTGCCGGGCCCTGGCTCTGAGGCTGCTGGCTGTGTGGCTGCCTGGCTGCTGCGTGGGGCCTGTGGGGGCTTGCGTGGTGCCACTACCGGGCACCACATCAGGCCCCGCACTGGCTGGCCACGCTCCTGGCTCCAGGCTGGGCGCACCAGGCGCTATTCCACCTGCCCTGCTGGGGGCTTCCAACCTGCAGGCCTTGTGGCACAAAGTGTGTTCAACTCCACCTCACAGGGCTGCTGGCCATTCACTGCTGAGCTGACCCGGGTGGTGCGGTGCTCATCCACAAGCACCACCCTGCCCCCATCCTGATCTTTGCCCCTGGGCCTGCACACCACCTTGCGGCAGGCACGCAACACCGCGTCAGCACCCCACCCACCCCCAGTGCCAATGGTAGCAGCGCCAAAGAAGACCACCAGCTGCTTGGCCTGCCCATGGCGCTGCATGGACACCTCAGCCATGTCATCCTCCAACTGCAGCCATGCACACAAGGCACACACATGGTGGTTGGCGTGGTGGCACCAGGTTAGGCATGACACAGTACACTACTCTTTCGTTCCGTGCCCAACCCACCACCTCTCAGTCCCTTACCCTCCCTCCCACACACCTACCCACCAACCCACCCTCACCTTGTTGAAGAACTGCTCCAGCGCCCGGTCCTGGGCTCCGTACAGCCTCAGCCGCTGCCGTGCCCACTTGGGGTCCAGGTACACCTCCCACACCGCATCCCAGGTGGCCAGGGTGACGTTGATGTGCTTCAGGTTGGCCTCCAGGGAGGTGCCGGCTGAGCTTGCTGCTGCCAGGTGCTGGAGGTGGGGCCGGATAGGTGCTAGCCACCGCTCTGTGTCACGGCGGGCATTGTTCAGGCCGCTGGCATGCTTCACCTCGCCCTTGGTCAGCTTCCACCGGCGCAGCTGGACTGCCATGAGCTGGCCTGTTGCTGGATCCCACACCCCAGAGGCTGCGCTGACTGCCTGGGTGACGCTGGGGTCGATGCCCACCCCAATCTGTGTGTCTGGGTCAAACACAAACTCACGCATCTCAGCTATGCCCCTGCCTATGTGGGGGAGCCCCACTGCATGAGCCGCTGCTGCTGCTGCACTTGGGCGGCTGCTGGTGCTGCTGCTGCTGGCAGCTGGAGGTGGTGCTGGAGGAGGGGGAAGGGGCCGCGTGTAGTGCACGCACACGCTGACACCATCTGTGTCCACCAACCTCTCGAAATGAAACTCCTTGTTGCAAAGCTTGTTGGTGTTGAACCACCTGGCCCAGTGATGGCTCAGTGCTGGCTGGGAGGTGAAAGCTGCCCGGGTTTCCTTGGTCAGGCCCAGCTGCCTGCACACCCCATACAGCACCCTGCTGTCCACCTTGGTGAAGTGCACCCCCACCCTGGCCATGGGGGTGAGGGTGAAGGAGGGTGGGCAGGTCAGGGTCCGGGGACCAACCCCACGCCTCTTGCCGCGCTTTGGCTGCCCTGGTGCGGGTGGGGTGTGGGGCTGCTGCCACCGCTCTAGCCACCGGCACACATGCACTGCATGGCGCATGCGGCAGGGCAGGGGCAGGGTGTCCTGCAGGGAGCCTTCCTTCTTCATGCCCAGGAGGCGGCGGTGCTTGTTGGCCTCCTCTATCAGGTCCGCCACATGGCCCTTGTCCAGGGTGGCGGCCTTCAGCTCCGAGCTGTGGGCGTTGATGCCATACCCGCACGCCATCCTGACGAACAGCTGCGCCTCCTCCCCGCTCCAGCCTAGCTGGGCCCTGGCTGCCTTGGCGTACAGCTTGACAATCCGCTCTGCAGGTCAGGTCAGGCATAAGGTCAGGTCAGGTCAGGTATCAGGTCAGGTCAGGTCAGGTCAGGTCAGGTCAGGTCAGGTCAGGTCAGGTCAGGTCAGGTCAGGTCAGGTCAGGTCAGGTCAGGTCAGGTCAGGTCAGGTCAGGTCAGGTCAGGTCAGGTCAGGTCAGGTCAGGTCAGGTCAGGTCAGGTCAGGTCAGGTCAGGTCAGGTCAGGTCAGGTCAGGTCAGGTCAGGTCAGGTCAGGTCAGGTCAGGTCAGGTCAGGTCAGGTCAGGTCAGGTCAGGTCAGGTCAGGTCAGGTCAGGTCAGGTCAGGTCAGGTCAGGTCAGGTCAGGTCAGGTCAGGTCAGGTCAGGTCAGGTCAGGTCAGGTCAGGTCAGGTCAGGTCAGGTCAGGTCAGGTCAGGTCAGGTCAGGTCAGGTCAGGTCAGGTCAGGTCAGGTCAGGTCAGGTCAGGTCAGGTCAGGTCAGGTCAGGTCAGGTCAGGTCAGGTCAGGTCAGGTCAGGTCAGGTCAGGTCAGGTCAGGTCAGGTCAGGTCAGGTCAGGTCAGGTCAGGTCAGGTCAGGTCAGGTCAGGTCAGGTCAGGTCAGGTCAGGTCAGGTCAGGTCAGGTCAGGTCAGGTCAGGTCAGGTCAGGTCAGGTCAGGTCAGGTCAGGTCAGGTCAGGTCAGGTCAGGTCAGGTCAGGTCAGGTCAGGTCAGGTCAGGTCAGGTCAGGTCAGGTCAGGTCAGGTCAGGTCAGGTCAGGTCAGGTCAGGTCAGGTCAGGTCAGGTCAGGTCAGGTCAGGTCAGGTCAGGTCAGGTCAGGTCAGGTCAGGTCAGGTCAGGTCAGGTCAGGTCAGGTCAGGTCAGGTCAGGTCAGGTCAGGTCAGGTCAGGTCAGGTCAGGTCAGGTCAGGTCAGGTCAGGTCAGGTCAGGTCAGGTCAGGTCAGGTCAGGTCAGGTCAGGTCAGGTCAGGTCAGGTCAGGTCAGGTCAGGTCAGGTCAGGTCAGGTCAGGTCAGGTCAGGTCAGGTCAGGTCTAGGTCTAGGTCAGGTCTAGGTCAGGTCAGGTCAGGTCAGGTCTAGGTCAGGTCCAGGTCCAGGTCTAGGGTCTAGGGTCTTGCCTGGGTTGGAGTAGTGCTGCTGCATGGCCACAGCCAGCTGCATGGAGTGTGCGTCGATGGTGTTGGCGTCACCCGTCAGTTTGATGCTACACAGCTCCTGCAGCTTGTCCAGCAGCGCCTGGTTGCTGGGGTCCTCAAAGGCTGGCATGAGCATGGGGTGGCGGTTGCGCACAAGGCGCCGCTGCAGCTGGTTGTAGCATGTCTTGAAGTTTGGGTTGGCGAAGAACTTGCAGAAGTCTTTCAGCTGCCTGAGCATCAGGGGGTCCTCGCAATCAAGGGGCAAGGGAGGGCCAGTTGGTGCTGCGGGTGCAAGGGCTGCCAGGCGGCCAGCCTATAATGCAGCCTAGGATCACTTTCAAACCCATTCAAACGCCTTACCCACCCAATGCTTGAACCATGCAGCAGCTGGGATAACTCCCAAACCCAGGGCCAGCGCCTCACCCACCTCTCGAGCCACTTGAACTTCACAGCCTTGGTGCCTAGGACCCTGTCAGGGCTTGAAGTAGACTCCTCCTGAGCGCTGAGCGCTACAACTGGCCTGGCAGCTACTGCCTGACTAGGCACCTGTTTGGCTCATACCAGTTTGGCTTGTACTTGCAGGCAGCCTTGGGGTAGCAGAGCAGCACCTCCAGGCCTGACACTGCGAGCATGGCTGAGGCACCTTGACCCGAGGAGGCACAGCCTGAGTCAAAGGATGTTGTCATAAACCTGCCTGAAGTCAATGAATGCAGCAAAGAGTTTGTGTCCCTTGGCTTCAGGGTTGGGCTTCTGTGCACGGACATGTACATGGGTTGCAGAGTGCTGCGGCTTGGGAAGGCATTTTGTACCGTCCACCAGGCAGTCAGCACATGGCACAGCATACTGGCGTACACAGCACATCAGCATGTTGAGGTGACTTCAGAGCAGAGGCGGCAGACTGAGCTTGAACTGCAGGGACATAGCTTGAGCTTGAGCTGCAGGAAGCCGGCTACAGCATGTCCACAGCAGGCACGAAGTCTAGGCGTGGCCGCTGTAAAGGTGCTGATTATTTAGGTGGATTGTATGTTTTAGGCACATCTTCAGTCCACGCTGGCACAGCCACCTCACCCATAAGGAAGAGTCCTTGGAAACCGCCGCCTGCTAGCTGAAGAAGCCATTATTATCCTGGTTCTAGTACCTACCGACTCAACATCACCAGGCGGGCGCAATCTGGGTACGCCCTGCCAGAGAAATGCCCATGCAGGATTGAGCAATGCGGTGCAATGCAATGTGATATTGCGGCCCCAGTTCCCTGTATCCTTAACCTTCTGTGGAGCCCTTACACTTCTCCACAGCATTGAGTGACCGGTGTGTGTTGCTAACCTAGGTCCCAAATCCCAGGAGTCGCTAGAGCCCTACCCTACCTTATGCACACTCAAGCGCATGGACTGCCATCCAAGGGCAGCCCAAGGCGGCGCTGGTGCTCGTGTGAGCCAGCGAGGACCCTGGCTCCAGCCAATGCCACCGCTTGCTCAACCCTGCGGGGAAACAACACGGTGAGGCTGTTGACGAAGTTGGTCTCCAGCTTGGTGCCCACGTCGTCCACGGTGTTGGGGTCGTGCTGATAGCGAGGGCCGGCGTTGAGGCGGGGGTGGAGACCCGGGTAATCGGCTAACACAGCCTCCACAGCTGCGCTGGGCCGAGAGTGCCTTCCGGGAGGAGGCAGACCGCGGCAGAGCTGCAGGGACACCGCCAGATTCGGGATGACCGCGTCCTCAGCTGGGATGTCCTCGAAGACCACCTGCCTGTCCGGAAGCACCCTGACCCGCGTGAACCAGCCGCGCACCATGAGACCCAGTAGCAAGCTCCCGAGCAACGCTGTCATGCTGCAGGCCTCCACCCAAGCCTCGATTTGCGTGACGAGCCGCGCCTCGACTACTTCGGACGCCACACACCCCTCATCACGGTGTGTTCTTCTGCGCCAGGCTTGGCTCTGGCTAAGGCTCGAGCTCGCGGTCAACTTCAATGTCCGAGGCATTACGATTACGTTTACGCTGCCTGTTTCGCTGCATCCTCTACCCAGCTCTACAGCGACAAATCAACGCTATGCTACATGTACTTACCACAATTGGGCTGCAGGTCTGATTCCAGCATGCTGCTAGGCCTGGCAATGAGGTAGGAATGTGCAGTACACACGCTGGCCATGTGCATGGGACAGGGCCTCACCGCACAACGATTGGCACACATACCGCATGACGACAGTACCGTCGAGCACTGCCCTGGTTGCAGATGGGGGCGCCCTTCACGAGATTGCAATCCACTTGGAGAATCCACACGCGTTTCTCTGCGCCTGCAAAGCAACTGCGCGCCTGCAAACCTGCCCGGCCTTCCACGCCGGGTGGATCCAAACACAACACAGCGACCCTCACCTCTCTTACGCAAAAGCGCTGAAGTGTGCTGTGCGCTGGCCTGAGGACTTACACGCCGCTGTATTGCGTCTGCTGTTAAATGCCAGCGTGGCAAACGAGGCAGTCGTATCAGCCTCACAAGCTAGCACAGCGCTGCAAGCTCCCTCCCCTGACGACATCACTGCCGACTCTGCCTACCAGTGCCGGCCAGCGTCCAATCCCACGATGCAGCTGCCCAGCTCCTCTCCCATCGACCCTCCAACACCCACACCTCCACGCCTGCAAGCACTGTCGTGTGGCCCAGGCCCAGTGCGCCGCAACGCAGCCTCAGACACCTCGATGCAGTGCGTGCTGAACACTATCAGCACAGGCTCAGCCAGCACCTGTGCAGCGTCCAGCAGCTGCCGTTCCACGCATGCAGCCCCACCCCACAGAAGGGAAAAGGGAGACAGGGAACCAGACACAGTTACAGAAGCAGGGGCAGGGGCAGGGGCAGGGGCAGGGGCAGGGGCAGGGGCAGGGGCAGGGGCAGGGGCAGGGGCAGGGGCAGGGGCAGGGGCAGGGGCAGGGCGTTGGGGCTTGCCCACCCACTTCTGGACCACCGCTCGCCCAGGGGGCTGCCCCCCAGGGCACCCCGCAGCACCTCTCCTGCCCTGTCACAGCCCCCCTGGCCCCTCACTTGCAGCGCCCCTACCCCCTTCTTCCCACACTTGCCATTCACGTGATGGCCAGAGCAGCAGCCCAGCACAGCTCAGCCACTGCCCATCAGCCGCTGGTCTACAAGGGGTTGGGGCAGGCTTGCCCTCACCCCTGCTGGCAGCTGAGCCAACACTGGACTTGGAGAGGGATGAGGGGGAGGTGGCTGGAGCTGCGGGACCCAGTCCCCCTGGAGCCCCCCATGCAGGCTGCATGGGCGGAGCAACACATGCGACCCTCCAAGCAGCAGCATCGTCATCATCAGCAGCAGCAGCAGCAGCATCGGCATCATCAGCAGCAGCATCGTCATCATCAGCAGCAGCAGCACTGGCGCGTGACTCAGCGGGGAATGGCAACTGGGGTGGAGTGGAAGCGGGAGTGGGGGGCAGGGGCAGGGAATGGGCAGGGGCGCAACCGCCCCTGGCCTTGGGCAGGGGGTCCGTGTGCAAGGCAGGCGGGCTGGCTGCCGTCACAGTGCCTGAAGACAGGGAGTGGTCTGGCCCTGGTCCACAGCCTGGTGCAGAAGCGCCAGGCGTGGCTGCGGCTGCGGCTGCGGCTGCGGCTGCTGCTGTGGCTGCGGCTGCTGCTGCCCCCCAGCCCTCAGGCTCAGGCTCAGGCTCAGGCTCAGGCTCAGGCTCAGGCTCGGGGCCAGTGAGCAGGGAGCTGCGTGATGTAGGCCGCTGGGCTGGGCGTGGTGAGCAGGCAGCAGAGCCAGCAGCCGGGGCTGAGGGAGGCACTCGGCGCCCTGGGCTGGTGCAGACCCCACCCTTCATCATGGACAAAGAGCAGCAGGTGGGGTCAGCAGTCAGGCCAGGTCAGGTCAGGGTGGGCAGCAGGCACAGAGCGGGAGGGGGTAAGAGAGGGGAAAGGAGGAGGGGGGAGGAAGAGAGGGAGGGGGCTGGCCTGGTGGGTGGCCAGATGTGTCCTCCTCCTGTGGTGCTGTGGGGGTTCGGGGGGGCCTGACCTGTGTCGCCTTGGCTGTGCTAAGCAGTGGGGCAGGGAAGAGCGGTCAAGCGCCACACATCAACACCTCAGCACCTGCTACTGCTACATCTTGGTTGACTCAACTCGCTGGTACTGATGAAGGGTGAAGCAGTGGGTTGGGTCGGGGCAAGAAAGGGGCAGCCAGGCGCCCCACATCACCCTCCACACAAATTAACACCTGCTCCTCGTCTGCTGCTACTCCTGCTGCTGCTGCTGCTCCTGCTGCTGCTGCTGCTGCTGCTGCTGCAGGGCGTGTGGCTGTGTGTGGCTCTGCAGCTGAACCGGCCATCAGCAGCCCTGGTGCTACTGGGCCCCTCAGCCCGACCCCAGGTCAACTGCAGGTCAGAGCAGCGGCCACCTGCCCGGACCCGCCTTAGGCTGCCCTAAACTGCCCAATGCCCTAACTTCCCCTGGACCCAGGTCGAGTGCCCAGGCTGCCACCTACCCGTTGACTCCTTGCCCGCTTGCTCGCCCGCTCGGCTTGCCCTGCCATTGCCCTGCCATTGCTACTTGCCCTGCCATTGCCTCCTGCCACCTGCCTCCCTGAATAAGTGCCCAGGCTGCTGCCAACCTTCTCACACCCACCCCTGGATTGTCAGGATTGTGGGTTGTGATCAGCAGCACTGGCAGCAGCAGAGATGGGCGCAACCTCAGTGGACCCCTGGCGGGTATGCAGCCCTGCTTGCCTGCCTACCCGCCCGCCTGCTCGCCTGTCTACTTGCCTTGGCATTGTATATGCTACTCAGTCGGCTGTAAGGCTTGGTTGCTGGCTTTTGATTGTCCCTGCTGCACTGCCTGCCCTTGCCTCCATGCTGCATGGCCCCCATGCTGCATGGCTTGCAGGGATGGGCTGCCCCTGCGCCTGGCAGCAGTGCAGGGGCTGGACGGCATCCTGCGCCTGCTGCTGGCAAGGGGGGCGGACCTGAGTGTGCAGGATGGAAGCACGCTGGCACGAGCCGCTGCCCTGGCCCGGCTGGGGACCATGCAGGTGAGAGGGGGAGGATGGGGAGGAAAGGTCAGCAGCCCTGACTTCTTGTGCTACCTTGCCTGCCTGACGTGCTCAGCCTGCTCAGCCTGCTCAGCCTGCTCAGCCTGCCTGCCTGCCCGCCTGCTCACCTGGCCTGAACCGCCTGCTTACCTGGCCTCAACCGCCTGCTTACCTGGCCTTAACCGCCTGCTCACCTGGCCTCAACCGCCTGCTCACCTGGCCTCAACCGCCTGCTCACCTGGCCTCAACCGCCTGCTTACCTGGCCTCAACCGCCTGCTCACCTGGCCTCAACCGCCTGCTTACCTGGCCTCAACCGCCTGCTCACCTGGCCTCAACCGCCTGCTTACCTGGCCTCAACCGCCTGCTTGCCTGGCCGTGCTGGGCGTCTCCACCCTCCCTGACCCCTGCCCGCCGCTGCAGATCTTGCTGGAGGCGGGGGCAGATGTGCACGCTGGCAATGAGCGGGCGCTGCACCAGGCAGTAAGCTCAGGCAGCGCTGCGGCAGTGCGGCTGCTGCTGGATGCAGGTGCGGGGTCAGGGGGTCAGGGAGGGGGGGTTCCAGGAGGGCGAGGGGGGTCAGAACAGGGGTCTGGAGGGCGAGGGGGGGCTGTGGGGAGGTAGGTAAGCAGTGCTGGGTGGATGGAGCAGGGGCAGGCAGCAGACACAGCGCTGTCCACTGTCAGCTGGAGCAGCATGAGGGGGGTTAGGCATGTAGCTGCTGGAAGTCAAAGACTGTTTTTACCACCACCACCACCACCACCACTCACAATCACCACCGTAAGCAGCAGCACCAATGACTCAATCAAACTCAGCTGGGTGGGGTCAGGCGGGTAGCTGCTGGGTGACTTAAGACCACCTCCATCACCCCCATGTGCATCATCAACGTCAGCACCAACACCAGCAGCGTTTACCACAGCACCAGCACCAGCATCAGCACCCAGTCTGAGCAAGCAGCCGCTGCTGTCAGTGCAGACCAGGCATGCAGCGCCATCTGGCCTGGGACCGCGTCCTGCAGCTAGGGCTGTGGTGGTGGTGGTGGTGGTGCAGGTGCGCAGGTGCATGCCACGGCTGACTTTGCACTACGCAACGCCAGCCGGCTGGGCCATGGCAGAGTGGTCCAGGAGCTGCTGGCAGCCGGTGCTGACGTGCATGCGGGGTATGAGGACGCGCTGCACCAGGCGGCCAAGTACAACCACGTGGAGGTGGTGCGGGTGAGGAGGGGAGGGGAGGAGGGGGAGGAGGGAGGGGGTCGAGGGAAAGGAGGAGGGGGAGGAGCAGGGGGAGGAGTTGAGGAGGAGGGGGGAGGAGTTGAGGAGGAGGGGGAGGGTGAGGAGGGGAGGGAGGAGGGCAGGGGGAGGGAGAAGGGGGAGAGGGAGGAGAGGGGACATGGTCGCGGATGGGTTGAGTCAGGTATGCAGCCCTCCGTGAAGGACGCTGGCCCTGTAGAGCTCTTCATACTGGGGTCACTGCTGGCAGTGCTGCTGGCAGTGCTGGCCGCTGGGCGGTCCTGACACCGCATGCGCCAGTGCTGCTACCCTCGCTGCCCTAACAGATGCTGCTGGCTGCGGGAGCCAACGCCCACGCCTGCACTGACGTACTCGCTTTCGCTGAACAGCGTCGATATCATGAAGTGAGGTCCACCCCCTCCTCCCCTTCCTCCCCCTCCTCCCCTTCTTTTCTCCCTCAACCCCTCCCCCCTCCCCCTTCTCCCCTCCCCCTTCCCACCCCCCCCCTTCTCCCCTTCTCCCTCCCCCCTCCTGAGCTGTGACCCCAGCTGCTGCATGGACCTTGCCTACAGGTGGCTCGCTTGCTGCGGTGGCACATGCGCCCGCCCCTGTTGCACCGCCTGAGTGGCATGCTGCTGAGCCGCACCAGCACCAGCAGCAGCAGCAGCAGCCGACGGGCCCAGGCCCCCCACCTGGCCCATCGATCCACACCCCCAGCATCAACTGCCCGCCCTGCAGCCGCCAGGGACAGCAGGGGAAGTGGGGGAGGGGCAGCCAGCGTGCGCCCTCGGCTGAACACCTTGAGCTGCCTGCCTGGTCACACCACAGAGCCAGGCTCTCACTCTTCTACTCCAACTCCAACCCCAGGCTATGGCCCTGCTGCTGCCCCAGCTGCTGCCCCAGGGCCTGCCGTCAGCCCAGCCACGGCGACCCCGGATGCAGGGTCCAGAGGGACAGTGGGGCAAGGTGCGGTGGAGGCTCACCCGCCTGTCTCAGTGGTGGGCCCGTCAGCAACCCATGGTGTGTCTGCCACCACCACCACCACCATCAGCCAGCAGCAGCAGCAGCAGCAGCAGCAGCAGCAGCAGCAGCAGCAAGGGGGGCAGCAGGTTGGGTCCAGCTCAAGGACAGGCAGCAGCGAGGCTGGCCCTGTCAGTGCGGCTGTGCAGCAGCCCTCCTGCCCCACTGCCGCCCCTGCTTGGCGCCGCCTGCTGTGCGCTGCATGAGCTGCTGGGCCAGCAATAGGGAGGCCGGACAGGCCCTGTGCAGCGTGGGTGGGGCAGCTGCCGGTAGCTGCTCCCAAGCACCCCTGCCTCCTGTGCTGCTGCTCTGCATGCGGGATGCTTCGCCAGGGCCGGCTCATCTCCAACACCTTGACACCATCCCCCTTGCGGTGCGGGGGGAGGAGGCCGCTGGCCAGGGGCAGGAGGGGTGAGGAGGGGAAGAAGAAGGAGGAGGTGGAGCTCCTCCCCACACTGTCGCCCAGGCCTGCCCCACGCCCCCCCTGGCCCTGCCAGTGGCACGAGGCTGGCACCCAGCAAATTGCAGCCAGCAACAAGTGCCGTGATGAGTGCCACCCTCCTTCTACCACTCCCCTTGGGGTGTCGAGCGGGGATACGCCTAGGGCATCTGCCTGATGGCTACCTGCCCTGCTAACCTGGTGGTGGTGTGCTTTCCCCTGCTCCCTGACGCATGGTGGGTGCGCTAATTCTTGTCCATCTGCTGCATGGTGGGTGTGCAAGTTGGAAGCCAGCAGGCGCCTGCCAAAGGTTTAGATCAGGCGGCATGGGGTCTCCCTTGACTGGGCGGGGTACGGAACCAGCCAAGGCTGTTATCCTGGTTGGCACTCCAACCAGCTCAGCGCATGCGCATGTGCTGCTTACTACCTCAGGAGCATCAGCAGATCGGCATTGTTGTCCTTCTCGGGCTGCACGTTTGTTGTTGCGGTACACATTGTCATTGTCATTGTCATTGTCATCGACGAAGCAGCGCGGCATCCGCGAAGTAGTGCTTGCGGTTGGTGCTTTGTAAGGGATGATGCATGTATGCGAGGATGTTGATATGCTGTAGGTGGCGACATATACTCTTCCGTACAGTTTTGAATACCATCGCTGAGGACTAGCACATTTCGTTATGAAGCGCAACACCGCCTTGATTGCTTTGTTTGTGAGTGTATGTGTATCACAGTTGTTTGATTCCTTGTAACTGACACGTTGTAGAGATGATGCTTCACTGATGCTGCACACATAATTACATAGCCATGACCTAGGTGTCACGGCGCCAGCCGCTGCCTTTAATCTTACAGAGTGAGCAGCATGTCGTTGTAATAATTAGCGCCACTGCATTACTACCGCACTCTTCACACAGCAATTGGGCTTGGGTTTAGAACGGGACCCCCGGGAGTTGAACCCGAATGGTGGGCAGTGTACAGCCCACCAGTGACCTCCCCAGTCACTCTGCTAAAGTGTGGAATACGGACACGCGGACGCGCGCCGTTACATTCCTCCCCCTCTTAAGAGATCCGTTCCGCCGAGGTACTTGGGGATAACCCGAGGCACCGAGGCTCGCGGTCTATAGAGACCACTAACAAACAAACTGACCCATAAGGGTACCAATCACCCACAGACAAGCATGCAACACCATAAGGTGTCACATGGAGACCATGGCCATAGGACCAGGCCAGGTGACATAAGTCACTTAGGACAACAAATGTAGTGGACATGCGCAGCATGGGCGGCTTGCATCTTTTAAACTGACTTGCATGTCTGATCTTTAGCGAACTGAGTACTTGTTCTTTTCTTACAGTGGATGCTTCTGTTGTTCTCTGTGCAAGGTGCTCCGAACCTAGGCGGATGCACCGAGCACAGAAGTTCACAGTTTACGTACACCTTTTCCCTTTACACGTGGATGACTAAGAATGTGAATGGTTTTGAGTACTTAAGGCTCTGTGAGGGCAGAGACAGGCACCTTGGCTCAGAACTCTATCTGACCCCGGGTCCTGTCTCGTTCTCCCGCCCTCACAGGTAAGCCGTGCTCTGTTGGTCATCTCTGCTATGTTGTAACCTTGGCTCAGAACTCTATCTGACCCCGGGTCCTGTCTCGTTCTCCCGCCCTCACAGGCTCCCTGGTCTCAGCTCCGTTAACAAACAAACTGACCCATAAGGGTACCAATCACCCACAGACAAGCATGCAACACCATAAGGTGTCACATGGAGACCATGGCCATAGGACCAGGCCAGGTGACATAAGTCACTTAGGACAACAAACATCAAGGCAGATTATGCACAGCCTTATACCTAGACAAGATCTGGGGAGCACCAGCTAGGTTAGCTTCTGGCTCCCAAGTGTTGTAGGTGTCATCATAGCCGGTCCACTTGACCAGGTACTCCATTCGCTTCTTGAACCG
Organism: Haematococcus lacustris; assembly: GCA_030144725.1. Classification (NCBI taxonomy): domain Eukaryota; kingdom Viridiplantae; phylum Chlorophyta; class Chlorophyceae; order Chlamydomonadales; family Haematococcaceae; genus Haematococcus; species Haematococcus lacustris. The sequence continues at coordinate 8,055,593 of JASKMD010000026.1, read as the reverse complement.
TACCTGCCTGTGATTCAACAGGCTATGCACTTCGTAGTGAGGAGCATCTTCCAGCCACTCCAACACAGGAGGGGGGTGGAACCCTTGGCTGCCAGTGTACTTCTTAAGAAGGGACACATGAAACACGGGGTGCAACCTGCTCATGGTGGGAGGTAGCTCCAACCTGTAGGCAGACTCACCTAGCCTACCTGTGACCTTGAAAGGCCCCACATACCTAGGCAAGAACTTACGTGCTTTGCCTGGTGCATTGCGCAGGTTCTTGGTGCTCAGCAAGACACTGTCACCCACGTTGAACGTGACATCACGTCTACGCTTATTCTCATACCTTTCTTGGCGGTCCTGAGCCACCCTCATGCACTCCTGGGCATGCTTCACCTCATGCTCCCACTTCTTGGCAAAGCTCTCAGCGGAGGGCGAGAGGCACGGCCTGGGCAGCTTATGCATCATAGGCGTAATGGGTGACTGTCCATAGTTCCCCAGGAATGGTGTAGACTGAATGGACTCCTGCCAGGAATTATTAATAGCAAACTCGGCAAAAGCCAGATGTCTAGGCCAATCAACCTGAGTAGGCAGGATATAATGTCTAAGCATTTCTTCCACAATTTGATTAGTACGCTCAGTTTGCCCATTAGACTCTGGATGATACGCAGTGCTGAAAGCAGGGTCTACGCCTATCAGCTTCCTGACCTCAATCCAGAACTGATTGTTAAAGGTCGCACCACGATCAGAGATGGTAACTTTAGATAGACCATGGTATTTAAATACGTGGTCAATGTAAAGTTCAGCAAACTCTTTAGCATCCATGGCTTCAATGCATGGGATTAGGTGAACCATCTTTGACAGGCGATCCACGACCACACAAATTGAGTCATAGCCATGCACACCGACTGGAAGCTTAACCACCAAATCCATGGTGACAGATTCCCAGCGGTACCCAGGTATAGACAAGGGATTTAGCAACCCACCAGGAACCTGGCGAGAAGCTTTGTTACGTTGGCATGCATCACAATTAGCCACATAGTGTCTAACATCAGTGCGCATAGTTTTCCACCAGAACACCCTGCGCACACGCTCCAAGGTCTTGGTGATGCCAACATGGCCAGCATACTTAGCATCATGCATTTCGTGCAAGATATGCTCTCGTAGCTGGATATCATTAGGGACTATAATAGTGCCTTTATCAAGATGTCGCCACAGTCCCTCCTGGGTCATTTCCCACTCCTCATTAGGTTCAGCAAAGGCGGGATCAGTGCTATAGGCACTAATTAGCCAATCTGTGACCTGAGAAGGGTGACCAGGACACTCAGGGAGCTGTGCCTCACAGTCATTAGAGACCGGGTCAGCCCACCTTAACCGCTTAGGCTCTGATGGCTTTAGAGCATCATCAGAGTCAGCATCATGGTCAGGGTCTGATCCAGCGGCAGGCTGCTGTTCGCTGCCTCCGCTGCCGCTGCCCAACGGTGTACCCGCACCGGCTTCCTCCCCCTCCTGTAATCTCCGCTTCTGCTGCCTGGTCGTCACCAGGATTTTGTCAGTATCAGTAATAGCCGTCGCTGAAGTTACTGGAATACGTGACAGTGGGTCTGCAGGATTAGTGTTGCCAGGCAGGTATTTGATGGTGTAATCAAATCGGGACAGGAATTCCAACCAGCGGCTCTGCCTACGGGACAGTGTAGACTGCGTAGGTAGGGCCTCTAGAGGGCGGTGATCAGTATACAGTGTGAATTGCACACCTTCAAGGTAGCATCGCCACTGTGTACACGCAGCAATAATAGCCAGTGTTTCCTGCTCCCCAGTGGTATACTTCTTTTCAGCCTTTGTAAGCTTACGAGAATAATAAGCAAGGGGATAACCATCCTGCATCAAGACTGCCCCGACACCCAGTAATGAAGCGTCACAGTAGACTTGGAAAGGTTTGGTTGTATCAGGAAGGCGGAGCATAGGCACACGCATGACTGCCTGCTTTACAGCGTTGAAGGCATCTAACTGAGGTTTAGGCCACTCCTCCCAGTTAAAAGATTTGCCTTCAGGTCCAGTCAGATTAGTGAGTGGAGCTGCAATGGCACTGAAATTATGTACAAATTTACGTACATAATTGGCCATGCCAAGGAATGACTGCAAGGCTGTCAGGTTCGTAGGAACAGGCCAGTCTTTTATTGCAGCCACCTTGCTGGGGTCTACAGCTACACCATCTTTAGAGATGATGTGACCCAGGAAAGGTAAAGACTCTTTCATAAAATCACTCTTAGAAAGTTTAGCAAAGTATTTGTGTTTTCTCAACAATTCAAATACTTCACGAAGGTGGACGAGGTGTTCCTTGATAGACTTGGACATGATTAAAATGTCATCAAGGTATACAAGAGCACACTTGTCAATCACCTCGGCAAATGCCTGGTTCATGGCACGTTGAAACGTGGCCGGTGCATTGGTTAAACCAAAGCACAGAACTTTGTATTGGTAATGACCTATGGGTGTCCTAAACGCAGTTTTAGGAATATCTTCATCAGGGATCCTGATCTGATGGTAACCAGCCTGGAGATCCAGGGAAGAGAACACGGTCATACCAGAAAGTTTATCAAATAGATCATCAATCCTGGGTAGAGGGTATTGGTCACGAATGGTGAGCTTATTGAGTTGACGATAGTCTACGCACATACGTAGTTCTCCAGTTTTCTTCTTTACAAAAAGAACGGGCGCTGCATAAGGGGATGTGCTAGGCTCAATCAACCCTTTGGATAGCATGTCAGTGACCTGTTTCTTAACCTCATCCTGTTCTGGCTTACTCATCCTATAACTGGGCCTGGCAGGAGGTTTAGCACCTTCCTGCAAGGGAATGGAATGCCCTACGTTACGCGCAGGAGGCAATCCAGTTATAGGCTGAAACACATCAGCGTACTCCATAAGGAGGCTTTTCAGCTGTGCAGCCTGCTCAGGTGGTACGCCAGGTGGGTCTTGCAAGTTCTCATAAGAGACCAATGCCACCACACCTGTACCACCCTGCTTGAGCCATCTTGCAGCCTCTTTGGCAGACAAGGGTGTAGAGACACCGCTTGGGCCAGGCTCAAGGAAACCAGGGGGTATAGCATAAGCTTCTTTTACAGGGTTTACAGTAGATTGAGACTCAACTGTACAGTTCACTGACCCACCTTTGCTAATAGCTGAAGGTAGAAGTACAGGCCTGCCCTTAGGGGTACGTAGGGTGAGGGACTTGTCGATGTAGTCGACCAGTGCCCCCTGCACAGTAAGCCAGTCAGCACCCAGCAGAATGTCATACTCATGCACCAGTTCAGGCATCACAGTCAAGTTACAAAAGCAGCTGAATTGCTGAATGGACAGGTGTGCCTTGACATAATGCTTGCAATACACCGGTTGATTATTGGCAACTTCATAACGAAGAGCCACCGGGTACTCATATAGCTTCAGCTTGTGTTTAGACACAAACATATCACTGATGAACGAGTCATCAGCACCACCGTCAGCAAGGCAAAAGCACTTGTGATCATGGTTCAGGGTGCCAGAAAACCTGAATCTCACCTTTCCATCACGTCCACGTCCCCAGTACATGTGCCTGCTCGTACCAAGCCTTAGAAGGCACAGCAAGCTTACAGGGCACATCACTCAAAACAGAACATGGCAGTTCTGTTGACAGGGCAGGCTGGGACACATCAGGGCAGGCAAACAAAGGAACTTGAGTTGAGTCGGCTTTCAGCTCACTCATACTCCCTGCTCCTACAACTGCAGCATCATTCAGCAGTTGCTCAGGTTCAGACACAGCACAGATCTGGCTGTCTGGCTGCGCAACACTTCAGCGGCCTATGGCAATGCGGGCAGACTGAGAGCGTCGGCCCTTAGGCTGAGCAGGTGGGGGACGCTGCTCAGGCTCAGACTCAGACTCCTCTGGCTCAGAGGGAGGCTTAGAGTCAGACTTCTGCCCAGGCTTCTTGGCACCGTTAGGTGGGTTCTGGTAGCCAGATCTGCGGCGGGCTTCAGTAGCAGTGTACTGCTGGAACGGGCAGGGCCAGTTGGACAGGTGACCAGGATGGTAGCACTTGTAACAGTACTGGCCAGGCTCAGGGCGAGGAGAGGCCCACAGGTTGACTTTCCTGGGACGCTTGCTACCACCAGCAGGACCAGGAGGGGGACCACAGCCCCTCCTGCCTGGGCGAGCACCTCCACCCATAGCCGTCACAGCCTGCACAGCATGGACACCATTAGACACAGCACCCTTAGATGGTGTTGTGGTGGCCAGCATGACAATGTTCCTCTGCGCCTGCCGAGCAGCATCAATGGCCTGAGACAGAGTGGGGTCCTTGAAAGGAGCCAGATCCTTCAAAACATCAGTCTGCAAAGCAGGGCTGAGACCTCTGGTAAACACCATGCACAGCAAAGGCTGGCACATGCTGTCAGAACCTGCAATCAGCAAGTTGTTTCTGAAGGCAATGATATAGCTGCCCAAGAGCATGCCAGTGGTCATCTGAAGAGACCCGTCAATGAGCTTGGTACGAGCCACATTGCAGTCATCCCTACACTCCTACAAATTAGTCCCTGCGTTTTTCCCTGCGTTTTAGGCCAACCTTGTCCGATTGGACTGAAATTTTGATAGATGGTGTTTTGCAGAAAATAAAACATATTGTTTTTTGAGAAAAGTTTTCAAAAAACAATATGTTTTAATTTCTGCAAAACACCATCTATCAAATTTTCAGTCCAATCGGACAAGGTTGGCCTAAAACGCAGGGAAAAACGCAGGGACTAATTTGTAGGAGTGTAAGGTCATCGCCTGTGTATTCACAGAAGGCGGAACGAAGGTAAGCCCAGTCAGGTGCGTCAGCATACAAAGCAGCATATGCGTCTTTGACTGAGGGGTACCAGGTGTTGCGGGCTGTGCCAGTCAAAAAAGCAGGCATAGCAGACGCGACATCAAGCCTGTAGCGAGCACAGTGACGTTCTAAGTCGTCACAAAACGCAGAGGCTCTGCGATGAGTAGCACTGCAAGCATCAGTCCATTTGTCGGGACCTGGTATAGACCTGGCACTCAGCGACAAAGGCATAGGCAGTTCTGAAACAGGAGGGCCCATAGGGACAGCTCGTTCCCTCTGCCCGTTGTTCCCCGCAGGTCGATCAGGCAACGCAGACGCACCCGCTGGCCTACCCGCTGGATCTGACCTAGGGCCTGTAGGAGCTCGAGGCCTTACTTGAGTGTTGATGGTGGAGAGCGTCTGCCGCATAGCCTCGTTCTCAGCCGTCACACTCCTACAATTTAGTCCCTGCGTTTGTCCCTGCGTTCTACCGACCTTGTCCGATCGGGCTGAAAATTTGATAGATGGCAGTTTTCAGAAAATAAAACATATTTTTCAAGTAAAATATTTGGAAAAATCCAAAAGCTGTTGCGCTGTGGCCCGCAACCTATCCCTGCACTCATCCCTGCACTCTAGCCACAGGGCCACAGCGCAGCCGCCTTTGTTTATTTTTAAATATTTATTCTGGAAAATATGTTTTGTATTCTGCAAACTACCATCTATCAAAATTTCAGCCCGATCGGACAAGGTGTGTCAACACGCAGGGACGGACGCAGGGATTAATTTGTAGGAGTGCAGCTGGGCTTGGCGTTGCTCCAGCTCCTCAATGTACTCCAGATCTCCTCCAGTGTAGCGTCCAGGCGGCACGTCCATCTCGCCTTCCTCGATGCCTTCACCAAGAGCATCGCCAAGGCCGCCACCAGGGCCATCCTCAGGGGCCATAGAGCCGCCTGACGGGGTGTTAAACTCAGGTGTCCCCAACTAACAAAAAATGGCTGGAAATGATAGGAAACCGACCCCTGGTAATCAAAACGACGCCGCGTCTCAGCCACGTGGTTTCTATTTATGATTTGCACATCCCTGGATAGAGGACTCTGTCAGCTATGCGGTGCAGCTTGTAACATTGAATATTGTGCAGTGTGCTGAGTGCTAAGGCGGCTCAAATCTTGACATTCAAATGCATGCCAGTTTTGCTCATGCGGGCCTCGCCGCGACCGACCGCCGCGACCGACGTGGCCCAGTAGCCTCTGCAAACAGTCAGGGACAGTCGCCGCAGTCAAAACAATGCACATGGCACGCAAAACCGATGTAACGACGCCCCTCCACCCATGCTCGGAAGTATACAAGGCTGCTGCATTGCTTGACCGCTTCGTGAGTAGTACCTACTACCTGGCCACTCGGTAAGGCCACACAAGGTGTGTAGGTCATTGCTACGTTACCTTGCTCGACTTGTTGGGTCCGGTCCCTCCCGCCCGCCCTCCGCTTGCGTGTCGAGCTGGTGTCCAGCTCCGCCCTGACCCCCTGCTGCTCAGCTGGGGGCAGCCCAGGGGCAGCACCAGCACCAGCTGCCTGCTGCTGCCAGGGGGGTGCAGCAGGAGGGGGGGGCAGCCCAGGGGCAGCACCAGCACCAGCCGCCTGCTGCTGCCAGGGGGGTGCAGCACGAGGGGTGGGAGGTGGTGGGGGCTGGGAGGTGGTGGGGCTGCAAGGGGGTGCGGTCCAGGCGGTCGGAGTAGGCTAGAAAATCCTGCAAGGCAGAGTCGGGTCACGCCAAAGGGTGAGGAGGCGGCCCTGGTTGATGGATTGCCGTGATTTCTTCTCCAACAGCTGTGTCGTTGAGTTACGAACAATGTAATAACTCGAAAATCTAATAACTCACAGTGGTCAGCTCACCACATGCCAGTTTGTGCAAGGGGGTCCCTTTTTCTGTGTGGCAGCCTAGGGAGACCTCTATCCATTCGCACTTCGCTACAATGTCGAGTTATTTCTTGCCCAACGATGGCACTCCGACGCAGCCTGCACAAGTAAAAGGCTCGCGGTGCGAGCTTGGCGGGCTGAAATGAGATTGTACTTCCTGCTCGATGCAAGGCGCAGTTCAACCGCTGATGCCGCTACATACCACTAGAACAATCGATGGTGAGCAGCTGAGGTGTATCCGCGCTCGCTTGCGCCGGCATGTCCTCACTCGCAAGAGTTAACGCGCCGCTTGCCAGTAGATGCGCAATAAATCGCAGCTGCCAGTGTGATGAACGCTATCGAAAACGGTTCAGTATTGAAAGTGTAGTTGCATGAAGATTACCAACCCCATGTTGGGGACTCCTGAGTTAAACACCGCCTTGAACCTCTCACGCATGGCTGGATTAGCCTGTGCGGCTTCGATGAGCTTGTCCATCATATCGAACGCTGTTTCCAGTGGAGTTGTAACAGGAGGGGCTGTGGTAACACCAGACCCGGCGTTGGAGTTGCCAGGAGGCTCTTTGTCCGTCATGTTGCTGTGTGTACGTCGGTCGGAAACCATCTGTCACGGCGCCAGCCGCTGCCTTTAATCTTACAGAGTGAGCAGCATGTCGTTGTAATAATTAGCGCCACTGCATTACTACCGCACTCTTCACACAGCAACTGGGCTTGGGTTTAGAACGGGACCCCCGGGAGTTGAACCCGAATGGTGGGCAGTGTACAGCCCACCAGTGACCTCCCCAGTCACTCTGCTAAAGTGTGGAATACGGACACGCGGACGCGCGCCGTTACACTAGGATCATGGGCAGAGCTATTGCAAGCCTAAGCACTAGACGAAACATCGGTCGATAAAGCAATGTAACGTGCGGGAGTTGTCCACCACGCACCCCACAGGTTGATCTAGCCTAGATGCCATGTACCACGAGCTTGGAGCGAGGTAGCTCTTTGGGCTGTGAACCCACTGTTCCATTTACGGGGTTCGGGGTACGTTATGGCCAGCATCACACTTGCATGCGCCTTACAGCTGTTTTGATGGGGTGTCCAGTGGTCCAGAGGGGAAGTGCTATCGGGATGGGATTTGTAGTCATCAAGGGTGCGACCGAGGACGCATCAACTTGATTGGAGTAGCTGAGTGGAATTACCCACAATCAAACAGGTTGTTCCATGTTGAATGTTTGTCTAAGATGCCTGCGCTGTGGATAGAGCAACGTCATAAGGAAGACATGTAACAACAGCTGCGGCAGTGGCACTGAAGCTGACTAGCCGCGACTCGGGGTTGGCCCATTACGGCGCAGGACGTGCCAAAGGGCAGCACACATACACTCACACATACCGCACTGCGTTCAGCAGCCTCCACACTTCTTGCCCTTGCTCTCAATCACAGTCTGCGCGTAGCTGACTGCGCTCTTACTCTGGCCGGCGGTATCCCTTAAGAACATGGCGACCACCACTCGCAACGCCTCCACCGTCGCATCACTGTTCAGCTGGTTGCTGATGCGAGCCCCGGCGCCGCCCGCCACGGAGTAGTGGTACACGGTCGGGACGTACTTCACGGGCATGGCCGCGTCCACCCTGCGGCGTCCCCAACGAAAGTACAGTGGCCGTGCAGCGTGCTGTGCAGCGTGCAGTTTCTCTCAGTTTCCTCCCAGCTTCATCCTTGCCCGGCAGGGTGCAAGACTGAAAGAGCTGCGGAGCCTTCCCAACTGCCTTTGCACTGAGTGCGGGTCTCAAAGATCCAACACAGGTGTCGGCAGCGGGTACTTTGGCTTAGGGGCATGCAGACAACCAGCTCGTCCACTCCACCAAGCATGCATGCAGTGGCAGCAGCAGCAGGGCACTCCAGTCCTGGCCTTGCATCGAGGCTTGGCACCACTCCTCTGGCCATCCACCCCGTTATCCCCGCACTGTCCAGCACATGTTCTCAATACTGCCACACTGACAACTCCACATTGCTCTGAGAATGCCTCAGCACATTTCAAATTGCCTCCACAGCGTCGACTTCCCCCCTCTCCCCTCCCACCTCCCTGCCAGCAGGCATGTTTGCTTCTCTGCCAAGCAGTGGTCACTCAAGCTTTGTGCTCCAGCGCCAGCAAAGCTGTGGTCTAAACCTCACCTCCCACTACTCCTGCCAAAGCCAATGCGACTGCACACACAACTGGCCTCTAGACAATGCCCCTAGGCAGCCAACCTGTTCATCAACCAGGCTGTGGTTGTGTGGGTCTGGGCAGCAGGGCAGCGCAGGTCAGCTGCACACCTGAGGGGGTGCTGGGCGTCCCGCCACTCGCTGCCGCTGCCCACCTCAACCTCAAGCAGGGAGCCGCCAACATCACTCACCATGCTCCTGTGCTGCCAGAGGCACACCACAGCCACCGCCACTCGAAAAGCCAGTGTCAGAGCCACAGACACAGCAGCACATGAGACCATAGTCAAGGCCACAGACACCGCCACACATGAGGCCATATTTAGCCCCGCAATGACAACCACACACAAGGCCGTTGTTAGCGCTACAGCCACAGCCACGGCCACACACAAAGCCATCGTGGGTAAACCCTATAGTCTCCTGCCCCACACTAGGGGATGTGTGTGATGTCAGGGAGGCTGGTTGCTTGACCCTGAGCTATTTCTGGACATAAGCAGGCTTGGAGCACGAATCAAGCCCAGCAGCCTGCACACTGTGCACTTTTTGTGACCATCATGGGTTGGCAAGTGCCCTCTGTGGTCATGGAGGATATGGGTGCGTGACAATCCCAAGGTGGGTGGCAGGTCACACATGGGCCATCAGGCACCTGGGGGTGATGTCACCCGCACAGACAAAGCAGGAAGAGGCATGTGCTAGGATGTCATGGGCTGAATGCATAGGGCTGGATATGAGGGCTAGCGGGCTGCATGAGCACAACGGTCTTAGTCACTACAATGCACTACGACCAAGTGTATGTTCACACAACCGTGCATTTTTCACGGGAAACCCAAGTTGCTAGAAAAGGCCACCGCCCGTCGCACTGCGCATCGCGTGATGGCTAAGAAGAAGCGGAAGGTTAGCGACAAGAAACATAAAGGTTCGTGTCCCCAGCCGACCTGAACCCCAGCCAACCTGAACCAGCCGATTGTGGGCTACGTGAGTAACGCGTTGTGTGATAACCCGTCGCTTCTGTTGGTTCCATCGCAGCGTCTCGTTCCGCCCAAGGCAAGCAACGACAGGCGCGCCGCGATGGCTGGACCACGCGTCGACGTCAGGTGACGGCCCCGCCTTATGTGTCCCTGCACTGCTTGTGTTGACCCCGCCTTGTGTCATCGCCTGTCAAAATGACAACTTTGCTTGGCTGCAGGTCATCAAGGTCCCCGAGGGCGCAGTGCTGCGCGGCTGCAAGAAGACCAGGCGCAAGCTGCGGGAGCACCTCCGGCTACGGGCTGAAACCCACTCCCAGCTCCGCGTGATCGCTTCATTGCTTGTCTTGCGCAATTTTCTCACCTGCCTGGTGGGATACCCTACCCCGGGCTTCGCCAGCGCCCCTCAGCCTCCAGCCGTGCAGCCTCCCCAACCCCCTGATGCTCCCCCCCTACCCCCACTCCCCCCACGGGCCCCTGCCCAGCCAGCACCTGCCCAGCCTGCCAGCATGGAGTGTGACACTGACTCTGACTCCGAGTCAGACTGTGGCGCAGAGCCAGACCCACAGTCTGACTCGGAGTCAGAGTCAGAGTCAGAACCTGAGCCAGTCACGCAACCCCCCCAAAGGCGCTGCAGCGCCCGCCTGGCAGCCCTTGCACCCGCAGCACCAACTGGCCCTCCCTTGCCCCTTGATTGCGAGGACCCCCTCAAGCTCAGGCAGCTGAAAGACTTCTGCAAGTTCTTCGCCAACCCAAACTTCAAGACATGCTACAACCAGCTGCAGCGGCGCCTTGTGCGCAACCGCCACCCCATGCTCATGCCAGCCTTTGAGGACCCCAGCAACCAGGCGCTGCTGGCCAAGCTGCAGGAGCTGGGCAGCATCAAACTGACGGGTGACGCCAACTCCATCGACGCACACTCCATGCAGCTGGCGGTGGCCATGCAGCAGCATTACTCCAATCCAGGCAAGTCATGGTGGTGACCTGACCTGACCTGACCTGACCTAGACCGTATACCTGACCTGACCTGGCCTGACCTAACCTGACCTTATACCTGACCTGACCTGACCTTATGCCTGACCTGACCTGCAGAGCGCATTGTCAAGCTGTACGCCAAGGCAGCCAGGGCCCAGCTAGGCTGGAGCGGGGAGGAGGCGCAGCTGTTCATCAGGATGGCGTGCGGGTATGGCATCAACGCCCAAAGGCTGAGGTGGCCATGCAGCGCCATGGGCAGGCCAAGCAGCTGGTGGTCTTCTTTGGCGCTGCTACCATTGGCACTGGGGGTGGGTGGGGTGCTGACGCGGTGTTGCGTGCCTGCCGCAAGGTGGTGTGCAGGCCCAGGGGCAAAGATCAGGATGGGGGCAGGGTGGTGCTTGTGGATGAGCACCGCACCAGCCGGGTCAGCTCAGCAGTGAATGGCCAGCAGCCCTGTGAGGTGGAGTTGAACACACTTTGTGCCACAAGGCCTGCAGGTTGGAAGCCCCCAGCAGGGCAGGTGGAACAGCGCCTGGTGCGCCCAGCCTGGAGCCAGGAGCGTGGCCAGCCAGTGCGGGGCCTGATGTGGTGCCCGGTAGTGGCACCACGCAAGCCCCCACAGGCCCCACGCAGCAGCCAGGCAGCCACACAGCCCCCAGCCTCAGAGCCAGGGCCTAGCACTCCCCCGCCAGCCAAGCGCAGCAAGCGCACCAAGGCTGAGCAGGGCAAGGCTGCCATAGCCAAGCCAGCACCACAGCCAGGCAGGTGGCTGGACAGGGACTGCAATGCAGCATTGAACATGCAGCGCATTGGGGAGAGCAGGTGGCGCCCGCTGGAGCTGTGCTACTGGCCAGACCAGGGAGCTCTGCCAGCCAAGGGTAAGGAGTACCCTGAGCATGGGTACAAGCGGCTGCGAGACAAGCCCCCCCAGGCCCAGGAGCAGCAGCAGCAGCCTGCTGTGGCACAGTAATGTGTGGCCCCTTTGTTGAGCTGTCATCAGCTTACATTTAGTGCATGTTTTGTCATGCCAACTCTACATCATAGCCCTCGGGTCAGGCAATAGTGTAGGTGGTAGGCAGGCTCATGTGCCATGTGCACTGGGTTTACTCCACACAGCCCAATAACACTGTTTGAGCCGGATCCAGTTAGTGGCTGCTAGTGGCTGCTAGTGTATGCTAGTAGGTACTTCTGATCCGGCTCAAATGGAGGCCCTAGTGAGGGACAAGAGGGCTGAATGCATAGCTGTCAGTAGGTCACAGGGGTTTAAGGCAGGCCTTGCAGCCCAGTGGTGCCTTACCTTACGATGGGAATGCTGACAGCACAGTCAGGGCACCAGGGCGTCCCGTCCGCCAGTGTGCCCGAGGTGAACAGCAGGTAGTGCGGCGCCGACTGCGCCAGCAGCTCCGGGAGCAGGGCTTTGTATACGCTGTGGTGCACTGTCTTGTGGTAGGATGGTCTGCAGTGGCAGCGGCATATTTGAGGATCCAGGGCATCGACATGCACCCAGGCAGGTTAGCATCCATGTGCCATCCATGTACCTGTGTTTGACGGTGGTCCCCCGGGACCGTGGTCTCAGAGCGCTGTACATCAGGAACACTGCGTAGCATGCCGAGGTCGCTATAAGGATTTTAAAGATGCTTGTGGAAGGGCTTGTGGGCTTGCGGGACATGATTCCGTGTACGACGCCGTCTTTAGCGTCGCGTCGATCTCTGGGTAACAAACCACCAAATACCTCGCTAACTCACTATCTAACCTCGTTCGCCTGTCGCCTGGTGCAGCAATACACCTGCCTAACCACCTTAACGAGCCCAGCCCAGCCCAGCAAGTTGCGAACAGTGCAGGGCTGACAGCGTAGCGAAAGATGCGCATTCCCACAGCAGCAGCCGCGTCCCTAATGCGGAATCATGCAACAGCTGCCCACCCTATTGCCCCTTCCAACATTTGGTGTGTGGGCAGGAACTACGCGGAGCACATTAAGGAGCTGGGATCAACAGGCTCCACAGGTGTGGCATGCCTTCCTCGCCTCTGAACCTGGTGTTCCCAGCAATCCCTGTGCCATCTTGGCTATCATGGTAGACGTGCTTGTTAAACTGGGCCTGTCATGACCTGACGCAGCACATAATTCCCGTACTAACGGGTAGGGGCTGTGTTATCTGTAGTCCGAACTGTTTGCCTGAGACAAGCATCCGGTACCAATACCTAATGTCCCACCCCCACCCCCTTGCAAGGGTTGGGCGATCAATGTTGGCATGAAACACAGGCTCTGATGTAAGCAACAGCTTAAGCATTGCCTAGTGCACACATGCTACTGTGCTACGGGCTGCTGGGCTTGGGCTTGGGGGCTCGGTCTCGCAGCTTCTTGAAGCCCAATGCTGGGTACTCCTTGCCCTTAGCAGGAAGCCTTGCTCGGGTTTTCCACCTGCACAGCTCCAGTGGGCGCCACTTGGCCTCCCCTGCCCGCTGGAGTTTGAGGGCTGCGTTGCAATCCCTGTCCACCCATTAGCCAAGGTCCCCAGGGGTGGCCTGGGCCAGCCAAGGGCACCACATGAGCCCCCGCACTGGCGCCTCAAACCGCTTGCTACAGGCTGACCGCAACAAGTGGTTCTGCACCTGACCTGGCTGCGGCTTGCAGCCTTCAGGCCTGGTGGGCTTGCTGTTGTCCAGCTCCTCCTCAACAGGCTGGGGCCTGGTCATGATTGAGCTGACCCTGCTGGTGCAGAACTCATTCACTGGCACCACCTTGCCTGGCAGCCTGTCTGTTGGCTTGCCGCCGTTGGGCCTCTCCCACCACCTTGCGGCAGGCCTGCAGCACGGCCTTGGCCCCCCACCCACCCCGGGTGCCAATGCCTCCGTTGCCAAAGAACACCACCAGCTGCTTGCAGGTCCCCCACTGCTGCTGGGACACGCTGGCTGCCTCCTCCTCCAAGTGCATGGCACACGAGGCACACAATGTAGATGACATCCTTGGCAGAACTGGGGACAAGGCACATAGCAGGTCACATGTGGGGCAGTCATCTTCATCTGACCCTGCCCCTCCACCCCTACTCTTGGCACTCCCACCTTGAAGTAGCACTCTCACGACTCTCACCCTCACGACTTTCATTGGCAACAGTTACATTGGCAACAGTTACATTGGCGACTTACATTGGCAACAGTTACACAACCGGCCTCTAGGCAATGCCCTAGGCAGCCAAGCTGTTGATCAACCAGGCTGTGGTTGTGTGGGTCTGGGCAGCAGGGCAGCGCAGGTCAGCTGCACACCTGAGGGGGTGCTGGGCGTCCCGCCACTCGCTGCCGCTGCCTGGCTGGCCTACATGACCTGGCGCAGCGTCTCGCCGCAGACGGTGAGCCTATGATTTTCCTGAAGGCCGGCAGCAGCGCCCTGGCTAGCGGCCAGCCCCTGGTACTGCCTCCGTGGTCCTCTGACGTGCACCATGAGGTGGAGCTGGCGCTGGAGCTGGGGCCCGACCTCCAGCCAGTGCGCGGCTGTGTGGCGCTGGACCTCACTGCCCGGGATGTGCAGGTGGGGTGTGCAGGTGTGGGTGTGGGAGAAAGAGCTGGGGTTGGGAGGAGGTGTGGGTGGGAGAGGGTGCGGGCAGGTGGGGGTGCAGGACCCACAGCCACAATGGGATGAGGTCAGGCGCATGCCTTGTAAAGCTGGACTTGCTGCCAGCATGGCATAATCTCCCTGTGCCTGCCCCTTAAGGGCCCGCTTGCCTGGCCAGGCCCGATGGCAGCGGGCATGCCCAGGGACGCCCCAGCTTTTGTGTGCTGGCTTGGCCGGCAGACACGCATGGAAGTGAGATAGCTACTGTTGTAAGAAAATCACATGCCTTGCTGGCATTAGTCCATGTGGGGCAGCCGCCTGCCTGCCCTGCCCTGCAATCCTCAGCCTCCCACTACCAGCCCTGACCTCACCATGCTGAGGCCAAGGAAGGCAAGCAGAAGTTGGCATCACAGTCCATGACTAGTAGGTGGTGGTGGCTGCTCAAGTGTGGGCACTGGGTGGCTGCAGGCGAAGCTGAAGCAGCAGCGGTGGCCCTGGACCCTGGCCAAGAGCTTCCCCTGCTCCACCCCCCTGGGCACCCCCTTCAGCCTGCAAGGCAAGTGGCCAGCAGGCCACACCCACACACCCTGGCCCTAGGCCTGGTCCCGACCCTGCACACACGTGTGTGATGTCACAAATGTGTGACACAGACCGCAGCCAGCAACAGCCAGTATCAGGCAGATAGGCCAGGACTGCTTTCACCTCGGCCGCTGTCCGCTGTCCGTCCTTTGACAGCCGTTGCATTGGATGACGGGCCCTTAGCTACTGGTTAAGTCCTGATAGGAGAACCTGGAGCGATTGATACAGTCGAAGTTGAGCGTCGCAACTGGGACTGTAGCGGAGGCGGCAGCGGAGAGAGCTTACAGTGGAAGCCCAACTTCAGTCACAGGGAGTTTAAGCCCAGAGATCAGCGCATGTGTTGTAGCGCATAGGTGGCACTGCTGGTGGCACCTGTGATTGAGAGCATTGGGCTGAGGCTGATGGTGAGGTGTGCTGCTCATAATAGAGCCCCTGTGGGGCTTGCCCGCCAGATGGGCTGAGCAGTCAGATCACAGTGTTGCTGTGTGGCTGCAGGCCAAGCAGCCATAGCAGGCTGACAAGCGAGGTGGACGTATAGATAAGGGTGCAGGCTGCGCGTGACACTACGGGTTTATATCTATCTTATACATGTAGCAATAGTTACAGTAGCATGTAGCAATAGTGACAATAGCAAGACTTACTCTTACAGACCCTACAGCCCCAGCTGCCTCCTGCTGGCCCCGCCCCTCACCCCGCACCGCCCTGAGCCCTGACACCAGCCATGCCAAGCTGTGCCACGTCCAGGCCTGGACCCCCAGGACTTGGAGCTGCACCTGTCAGTCAATGGCGTGACCCGCCAACGCAGCAGCACACGCCACATGATCTTCAAAGTGGCCGACCTGCTGGGCTATGTGCGGGACCGCTTCCCCTGCATGCCGGGAGACCTGCTCCTCACAGGTGGGTCGCCATGCGTGGCTACAAGCTGGACGGCCCCTCATCCTCATCGCCTGTTTGCTCAGCGGGTTGAGTCAGGGTTAGGGTTAGGGCCTACACAAGCCTAACCCTTATACTCGTTAGCCGTTGTCGCGATGGGTTGCAATCCAAAGGTGTGTGATCTGGGGTGACAGCCGAGGTGTGTCAGGCCACATGCCAAGGCTGCCATGGGAGGTGGCCCACCTCTTGCTGTTCTTGCTAGTGACCAGCCTGCAGCTGTTGTCCACTCGGCGCCGCACTGCTGGCATTTGCCAGGGACACAGGCACAGTGTGTCTGCCAGACCTTCGTCCTGGCTGGCCCTGGTCCACCTTAGTGTTTTCTCATCGCTTCAAACCGCATCAGGCTGTGTCTAATCCCAACTCACTGTTGGTGATAGCAGAGCTAGGACCAGGTAGCCTGTCAACAGGACAGGGGGTGGTGCCAACTGGTCAGCCAAACACTATGCAGCAAAGGGTATATAATACGGCTGCTGGCCATCCGGACTTGAGCCATGGGTTGGGAAGCAAGCCAAGCCGAGTTGCGTGCCCCACAGCACTTCAGCCCGGTCCTCCCCTTCCCCTTCTTCCTTGCTAACCGTCACATGACGCTTTCAGCCACCGAACTCTTCATATTCACCTAATCACCTGGGCACCTGCCTGCCTAACCAACGCCACCTGTGCAGGCACGCCAGAGGGGGTGTCCGCCATGCAGGCCGGCGACAAGGTGGAGGCTCAAGTGCTAGGGCCGCAGGGACAGCTGCTTAGCCAGGGTTCGTGGCAGGTGATGCGCCGCTAGGCCACGCTGCGGGCGCACAGCTTCAGGCCTGTGCCCACCTTGCACCTTGACACCTCGACTGGCGGGCGCAAAACAAAACGTGACAGCCGGTGGCCACGCAGAGCTGCATCGGAACCTCCCATGCAGCCTCGTCGTCGTCGGCGCCCGCCGCCCGCTCCGCGACCGTTGCAGAGTGTGCGTGACATCGAGGAGGCCGCGTACAGCGCAACAGACAAGGGACACCAGGCCCAGCCCTTACTAGTAGAGCGCAGCGCCTAAGGCTCACGCATGAGGTTTGCAACGATCCTACTTCCTAAAGTTCGAGAGTTCATGTAGGTTCGAGGATGGGAGTGCTCTGGCATCAATAGCTCTTGACGGCGGGATGGTGAAGCAGAATTCAGGAAATGGCGTGTGGCATCAGGCTCTGGCCGATTTCTTCACCATCGGCCGCGCGCCTTCCATAAATCGGTTCGGCTGGAAGCGCGTAAGGTCAACTGTCTTGGCTTGGCCGTGCGCGATCAGTTCCGCGCAGGCCTTCCCAGTGGCAGGGGCGTTGAGGATGCCCCAGCAAGTGTGCCCGGTGGCCTGCGGGTAGGCAGCGTTGAGCACCGATCCTGGGTTCAAGCCCCCGCTGCGGCACAGCCCAGGCGGTCATCAACTTGGAGGCACCTAATCTTACCACGTGACAAGGGAGTGGCAGGCTCAGGTGGTCACACATGACGGCCAGGGTGCGCTTAGACGAAGAAAGCTAGAGGATGAAAACGGGATTTGGCAAACCTATCACAGAGGCCTTTCTGAATCTTGGGCGCCTGCTGCTACACTTGCTGCAACTTGTTGCAGGTCAGCACATACAGCGATTCCAGTGTCATCCAATCCCACTCACCACAAACACTCCAGGATGGTCTGGCACACACCCAATGACTGGAATGCCATCTGGGGCGTTGGGCAGGTAGCACGCTTGCTTGGCAGCCACATGAGCACCTGTGCATGCAGCCAACACCTCCCCTCCTGGCCCCAGCACATGCCTAGGTATGCAGGAAGTCAGCAGGGGTGCTGCACTGTGACCTCCAAGGCCTGAACCCCCTCACCCCTAAAGCAGTCAAGCCAGCTGGGTAAGAGGGTGCCATCGCTGCTCACCTCGCAGCAGGCTGGACAGGCAGTGGGCCGCCTGCAGCACATTGGCCGCTAGCCCCTCATCAACTGTCACCTGCAGGTCAGATCAGGTCAGGTCAGGTCAGGTCAGGTCAGGTCAGGTCAGGTCAGGTCAGGTCAGGTCAGGTCAGGTCAGGTCAGGTCAGGTGCAGTGATTTGAAAGTACACCTTCCCTCACCTATCCTTATCCTCCTCCTCTCGTTACCTGCTGCTGCTGCTCT
The DNA here is from genome assembly GCA_030144725.1 of Haematococcus lacustris. Lineage (NCBI taxonomy): Eukaryota > Viridiplantae > Chlorophyta > Chlorophyceae > Chlamydomonadales > Haematococcaceae > Haematococcus > Haematococcus lacustris. The sequence goes on along the minus strand of JASKMD010000026.1, from coordinate 8,037,578 downwards.
TGCTGCACAGCGGCAACAGCTTCACCAAACTGGCAGCTTGCCACATACCCTTGCTCCTACCCAATCTCCTCACTCAATGACCTTATTCTGTTCCTCCCACTGCCTCTGCCTCTGTTGCTGCCCCCACCCCCACCCCCTACCCTGCCCTGTAACCTGCCGCTTGCCTGTGCTGCGGTGTCGGGCAGGGGCAGGCCCTGGGGCTCCCCGCACACGTACACCGTGCCGTCAGGCCTGGGGTACACCTCTGGCTCTGCCTCCCGCCCTGCCACCACCAGCACGTGTAGCAGCAGCAGCAGCAGCAGCAGCAGCCGCCAAGACAAGGATACGAGGCAAGCAGGGCAGGGGCAGGGGGTCTAAGAAGCAGCAGCATGCGACACGCAGCACAACATTGCCATGGCCCCTCACCCACCCTGCCTGCCGGCAAAGTGTGTCCATCTATTCCCAGTACTGAGCCCATTTGGCAACAATCCCTTTGTCAATAAGCCCCACTACTGCCACCAGTGCCTGGCGGTTGCCCAATTCAAGACTGAAACGCATACCCCTTCCTCCTCCCCACACAGCCCCCTGCCTTGCCTGCCCTGCCTGCCCTGCCCTGCCCTGCCCTGCCCTGCCCTGCCCTGCCCTGCCCTGCCCTGCCCTGCCCTGCCCTGCCCTGCCCTGCCCACCTGACTTGTACTCAAACTGCGTGAACAGGCAGTCAGCGGTGGCTTGCGGCTGCAGGGGGTCAGGCTGCAGCACCACTGAGTGGTACTTGGTGCCAGTGATGCGGGGCAGCGGCAGGCCCCAGCGGGCAGCGGCCACATCTGTCCATGGCCCCATGGCCAGCAGCACAGCATCTGCAGCCAGCACCTCCTGCGCCACCCCCCCTGCAGCGCTGCTGGAAGTGACGTGCACGCCTGCAGGCCAGCGGGCAGGGGTGGCAGCAGGGTGGGGAGGAGCCACACCAGCTACCCACAGAAGGAGGTCGCTGCCAGGACCCAGCAGCAGTGGCAACAACGGAGAGGGAGGAGCTCAGGCGGGTTCAGAGGCTGGATATGAGCATATCATGGGCTGAATGCATAGGGCTGGATATGAGGGCTAGCGGGCTGCATGAGCACGGGCATTTTTCACGGGAAACCCAAGTTGCTAGAAAAGGCCACCGCCCGTCGCACTGCGCATCGCGTCATGGCTAAGAAGAAGCGGAAGGTTAGCGACAAGAAACATAAAGGTTCGTGTCCCCAGCCGACCTGAACCCCAGCCAACCTGAACCAGCCGATTGTGGGCTACGTGAGTAACGCGCTGTGTGATAACCCGTCGCTTCTGTTGGTTCCATCGCAGCGTCTCGTTCCGCCCAAGGCAAGCAACGACAGGCGCGCCGCGATGGCTGGACCACGCGTCGACGTCAGGTGACGGCCCCACCTTATGTGTCCCTGCACTGTTTATGTTGACCCCGCCTTGTGTCATCGCCTGTCAAAATGACAACTTTGCTTGGCTGCAGGTCATCAAGGTCCCCGAGGGCGCAGTGCTGCGCGGCTGCAAGAAGACGAGGCGCAAGCTGCGGGAGCACCTCCGGCTGCGGGCTGAAATCCACTCCCAGCTCCGCGTGATCGCTTCATTGCTTGTCTTGCGCATTTTTCTCACCTGCCTGGTGGGATACCCTACCCTGGGCTTCGCCAGCGACCCTCAGCCTCCAGCCGTGCAGCCTCCCCAACCCCCTGATGCTCCCCCCCTACCCCCACTCCCCCCACGGGCCCCTGCCCAGCCAGCACCTGCCCAGCCTGCCAGCATGGAGTGTGACAATGAGTCTGACTCCGAGTCAGACTGTGGCTCAGAGCCAGACCCACAGTCTGACTCGGAGTCAGAGTCAGAGTCAGAACCTGAGCCAGTCACGCAACCCCCCCAATGGTGGGTTGGGCACGAAATCAAAGAGTACTTGACTGTGTCATGCCTAACCTGGTGCCACCATGTCAGCCACCATGTGTGTGCCTTGTGTGCATGGCTGCAGTTGGAGGAGCAGATGGCGGAGTTGTCCATGCAGCGCCATGGGCAGGCCAAGCAGCTGGTGGTCTTCTTTGGCGCTGCTACCATTGGCACTGGGGGTGGGTGGGGTGCTGACGCGGTGTTGCGTGCCTGCCGCAAGGTGGTGTGCAGGCCCAGGGGCAAAAATCAGGATGGGGGCAGGGTGGTGCTCGTGGATGAGCACCGCACCAGCCGGGTCAGCTCAGCAGTGAATGGCCAGCAGCCCTGTGAGAGGCAGCTGAACAAACTCAGGGCCACCAGGCCTGCAAACTGGAGGCCCCCAGCAGGGCAGGTGGAACAGCGCCTGGTGCGCCCAGCCTGGAGCCAGGAGCGTGGCCAGCCAGTGCGGGGCATGATGTGGTGCCCGGTAGTGGCCCCCCGCAAGCCCCCACAGGCCCCACGCAGCAGCCAGGCAGCCACACAGCCAGCAGCCTCAGAGCCAGGGCCTAGCACTCCCCCGCCAGCCAAGCGCAGCAAGCCGGCAGCTGAGCCCACCAAGGGCAAGGGCAAGGGCAAGGCTGCCAAAGCCAAGCCAGCACCGCAACCAGGCAGGTGGCTGGACAGGGACTGCAATTCAGCGCTGAACATGCAGCGCATTGGGGAGAGCAGGTGGCGCCCGCTGGAGCTGTGCTACTGGCCAGACCAGGGAGCTCTGCCAGCCAAGGGCAAGGAATACCCTGGCCTGGGCTACAAGCGGCTGCGAGACAAGCCCCCCAAGGCCCAGGAGCAGCAGCAGCAGCCTGCTGAGGCACAGTAGTGTGTGCCCCCTTTGTTGAGCTGTCATCAGCTTACATTTAGTGCATGTTTTGTCATGCCAACTCTACATCATAGCCCTCGGGTCAGGCAATAGTGTAGGTGGTAGGCAGGCTCATGTGCCATGTGCACTGGGTTTACTCCGCACAGCCCAATAACACTGTTTGAGCCGGATCCAGTTAGTGGCTGCTAGTGTATGCTAGTAGGTACTTCTGATCCAGCTCAAATAGAGGCCCTAGTGAGGGACAAGAGGGCTGGATATGAGCAAGCAAGTTTGTAAGGAGGATGGGGTACCCAAAGCTTCAGTCTACCGCCCCAGACTCTAGCAGGCCTGACAGATGCCTGGGGTTAGGGTCTGGTCTGTGCTGGGCAGCCCTTGCCAGCCACAGGGGGGTGAGTGCAAAGGATGCAAAGGGCTGTGGATTTGACATTATGGCAGTGAGGAGTGAGGTCAGGCAGGGGTGCGGCTGGGTTGAGGTGGACAGGCCAGGTGGACCCAGGTGAGGTCAGGGTTTGGTGGGTGGCGTAGGGTGGGTTAAGGTTGTGTCAATGCTCATCACACATGCACACATGCAGGCATACAGGCCACAGGCACATTCAGCCCCCTCAACTGATCACCTGGCTTGGCCGCTTTCTCTTTACCAGGTCTCTACCAGCTGGTCTCTTGCACCCTACCCCTGACTCCTTCATAGGTCACACCTGTGACCGCATTGTCAGTGGGGCCGAGCTGCAGGCCTGTCACAGTGGCAGTCATCAGCTTCGCCCCTCTCTCCACGGCGCTGTCAACCAGGGCGTGGGTCAGCAGGGCGGGATGCACCTGCAGCCATGCCCACCCCACCCCTGTGAGTCACTGCTAGAGCTGATGCCAGTTCTAGAGGAGAGGTTGGGTTGAGTCAAGGTTGAGGCCCCAGGGTTGTTTTCAGGCATCAGGGCAGGTGGTAGGTTTCAGTTTTAGCATGGGGTTGTGTTGAGTCCGGGTTGGGGCCTTAGGACCCTCAGGCACCAGGGCGGAGAGATAGGGTGAGAGCTGGGGTCACACTACAAGAGGGGTTGCAGCAGAGGCAGGGGCTGCAGCAGAGTGGTGTTAGGGGCCTACCATGCAGGCAGAGCAGGTGGGCCGGCAAACAAGCAGGTCCGGAGGCAGGTGGCTGGGCATGCACATGGGTGGGCAAGCAGGTGAGTGGGTGGGTGGGTGGGTAGGTGGGTGGGTTCACATGCAGGTGCAGGTGCACTGCCCTGACCTGTGCCGTTGTCTTCTTGCTGCCCATGCCGGCTGCTGCCACCACAGGGCCATCCACCCAATGGGGAAGCAGCTTGCGGCCAGGGGGCGAGGCCATGCCGCTTCCCAGCCCTCTTTCTACAGCAGCCACCTGCACTCATGCACTCCATGCATGTGACACTTCGTGCTATGACACTCCATGCACCATGCCTTGCTACGCATGCGTCATGCCTGACAAAGGATGGCAGTTGCATCTGACAATGTCATTGTACTGTGGTGGGAAGAGTGAATGAGATGTCGGGGCATGAGTGGTGCCGGGTTGTCGTACCGACAGCGTGTTAACCGCCCGGTACCCGATGCGTTCAGCGCCGAATATGTCTGCAAGTTCGGCGTGCAACGCGTAGCTTGTGCGCGACAGCTCTCGGCTCGACCCACTGTCATTCCAATCGAGCGCCAGGAATCCGCCAGCCTTCCCTGCCGCAGGCACAAAGGATGTGATGCCGGAGCGGGCGCTGGGCAAAAGCGATGTGACGAGGCTGAGCTGCCCAACGCAACATAGTGCTCGCACGGAGTAGCCGAAGATGGCGAATGTAGATGATATTAAGCTGTAAAGCAATGCGTGCGTGTTTCCAGCCGCTGTCTCCACCTGGGCAATGAAACTTCATGCTGCGCAGCATGACCCAGGTGCTAGTCATGGCTGGCAGCAGCCTACCTGAAGCGGCGCAGGCCACCCCCTCTCGCTCCACCAGCGTCACCCGGCTAGCCAGCCCCATCTCCGCCAAGTAAAAGGCGCAGGCGGCACCTATTACGCCCCCCCCACAGATCACGATACTGCGATAGGCAGAGCTGCAGAAGTGGGCGGAATGGATGGCTTTGAGTGCTGGCAGGCTGGTGGCGTGTCGTGCAGGACAGAACTGCCACCTTCAAGTGGCACCCAGCCTTGGGATGCGGTTGTCAATCCTGCTGCTGCTGCCTTGCTCTTCACTCACTGCTGGGGTGGGCTGATGCTGGTGCTGGCATGACTCTGCAGGTCGCCTGGGGCGAGCGCCATGTTCGCCTGCAAGCACAGCATGCCTGATGTTGGGTAGGGGGCCCTCATCGCAACTGCAAGCTGCGAAGCAAGGCACTAGCCTGGCAACGGCGATGTCCGAACCCTGGCAGCGACAAGCGTACGCGCTGGCCTACAGCCCCGCGCACGTCTCTTATTGTTTGGCGCGTCCGCATCAAGCACATATTGAAAACAAACTAATTAGGTGCATGCCACAGGAACACTTCTGTCTCATAATGAATTAATGAGTCTGTTCACATCTCACTCGTCGTCAGCGGAGTCTGACCAAGTTGAAGCATCTTCGGTCGCACCCATGACTAGTAGGGATCGTCCCGACCCATCTAACGTTAGACTAGATTAGACGATTCTAACGTTAGATTGGCTTGTTAGATCTAACCATCTAATCTAACGTTAGATCTACGTAGATGGGACGATCCCTAATGACTACAAATCCCCAAGAAGTAGCGGACAGACAGTGCCCTAACCCTCACTTGGCCATGCGAGGACATGCTAAAACAACGACAGGAATGGCTCCCTGCAAACACAGCCGCCCATGCATCGCATCACAGGACTGGTGTGGTCATTGTGAAATGCACACTGGTCAGCACGCCATCCTGATTTTCACAACACTTTAGCTTCATCTCGCAGCTTCTGCACCAGCTCCGCGACACTGCCGACGAGCGTGCCGCCCTTGCGCTTGGCTGGCGGCTCATACTGCAGCCAGATACGCAGCATCAGGCAAATCATTGGGAGTATTGCGAATGAACTTAGTAGTTGAGGAGCCCGTGGCAAGGCCACAGCTGTGCCAGTCAACTGTGACTGCACATGATGTGCTGCCAGTAGCAACGGTGGGGCTAGCAGAGGGCTCCTGTTGCTCACCCTCAAGGTTGTGAGCTGGGGCGTTACGTCCACTCCCAGCTCTCCCGGGGTGGTGCCCTCTATTTGTTTGCGTTTTGCTTTCAGCGTGTTTGGCAGCGTCACAAACCTAATTAGACAAGAGGACCAATGCACCAGCGCAGCTGTGAACTCATGATGAAGGGGCCAAGTGACTGCCTGCAGCCTCTTTGTCACATGTCACCCTACCTCCATCTTCATACCTTGACCTCCTACCTTACCTGATGGTCATTTACCTTTAGGCCATTTACCCTACCTGATGGTCATCTCCTCCCATCTCCCTCCCTATCTCCCTCTCACCTCCCATCTCTTTCCCCTCCCCACCACCTCTGCCCATCTCCCCTTCCCCCTTACTCACCCTTCCCTCAAGGTAACCTCACATGTTAACCGCCTCCATAACTGCCATCATCGCCATCACCATTGGCAGCAGCCACAGGAGCCCCCTGGCACCCTGCCCTCACCTGGGCGTGTTGAGTCGCAGGTCAGCGGTGACCACTGCTGGCAGCAGCAAGCGCAGTGTCTCCACCCCGCCCTCCACCTCTCTGCTCACCAGCACATGCGAGCAGGGCACTCCCCCTCCCCCTCCTTCTGCCGCCCCAGCCCCTGCTGCCGCCTGCTGGCTAGTGGGCTCCATGAGCACTTTGGAGGCAAAGGTAGCTTGGGGCCAGCCCAGCAGGGCAGCGGTCATCTGCCCCTGCGCTGCACAACAACAGGAAGTCAGGCAGGCAGGTGGGCGGAAGCTGGCCGGGTGTGTGCTGTTGAACGAGACCAAAGTACGAGTAATGTACAGCTGGTTGTCTGCAGTGAGGGGTCACTGATGCATGCAGGCGCAGGGCGCTGGCATTCAGGTCATGCAGGCCAGGTGGTGTGCACATCCAGCCATACGGTCTCACCGTTTGGTTGCAATCATCGTCAATGGCCTGCTTGCCCAACAGCAGAAGCCCTGGCTGCTCCTTGCGGGCCAATGCAGCCAGCAGTCGCGCCACTGCCAGCGGCTGCAGCTCCGTGTCGCAGGACACATGCAGGGCACGGTCGGCACCCAGGGCCAGTGCGGAGCGCAAGGTGTCCTGCATGGGGCAAGATCATATCACATCCGATCACACTTGACCACACCTAGTCAGATCCAAGCAACTGAACCGACACTAAGATGCCGTAATCCCAGCATGTCACCATTGTCAGCTGCTTGAACCAGCACTCAAAGCCAAGAGACCCCTGACTTAGCCTGCTCTTGCCTGTGCTCACTTTCATATATTATTCACTCCATGCCAGACAATGTGCACTTTCCGTTCTCCCTGCTTGATGCACCAGGCTATGCCTCTGAGGAACAGCACCTCCGCCCACCACATGACGGGCAGGCAGACCAGGTTTTGTGGGTGGCCGCAGGCTGGCAGCAGTTGGTATTGACCTTGACAGGCGCAGCGCCCATGGAGACCGCCAGCACTTGTGATGCCCAGCCACCCTCCTTCAGCCTCACAGCTTCCTGTAGCAAACCCAGCCACCACCACAGGCGACAGGCAGGCAGCAGGGTGGGTCACAACAACAGGCAGCACAACGGGCAACAGGAGGTCTGCACGCAGAAGGCAGGTGGTCAGGAGGCTTGCAAGAGGGAAGGAGGGCGAGCGGGCAGGAGGCAGGTGGGGCCCTGGAGAGTGCTAAGTGGGCAGAAGGTGGGCAGCAGACAGGGTGGTAGCACAGGCAGTGAGGCACTGCGCAGTTGAACCATGGCGGCATGGCATGGCATGGCATGGCATGGCATGGCATGGCATGGCATGGCATGGCATGGCATGGCATGGCATGGGTGAGATGGTGACAAGGACTGTATATTGTTTGGGGTAAGAGGAATCTTGTCATTTCCATATCCTAGTCTGGCCCCTCACAGGTGGCACTCGGTGCCTCTCATATGATTTCCTACCTTACCTTGACGTGGTGTGCCCTCATCACACCTGGATTGCCTAGCCAGTCACTCTCAGCATCTACTCACCCACCTCCAGGGCAATTTCGCAGAAAGGATTCATGCTGTACTTGGGCAGTACTGCCTCCACTGCGCTCTGCACCACTCACCAGCACCGCCACATGAACAGCGCAGCAGCAGGAGCAGTGTTGCTACGCAGCATGCACCCCATGGAATTGCTGCAATGTTCACAAACTCGCAGGCTCCAACAGGCAGCGCGATTGACGACAAATGATTGGCCACATGTGCTGGGGTCACTGAAGGTCAGCACATTGTGGGAGCCACCAAACTCCTGTTGCTTGCAATGCAGGGCTCATACTGTGGGGTCACTGCAAGTGTGGGTGGCAGGCCAGAGGCAGGCATGCTTGAAACTCGATCTCATTGCCCAGGCAGGCAGGGTGTGGCTACTGTGAGATGGCCACGGGGTGCTGCCTTCTTCTCCCTCACTTTGACACCCCCCAGAAAGCTTGCCCCCAGTGCTACCTGTTCCCTACCTGGTCTGGTCTGACTCGAACGGGCACGGCGTAGTCCACTACCCGCTTAATGGCAACCAATATCTTCATCGCCCGTTCAAGCACGTGTCAGCAAGCGACCGGTGGCCACTGATCTAGAAACGCTAGGTTTACTGGGCTCCCAACTCCTTGCTACGCTCGTCGCTCTATGAAAAACATATTGCATCGATGTGTCTTTCGCAACACCAATGTGTGTGCTGCCACGTCAACAAAGCATTGCCCACAGTTTTAAAATATCCCAGCTACGGACAGCGGACTGCAGCATGCAGTAGTTGCAAACACGAGCATTATTTGCTTCCAAACTCCGATTACACGCATTTAATTCCCATCTCATTGCTACAGTGGTGCTGATAGCTCTGTGAGGAGACGCAGGAGGTCAGGCTGGGATACAACGGCTGCCAGCTGTTGGTAAAGATTGACGAGTTCACCTTGTGTACCTTCCACAGTGTGACAAAACATATATCAAACCCTCACAAAGGGGCTCTAGCTACAGGCACACAGACCAGAATGGCTGAGCTGAAGTGGGCATTAGGCACAGTAGCAGTAGCCTTTACAACAATGAGCTCACAGCCTATACTTGACTACAAGTCGTACTTTATATTGGTGCTGCATGAGGGCTGTAGGGATCAGAAGTTGCGAGAGCGGTGATAAGTAGATGCGTTAATAAGTAAATGTGGTGGAAGTAAATGCGTGTCAGCATTAGCATGCATGTAGATGAGGATCAAGCCTTGCTCCGTATCCGTATAAAAATCCGTTGAGAAACGATGGCAACACCCTTTCCCGCCGCTGTAGAGGATGCGAAGGCTCTTATTTGCGATCTGTGCGCCAGCCTATACAAGATGGGCTGGGTGGGCGGCACAGGCGGCGGAATTAGCATAAAGCCGACACCAGGTCCGGCTTAATGCCCGATGCTAGCTCCTGTGCGATGCTAACGTTAGCCCAGTCCATACCCACTGTCCCGGCCACAGCCCTTTGTCGCTGCCTGCCCTGTTTCTGTGTTTTTCAGAACACATCGTGATGGCTCCCAGTGGAGTGCAGAAGGAGCGCATGCAGCCAGATGACATGTTTGTGTTGGACACAGCAGGCACAGTGCTGCACACTCCAGCAGCCAAGCCCCCGCCTGCCAGGCCCCCTAAACTCAGCGAGTGCTCGCCCCTTTTCATGGCGGTAAGGCTTCAGCGCAGCACCATGCGCCTTGCCCAAGCTGCTGACTGGGCAGACAGCCTTTGCACCCAGTAGAATAGCAGGCAACCCAGGTGTTGAAGATTGGGGGGGAAGGCATGCAAGCAGATGCATGTAAGGCATGTCAGAGTTCATCATGTGGAACGACACAGCTAAAACCCTCTGCCGTACCTTGTGCAGCCACCACTCCTGCTGTTGGCGTGGCCTTATCCGCCACCACTGCCACTGCTGCTGCTGCTGCTGCCACTGCATTGTCAGCGGCACTGGCTGAGCTGGTGTCCCCTGCGGGCTGTGAGCAGGCATATGAGCTGCGTGGCGCCGGCGCCGTCATCCATGGTCACAGCGTCAATGCGCTGCTGGCCACCCTGCTAGACCCTGATGCCACCGAGTTCAAGGTCACACACATCGAGATGATCAAGGTGTGACCCAGTGTATGCACTGCACCGTGCTGCTGTGCTGTCATTCACGTGGGCGCCTACAATGGAGCTTGGGGTGCCATGCTATGTGCTCCTGCTGCATGGGCTGGCCATGCAAGCAGACAACAAGGAGGAGGGAAGGAGAGAAGAACAAGTGCTTGCAGCCCATGCCCCACTGGCAATGGGGATGGTGCTGGCAATGAGCCCATGGCACACACCCAGGGCCCCACCCCAGGCCGTCAGCGCAGCAAGTTGGGCATTAGCCAGCGCCTCATGCCAGCCCCCATGCAACCTCGCATGACACCCTGGCAGCCCCAGCATTGTAGCTCAGCATGGCAGTATGCCAGCTCTGCAAGGGAGCCAGGCACCATGCCAACTGTGCGGGGCTCACAAACACAGTAGAGCACTAAGCCTGATGGGCTGGCTGTGCCTAGCACACCCTGCTTCAACACAACTCTGTGCAGGGCTCACCAGGCCCCTAGCTGCTCCTCCCTAGGTCCCTAGACCCCTCACAGCTTCCTCCCCTGCACACACACACACACATACACACAGGACCAGGTGGCCCCTGAAAACAGGCAGGCTGTCCGCCTGGCCGGTAGCGCCGCATGCAGCAGCCCTCTGCCGCCTAGCCACGGTTGCCCTGCCCAGCCGCTGCCACCCACCCTCCCAGGGCATCGAGGGCCACGGCTTCTACGGCAACTGTGTGGTGCCCATCATTGAGAACACAGCCCGGGAGTGTGAGCTCACGGACCGGCTGCGCCAAGCCATCGCTGAGTACCCGCAATCCCAGGCTGTGCTGGTGCGCCGCCATGGTGGGTGGGTGCTTCACTTGACCTGGGTTCGGGCCAGGCAGCAGCAGGGGTGCAGCAGCAGGGGAGCAGCAGCAGGGGAGCAGCAGCAGGGGAGCAGCAGCAGCTGGTCGTCCATGACCTGCACTGCGTCAAGGTGCCCTGCTGCCCAGCACCGTGCCATTCACCCCCTTGCTGCCACAGAGACGCCCCCTGCACCCCTCCTACCACTGTCCTACCCCTCCTTCCCCTCCTCCTCCCACCCTACCCCTCCTCCTGCCCTCTTCCCCCTTCTACCCTTCCTACCCACCTCCCACCACAGCTGCCCACTACCTGACCTCTCCGCCTCATGCCTCCTGTCTGCCCCCTGTCATGCTTAGGTCCTTGCATGGTGCTAGCGGCTAGCAGCAACACTGGCCATCTCGTAGTGTGGGTGATAGGGCAGGGGCAGGGGCAGGGGCAGGCAGGGCGCAATGGAGGCCATGGAGGGGCGGGCATTCCTGGTTTGGCCATACCCCACCCTAGTGCCTACACCCCATGTCATCACTATAGCTTCACTATCGCGCTGCATATGATCTCTAGCTCACCATTTGATACCCGCTGATAGCCAGACAGCCACCTCGCTGCCTCCTAAACACTCAGCACAGAGCAATGTCAAGTTCAAATTCAAATTCAATAGCACCAGCCTAATGCAGACCGTGGACGTAAGAGAGCCAGCAGTGGTCGAGCCTGGTAGCCCCCTGAGCAATGCTGGCAATGCTCTGGAGGCCTTTGCCCTCACGCCCTGATGGCCACTGCTGCCACCCACCTGGCTCCCCTATGGCCAGGTGTGTATGTGTGGGGCAAGGACTGGATCCAGGCCAAGACTCAGGCGGAGTGCTATGACTACCTGTTCCAGGTAGCAGCAGGGGCGGGGTGCTTCACTCTTTTGTTACACCCTGCCTGACATTAGGTCATCCTTTGTGTCCCTTGTCCTCACCCCCAACCCCTCCACCTTGTACCCGTTTGTAAGCTGCCCTGTGATGGATTACCTGCAAGGTGGCTGCATGGCATTGCCCCTGACGACCCCACGACCCCACCACGGCCTTCACCACCTGCTGCCGCTGCTGCCATCACCTGCTGGTTGCCTGACCGCCACATGCCTGATAACATACATGCAGCAAACCTCGCTTGCGTCACCAGCTGCTTGCTTTCTTGGCTTACATGCCCGACCTTAGTCCTGTCAAGCTGCTGGTTGCAGGCTGCGGTGGAGATGCGCAAGCTGGGCATGGATGCCAGCAAGCCCCCTGCCCCGCCGCCTCTGCCCGCCCCTGCAGCACTACCCACCTCAGTGAGCAAGACAGAAGTGAGCAGCACTACCCACCTCACCTAGCTGTCGTCACAGTCCCAGCTGCCTGAGCTGCAGCGATGGGGCGGCCTGACATGCAGTGCCTCATGATCGTTTGACCTTAATGTGCCAAGCCTAGCTGAGCAGCTGCCGCCAGCGCTGCAGCCTGCTGCATGGTTTGGCACCAGGCCTGGTATGCCTGGTGGTGATGATGGGAAGAAGGGCGGGATGTCCTGATCAGAAGCCAGCAATAGCTGATGGCAGTCAGCATTCACTAGCAGTCAGCAGTGCTTGATGGCGTGGCAAGGGCAGCAGCAGGTGTGCTGACGCCACCCGGCCCCACTGCATTGTAAGGTGCACAGGGTGAGGCAGGCTTTGCTGCTGGTGCAGGAGTACAGCCTAGCCTGACCGCTGGGCTGCTGAGCAGAACTTGACCGGCTGATGGGCTGGGTTGGTTGACGCTGTATGCACCATGGACTTCGTCTCCAGAAAGTTGGGAACATGCTGCAGAGTTTGTGTGGCCGGGTGTCATTCCCGCAGTACATCATACAGCACAGCACACCTCAAACCAACCAGCATCTTATGTGGCTGCTGGGGGGGAAGGCCCACTCGCGTCATGCATGGGTGTGCATGTGCAGAACGGCCATGCGCATGATGGCAGCACCCCTGCTCCCAAGAAGGCCCGCATGGGCCCCCATGGTGCAGCCACTCGCAGCCTGCCCACCGCCGTGGTGCTGGACATTGAAGGCACGGTGGCGCCAATCAGCTTTGTGAAGGAGGTGCGGCGCGGGGGCAGGGAGGGGAAGAGGAGGGAGTGAATGGGAGGAGACGTTTATGGGGAGTGAAAGGCAGGCTGGCAGCACCGCTTAAGAACATCGTGGGAGGGCAGGACAAAGGAAACAAGGGCAAAAAGGCAAAAACACATGTGAAGAGGGAGGTTTGGCAAGCAATGGAACAGCAATGGTGGGGAGGAGGAGATGGAGGAGCAGTGTGCGGTGCTGGTGCTTCGCCTCCCAGGTCATGTTTCCCTACGCCCAGGCGCACACTCGTGCCTTCCTGGAGGCCAGCTATGCGTCTAGCGAGACCCAGGAGGACATCCAGCTCATCCGGCAGCAGGTGGGCCGCTGGGCAGTGCCACACAGGAGCCAGTCTCCTGGCCCCTTTCTGTCCTTTTTGTTTTTTATTCTTTTTGTCTGGGCCCTTTTTCCCATTTCCCCCTTTTTGTCCTGGCCCCTGGCTGCTGCTGCTGACCCTCCTGTCAGGCTGTGAGCACACAGACTAAGGTGGGGACGCTCAGGCAGCCGGCCATCAGGGTGAGGTGGGGGAGCTGCAGGGGGCGCAGGGACATGGAATGCAACATTGCATGGCCGCGGGGTTGAGGTCAGCTGCTCCAGCTGGTGTGGACACAGCTTGGTGGGAACTGATTGATAGGGTTGACCCTGCCATTAGAGCATCAGCTGATCTCCGCCTGCTGCTGCTGCTGCTGCACCAGGCAGCCACCGATGCCGCTGAGAGCTCTGCTGCCGGCCTAACCATCCCCGAGCCGGCTCAGGGCCAAGAGGCTGTCATTAAGGCAGTGGTGGCCTGGGTAGAGGCTGCCATTGGTGCGGACCGCAAGGTCGGGGCGCTCAAGCAGCTGCAAGGTCATGTGTGGCGGTCAGGCTTCCAGCAAGGAAAGGTCAGTGCCAAGCGATGGCTAATCCAGTGCGGGCTTGGCCGGGAACAGCATGTACTGAAGCCAGGTGCTGTGAAGTTGAGCGCGGCAATTCTCGTCAATGAATAGTGGTGATGCGCATCAACGGTCGCAGATGCGGGCGGAATTGTACCGCGACGTTCCGGACGCCCTGGTGGAGTGGCGCTCACTGGGTTTGAAAACATACATCTACTCGTCGGGGTCTCGCGAAGCGCAGCGGATGTTTTTTGCGCACTCTCAGGTAAGGGGTTGATCACCAGCTTCGTGGTGCGGGTGGCTGCGCGGTCAGCGCCTCACCACGATGAAAGTCTGGCGCCCCATAGTGGGTTTTGCACCACCGACACCTTCAATGGCGGTCATAACCTAGGGCTGGCGTCGATGATATGCTGAGCGCATGCACGTTGGATGGCGCAGGCGGGCGACATGCGGCCGTACCTATCAGGCTTCTTCGACACCACCAGCGGTGCGAAGACGTTGCCCGCCAGTTACAAGGACATCGCACTGTCCCTGGGCGTCGATTCGCCTGGCGAAATTGTTTTCGCAACGGACTTGCTGGCTGAGGCACAGGCGGCATCCGCGGCAGGGTGGCGGGCAGTGTTAGTGACTCGGCCGGGCAATGCTCCGCTGCCCGAAGGCCACGGCTTTGCCGTAGTTGACTCTGTTCAGAAGTTGCTGTCAGCATAGCATTGGCATGCAGGCTGGCACGGGACTGGCCAGGGGATCACACAAGGTGGCTGTGCAGCTAATCAACTTGAAAACATGGTATTGCTTTGCTGGTAATCCCCCTCGCTTGTAGCTTCAGTCACCATCATAACTCCCACGATGACTACACACTGTGTAGGCAGGGCAGGTTGGGTTGCTTGCTCTGAGTCAAGAGCAAGGTGCCAACAGTTGTTAAGCTTGACAGCTTGGAACAACACTGCTGCTTCTCTCCTCAGCTGTCTGCTACTACTTCTGTTGCTGTCCCCATTTAGCACTGGCTCTTGCCGAATCTAGCTTGCACACGGCCATCAGTGTGCCCAGCTGGCATGCATCAACATACGACGGTGGGTATAAACCTCGCTGGAGTCACGCGAATGGTTCAAAAAGCTGTAGGGACCAGCCGCAACCCTGATAACAGCGCCACCTGGAGCAATCACGCAGCAGTATGAGGCCGTGATGTGGAAAAGTTGCAATGTTGGGAACGTTGTGGGAAGGTTGCAGGTCAGGCGCTCCCAACATGGGGTTGGTAATATGCATGCAAGTACTCTCTCAATACTGCATCTTTTTCGATAGCGTTTGTCACATTGGTAGCTGCAAATCGATGCGCGTCGTCTGACCATCAGCGCAAGCCATTGGAGTCTTTGCTCGCGTACTGCCACATGTGCCCGCGAACAAATCACAGCGGCGATATGGGTCTCTTTGGCACGGTGAGCCACATCGCTGTGACCTCATCTAGCTAGCGTAGTGAGCTGGTTGTGCACAAATGGAATGTCCGGCTGACACCCAACGCGATGTCTGCCGGGCGTGCAGGGCACCTTGACGGGGTGTTTGGAACACATTGTTATACTCGCTTCCGCCGAATACACCTTTTGGGTCGGCGCACACTAAGGTATCACCGGCTTACACCCCCCCTCCTCCACTGCGTCCTCCACTGTGTTTCACCCGCTGCACCCACAGGAAAACGGCTATAAAATGTTTGTTCTTGACCCATTGGCGCATTTATTAGAACAAACCGCACGTTAAACAGCCCAGGCCTCTATCAGTTTGACAGCTTTGAAGTTACATCATGTTCTCCAAGCAGAATCAGGGCTACGGGGCTGTGGGGTGGCAGTTGAGCTACGAAACTTTGCACGCAGGTGGATGGCATGTAGGGGAGTGTAACTCTCAGAGGAGCCGAGTCCTGATTCGGTCAAGGTGTGGAGTTGTGTGTCTGACTGCATGGCCCCGGTCCTGAGATCGGCTAAGGGAGTTGGGGGTCACCGACCAAAGTGAGCTTTTGGCTTGTCTGAGTATGAGTGTTTGTAGCGATGTCTGAGAGGAGCTCAACCTAGTAAGTAGCATGTTGTAAGTCAAAATGGTCGAGCTGTGGCATTGCCCTCCAGGTATGGGGAAGAGGTGGGCTCAGTGCCACATTCCCGCAACCGCTTTCCGATCCGACTGCTGCCGCCGACGCGCATGCTTGTGTTGAGCAGCCTAAGCGACGCGGGCGGTCGCAGCGATGGCTGCATGCTCCGCTACGTCTAGAATTTGAATCACTAACTTTGACGCTTTGTTGTGCACGGCCTACTCAGTGTATATTTGTTCTGGATGGGTGAAAGGTAGCTGGCTGGGTTGGCTACATTGTGAATCATCTAGCATAACATTTGGCGCAGTGAGTGCAGAGTTACAGCCGTCCTACTACCAGGGGTCGGTTTCCTGTCATTTTTAAACAGTTGGGAGCGCCTGATTGCAGGTCCCGAGAGCGGGCAGCTCCACTGTAGCTTCCCCCCCTCACACCTCACATACCCAGACGGGCAAAGTCCAGCTCTACCTGGAGCAAGAATCAGGCAGCAATCCAAGAGCCGTGTCAGGAGTTTGAGCTCGGAGACGTTCAGGTGAGCGCGGCTGGTGTGTCGTGGTGAGCAGATCTCCTGCAGCGATGCGCGACAAGGGACAGTCGGTCTCTGCGTATGCCTCACTGTTTCCTGCTCACCCATCACATGAGGAATCTTGCAACCCGCCAGGCGCAGTGACGCGCAGCCTGCGTTGTGGCTTGTCTGCCACCTTCCGCCTCCAGCCCAGCTCCAATACACCTGCTGCCTGTTTCGCACCGACCCGCGCAGAACGTGCTGAAGCAAGCAGCAGAGGAAATGCGCACACCCTCCAGCTCCGCCTTCACCACCTTGGCCTGCCTGGCACTTGCAGCCCTGCTCCTGCTCGGCCAGCCACCAAGTAAGCACAACCAGTGCTTGTCTGCTGCTGCGACGACTGTGCGTGCAGCCCGGAACTGTCACAGCAGCGGTTGCTCAGCGCCATGACCCCTCTGCGCTCCTCCCACCCTGCCTGCTCTGCCCTGGCCGCCCTGCTGTCTCTGCAGGTGTACGTGCTGCTGACTCCATCGAGTGCTCCTCCTGGGGACCCAGCCAGTGTAACAGGCCAGGCGTGCCAGACAAGTGCCCCGGCATGTGCAGCGGCAGTGGAGGTGTGTGGGGCGCAACTGCTACCTCAGCGTAGGCACTCACTGCCATTGCCCTGCCATGGCCTGACGCCCTGCAGCCCTCTGCTGTCCCTCCCTGCCCCACACTGCATGTTTGCACCTTACCCGTACCCTGGCCCCTGACTTGCGCGCCCTTGTTGCCCGCACCCAGCCTAGCAGCCCGGGCACAGTGACTCTCCTTCCCATCACCCTCACCAGCAAAGCACTGCGTTGTGCTGTGCAGGTGTGGGCCCTGGCATTGTCATCATCAACGCTGGGACGGCTATCGCGACGGGTGGCACTGGGACTGGCGGTGCTGGAGGCAGAGGTGGCATTGGTCGCCGCAGCCTGCTGGGCAATGGGATCGCGGGGGGCGCAGGCATTGGTGGCTCATCCACAGTGGTTGGCAGCGGCACTCAAAGATGAGATGGAGCACATCATCCACATTAGTCTCCACATCTGCAACTATGTAGACACTGCCACTGTGCATTCTCACAACGGTGACAAAACCATCGCAGTGATGCAAGTCGGCTGCGGCAATCGGCATCATCTTCGCCGTTACTGGACATGTTACAGGGGCATGTCATGACTGTATGCTAATGTTGCAATAGCAAGATGTGACGAGCACCATGCATCACCTTACACCTTACACAGATAGTTGCATGGGGATGTGAGCGTTGGCAAATCTGAGTGTGATAGCGCTGCACCGTTGAGATGGTGTGCGCCACAGTAGGAGTCAAGCACCAGGAGCCAAGCGTGTTTATCTTTGTAACTGAGCAAGCTACATCACCGACACAGCCGTGGGTCAGAGGAGACCTGCCATGATTCAGCAGTGTGCATGCATGGGCAGCAGTGCCCCACCTCGAGTATGACCGGAAGCCCCACCTTCAGCACCTGACTCACAACAGGCCACCAAAACTCATTCAACAAGGAACAACATGTCGTCAGGCCCTCCCAACATGGGGTTGGCAATATGCATGCGATTACTCCCTCAACACTGCACCGTTTTCAATAGCGTTTATCACATTGGCATTGGCGGTTTAGCCCGCGTTATCTGACCATCAGCGCTAGCCATTGGAGTCTTTGCTCGCGTACTGCCACATGTGCCCGCGAACAAATCACATCGGCGAGACGGGTCTCCTTGGCACGGTGAGCCACATCGCTGTGACCCCATCTACCTAGCGTAGTAAGCTGGTTGTGCACAAATGGAATGTCCGGCCAACACCTAACGCGATGTCTGCCGGGCGTGCAGGGCACCTTGACGAGGTGTTTGGAACATATAGTTATACTCGCTTCCGCCGAATACACCATTTGGGTCGGCGCACACTAAGGTATCACCGGCTTACACCCCCCCTCCTCCACTGTGTCCTCCACTGTGTTGCACCCGCTGCACCCACAAGAAAATGGCTATAAAACGTTTGTTCTTGACTCATTGGCGCATCTATTGAAACAAACCGCACAACAAACAGCCCTGGCCCAGTTCAGTTTGACAGCTTCAAAGTTACATCATGTTCACCAGGCTGGTTCAAGGCCACGGCATGCAACGACTCACCATGCCCGCCCCCCCTCCACCCATCATTGCAGGAGCCCACCTTATTGTAGGAGCCCACCCCTCCCAGCCCAACCCCCTCCCAGCCCACCCCCTCCCAGCCTAAACCTCCCAGCCCACCCCCTCCCAGCCCACTTATCCGCTCCCTTGCTCGCTGCCTGCTCCGCTTCCCCCCCCGCCCCCTCCCAGCCCTAGCCACCACCATGGGGGGTAAAAGGCTGAGCCCGAAGAAGCGCCAGCACCTGCAAAAGCTGCATGCCTCACCCAAGGCGGGGTTTGAATGCTGCCCTAGTGGCTTAAAGGCTCAGATGAAGAAGGCCCAGGGTGAGACTATGCAGTTACGGGCAGAAGTTGAGCGGCTCCACCAGCAGCTCGATGATGCGATGGCAGATTTCCAGCAGGTGCAGGCAGACATGGAGCAGCTGCAGGCAGCACACCAAGAGGTGCAGGGTGAGAATGAGTCATTGGAGCAGCTGGCTGAGGAGCGCACCTATGCAATCCAGATGCTGCAGCAAGACAAGCGCCGGCTGTCCCTTGCGCTACGCAACATCCGCCGCTGCCGTGTAAGCGGCCCCCGGCTCACCCGGCATCAGCGGCAGCTAATGAACATCCTGATGCGGCACCAGGTGTCACCAAAGGTGCTGCAGTGGTGTGCTGAGGGTGGCTATGGCATCCCGTCAGGCACTGCAGCCCAGCAGCCCTGCCCATCTCCTGACCCACCCGCGTTCACCACCAACTTCATTCCCACGCAAGTGGGGCGCTGTGGGAAGCCTGCAGCCAGGACAGCGGCATACCTCGCACAACACTACCTCAGCACAGCCAGGCTGGTGCTGCAGACACAGGTCAGCCGCCGCAAGCTGTCCATGTGCAGAGAGCTGTTCGTGAATGAGCAGTGCCTGGTGCCAAACCCACACCGACCTGGGCAGATCACCACTGTGGGGCGGCAGCTGCGCCTGGTAGCCAAGTACCTGAAGAGCAAGACCCTTGGTGAGGCTGGGCTGGGCTGGGCTGGGCTGGGCTGGGCTGGGCTGGGCTGGGCTGGGCTGGGCTGGGCTGGGCTGGGCTGGGCTGGGCTGGGCTGGGCTGGGCTGGGCTGGGCTGGGCTGGGCTGGGCTGGGCTGGGCTGGGCTGGGCTGGGCTGGGCTGGGCTGGGCTGGGCTGGGCTGGGCTGGGCTGGGCTGGGCTGGGCTGGGCCGGGCCGGGCCGGGCCGGGCCGGGCTGGGCTGGGCTGGGCTGGGCTGGGCTGGGCTGGGCTGGGCTGGGCTGGGCTGGGCTGGGCTGGGCTGGGCTGGGCTGGGCTGGGCTGGGCTGGGCTGGGCTGGGCTGGGCTGGGCTGGGCTGGGCTGGGCTGGGCTGGGCTGGGCTGGGCTGGGCTGGGCTGGGCTGGGCTGGGCTGGGCTGGGCTGGGCCGGGCCGGGCTGGGCTGGGCTGGGCTGGGCTGGGCTGGGCTGGGCTGGGCTGGGCTGGGCTGGGCTGGGCTGGGCTGGGCTGGGCTGGGCTGGGCTGGGCTGGGCTGGGCTGGGCTGGGCTGGGCTGGGCTGGGCTGGGCTGGGCTGGGCTGGGCTGGGCTGGGCTGGGCTGGGCTGGGCTGGGCTGGGCTGGGCTGGGCTGGGCTGGGCTGGGCTGGGCTGGGCTGGGCTGGGCTGGGCTGGGCTGGGCAAAGCCACAGCGGCTGCTTGCAAAGCCACGCAAAGCCACGCAAAGCCACGCAAAGACACGCAAAGCCACGCAAAGCCACGCAAAGCCACGCAAAGACACGCAAAGCCACAGCGGCTGCTTGCTGTGTAGGGGGGGTTGTGGTGAATGTGGGGGACCATGCAAGCCAGCAACGGGTGGCAGCAGCAGCAGCAGCAGGGTGCAACCGAGTTGTGCCAGCAGGTGTACAACCCCCCCCACAGCAGCCACCCCAGCAGCAGGGCCGGAGCTCGTGGGGCACAGCCCTTGGGGGGCAGATGCTTGCACCCCCTGTTGAGTCACCTCAAGGGCCTACTGCATCACCTGATTTAAGGCACATGTATCAGCTGGCTCTAGCTGCAATCGCTACCCAAGGGCAGGCTGCCCCAGCTCAAGGTAGCGAGCTAGGTGCAGCAGCACCGGCTCCTGGCTTCACGCTACGCAAGCGTACCACACCTGCTGGGTTGGGGCTGCCCAAGACAGCTGCCAAGCGCAAGCGGTGACCCACGAGACATAGTTAGACAGGCCCCCAGCGCCAACTCAGGTTGTGAAGTGCGCAACAGAGGCTGTAGCGGTCACCTCTCCCAACCGCACCTGCCAACCGCCTTCGTGCCACATTCCCGCAATCGTTTTCCGATCCGACTGCTTCTGCCGATGCGCATGCTCGTGTAGAGCAACCTAAGCGGCGCGGGTGGTCGCAGCGATGACAGCATGCCCCGAACCGGCTCAAATTTGAATTACTAACTTTCATGCTTTGCAGTGCACGGCCTACTGACTGGATAATTATTCTGGATGGGTGAAAGATAGCTGGCTGGGTTGGCTACATACTGAGCCAGCTAGCATTACATTAGGCGCAGCGAGTGCAGAGTTACAGCCGTTCTACTACCAGGGGTCGGTTTACTGTCATTTTTTACTCACTCAACTACTACAAACATGTTGTAGCATCCTCGGTCGCACCCTTCATGACTACAGCCCCCACATTGGCTGCTAGCCCCTCCTCAACTGTCACCTGCAGGCCAGGCCAGGCCAGGCCAGGCCAGGTCAGGTCAGGTCAGGTCAGGTCAGGTCAGGTCAGGTCAGGTCAGGTCAGGTCAGGTCAGGTCAGGTCAGGTCAGGTCAGGTCAGGTCAGGTCAGGTCAGGTCAGGTCAGGTCAGGTCAGGTCAGGTCAGGTCAGGTCAGGTCAGGTCAGGTCAGGTCAGGTCAGGTCAGGTCAGGTCAGGTCAGGTCAGGTCAGGTCAGGTCAGGTCAGGTCAGGTCAGGTCAGGTCAGGTCAGGTCAGGTCAGGTCAGGTCAGGTCAGGTCAGGTCAGGTCAGGTCAGGTCAGGTCAGGTCAGGTCAGGTCAGGTCAGGTCAGGTCAGGTCAGGTCAGGTCAGGTCAGGTCAGGTCAGGTCAGGTCAGGTCAGGTCAGGTCAGGTCAGGTCAGGTCAGGTCAGGTCAGGTCAGGTCAGGTCAGGTCAGGTCAGGTCAGGTCAGGTCAGGTCAGGTCAGGTCAGGTCAGGTCAGGTCAGGTCAGGTCAGGTCAGGTCAGGTCAGGTCAGGTCAGGTCAGGTCAGGTCAGGTCAGGTCAGGTCAGGTCAGGTCAGGTCAGGTCAGGTCAGGTCAGGTCAGGTCAGGTCAGGTCAGGTCAGGTCAGGTCAGGTCAGGTCAGGTCAGGTCAGGTCAGGTCAGGTCAGGTCAGGTCAGGTCAGGTCAGGTCAGGTCAGGTCAGGTCAGGTCAGGTCAGGTCAGGTCAGGTCAGGTCAGGTCAGGTCAGGTCAGGTCAGGTCAGGTCAGGTCAGGTCAGGTCAGGTCAGGTCAGGTCAGGTCAGGTCAGGTCAGGTCAGGTCAGGTCAGGTCAGGTCAGGTCAGGTCAGGTCAGGTCAGGTCAGGTCAGGTCAGGTCAGGTCAGGTCAGGTCAGGTCAGGTCAGGTCAGGTCAGGTCAGGTCAGGTCAGGTCAGGTCAGGTCAGGTCAGGTCAGGTCAGGTCAGGTCAGGTCAGGTCAGGTCAGGTCAGGTCAGGTCAGGTCAGGTCAGGTCAGGTCAGGTCAGGTCAGGTCAGGTCAGGTCAGGTCAGGTCAGGTCAGGTCAGGTCAGGTCAGGTCAGGTCAGGTCAGGTCAGGTCAGGTCAGGTCAGGTCAGGTCAGGTCAGGTCAGGTCAGGTCAGGTCAGGTCAGGTCAGGTCAGGTCAGGTCAGGTCAGGTCAGGTCAGGTCAGGTCAGGTCAGGTCAGGTCAGGTCAGGTCAGGTCAGGTCAGGTCAGGTCAGGTCAGGTCAGGTCAGGTCAGGTCAGGTCAGGTCAGGTCAGGTCAGGTCAGGTCAGGTCAGGTCAGGTCAGGTCAGGTCAGGTCAGGTCAGGTCAGGTCAGGTCAGGTCAGGTCAGGTCAGGTCAGGTCAGGTCAGGTCAGGTCAGGTCAGGTCAGGTCAGGTCAGGTCAGGTCAGGTCAGGTCAGGTCAGGTCAGGTCAGGTCAGGTCAGGTCAGGTCAGGTCAGGTCAGGTCAGGTCAGGTCAGGTCAGGTCAGGTCAGGTCAGGTCAGGTCAGGTCAGGTCAGGTCAGGTCAGGTCAGGTCAGGTCAGGTCAGGTCAGGTCAGGTCAGGTCAGGTCAGGTCAGGTCAGGTCAGGTCAGGTCAGGTCAGGTCAGGTCAGGTCAGGTCAGGTCAGGTCAGGTCAGGTCAGGTCAGGTCAGGTCAGGTCAGGTCAGGTCAGGTCAGGTCAGGTCAGGTCAGGTCAGGTCAGGTCAGGTCAGGTCAGGTCAGGTCAGGTCAGGTCAGGTCAGGTCAGGTCAGGTCAGGTCAGGTCAGGTCAGGTCAGGTCAGGTCAGGTCAGGTCAGGTCAGGTCAGGTCAGGTCAGGTCAGGTCAGGTCAGGTCAGGTCAGGTCAGGTCAGGTCAGGTCAGGTCAGGTCAGGTCAGGTCAGGTCAGGTCAGGTCAGGTCAGGTCAGGTCAGGTCAGGTCAGGTCAGGTCAGGTCAGGTCAGGTCAGGTCAGGTCAGGTCAGGTCAGGTCAGGTCAGGTCAGGTCAGGTCAGGTCAGGTCAGGTCAGGTCAGGTCAGGTCAGGTCAGGTCAGGTCAGGTCAGGTCAGGTCAGGTCAGGTCAGGTCAGGTCAGGTCAGGTCAGGTCAGGTCAGGTCAGGTCAGGTCAGGTCAGGTCAGGTCAGGTCAGGTCAGGTCAGGTCAGGTCAGGTCAGGTCAGGTCAGGTCAGGTCAGGTCAGGTCAGGTCAGGTCAGGTCAGGTCAGGTCAGGTCAGGTCAGGTCAGGTCAGGTCAGGTCAGGTCAGGTCAGGTCAGGTCAGGTCAGGTCAGGTCAGGTCAGGTCAGGTCAGGTCAGGTCAGGTCAGGTCAGGTCAGGTCAGGTCAGGTCAGGTCAGGTCAGGTCAGGTCAGGTCAGGTCAGGTCAGGTCAGGTCAGGTCAGGTCAGGTCAGGTCAGGTCAGGTCAGGTCAGGTCAGGTCAGGTCAGGTCAGGTCAGGTCAGGTCAGGTCAGGTCAGGTCAGGTCAGGTCAGGTCAGGTCAGGTCAGGTCACCTGACTCACAACAGGCCACCATGTTGACACAGACTTCCTGCAGGGGTTGCATATGTCAATCACCACCAGCCCGTGCCATGTCAGTTCACCGCCCTAACCACAACATACACCGCAATTCAGGCCTGGCCCTATACAGACTGCCGTGGTAGATGTGACAGCGCGCATGCAAATGCTCTAGCAATAGCATATATAGCACAACACAAGACGAGGCAAGCAAAGCAGCAAGCAAACTTGCAGTAAGCAAGGTCAGTTGTCCTATTGCCAGTGCACTAACCCTTTAGCGTGTCTGCAGGGCTAGCTTGCTCTTTCCCCGATACAGTCTATATGGTCTATATTAACAGCCCTCTATCACACAGAAACGGAAGCTACATAAAGGGAAGCTACATCTGGTCTTGTCGTAACTGTGTGCAAATATTGCGCATGCAATATGTGACAAACACCATGGTCCATGCATAACCCAACATGGTGCAGATGAACGAGGATGTGAGTGAAGCCGAGTGGTAGCGCTGCACGGATGAGATGGTGTGCGCCACTGTAAAGTTAAACCACCAGGAGCCCAGCCAGTTTATCATTGTAACTAAGATTGACGACACTGTGCAAGCTGCATCGTCGACTCAGACGATGAGATGGCCAAAGATGTATGCGCAATAGCTGGACTTAAACGTGTCTTGGCAGACGGACCGTGCACCATGCATCTATCTTCTGAATTCCATTTCCAATAAATGAGGCAAAACCTTCAGCGAACACGCCGGGGGTGAGCGCCAGGCTTTGCCCACTCAGCAGTGGCCTGGAGCCGACAATCGACATCGACAGCCAAAAGATACATCGATGCAAGTCGCAACCTAACAGGCTCGCCGCGGCGTGTACAGCAGCATGATGACAAATGATGAGCAACAAGAGCTCGAGACGTTGCAGCTTACTTATTCGGACCTGGAGCCAGCTGTGGTTCAGCATGTTTACATCGTCACCTGTCACAAGAACTACAAAGAAGCACAGCTCCAACTCGCCGATTTGCTAGCAAATCCTCAACAATTAGCAGCTGTTGCAGCCAGCGCGGGGCAGGTAGAACAGAGTCTCAACAGCATTCTGCGGGGTCCGTGAACAAGTCAAAACCCTGGCTATCGTGCAGGTATCATATTCCGTGTCTGCTGACAGTAGACGCATGCAGGCAGGTGCGTCCAAGGAAGCAGGTGATGGTTGATAAACAAACCATCCACCCCTGAACATAGCGTGTATATCATGTTACTATACTCTACCCTACATGCTCAACTGTTAGTAGCAGGAAAAGAGGCACACCTGCACGTTGGCACTGTTGATTGCGCTCGTTGTACTCGCAGAACCTGATGATGTCAACAGTCCCGGACTGTCCACGATGGCATCAATGGGCCTGGCGAATGCACCCTTAGTGAGAGAAGGCAATCTGTTGTGTGTTCAAGCAGCTTACTGTCCGCTGCATTTGCACAACTCACAAACATTAACATACCTGGACGCTGCTGGTTGTAGGACATTCCTTACACTTTGTCCGCTGCGACATGGAATGTCACAGGCTTGGCCGAAACGTTGACCACTGTTGGTGTCAGTATGTCTGACGGCATTTCCAGCCTCGCTACAAACATCACAGGCTGGGTTGCAGATCTGGCGGCAGCTTTGGATGGAGCCTGGGGCTATGATGACGGTGATGGGTGCGTGCAATGCTTTTTTGCTCCCTCTTGCCACAGCAAGGAGTCCACGCAGCAGGCCAGCAATGCCGTGAGAAGGTGCTGCCAGATCAGCGTCACAAAGCTTGCTGCTTGCCTGCGCAGACAAATGACTCCACCCCCGGACAAGAATGCTGCAACAAGTGCGGTGGTCGCCAGCGGCGTAGGTCTGGACAGGCTGTACCAGCGTCGACATGTCAGTGGTGGTGTGGTGCCGGACACCACAGGCACAGAAGCAGCGGAGCTAGACATGGGAGAAGACGGGCACAAGGACGACTAGCAAACACTGAGAGGTGCAGCAGACTGGCACGCCAGAGCCACGCAAGGAAGATGGTGAGGGCGCGCAGGAACACCTCCCAGCACAAAAGCCAAAAGCGCTGCAGCATCTGCACTCAGCTTGGCGCCTGGGCTCAAGGGGGCAGGCTTGTCTGCCTGCTAGGCAGGCGCCGGCAGGGGAGGGAACAGCATGGACCGTGGCAGCTGTAGCAGAGGCAGGACAGTGTATCACTTCATGGGGCCAGTGCCAGCAGTGGCACCCGGGAATGGAGGGGGCCAGCTGGTGCAGCACATTAACTTGAGGATGCACGGCTTTACAATGGTAGGTAGCACATTGTGACATGTGATGCGCGATACATGGTGAAGCACATGGCTTGCACCACTGGGCTGCATGCCATGCCATGCGCAATAGTGTAGAGAAACTGCATGTCTTCTTATCGTCTTCAACGACAATCTCACTTGTCCGCTGATGATAAGACGTTTCCATAGAACCATGATGCCTGTGCGGGGACTCTCTTAATCTTGGGCAGACACGGTTGTTGCATGGCTGTGACGGGTTGACAAACGCAATCAGTGCTGCTATCTCACCACAGCATCTATTCTTTTACAGTGCGTTGATCAGTGCATAGCGCCCTCAGCTTATTGCAGTTCGTGGTGCAAATGCATGCAACCTTGTGCTCCAATGCCTTGGTTTATCATCGGTGCGGCAATCTGGTACAGGTGCGACAACAGACTGCCAAGGGGACATGGCAGTGGCTCAAGAGTCCTTCCAAATCATGCCGTTTTGGCTCGCGTCGGGCGCTGGAAGCCCAAACAACCCGAGCTGTGCCGAAGGTCGATCAAAGATAAGCTCGTACTCAGTCTTGGCCGTCACAGCGTCCTTAGTGCGTGGTGTCAGAGTGTCAAACACTTCGGGCGCACGCCGGCGCTGTGCCAGTTCCTCTTCCCGTTCGCTCGCCCAGCGCGTACCCCATCTATGCAGGATGTAGTTAATGTCCTCGAGCGTAGGTCGCGACAGCTTGTGATCGTTGAGCAGCGGAGCGGTCTGTGGAAGGCAAGGTTAGGGTTAGCCGTATCCCACCGTATTGACGGAGCTGGAGGAAGGTGTGACCACGTATCGCTTCTTGTCACGCGCCTGGCTAAAGAGCTGAGGATCCCAAGGCCGCCATCTATACTAAGGAACGGGTCCGATCGTAGCAGGAGCAGGAAACAACACTACCGTGAGCGCAAGCAGCAGCTCAGCTCGTACCTGGTCGCAGTCCAGGGGCAGGGTCGGCTCGTGGTCCTTAGACACCGCGATCATGCGCACCACCCCTCGCTGCGCCGACATGCCCTTGCTGCCGTCCGTTGACGCACGGAGCTTGCGACGCGATGCGTAGCTCTGCTTCAACACGTTCACGTCGTCTGGAGCAGCCCGCGCCATCACGTTGTCCGACCGTGCTGTCGACGACTCTTGCGGCAGGCTCAATGCGACGTCTGATGCTTGTGACGCAAGCTGTATGCGCCAAGGCCCCCGAGAAGACATGTCCGGCACCGAGCCAGTTATCGACACGTCATGCTGCCGTTGCTTCGCTGCCGCATCGTGCGCGTGACCCCTGCGCCCCAAGCGCCCATGGCTGCGTGGGAAGGAACCAATGCTTGCTTCAGCCCCGTCGCCAAAGGAGTGCTGATACACGCTCAACCTGCAGCATAGCATAGCATCAACAGCCTCGGCGTGGGTATGACTTTCAGTCAAGCGCGCAACTAGAATGCGTGCAGACACGTGAAACCTGAGACCCAGGCAGCCAGCTCAAGTGCAAGCCATGCCCGCCAGCCCGGCCCCCCCCTGCAAGACCCCAGTTCTCACTGCCACGATGTCAAACCCACAGCCCTACACAGGCATTGCGTTCACCCCGCTGTGGCTAGCGAGCCAAGATGGCTACAGGCACAAGGACGGCAGGCTGGGCTGGGCAGGTACGATGCAGCAGACATGGAGGTGAGGGGCCATGTGTGCCGCAGCAGCAGTCTTGCTCAGCAGGTGGTGGGGCTGCGGGTCAAGGTGTGGCCAGACCTGTCAGGAAGGATGACGACAGTGTCCACAGTGGCCGCCGCGCCTCTGCCCGGTTGCCCCTCCTGCTGCTGCTGCCCACTGCTGCTGGACAGCCAGCTGGGCTCGGGCCCCAAGCCTGCCCCCAAGTCAGGAAGCCAGGGCAGGGCATTGCCAGCAGGCTCCCGGCCAGTCACCGGCCACCCACTGCTCTCTGCGGACAAGGTGGTGGGGAAGGACACCTGGCTGGTGAGGGGGCCCCCCGTGCCGCCTTGCCCCAGGAGCCCGTACGTAGCAGTGGAGTGAGTAGATGGCGCATGGGTGGGCAGGGCGGCGGGGGGCCAGGGGGGGGCTGGAGTGCTGGGTTGGCGGGGAGTGGGTGGGTCCAGGTCCAGCTCCCCTTGGGCTGTGACTGCGCCGCTGGCGATGGTGGCGTTGCGGCGGCGGCTGTACATGGCGGTCTGTGGGGAGGCAGGCAGGGCGGAGGAGTGAGCAGGGAGGGGGACACTGGCAGGAGGGTGGCCGCCCCTGGCTGGTTGCAGCTCTTCCTCCTGCCTGTGTGGGGACTGACTAGGAACTGGAGTGGAGGGGGGAGTGAGGGGAGTGAGGGGTGGAGGGGGTGGGTGAGAGGAGGGGTGGGTGGGCCAGGGGGGGAAGGGGTGGAGGGGGTGGGCGAGAGGAGGGGTGGGTGGGTGAGGGGGGGAAGGGGTGGACGGACTGGGCGGACGGTGGGCGGACTGGGGTCACCAGATGCCATGCATCACCCTGCTCATCAGCATCTTCAAAAACCACCACCACCCTCGTGCCACCATGCCCTGCGGTGATACTGATGCCCATGTACACCATGCACACCCACGCCACACCCTGGCCAGCCTGATGTGCAGCAGGCACTGAGTGTGGAGGCAGCAGGTGAGTGCCAGGCAGTAGAGCCCCCAGCCCCTGGGACCTGACTCACGCCTGGGGAGGTGGCCGGCTGCATGATGACGCTGGCAGTCAGGGAGGGGGAGGCCAGCACAGGGGAAACGGCTGGGGGAAGGCGGGGCCTACCAGCCAACCCCATAGGCTCCCGCACCTCCCTGCCCGCCCCGCCCGCCCCCCTCACTGCCTCACTGGCCACACTCCCACCGCCCTGAATCCTCCCCACACTGCCGCCGCCTGCTGCCAAGCTCCCTCCTACCCCTACCCCTGCCCCTGCCCCAACCCCGGCTGCTACTGCCAGGCAGGGAGCTGGCTCAAGGTCCCGCTTTGTGGATGCAAGAGGTGAGGCCAGGCGCCGCCCACTGCCGCCCCCCCCTACTGTGGCCTCGTGGGTCAGGCCGTGACCGCGCTGCCCCTCTGCCTGCCCGCAGCTGGCCGCTGCCCCTGGCGCCGCCACGCCGTCCTGGCTGTGGCCCGCCCCTGTGGAGCCTGTGAGGGGGGTGCTGCTGCGGCTGGGGTCCCGGCTGTCTGGCGGGGGGGTGGACCCGCCATACTGAGCCAGGCCAGTGCGTTGCGTTGGACTGGCTGCGCTGGGGCCAGGGTGGGGGAGGTGGCGCAGAGGTTGAGCGGCGGCAGTGAGTTGGGGGGTGATGCCGCGGTCCTCAAACAGGGCACTGGCTGGTGGGGGCTGCTGCCCCTGCGTCGGGGGGGTACCCAGCTGCTGCTGCTGCTGCTGCTGCGAGGGGGGTGGGGGTCCGGGGCTGAGGGGAGGGCATGCGTCTGAGTCTGCAGGGGGTGAGGGGTCCTGGAGGTGAGGGGCGCAGCCGCGGCTAGATCTGGAAGGGTTCAGCGTGAGGGTGAGCGACATGGGCAGCTCGAAACGAGGGGAGGAGGGGCAGCCAGGGAGGAGCGGGGCGGGCAGGGACGGGCGGCCGCCAGCTGTGCCTGCTACTGTGCCTGCTGCCGTGCTGCCTCCTGCTGCTGCTGCTGGTGACTTTGGTAAGGAGGGCGGGAGAGGGGAGGTCAGGGGAGCTGCTGTGCAGCCCTGCTGCCCAAGTGCCAGTCCAGCTAGCACTGCCGTTTGGTGGCCCCCTACCTGCCCTGCCTGCCCCGGGTCCTCTCCCTCCCCGCTGCCTGTCCCACAGCCTCCCATCCCACCCTTTGCAGTCACAGCCGCTTGATCTGACCCCGCCAGCGGTCGTGGGGCACCTAGCGTGAGTGCCTCCATGTTGGCGGCAGCAGCAAGGGCGTGCGGGGCCCAGGGGGGTTGCCGGCAGGGCACCTGCCCCTCCTCCGACACATCAAGCAGGGCAGTAGCCATCTGACCTGCCCACACCATGTGCCTCGCACGGCCCCGGCGCCGGCGTTGACGGCTGACCCCCAGCCCCCCCACTTTGCCACCTGACCCCCCGGGCCATGCTGCAGCCGCCTGAACCTGACCGCTGACACCAGCTGACGGCAGGGGGGCAGGGGGGAAGCCACGGGCCTCACCCAGGGTAGCCTGGGGTGGCAGCGGCGCTGCCCCTGCCCCTGTTGCAGCCGCTCCTGGGGTTGAGGCAGCAGCCGGGGGTCCTGAGGGGTCGGCCCTCCGCCCTCCAGTGCCCTTACCAGTGTGGCTGACTGGGGCGGGCGGGGCGTGGCCCAGCTGCGTTGGGCGCTTTCCCCCACGCGGTGCAAAGACGGTGGTGGTGGGCAGCCGCATGACATCCTCCATGCTCCTGATCTCTGCCATGCTGTAGGATGGGCCGGGGGCCAGCAGGGAGAGGCCCAGGGCGCCGCCTGTCCCCAAGGCTTGGGTGAGAGCGCTGCCTGCTCCTGCTCCAGCCCCAGGGTAGAGGGCCCCTGGTGGTGGATGAGGTGAGGCCAGGGGCGGTGCTGGGGAGGCCATGGAGGGGTGAGGGTGGGGTTGGGCTGCGCCAGGGGCCGGGCCGCTGCCACCAGCTGCTTCCCACTGCTGCTGGCGCTGCTCAGCGGCGCTGGCCAGCATCTCAGTCACGCCTGATGGCACGTAATGCTCCATGAAGTTGCGTTGCGCGTTTGCATGCATGACCTGCACACGCCCAGGAAGCCAAGCAGGCTGGCGACTCACCCACCCACACCGTCACACATTACAAACGAAGGGCCTCACACTCTGAAACTTCAGCTGCCAACCGGATCAAGTGGTTGCGCTTCCAACCAGGAAGTTTCACTTCCAATGCAGCACAGTGCAGGCGATGTGGAGGCAAGGGGACGTACCCTGTGGGTCGCTGGGTCCATGATGCATGCATCCACTGTCTGCCGCACGCTCAGCATCTGGGCCAGGCGCTGCATGGCCCAGGAGTGGGACTGGGAGACCAGGCTCTTGAGGGCGCGGGTGGCCTCACGGCCTGCAGCAGCGAGGTGGTGCAGGGCAGGGCTTGGCCAGAGGGGCCGATGAGAGGCTAGGGGGGTGAGGAGGGGGTTGAGCAGGACCAGGGACAGGGATCAGGGACGCGGCTCAGGCTGGCCTGGGTGGCCGTGTGTGGCTAGGCTGGAGGGTCGGCATGGGTGGCATGGGAGGCACGGGGGGAGGAGGAGGAGGAGGGTATGGGAGGGCGCGCTAGGGAGGGCGTTGTTGGGCCCAGTGTGGTTCTCCTGTATTGCTGCTCCGCCCTTCGCAGCGGGTAACTGATGCAGCAGCATGCAGCAGGATGCACCGTTTTCCTGACAAGTGCAGCGCCTGGCCACAAGCCGTGTGTGTAGGTCTGGATCCAGATCCAGTGCCAGAGCACAGCAGTGGACCACCACAAGGTGGCACCTGCCTAGACAGGCCTGCCAGGCGTACGGCTCAGCAGCCTTGCGGTGTGCAGCGTCCACAGCATGTGGCAATGCTGCTAGGCTGGTGGGGACAAGAGCCGTGTCAAGAGCCTCTTATGCTATGCCATCACAAGACCACAAGGTTCGCCAGCAATCCCCAGGCTAGGAGACCTTGCGCTGTGCTCAAAGCCCAGCGGCAACACCCCTCAGGTTCCAGCTTCCTGGAGCTTCCTGAAGCAGACCTGGACATGCTCACCGCTCAGCAGAGTGAACCCATGACAAGAAGGCCCAGCAGCATTATCCAGGCTAGGGGACCTTGTGCTGTGCAGCCCAGCCCTCAGCACTCACCCACAAAGCCCTCCACCGAGTCCGCCTCCAGGGACACCAGGCGCATGGGAGTGCAAGCCACCACACTGAACACCGGGGCCTTGCCAAACAGTGTGACCCCGTTGAACACGTCCCCCTGTGCAGGGGCAGCCAGTCATCGCTGCCCTTCCCTCCAGCAAAGCTGTGAGCTGCTCGCCTAACCCCGCTCGCTCGCCTTGCTCGGACGTTACTGTCGGATCGATTCACGGAGAGTGCCAATGCGGCCCGCGGGTGGCGGAACCGCGACCTGGCACTGCATGCGGGTTTCAGAGTGTGCGTTTCAACCAACCAACCAACCTTGGACAGTCTCGCCACCTCGATCACGACCTTCCGCCGAGTGCCGGCCAGCCGTAGCCCTTGACTGGCTGCACCGCGATGCGTGCCGCCTTCCAGCTGCTGGGCCGTGGCCAAAGCGTCTCTGGCTCGTGCCTCGGCAGCCGTCGATGCCACACCGCCACCAGAGCTCGCCCCGCCATCGGCGCCGTCTCTTTGGCCGTCTCTGACATTTGAACTGCGGATGGGGCACACGCAATGTCTGGTCATCTGGCCGCTTATAGCGCGACCTCCCTTCACGACCCAAGCTGGCCATCCCAAGCCAACTGCGCTGCGGGTCCCGCCTACCTGTTGCGCGCGCCGCCCGCTCGCCCGCCGCCAATGGACACCCGGCCACCGGTCGCCGCGTGGTCGTGACGCTTGGTGGTAGTTGGTGGGTCGGGGGCCATGAGCTCAGCTGCAGTCGGCTGCTTGACCTGGGGGTGTGTGGAGGCCATGGTGTCGAGTGGCATCTGGTTTGGGTACTCTGTGACGTATGTCTGCACACAGGGCAGGACAGGGCACTGCCCAGCTGGCTCGAGACGCCGAGCATGACATATCCAGACAGCAACACGCAACAGGAGCCATTGAGCAAGGCGCAGAGGGGTCAGCCAGGGCATGAACGATGTGGGCTTGTTTGGCTAGTTTAGACAGATGGCTGGGTCTGGGGTCGATTGATAGTAAGAATGGAAGTACTTAAGCAGTGATGTAAGAATGAAGTTAAGAATGTGACTAGCTTCTTCAGCAAGCTTCTTCGGCTAGCTTGTTTGGCTAGTTTAGAACAATGGTAGGGGATAGGTGTGTTCAGCACACAGCGGTGAGCAAGAGCAGACGGCACGGCAGCGGCCAGCAGGGGTGAGCCCAGGGCATGGAACCCACCAGTTTGGCCTCGCCCTCCATGATGACAAACAGTTTGTTGGGGTAGTTGGCGGGCTCCACAATGGTGGCACCAGCATGGAAGGTTTCGTCCTGGCAGTTGATGGCCTGCACAACCACATCAACAGGTCAGCTTGGCAGGGTGCTTAGCAGCTGGCCAGCAGGGGGTGCACACAGGATGCATCATAGACAACAGGGTGTAGCTACCCATAGTGTCAGGGGTCATTGAGCAGTAAGAGGCTGAGGGCAGCGAGGAGCAGAGGAGCAACTGGCCCCTGGTAATGGCTTGCGTGTGGTGTCCATCCGGGAGGTCCTGGATCCATCCACTGGCTATCCTTTGCCCTGCCCTGCCCTGCCTTGCCTAACCTGACCCTGCCCCAACCCGACCCTGCCGCAACCTGACCCTGCCCCAACGTGACCCTGCCCGAACGATGCACTGCGAGAACGACTCTTGTCTAGTGCCACCCACCACCCTCTGCAGCGCTTGGTACGAGTTGGCGTTCATGACGTTCAGGCTCTGCAGCAGGCTGATGCGCGCGCTGATAGCGCCCTGGGGAGACAGACAAGGGAGGAAGGTCGTTGCAAGGGGCCAGGAGTGAGGAGTGAGGAGGTGAAGAGTGAGGATCTCAGACACATGCTTCTAGCAGTATTGACAGCAAGGTACCGCCATTGACCACACCGCGCCCCTTGCTTTGCTTTGCCACGCCTCGGCCTCAACACCACCACAACCCTTGCCATGCCAAGCCAGGCACAGTGACATCCCATGTGCCTCGCCCTGCCCACCTGAAGCTGCTTCTTGAGAATGCGGTTATAGCCAACCCTGCTGATGATGGCCATCTCACAGCGGCTTGCAGTAATGGCGGTGAATGGCCGCTTCTTCTCGCCACTGCTTAGAGTCAGCAGCGTGCCAAAGTGCTCGCCTGACGCACACAGGGCCAGTGCGGTCCACACAAGAAAGCTGTGGCGAACGCTGAGGGTGAGGGTACTCAGGGTGAAAGCTTCCAGCTTAACATCGGCCCCTTTGTCCACTGGCTCTGGGTCCTGACTAGGCAACCTGTTGAGTTCTTTATTGTGGCTGGCTGGGGGTATGAAGCAGCAGCAGTCTCCTACAGTTATATCGGCCTCCTGGCGCTGCAGCAGGTCCTGTCATCAGCTTTCAATTAGTGCATGTTTTGTCATGCCAACTCTACGGTGTAGCCCTAGCGGGTCAGGCAATGTTGTAGGTGGTAGGCGACCATGACCATGTGCATGCCATGTGTATGCCATGTGTATGCCATGTGTAGGCCATGAGCATGCCATGCGATGGGAACACCACACAGACAAAAACACCGCTTTGTAGTGGTCCACACTTAGTGCGTTCGACTGCAATGAAGGCTCAAGGTTGAGGGCCAAGGTGCTGCAGCAGGTCCTGATGTAATGTGATGTAATGTGAAGTGTGAGGGGTGCAGGTCCAGGGGTTTGGTGCTGTGTGGGGGATGCGAGGCGGGTGTCTCCTTCACCGCCACAGGACACTGCGACACTATGACTGCACAGGGCGGTGAACTCCTCCTACCCCAACCCAGCTATTAAGTGCCCAAATGGTAATGACCTGCATGCCACGTACTCTACGTTTGCTGGTGGTGGCCATGGTGGTGGTGCCAGTGAGGGTGGTGGTGGTGGTAGTTGCCGTGGTGGTGGTGGTGGTGGTGAGGGTGGTGGTGGTGAGGGTGGTGGTGGTGAGGGTGGTGTTGCCGGCCATGGTGGTGGTGCAGAGCCAGGCAATGCAGGGTACGTTCGACTGACCGGTGCTCTTGGTGCCGATCTCGTCCTGCCGCCGTGCCTTGTCATTGTATTTGTTGAACACCACCTTGCCCTGCGACATCACCGCAGCGGTGCAGCACAGCACAGCGCCTTGGATCAAGACCTGATCACAGCCCTCCTGCTACACATGTGGCACATGTTGTTGTGTTTGTGGCTGATGTTGCTGAGGCTCCAGCTGCAGCTGCAACAGCCCTCCTGCCATGAAGCACAGCCCTCCTGCCATGAGTCACCAACTGCCCTGGCGCAAACGAGCCCTGCACACTCCAGCATCAGCTGCTTCACATGCGCTTGACTCGCCCTGCGGCTGAGTCTGTGTCAGACACCATTGCCTGACCAGCAGCAGGGGGCCAGCCCCCAGCCCTCCAACACGTTTAACGTGAGATTATGTGGGGTCGAGCTGCAGCAGAGCAAATGATGAGAGGGGGTGACTGGTGGTGTAGCCTGCGTAGTGCAGTGTAGTGCAGTGCAGTGCGGTGGGTGGCTGGGCTGAGCTGGACTGACCAGTCATGCTGACTCAGTGCTGAAGTAGGCCAGGTGCCCAGCAGGAAGGCCACATGCTGTAGGAACTGTTTGGAAGTGCTCTTTGGAAATGCCCTTTGGGAGTGCTCTTTGGAAGTGCCCTTTTGGAGTGCGAGAGTGAGTGACATCGCCTCCTGGGTATTAGTAGGTATCAGCAGGTGCGAGACAAGCCACCCCAGGCCCAGCAGCAGCAGCAGCCTGCTGTGGCACAGTAGTGTGTGCCCCCCTCCACTTTGAGCTGTCATCAGCTTTCAATTAGTGCATGTTTTGTCATGCCAACTCTACGGTGTAGCCCTAACGGGTCAGGCAATGTTGTAGGTGGTAGGCGACCATGACCATGTGCATGCCATGTGTATGCCATGTGTATGCCATGTGTAGGCCATGAGCATGCCATGCGATAGGAACACCACACAGACAAAAAAACCGCTTCGTAGTGGTCCACACTTAGTGTGTTCGACTGCAATGAAGGCTCAAGGTTAAGGGCCAAGGTGCTGACTCAAGGGTGCCTCAAGGATGACTCAAGGGTGACTCAAGGGTGACTCAAGGGCTGTGAGCCATAGCAGTATGCCTACGTATGCCGGCTAAACACGCAAATGAAATGCGGAGAGCTCGCTCTGGCACAATGCAGCGTAGCACAGCATCAGGGAGGAAGGGTTGCAGGGGAAGGGTTCAGTGAGTCATGGGAGGGAGGGTACCTAATGCCCATGCTACGCAATAGAGTCAAGCTACTGGCATGGCATGCAGCTGTCTTGCGGCAGGAGCCTGGTTGGCAGGCAGGCCTCAAGACTGCCTTGGCAGCAGCAGCCTAGCTGCAGGCTTGGCGCTGCAAAGGCAGGCGCACCTGCAGCACCACGTAGCAGAAGTCGATCTTGTCGCCCTCCTCAAACAGCACAAAGCCTGCAAGGCAAGCAAGGGGTGCAGGCAAGGGGTGGTCTTCAACGCAACATCTCTGGCAGGGCCTGATTGCAGCAGAGGCCCAGGCGGTTCCAGCATCTGGCAGATCTCCAGGGAGCCAGGCTGCGTCTGACTGTGTGGTGTGACCCTGTGATGTGACTTCTACATGGTCACCCCTGCGTGGATGTCCCTGCATGGCCATGCCCCCACAGCATAGTCACATGGCCACCCTGCTTGCCTTTGACGCCTGATGCTACCATGTGTGTGCCAGGCTGCCAGTGTGGGAAGCTCACACAAGCTCATGGCACAAAGCAAGGGGGGCTGTGCCAAGCAGCAAAGACATTGCGGGCAGCCCTGCAGGACAACTACAGCTGCAGGGGCAACTACCACCGGGGCAATAACCACCAGGGCAACATCCGGGGCAACTACCACTGCCGGGGCGACCACGCAGCCAGCAGGCCTGCCTGCACCGGGTGTGGCTGACCTTCAGGACAGTGCAGGTACTCCACCAGGCGGCACACCTCCAGCCGAAAGTCCTCATCCATGGTGTGGAACAGGTCAAAAAGGGCAAGCTGGGCTGCAAGGGGGGAGAACAGGCAGGCAGGCAGGTGGGTGGGCAGGCAGGTGGGTGGGAAGGCAGTTTCAAAGCATCAGGGTGGGGCGCAAAGTCAGGTGAGGACAGACGCTGTAACAGGTGAGATGGCCGCGGCACAGCAGCCCCCCACGCTGCCAGACAACCCGCCCACCAGACCTGGCCACAAAGCATGGCCCCTTGTAGGGCCACAAAGCATGGCCCCTTGTAGGGCCACAAAGCATGGCCCCTCCAGTGACCAGGTGCGGGCAGCAGGCCCAACAGCCCCTCTGCAGGCTGTGCCTTGATGTGGAAATGCACAGTGTCATACCCAGTTTCTACTCCGTCCGCCAGCTGCCGCCCAGTTGGACCACCCTGTGGTTGCCAGCACCCAACCACCTGTGTACCCCGCCTGCCTGTGCGCCTTCCTGCCCTGCCCTGCCCTCCCCCTCCACCCACCTGCCCTGCCCCTCCACCCACCTGCCCTGGCCCCCCACCCACCTGCCATGTCCTGCAGCTGTGCAGGTGTGCGCTGCGCCTTCTGTGTGATCATGCTGTGCACCAGCTTGAGGGAGTCAAAGGTCTCTGAGGCCAGCACCTCGTTGAGCACAGCGTGGTAGTCGTCAGCGCTGAGGCACGCACACACCAGCTGCAGGGGACAGCACAGCAGCACCAGGGCAGCTGCAGCTGGGGATGATGTTGTCCAGGGCGCGTGGGCCAGGCCCTCAAGACGCCATCACGGTGAGGGCAGCCGCACCACCACCCTCAGTGCTCTGAGCATGGGCACACACATTGCTGGGTCCTGAGGCAAGCTCTGTCTGGTGGTTGCATGTCCGCGGGCATGTCAAGTGCATGTGTTGAAAAAGGCCAAACTGCAGCAGGCAGGGGTGGCTTGGCAGCAGGCAGGGGTGATCCCCCAGGCCAGTATGCAAGTGCCCAGGTATGCAAGTGCCATTGGCTAGGTGCGGGAGGCAGGTGTGGCATGCAGGAGGTGAGCCTGGTGTCAGCCCCCCTGACGGCAGGCAGGTAGGCAAGCATGGCGCGTGGCCATCCCCTGCTGCCCTGCTGACCCCTGCGCCTGACCTTGGCAGTGGCCACCACAGTGGCGCGGCTCTTCCTGCCCTGCAGCGCCTCTTGGCCCACTATGTCCCACACGTCAAGCGCAACGTCAGGCACGTCCTCCTGACACAGCAGCAGGCAGGCTGGCAGGTGGGGAGGCATGCATGCATGCAAGCAAGCAGTCCCTTAGAGAGGGAGTAACTAGCAGGTGTGTGCGCCAGCAGCGAGGTGGGGAGAACAGTCAGGGTAGGCCGGATGACCGGAAGGCGGGGCATGCATAGATGCTCCCTGGTGGCCTTGGCTGCGGGAGACCTTGGCAGGGTGTTGTTGTCTTGGCCTAGAAATTTTGAGCTGCAGCAGTGTCGGCCTGGCATGTAAGTGTGAGCAGTGCCAGCTTGGCAGGTCAGTGTGACCAGCTTGGCACAACTTGCGGGGCGTCCCTCGTCCCATGGCGCCCTAGCCCCTCCACACACCCCATGCCCGCTGATCTTGACCAGACATCGCAGCGGTGGCCCCCGGCTCTGTGCGCCCTCACCTCCTCCTCCTCCTCCTCCTCCTCTTCTGCCCCAATGCTGCTCCCGCCCCCTGCAGCGGCCGCCACTGCAGCCGCCCGCTGCTCAGGCGTGAGTCCAAGCTGCTCCCCTCGCTCCAGCAGCAGGTGCATGGATGGCTGCCGCCCTGCATGGACGCGGGGCGTGTGCTCCAGGACACCGGCAGTCAGGCTGATGCGTGGGAGGCGGGCCGAGGGCGGGGCCAGGCTGGCAGACCGGGAGATGGTGGTGGAGGTGCAGGAGGAGGCTGGTGCTAAGGGGGGCACGGGCGGGTGTGCGGCAGGGGATGGGGATGGGGAGGGGAGGGCATGCGGCTGGGACAGCTGGCTGGCCTGGGGGGCTGGGGAGTTCATGGCTGACGGCTGCAGCGAGGTGGTCATGCTGGTGCGCAGCCCGTCCATGCCGGGGGAGTTGAGCTGGCTGAGTTGGGAGGGGCGGCGGAGGCCCAGGCTGGGGCGGGTGAAGGAGGCAGCGCTGGGGGCTGGCGCCTCGGCGGCAGCGGCAGCCTGCTCCAAGGCACGCAGCAGCTCCAGCCGCTTGACACCGGGGGTGCTGCGGTACACAGCGCCCTCTGAAAGAGCACAGTGGGGGAAGGGAGGGAGGGGAGCGGCATGAGAGGGAGGGGCAGTGGCTTGAAGGTGAGGGGCGGTGGCGTGGGAGAATGCGAGTGTGGCTTAGTGTGGCTAGGCCAAGACCAGCCCCACAGCCCAGTATTCGGCTTGATCGGGACTGCAGCATGGGGCTGACTGGCCTGGCCAGGTCTGCTGGCTTCACCCGCCAAGGGGAAGGGACTTCCCAAGCCTAGGCCACATGCAGCTGCGAAGCTGCCGGCCACAACCACCCCCTTGTGACCCCCTCGGGCCTGCTACCCTGCCTGCTGCCTCCGCACCACCTGACCTCCCTGCCCCTGCCCTGAGGCCCACCTGACAGCAGCCAGTAGGCGCAGGAGCCCAGCTGCCCCTGACGCACCACGATGTCATTCTCGTTGAACTCCACCAGCTTCAAGCGCTGCGCACACGGCAGCACCGCCACCAGCTGCAGCTTCACACCTGATGCCCCGTCTGGCGGCACTACCTAAGGACAGCGCCCTGGCTAGGGGCCTCTGGCTGCACTGCCTGGCTGCAAGCCTGACCCTGGTGGCTGCCACAGGTGGGCTTTGCTGACGGTGGCCAGAATGGTGGCCAAGGTGGCAGTAGCAGTGCCGTTCCTACCCCTCCTACCCGTTGCTCAGTGTGACCCACACCCTGTGTGCTTTAACATCCCGCAGCTTGCATTGGCACCTGTGGCCTACCTGTGGAGTTCCTGGAACATGTCATGCAAATGGTAAACAATATACAGATTGAGTTTCAGGCAGTTAGGGCACAGCCAGTCATGAGGCAAGGGGTGGGCTGCTGCTGTGGTGTATCAATGCATGGGCACAGCGGCTTGACTTCACGTAACACGGACATGTCATAAGGGGATGTCATAAGGGTGGATGCCTCTGCTCACGGACATGGCGTCTGCATCAAAAGTGTGACAGTCACAGCCATGCATGTTGGGTTAGGGCTCATGTCCCAGCCTGTGGGTCACCTGTAGGGCATGGTACCACACCACTGAGCGCATGCGGTCGCTGCCATGCCAGGCGGGCGGGAAGTCGATGTTGCGTCCAAACTCAGTGAGCTCCCTGCAGCCAGCCTGGCAGCCTGCCTCACCTCCTGGTGCATGCAAGGCCATGCTGGTCAAGCATGAAAGGCCATGCTTGACAAGAGTAGTGAGGAGGGGTGTGAAGGCTCCAAACTCCTCCATGCTGCCTTTGTCTTTGGGAGTGCTCTTTGGAAGTGCCCTTTGGGAGTGCTCTTTGGAAGTGCCCTTTTGGAAGTGCCCTTTGGGAGTGCGAGAGTGAGTGACATTGCCTCCTGGGTATTAGTAGGTATCAGCAGGTGTTAGTAGATATGAGCCTAGTGGCGCAATGCCTCCGAGGAAGCAGCCCAGTGCCGCGGAGCAAGAGCCGCTTCAGATTGAAAGCCCGCGAAAACGGTTTTGTCATGCCAACTCTACGGTGTAGCCCTAACGGGTCAGGTAATGTTGTAGGTGGTAGGCGACCATGACCGTGTGCATGCCATGTGTATGCCATGTGTATGCCATGTGTAGGCCATGAGCATGCCATGCGATGGGAACACCACACAGACAAAAACACCGCTTTGTAGTGGTCCACACTTAGTGTGTTCGACTGCAATGAAGGCTCAAGGTTGAGGGCCAAGGTGCTGGTCAAGCGTGATGTGAACACAAGCGTGATGTAATGTGAAGCGTGAGGTGCGGAGGCATGCAAGCCTGAGTGGTTGAGCTGTGGCTGGGCTGTCAGCCAGTGGCAGCCAGAGAGATCTCCCAGCCCTGCAGGGGGAGTGTGGGGTGGTGAGGTCATGCGGCATGAGTCTAGTCAAATCAGAGGCTGCCGGTGAGGGAAGCATGCTGACAAGGAGGAGCTCTCAGCTGCACATTGTTTATGCCAGGGATCATGGTGGCAGCAATAGGTTGCTGGGCACGAGGGGCACATGCATGGGGCGACAGCAGGCAGGCAGGTGACTAGTGCAGCTGGGAAAGGTGGGGCAGGCAGAGCAGGGCAGGGCACAGCACCTGCAATAGTGGTGTGATGTGTGGGCTTGGGTGGTGTGACATGATTGCATGGTGTGAGTGATGATGTGAGGAACGGCACGAGGGGGAGGCTGGGAACGGAAAACCGGCTTGCCCAGGAGCAGCTGCAGTGTAGCTGCTGTGGTGTACTGCCCATGTATGCACAAGTCACAGTCACAGGCTGGCGACCCTGGTCTGCTGCTGTGCACCACAGAAAGGGGTTAAGGAAGGAAGGCAGGAAGGAGAGGGGCCTGACCCAGCATACAGGGTCCAGAAGGTCAGCTGCTGTGCTGAGGCTGTGTCATTGCAAGCCTGGCACTACATGCCCCACCAAGCAGCAGTGGGGCTCCCAAGCTGTTGCTGGCACGCTGACTGGGCGGCTGTCTGACAGATGCTTGCACACACCCCCACACATATGTTCCAACACGTCAGCAATCCAGCACTCAGCCCTCGGCGCCGGTCTGGCTGCTGTTGAGGTGCTCAATGGTGTACTGAGCTGCAGCAGCTGCAGAGGGCTGTGGGGTCAGCGGCAGCTGCTATCCTGCAGCTGCTATTCTGCAGAACCTGCATAAGACTCATTGCGTGAGGAAGAGCGCTGGTATCTGCAGATGCTATGCCTGCTGCACCCTGTGTGGGGCTGGGCCTGGGCCGCTGTGCTGCCACTGCTCTCCTGCCCAATTCAGCTCATGCCAGCAGTCTCTGCAGACCTCACCCAGCTGCCGGGCGCAGACCCACCTGTGCCACCCATA
The DNA here is from genome assembly GCA_030144725.1 of Haematococcus lacustris. Lineage (NCBI taxonomy): Eukaryota > Viridiplantae > Chlorophyta > Chlorophyceae > Chlamydomonadales > Haematococcaceae > Haematococcus > Haematococcus lacustris. The sequence goes on along the minus strand of JASKMD010000026.1, from coordinate 7,995,918 downwards.
CCCCGCTCTGTTGCTGCCTGGCCCTGACGCTGCCTGGCCCTGGCTGCACCCTGGCTTTAAGGGGAGCATGCAGCGTCACAACCCTCCTTATGCCATGCTGCAGCTGCACCGCTGCCCAACCTGTTCAGAGGGGCCCTGAGCCCTGATGCCAGGGAGGGGCCATGCTGAGGTCTGTGGCCTCACACAGCATGGACTCTGCTGCTGCTGCAGCAAGCACTGCCCTGCTCTCACCGACACTCCTGCTGCGGCAATGGGTGTCAACCCGCTGGTGTGGTGGCTGTGGCTCCCTTGTAGCTGTGCTGCTGGTGCTAGCGCACCAGGCTGGCTGCTGGAGCTGAAGCTGGGTGTGGAGTGGGCACCTCACCGCTGGGGTCCCTGACCCAGTGAGGGTGGTGTGACCCAGTAGTGCATGGCCGTGCATGTCCGTGAGGTGAGCTCACCTAAGTGACCAGGCTCGGCGGGAGGGCCATGGCATGGCCAGCAGGTTTTTCAGCTCAGTGGCAGCACAAGCATCATCCACAATGGCTGACTTGTTGAAGCGGGCCCTGTGAGCATGCAGCATGCTAACTTACAAGCATGCTTGACTGCTGTATGGGTAGCACACAGCACCTTTAAGTAGTGCCATCCCAGACTATAGCTGCTTTGGGTGCCCTTTGGGAGTGCTTTTTTAATGGTGCCCTTTTGGAGTGCCCTTTGGAAGTGCCCTTTGGGAGAGTGAGTTGAGTGAGATGGTATGGTGATGATGGTTGATGATGGTATGATGGTATGGTTGGCAGGTGGCACTCACTCCTCAATCAAGTCTGAGATAGCATCGAAATGGATGCCAGTCTTGCCGGTGCGACTGCATGGGGCAATGCATAACACAGCAAGTATAGAGCAGTGCCCAGAACACATTGTTGAGGTCGACCCCAAGCTGCACCTAATCATGTGCAGGCGCTGCCTCAAATTGGCTATCTTGACGCTGGGTTCCAGTGCGGCAGGCAGCGCGCTTGGCTCCGGCGAGCTGCTGGCTTGTGGGTCCGAAGGTTGGGCCCCAGGTTCTGGGCTGCCAACATGAGACCGGAAGCCCAGCTCCTTAGGAGCCTTCCACCGTTCCATGGTCGGGCCACTAATCACTTCCACAAAGTTTTACTGTTCTTCTTCACATGTCGGGGCGCGACTTCCACGCCTTGTAAGACGCCACAGCAGCCTCCTATGCCAGCAACGCACTTGAAGGATTTGGCGAGTTTGACATGCTTGCATACTGCGCTATGCTTGCTTGCATACTGCGTTACCATGCACGTCAACCTCATACTGTCCACTAGGGCATAGCCATGCGTATTAGCTCCGAGACAAGTTGTTATTATTAGCTGGTGGAGGTACTTGCTAATATTAGCTAGTAGTGGTTCCTTTATTTCTGTGTCCAGGAGGCGGCCTCCGACCGCGCATCATCAACCAGGTGCGCAGGAGTCTCAGCGCCGCAAGGCGCAGCCATCACGCTAGGAAGCGAACGAAGGCGCCACAAGAATCGGCTGCAAATACGAGCTAATATGGTTGGCTTGCTATTATTGCTATTATGTAATAATAGCTGGGGGGGAACCGCCCTACTGTCCACGCTCGTCCTGTAGCAGCTCTATCTTGGCCCCATGCCCCCTTCTTCACATCCAGGGTTTACAGTTTACGTGTTGTAAGCCATTCTCCTCATCGTATATGGGGCAGCCCTGCACGCCTCTGCCGGACTCATGCCTAAACTGTACTGCCTTGTAATGTGAAATTGATCATGCCATCACCATATCGCAGGTGACTTGCTGGTTTGCAGGCTGCCGCACACTACATATGCAACAGCAGCAGCAGCATCAAGCAACTGTGAAGGACTGGGTGACTTCCTTGCAAGTCTTAGCTGCGCCCTTGAACCAGCGCTTGTCACCAGCAGTGACGCGGAGTATGAAGAGCTGACCGTTGCTAACGGTTGCTCGGAGCAGGTAATGGCGGCCACCCTCCTCTCCATCCGCTGCATCAGGCAACATCAGCAATGGCACTGACACACATCATGGTTGGCTATCAGTCATTCATTCGGGAGCCTCATACCAGGCTGGGACCCCATGCCTCCAGCATTGGCTATTTGTCCGCCATCTGCCACCATAGCACTGCATTGCTAAAGCCACACGAGCGAGAGGTGGTTGCTTAGCAGGACATAACAGACATAACAGACATACAAGACCATGGGCAGTGGTGAGACGTGCCGTGGAGAACTACATAATGTAAGGCAAGGACAGTAGGGTTCCACGCAGCGCGTGGAATGCGTGAAGGCAGGGAGCACAAGCCCCAGGTGTGGCCTTGGCTGTGCCTGGGCCTCAGCTCTTGCTGCCCAGCCCCTGTGGGGCCCTTTGGGAGTGCAACCCTAGCGCTTGCTGCCACTGTCCAGCTTGTGACACAATGACCCAAGCCCTGAATGAGCAAAACCAGTGGGAAGCAACCAGGAGGGCATGGTGGTCTCACACCCATCTGCCTGTGCGCAGGCCATACAATGAGGTGTAACCTGGTCACACCTGTGCGGGTGAAGAGCTCGTAGTTGTAGTATGTTTTCTGGCCCTTCTTGTCCTTCTCTGCTTCCACACCCAGCAGGGAGGCTGCTGACACACGGCCCGGGGCAAAGCCTCCCTCAGACTCCGTCTCCCCTGCACAGCGCCACACACACCACCCACCACCACCTGCTGACAGGCTGACGCTGCCTGAGCAGGCAGACCTTGTCAACAGCTGGCCAGCCCACAGCTTCTCCCTGGCTCCGCCCTGCTCTGCTCCATGAGCTCACAGGGCACTTGGCTCAGGCAGGGGTCAGAGCGCCTTCACGGCAGCCACTGTGCAAGAGCCTGCCACATGTCGTGCCTCTGCTGCCTGCGTCCCCCCTCAGCCCTCCACAATAGCAGGGCCTCTGTGTATGTGTAGAGAGTCAAAGCTGCAGCATCCCGCCCAAGGCTGGTGATGACATCACAGCCATACAACGCTGCGGCCTGGCCGAGCATGTGTGCAAGGTTTGGCATGTAGCGTTAGCGCAGCCTTGACTCAGCTTAGGGAGTGGCCAGCCCTGCTTCAATGACAGCTGGCTCTGGGAGCAGGGTGCTTGCGCTGCTATCAACAGCGCAGAGTCTGCAGCAATGCCTTGCTCCTTCGTGCAAACTTAACGTAGCTGCTGCTGGTGATGGTGGTGGACGACGATGATGGTGATGTTTAGTTATGGTTATGACAACTGTCTGGCTGAGCCAGGGCGCCCAGCAGTCATGAGGAAGGGGTGGAAGAGGAGCTGCGAAGGAGAAAGGAGGGAGGGGCAAGAGTAGTGAGGAGGTGTGAGGAGGGGTGCGAAGGGGCCCCTTGCCCCACCTGAGAAGGACTGTTGGCCCAGCAGGAAGGCCACACGCTGTAGGAACTGTTCCGGCGCCCCAAAATCCTCCATGCTGCCTTTGTCTGTCTCTTCCCGCAGCACCATCACGCTGTTGGCAGCAGCTGCATTGTCCTCGTACCTGCGGCCCCAGGTGTTACACCCTGAGCATCACACCTGGGTGTCACACCCTGCCATTGCCCACGTCACATGCCCCCCTCCCCTCCCAGGCTCCCTTGCCCCTCCCTCCCCTCTCCCCTCCCTCCCTTGCCCTACACCCTGGCTGGGTATTCCCTGTCCAGCCCACCCCGCCATCCTGTCCTGCAAGCAGCAGTCAGGGGCACTGACCGCAGCACGATGCCGGGGAACTCGCGCTCCTTGGACGGGTTCCATCGAGCGGGCAGCAGCACCGCAAAGTTGTCGCCCTGGTACGGCACATACCCTGACTTGTTGGTGACCTGCAGAGCAGGCCAGCCCAGCTGCTTTGCCTGGCCATGCTGAAGCCACTGGGGATCTACAGTTAGCTGAAGCTGCAGTCTTGGCCACTGGTCTGCCCATGGACTGGAGTTAAAGATGGGCCGGGGAAGTGCAAACCTAGCAGCCATGATATGCGGACCTTGCCAAAAACATTGGCCGAGTCACCATAGTCTGCTTTGGACGGCTGAGGATAGAGCAGCAACGTGGAACCAAGGCCGAGGAGAGCCCCGCGTCTATCCTGTGCGCAGATTTGGGCGACACGTGTGGACGCAATCACAGCGCGATGCGGAGCCGCGAAATCCTACCACACTGGCATGACACCGCAGGTGCAACCGAGGTGTACGGTTGTGCGGTACGCGGTGCGCCCACACAGGTGAGCCCGTCAGCCTACTGCAAGTCAGGCACTGTGACATTGTGCACGGCTGCCTCTACAATGACTCCGAAGCGATGCTAAAAATAGGATAAGGAAAATGCCAAAGGTGCAAGCCATGCATGACCGGTGTATGTTTGGTGCAGTCAGAGAGCATGGAGAGGCTGTGCATGCTGTGCCATACTGTATGCTGCTTGCTATGTGAAACACTACCGGTCATGCCGGCGTCAACCCACCACAATGCTACGAGGCCCTTGCAACTGCCTGTAATGTCGCAGGAAATGGATCTCAGTAATCAATACCCAAACCTAGCCGCCCTCCAGCTGTGTCATCCGAGTTTCATTGTCAATGCAAGCAAGCCAGCATGATCCGTGATTCCGGCGCGGCCGCCAAGGTCCGCATTCTTCAGAATGGACACCGACCTCAGTGACATGAGTCTGTGGACTCTGGTCGTGCCAAAAAAGGGGATCAAATGCGAGGTTGAACAATCCGCAGATCGACTATGCTACGTGCACGTCACGAACGTGGCGTTGCCGCCCAATCCACCCCCGGGACCGCATAGCTTGGTGATCAAGCGCGATGGCCAGGAAATCTGCATCGCCACCCTGGAGAAGGGCGCGCATCCACAGCATACCCTTGACTTCATCTTGGACAGCACTACCGAGTTCGTGACGCTCGGACCAGGTCCGACATGGGACGAAATATAAATCGGCACGCCACTGCTCACCTGACAGCTCATGTTGGCATTTGAACAGGTCCCACACACCTCATTGGCTACCTGACAATGTCTTATGCGGACGACAGTGATGATGAGGACGGGGATGAGGATGAGGACGATGATGAGGACGATGCTGCGCCGCAGGCTGTGCCCATCGCCAATGGCAACCAGGTAACTATGTTTTCCAGGCCCAGTAGCTTGGTGTCATGTGGCATGCAGTGCAAGCGCTGAGTCAGCTGCCGCTGCACCTGGTGCATGTTTGCAGGGGAAGGCTGCTCAGCCAAAACCTGCAGGGATTAAGCCAGCAGTAGCTCCCAAGGGTGAGCACCCGGCCCCTGCTGCGCCCTGCTAGAAACAACAAGAGGCCTTCAGCCTGGCTGAGGAGTAAGGGGTGATGATGGTGGCACTACTGCTAAGCAGCCATGCACCCGAGCTAAATGCTGCTCGTAGTGGAGACGGAGATGGGGTTGGGTTGGGTGGGGTGGGGTGAGGTGAGGTGAGGTGTGCACGGCTGCAGGGGCTGCTGGTCTGGTGGATGCAGAGGCTGTTGAGGGTGAGGAGGATGAGGACGAGGATGATGAGGACTACCCTATGGGCTCAGACGACCTCGTGGGCGAGATGGAGGAGGATGAGGGCGAAGATGACGAGGGTGAGGCGATGGGTGTGGTGAGGGTGTGGTGTGAGCAGCAGTGATTTTTTTTTGCGTAATACGTAACGATCGGAACCAAATGCTCGTTTTCAAGGCCTGGATTTCGTTACCAAACGGACCCTTGCGTTGGCTGGCCTCGGCTGCTTCGTAACCGAAAAATGTCTTTTTATGTATAAAATACATATAATAACATCTTTTGGCATAAGAAAATGTTGCGATACTTGTTTTTCGTTACCAGTCGGGACCAACTGCGTAACCAGCCATGTGATGGTCCTGGACCCTTCGTTACGAGCATCAGCTTGGCTGTTTTGAAAAAAAAAACACTGGTGAGCAGTAAGGGTTGAGACAGCTGACTCTGGCATGGTACAGCAGCAGCAGCAGCAGGGCGCAGGGATGTCAGCAGGTGCAAGAGGCTGCGGGTTAAGGGCTGTGTTGTGGCGTGCAGGTGAGGACGATGATGACGACGATGAGGACGAGGATGACGAGGATGAGGAGGGGGAGGAGGATGAGGGGGAGGAGGAGGAGCTGGAGCCAACACCGCCTGCCAAGCCTCAGGTGAGTCCCCCTTCCCTGCTGCAGGACCCACCTTTCCTTCCTCCCTGCTGCGCCTGGCTGCTGCCTTGCAGCCTGCCGCCCTGCTGACTGCTGGTGCCCTGCTGCCGCTGCTTCGGGCATGGCCCCGACACCAGCAAGCCCCCCTCTCTACTGCCCTCTCCTGTCACCATGGCCTGGTCAGGGCGCCGAGCCCAGATCACATCAGGCAGCACCATTAAGGCCCATCCAGGCCCAGGCCCAGGCAGGGGTTAGGGTTAGGGTTACCTGAACCTTAACCTCAACCCTAACCCTAACCCTAACCCACCCCGGCCCAGGCCCAGGCAGGCCAACCCAACAGAGCATGCCCTAGCTTCCTCTCCCTCCCAGCCAGGCATGATGCTGGACACTCCCTGACCAGGACATTCCCCTGCTCTGCCACCAGCCCTCACCAGCTCTCAGCCCCCCTGCTGGGCACTGCAGCTAGTGCCAGCCAGTGTCCGCACCTGCTGCTGCCCGGTTGCGTCGCCCTCAGGGCAAGAAGCGCGCTGCGGAGGGCCCCCCGTCCAAGAGCCCCTACGCCCCCCCCGCTGCCGCCACCCCCGCGGCAGCCGCTGCTGCGGGGCCGGCCAGCAAGAAGGCCAAGGCCACCCCAGCGCCTGCCGTCACCCCAGCAGCCAAGCCCAGCGCAGCCAAGCCGGGCAAGCCAGGCAAGGAGGCGGAGGCCGGCAAGGCGGGGCAGGCCAAGGCGGGCAAGCCAGCTCAGCCCAGCACGCCCAGTGAGTGGGGGGTGAGGGGAGGAGGGGGGGAGGCTGTCTAGTAGGGTGGGGTGGGGTGGGGCAGGGGGGAGGCTGGCGGGCAATGTGGTGTGCATGCCATGTTGACATAGCATGGGCCCATGGAACATGGGAGCATGCATGCAGCCTGGCTTTGGGCACATTGTGGGGCTCACCACCGCTTCCACTGCAGCCGGCCCCCTCCCCCTTCCTCACAGCCACCACCACCACCCCCTCACAGCCACCCATTGCCAACTCTATTTCTGAGACAGCGGTTGCTGCTGTGACCCTTGCTGGCAGTGCCACCCCCTGCTGACGCTGAGTGCTGTGCAGAGAGTCCAGTGGCACCTAAGAACGAGGCAGAGTACGAGGCAGCGCTGGTCTCCATGCTCAAGTCAGTGCGCATGCCCCCGCCTGCTGCCTGGTGCCCCCGCCTGCTGCCTACCCCCTGCCTGCCTGCAATCCTCCAACCTGACCAGCCTAAAGACACACTACCCCTCCCCCCCCTCTCCCCCTCTCCTACCTACACCCCACACCTGATCAGGCCTGATCACACCTGATCAGGCATCCCACACTTTTAAACGCCCCATGACACACTGCCCTGCCCCCTTACCCTGTGCCCCCCCTCCCCTTTCCCCCCGCCCCCTCCCAGGTCCAAGCCCAATGGCAGCGCCCCCCTGGCCTCCATAGGCAACAGCGTGGCCAAGCCGCCCGGGGTGAGCAAGATGGCGGCCTTCATCAAGGCCCGACCCGCCATGTTCAAGCTGGACAGCAACGGCGCCAACGTGTCCCTGGTCAAGCCATAGCCAGCAGCGGCAGAGCAGGGGCAGAGCAGGGGCCAGGCGGCTTGGTGTGGCATGACACAACCAAAGCAGTGCTGGCATTGTGCAGGTGCCAGCGTGGTCAGGCAGCAGCAGCAGGAGCGGCATGGGCAGCAGCAGGAGTGGCAGGGGCTGGGTCAGGGAGGTGGTGGGAGTGAGCAGCAGGGGACAGAGCCGCACTAGACACTACCTGGGAGTCACAAGCCTGGTTGCAGGTGCAGGGTGTCAAGGGGCAGGTGCTGAGGGGTGGGGTGACGGCTGAGGTGGAGTGGAGGGGGGCAGCATACGCATGGCTGGCTAGGATCCTGCCCCTGAGCTCGTCACGGTGGACAGATGATGCGGGGGTGGCGGCAGCAGCAGAATGCTGGGCGACAACTTGGCTGCAGGGCCTTGGTTGCAGGGAAGGGTTGAAAGCCGGTGGGCCGGACTTGGGTGGTGGTGAGGGTGAGCAGCGGCAAAAGGCAGCAGCAGCCGTGCAGCTTGCTCCAGGCACGCATGTCTCAGGACCGAGGTGTCTTGTTGTGGAGATTGTTATTTGAAAGCAGCCGCCGCTAAGTTTGCTTGAGTGTCGCATTTCTCAGTGCTTCAGGCCTGCCATACAACAGTAGATACATCTGAATGGATGTACCTTCACCCCTGTATCCCCATCCTCCTGTGGAGCCCCTACACTTCTCCACAGCAGTGAGAGACCGGTGTGTGTCCCTAACCTAGAAGTCGGGACCTACCCTACGTGTCCCTAACCTATTCGCTAGAGCCCTACCCTATGCATACTCTATCGCACACACATCCCCTTTGTAAGGGGCAATCGAATTGTTTGTTTTATTTGGCTCATGGCATGATACACATGTCAATATCGCTGCCGCTGGTGCCGCCGCTGCCACTTCCGGAGCAGGCCCTTGTCGCGCACGCACACCCACTCCTTACCTGCCTGGGTTAGGCATGGCGGGGCGGCCGAGCCAGCTGCTGAGCTCGGGAGGGCGGCCCGGCCCGGCTGCAATGCGGCGGATGTTGAGCGCGGCTGACACGTCTCGGTTGTAGAACCTGATGCCATTGCTTGTTGAGCACATCAGGCCCCGGATGCGGGACCGCGTAGCGATGCTGCGCGCCGGGTGCAGCCACCTGCACACACAGGCAAATTAGTGCGGATATTCGTCATCCTAGGGAGGTAGTTTTTTGATGCGGTTCGCCTCGGATTGTCCTTGCGACTCCAACGCCACTTGACGCTTGTTGAAATTCTGAGTATGTGAGCAGTTGGAGTGTAGGTACCTACAGTACTGTAGATGTCTACAGTACTGTAGATGTCTACAGTACTGTAGATGTCTACAGTACTGTAGGTGTCTACAGTACTGTAGGTCAGATTTGACAAGGTCTCTTGTTGATAGGGTACCATGCTGTTCTCCACATTCAAACCACCATTTGCTACCGCGATTGCACCGTCAGCTTCTGCGTGCTATAAATAGTGAGAGGCGTCGAAGCGTAGGCCCGCAAGCTCGATATGGATATTTGTGCCGAAAGTTGTGTCCACGCAATAAGGTCGCCATAGGGAGCTACATACATACGTGTAAGGTCTAAGGCCGGGGCCCGTCTCTATCGCAAGCTAGGTCCGTTCTGTCGGTTGTACTGGGTACCTCGGCTTGCAAGCTCCCGCAAAGCTGTGGATGTTGATGATGCCCCGCAATCACAACAACCTCGTGCACCGCACCCTCCCGTGTAATATCGAGTGCGGCAGAGATTGCCCCAAAAGTTGTTTGCGGTTGGCCCTCAACCATCCATCATTACATCTAACCTCACATCATTACATCATGACTCTTAGCCTACATCATTACATCACCACTTGTGGTCCTGCCAATCACTGCATGCATGGTATGGGCAAGGGATCTGACTCTTGCAAGGGCTGGTCTCAGGGTCGATACACTCCTACAAATTAATCCCTGCGTCCGTCCCTGCGTGTTGACCGACCTTGTCCGATCGGGCTGAAATTTTGATAGATGGTAGTTTGCAGAAAATAAAACATATTTTTCAGAATAACCTTTTTAAAAAAATCAAAGGCGGCTGCGCTGTTGCCCTGTGGCTAGAGTGCAGGGATGAGTGCAGGGATAGGTTGCGGGCCACAGCGCAACAGCTTTTGATTTTTTCAAAATATGTTTCTTGCAAAATATGTTTTGTTTTTTGCAAACTACCATCTATCAAAATTTCAGCCCGATCGGACAAGGTTGGTAACACGCAGGGACGGACGCAGGGATTAATTTGTAGGAGTGTACCTAACCCTAGAGGCTGAATAATGCTGGGCTCGGCAACATAGGCACGCTTTGTTGTCAGCGCATTTGCATAGCACTGTCGGGATAGCAAACGAGCTTGGGCTACATTGAGTTGTTCCTGCATGGGGGTGAAGGGGGCATGGGGGTTAAGGATGCATGGGGGGAAGGCAGCTACAGTACTGTAGGGGTCTACAGTACTGTAGACACCTACAGTACTGTAGACACCTACAGTACTGTAGACACCTACAGTACTGTAGACACCTACAGTACTGTAGACACCTACAGTACTGTAGACATCCTACAGTACTGTAGACTCCTACAGTACTGTAGACACCCTACAGTACTGTAGACATCTACAGTACTGTAGACACCTACAGTACTGTAGACACCTACAGTACTGTATACACCTACAGTACTGTAGACACCTACAGTACTGTAGACACCTACAGTACTGTAGACACCTACAGTACTGTAGACACCTACAGTACTGTAGACATCCTACAGTACTGTAGACACCTACAGTACTGTAGACACCATACAGTACTGTAGACACCTACAGTACTGTAGGTACCTACAGTACTGTAGACACCCTACAGTACTGTAGACCCCTACAGTACTGTAGACACCTACAGTACTGTAGACACCTACAGTACTGTAGACATCTACAGTACTGTAGACACCTACAGTACTGTAGACACCTACAGTACTGTAGACACCTACAGTACTGTAGACACCTACAGTACTGTAGACACCTACAGTACTGTAGACATCCTACAGTACTGTAGACACCTACAGTACTGTAGACATCCTACAGTACTGTAGACACCTACAGTACTGTAGACACCCTACAGTACTGTAGACACCTACAGTACTGTAGACACCCTACAGTACTGTAGACACCTACAGTACTGTAGACACCTACAGTACTGTAGGCAGCAGCAGCATGGGTGGCAGCAGCAGCAGGGGGGGGGGGCAGCAGCAGCAGTAGGGGGGCAGCAGCAGCAGCAGTAGGGGGGCAGCAGCAGCAGCAGTAGGGGGGCAGCAGCAGCAGCAGTAGGGGGGCAGCAGCAGCAGCAGCAGGGGGGCAGCAGCAGCAGCAGGGGGGCAGCAGCAGCAGCAGGGGCGCAGCAGCAGCAGCAGTAGGGGGGCAGCAGCAGCAGCAGCGGGGGGGCAGCAGCAGCAGCAGCAGCAGGGGCGCAGCAGCAGCAGCAGTAGGGGGGCAGCAGCAGCAGCAGGGGCGCAGCAGCAGCAGCAGCAGGGGGGCAGCAGCAGCAGCAGGGGGGCAGCAGCAGCAGCAGGGGCGAAGCAGCAGCAGCAGTAGGGGGGCAGCAGCAGCAGCAGTAGGGGCGCAGCAGCAGCAGCAGTAGGGGGGCAGCAGCAGCAGCAACGGGGGGGCAGCAGCAGCAGCAGGGGGGCAGCAGCAGCAGCAGGGGCGAAGCAGCAGCAGCAGTAGGGGGGCAGCAGCAGCAGCAGGGGCGCAGAAGCAGCAGCAGCAGGGGGGCAGCAGCAGCAGCAGGGGGGCAGCAGCAGCAGCAGGGGCGAAGCAGCAGCAGCAGTAGGGGGGCAGCAACAGCAAGGGGGGCAGCAGCAGCAGATAGTAGGGGCACTATAGCACCTACCTACCTTTTGGCTGCTTGCTATGACTGCTGCTGGGAAGGGGGTGGGAGTGGAGGATTGAAGGCGGGGAGGGGGGGTAGATGTGGAAGGCGGGAGGTGGGAGGCAGGGAGGCGGGAGACGGGGAGGCGGGAGGCAGGGAGGCGGGAGGTGGGGAGGCGGGAGGCTCAACCGGGTTGGGCTGGGCGGGGGTGGGTTGGGTTGGGGGCATGGGTTTGGGTGGGTGGGGCATGGGTTGGGGGCATGGGTTGGGGTGGGTGGGGGCATGGGTGGGGGTGGGGGCAGGGGAGGGAGCGGGGGCGGGGGCGGGGGCGGGGGCGGGGGCGGGGGCGGGGGCGGGGGCGGGGGCGGGGGCGGGGGCGGGGGCGGGGGCGGGGGCGGGGGCGGGGGCGGGGGCGGGGGCGGGGGCGGGGGCGGGGGCGGGGGCGGGGGCGGGGGAGGATGAATTGGGAGGGGGTGGTTGTGTAGGGGAAAGGGAAGTGGAAGGGAGGTGCCCACTAGACCTGCAACCAAGGGGCGTGCACGTGCGGTAGGGTGACCAGGCTGGGCACTGTGTTAGCCTTCACCGTGGCCTAACCTTTGTGGTCCTCCTGGCCTCCTACCTGCTCACACCAGGCAACATATCCCTTGCGCCAGTGGGGTGGGACTGCGGTGGGGAGTGTAGGGTGTAGAGAAGGGAAGGTGGGGTGAGGTGGGGGTTGCGATGCCACGTCAATCGAAGGGTGGGAGAGGGGAAGAGGAGGCTTGACAAGTATGGGAGGGGAGAGGGAGGGAGAGGGGGAAGGGAGGGGTGGGAAGAGGGTGGGTGGGGTACCTGCACTCACCTTTTGCTGGGGTGTGGTGTATATGTGTGTGGGAGGAAGGGGAGGAAGGGGAGGGAAGGGAAGGAGAGGTCCATGGGGAGGGCGAGAGAAGTGGGGAGGGCATCGATAGTCTCAGGTGTAGGCGCACAAGACCTGCGGCAATGGTGTGACGATTTGTCAACGGAAGCAAACATTGGACATGGGTACTGGATGCACTCACCATTAGAGTAGGGAGATGTAGAGCTGGCAGATGGAGGGGCAGGTGTAGCAGCCCTCCATTACAACCCACCTTCCTTTGTCCTCACCTCAGTAGGAAGTGCAGTGTGGGAGAGTAGGGCTGGGCTGGGCTGGGCTGGGCTGGGCTGGGCTGGGCTGGGCTGGGCTGGGCTGGGCTGGGCTGGGCTGGGCTGGGCTGGGCTGGGCTGGGCTGGGCTGGGCTGGGCTGGGCTGGGCTGGGCTGGGCTGGGCTGGGCTGGGCTGGGCTGGGCTGGGCTGGGCTGGGCTGGGCTGGGCTGGGCTGGGCTGGGCTGGGCTGGGCTGGGCTGGGCTGGGCTGGGCTGGGCTGGGCTGGGCTGGGCTGGGCTGGGCTGGGCTGGGCTGGGCTGGGCTGGGCTGGGCTGGGCTGGGCTGGGCTGGGCTGGGCTGGGCTGGGCTGGGCTGGGCTGGGCTGGGCTGGGCTGGGCTGGGCTGGGCTGGGCTGGGCTGGGCTGGGCTGGGCTGGGCTGGGCTGGGCTGGGCTGGGCTGGGCTGGGCTGGGCTGGGCTGGGCTGGGCTGGGCTGGGCTGGGCTGGGCTGGGCTGGGCTGGGCTGGGCTGGGCTGGGCTGGGCTGGGCTGGGCTGGGCTGGGCTGGGCTGGGCTGGGCTGGGCTGGGCTGGGCTGGGCTGGGCTGGGCTGGGCTGGGCTGGGCTGGGCTGGGCTGGGCTGGGCTGGGCTGGGCTGGGCTGGGCTGGGCTGGGCTGGGCTGGGCTGGGCTGGGCTGGGCTGGGCTGGGCTGGGCTGGGCTGGGCTGGGCTGGGCTGGGCTGGGCTGGGCTGGGCTGGGCTGGGCTGGGCTGGGCTGGGCTGGGCTGGGCTGGGCTGGGCTGGGCTGGGCTGGGCTGGGCTGGGCTGGGCTGGGCTGGGCTGGGCTGGGCTGGGCTGGGCTGGGCTGGGCTGGGCTGGGCTGGGCTGGGCTGGGCTGGGCTGGGCTGGGCTGGGCTGGGCTGGGCTGGGCTGGGCTGGGCTGGGCTGGGCTGGGCTGGGCTGGGCTGGGCTGGGCTGGGCTGGGCTGGGCTGGGCTGGGCTGGGCTGGGCTGGGCTGGGCTGGGCTGGGCTGGGCTGGGCTGGGCTGGGCTGCAACACAAGGGAGGCAACACAAGGGAGGCAACAGTGGGAACGTTGTGAGAGGTGATGAAATGGTGGTGGTGGTGGTGGTGGTGGTGGTGGTGGTGAGGGGGCCTGGGAGGGGGTGGTAATCAGGGGGGTACTAGGCGTGATTGTAAGACCTGCAGCAACCAGGTGTGGTAGCGGTTAGGCTGGATACTAAGGGCTATGCTGCGCAATGCTAGCTCCTTCTAAGCTCTTACCTTGGTCCTAAGCTCTTACCATAGTCCGTCTGGCCTCTTCGCTGCTCACAACACGTTGCACCTGCCTTGCGTTGGTGCATCAATGCTTGCGATTCATTGCGGAGAATCGTTGCGAGGAAACTGGCCGCGAGGCTAGCTGCGATGCTGGCTGCGAGGCTGGCTGCGAGGCTGGCTGCGAAACTGGCTGCGAGGCTGGCTGCGAGGAAAATGGCTGCGAGGCTGGCTGCGAGGTGAGATCCTCGCACCGAGCTGCCTCACAGGTATGCTTTTGCGCTGCTGGACCAGCTGAGTGGCCGCGAGGTTGATTTCCGAGTATGTGGCTGCGAGTATGGGCTAGATGTGGCTGCGAGTATGGGTAACCTCGTGCGATGCCATCTGTGGACCAGCTGTGTGGCCGCGAGGTTGATTGCCGAGTATGTGGCTGCGAGTATGGGCTAGATGTGGCTGCGAGTATGGGTAACCTCGTGCGATGCCATCTGTGGACCAGCTGTGTGGCCGCGAGGTTGATTGCCGAGTATGTGGCTGCGAGTATGGGCTAGATGCGGCTGCGAGTATGGGTAACCTCGTGCGATGCCATCTGTGGACCAGCTGTGTGGCCGCGAGGTTGATTGCCGAGTATGTGGCTGCGAGTATGGGCTAGATGCGGCTGCGAGTATGGGTAACCTCGTGCGATGCCATCGCTGCAATACCGGCTACACGATGCTGCGACTTAGTGTTGGACGGCCTTGAATGCAAGTGAGATGTTCAGAATTTTTCTAAGTGCTTCAAGGCTACAGTACTGTAAGTGGTCTCTCGAGGTACCTCGAGGTACCTACAGTACTGTAGATGTCTACAGTACTGTAGATGTCTACCGTACTGTAGATGTCTACAGTACTGTAGATGTCTACAGTACTGTAGATGTCTACAGTACTGTAGGTACCTACAGTACTGTAAATGGTCTCTCGAGGTACCTCGAGGTACCTCGACGTACCTCGAGGTACTGTAGATGTCTACAGTACTGTAGGTGTCTACAGTACTGTAGATGTCTACAGTACTGTAGATGTCTACAGTACTGTAGATGTCTACAGTACTGTAAATGGTCTCTCGAGGTACCTCGAGGTACCTACAGTACTGTAGATGTCTACAGTACTGTAGATGTCTACAGTACTGTAGATGTCTACAGTACTGTAGGTACCTAAAAGAAAGAAAAGAAAAGAAAGAAAGACTACTCCGGTTTAACACCAGCGTGCATTAAGGGAGGACTCCGGCATGGGGCGCCGACACTATCCCACCAGAGTTACTTTTATCGTCGTAGTGGAGTCGAACCCACGACCTCTCAATTGTAGGAATCACCCATTACCAACTGAGCCACTTCACCGCACGACGGGGCGGGATGTAGGTACCTACAGTCACTCGTGCAAATTAAGGCCTGGCTGGCTTGAAAAAACCTGAGAGTTGAGGTCTGAAACTTGGTATGTGGGCTGCTGTGACCTAGGGGATGACAAGACTCTCTTGGGCCAAAGTGTAATTCTCACTCGGTGTCGAGTTGTTGGGCCAGGTGTGGGGCTGTGACCCTGAATTTGGCTAAGGGAGTTGGCACCGAGTGACCAAAGTGACTTTTCATGAAATGTGAGTATGAGAGGTTGTAAAGGGTGGTTACAGCTGCCCAACCTAGTAGGTGGCATGCAAAAAGTCCCAGCCAGTGATGAGCTATGGCCCGTGTCCTAGGACCCTGTACAGGTTCCTAGCGTCATCATGGTCGTAGGACCCTGTACAGGGTCCTGCCGACCCTGTACAGGGTCCTGTGTACCCAATGAGTGTTGATACTATAATCATTCCTTGCATCCCTATGTCATAGAACCCTGTTAGGATTACTACATAGCTTGTGGTTGGTTCTGTTGACCCCGTTTAGATGCTTTTGACTATGTGTGCCAGGACCCGGACTTTTCGGTTGGCAACAACTGAGAGGTTTTCTCTGCACGATACACGAAGCTGCTGCGCGAACGCTCTACACGACTGAACAATGCATCAGAATTAAGCCCGAATGATAAGTGGAACGACGAGAAGTCAACGGCCGACGTTAAGTCGGAAGAAGCTCTGAACGTGGCCTACCATGGTCTCAGCAAGCTGTCCGGTAAGACAACACGAGCAGCGACACTTGTTATCTTGACCTTTTTCACCCTGCTGCAGCTGACCCATTGCTGCAACACAACCTCTGGGTACAAGAGCACAGCGCACCTGCATGACTCCGATCGCTCCCACTGCAGTCCTACACAGGCTGAAGATTACTGGAAATGCCAAAACAGTCAAGAAAAGACGCAGCACCGCGACAAGCAGCAAGACATCAGGTGTACTGCACTGACTTACCTTGCCTTACCCAACCCTATGCAACAATGCCCACACATGACTGCACTGCCAAATCCTGCGTCGCACAACACACAGCCAAAGGAAACCCCCCCGAGGCCTGTCTTGATGTTGCAACAACCAGCTTTCACCATGCCTACGGGGGCCCCCCTACGGCCAGCACTTACCATGCCAAAGGGCGCCCCCCTACGGCCAGCACTTACCATGCCAAAGGGCGCCCCCCTACGGCCAGCACTTACCATGCCAACGGGCGCCCCCCTACGGCCAGCACTTACCATGCCAACGGGCGCCCCCCTACGGCCAGCACTTACCATGCCAAAGGGCGCCCCCCTACGGCCAGCACTTACCATGCCAAAGGGTGCCCCCCTACGGCCAGCACTTACCATGCCAACGGGCGCCCCCCTACGGCCAGCACTTACCATGCCAAAGGGCGCCCCCCTACGGCCAGCACTTACCATGCCAAAGGGCGCCCCCCTACGGCCAGCACTTACCATGCCAAAGGGCGCCCCCCTACGGCCAGCACTTACCATGCCAACGGGCGCCCCCCTACGGCCAGCACTTACCATGCCAACGGGCGCCCCCCTACGGCCAGCACTTACCATGCCAACGGACGCCCCCCTACGGCCAGCACTTACCATGCCAAAGGGCGCCCCCCTACGGCCAGCACTTACCATGCCAAAGGGTGCCCCCCTACGGCCAGCACTTACCATGCCAAAGGGCGCCCCCCTACGGCCAGCACCTACCATGCCAAAGGGCGCCCCCCTACGGCCAGCACTTACCATGCCAAAGGGCGCCCCCCTACGGCCAGCACTTACCATGCCAACGGGCGCCCCCCTACGGCCAGCACTTACCATGCCAACGGGCGCCCCCCTACGGCCAGCACTTACCATGCCAAAGGGCGCCCCCCTACGGCCAGCACTTACCATGCCAAAGGGCGCCCCCCTACGCCCAGTTACCACCATGCCAAAGGACGCCCCCCTGCGGCCAGTTATCACCATGCCAACAGTGCACGCTCCAGCCATTCATGACTGGCCCGCAGTGACGCAACCACATGCCCTCTGCCCCACCATGCAGACTGGTGAGGCTGGCAGAGCACAGCCAGCCCATCGCAGGCCAGAAGCGCACGCCCCAGCCATTCATGACTGGCCTGCAGTGACGCAACCACATGCCCTCTGCCCCACCATGCAGGCTGGTGAGGCTGGCAGAGCACAGCCAGCCCACCACATGCCAGAAGCGCACGCCCCAGCCATTCATGACTGGCCTGCAGTGACGCAACCACATGCCCTCTGCCCCACCATGCAGGCTGGTGAGGCTGGCAGAGCACAGCCAGCCCACCACATGCCAGAAGCGCACGCCCCAGCCATTCATGACTGGCCTGCAGTGACGCAACCACATGCCCTCTGCCCCACCATGCAGGCTGGTGAGGCTGGCAGAGCACAGCCAGCCCACCACATGCCAGAAGCGCACGCCCCAGCCATTCATGACTGGCCTGCAGTGACGCAACCACATGCCCTCTGCCCCACCATGCAGGCTGGTGAGGCTGGCAGAGCACAGCCAGCCCACCACATGCCAGAAGCGCACGCCCCAGCCATTCATGACTGGCCTGCAGTGACGCAACCACATGCCCTCTGCCCCACCATGCAGGTTGGTGAGGCTGGCAGAGCACAGCCAGCCCACCACATGCCAGAAGCGCACGCCCCAGCCATTCATGACTGGCCTGCAGTGACGCAACCACATGCCCTCTGCCCCACCATGCAGGCTGGTGAGGCTGGCAGAGCACAGCCAGCCCACCACATGCCAGAAGCGCACGCCCCAGCCATTCATGACTGGCCTGCAGTGACGCAACCACATGCCCTCTGCCCCACCATGCAGGCTGGTGAGGCTGGCAGAGCACAGCCAGCCCACCACATGCCAGAAGCGCACGCCCCAGCCATTCATGACTGGCCCGCAGTGACGCAACCACATGCCCTCTGCCCCACCATGCAGGTTGGTGAGGCTGGCAGAGCACAGCCAGCCCACCACATGCCAGAAGCGCACGCCCCAGCCATTCATGACTGGCCTGCAGTGACGCAACCACATGCCCTCTGCCCCACCATGCAGGCTGGTGAGGCTGGCAGAGCACAGCCAGCCCACCACATGCCAGAAGCGCACGCCCCAGCCATTCATGACTGGCCTGCAGCGACGCAACCACATGCCCTCTGCCCCACCATGCAGGCTGGTGAGGCTGGCAGAGCACAGCCAGCCCACCACATGCCAGAAGCGCACGCCCCAGCCATTCATGACTGGCCTGCAGCGACGCAACCACATGCCCTCTGCCCCACCATGCAGGCTGGTGAGGCTGGCAGAGCACAGCCAGCCCACCACATGCCAGAAGCGCACGCCCCAGCCATTCATGACTGGCCTGCAGTGACGCAACCACATGCCCTCTGCCCCACCATGCAGGTTGGTGAGGCTGGCAGAGCACAGCCAGCCCACCACATGCCAGAAGCGCACGCCCCAGCCATTCATGACTGGCCTGCAGTGACGCAACCACATGCCCTCTGCCCCACCATGCAGGCTGGTGAGGCTGGCAGAGCACAGCCAGCCCACCACATGCCAGAAGCGCACGCCCCAGCCATTCATGACTGGCCTGCAGTGACGCAACCACATGCCCTCTGCCCCACCATGCAGGCTGGTGAGGCTGGCAGAGCACAGCCAGCCCATCGCATGCCAGCAGCGCACGCCCCAGCCACGCACGACACGCCCGCCATGACGCAGCCCCGTGTTCAGTGCCCCACCATGCAGGCCGGTGAGGCAGGCGGAGCCCACCATGTGCCAACAGAGCACGCTCCAACCATACACGCTGGCACCATGCAGCCCTGTGAAGCACAGCCAGCCAAGGAGCAGACAGGGATGCCCTATCCGTGCATGCTGAGGGATACCAGAAAAGAGGGTGGCACGATTGCTGACAAGACCTACAATACACTGGTCCTATGTAAGGATGCCCTCCACGACATGAAACAAGCCTACTTGCAATGGAAGGGCATGCATGGTATATTCATAGCAGTAGCCTGTGCATGGTGGTGGATCCATCACCATGCAACACTTCACCTCACTTCAACCTCTCAGTCCATCTCGCAGACCATCTCTCAGTCCCAAAAGTGCTTGCGAAGGCATTGCAAAAGGCTGAAAAGATGGAGAGCCATCTCCACTACATCGGCCTTCGTCAATTTCCTGTACATAGACGGGGCCATCGATAGACACACCGCCATACTCAACCTCACAGTCTGCATGCACTCCTGGACTACACAAGGCCACTACACTGTGACGGTAGGCAAATCCTCAGTAATCGCTCATCACTACAACACCACTCTTCAACGCCACACTATCTACAGAATCACCATCTTAGACAAACAACGACGCCCTACCAACGCCATCACCATGGACCACCTTAAGACCGCCATCGAATGGCTGGGCACTTTGAGCACGAGCTACTGCGCCATGGCGATCACATACATTGCATGGCTCCTACTTGCATGCGGGGACGTTGAAGCCAACCCGGGACCCAACACACACTACGTCCAGCAAGAGGGCAGTAGCACTTGTCAAGCCGACTCCCTTAACAACGTCGCGGGACGGAAATGGGTCAGCATTGACGATATCGACACCTTCTACGCACAAAGGCTCACGCAACTCAACACACCGGACGAACTTATAGCCTGGCAGATGGCAAGAGGCGCAGGAGGCTACGACGATGGAGTAATAGACCTGTACCTCACATCTAAATACGGCCTGATTTCGACAAGCGTCGCTGATCTAAGACGCCCCCAAGACTGGACTAAACACAACCTCGATAGCCTAGCACAGCGCCACGAAACGACTGCATTCCTATGCAAAAGACTGGGCCACAGCATGGCCATGACAAGCCTCAATGGGAAATGGTCACTCAAGGACTCCCTAGAACCAACACCCACTCCGCTGGCACGCATCGCATTGCCAACAAAGCAAAAACACCACCAGCTCTTCATCATCACCCCCACCCACACAACCCGTACGAGTGCACAGATAGCACTCTGCCATACTAAGAAGATAAACCACATCATCAGCCATACCAACCACAACACTAGCCCACCCGTACCCATCTATATGGAAGCACAACACAAATGTTTCTGCCTGGTACACGCCATCAACATGGCCATGGGGAGACCAGTGATCAACCCACATGATGTCCTTACACACTGCAGCCACCTGGCCACCCACCTTCAAGACCTAGCTAGCAGAGCCAGGGGGGAAAACAGGCACATACCCCTGCCCGACCGTACCCCACACATATACGATGAGGATGGAAACTTCAACATCCACTCCATGAACCACTACCTTTATCACAACTACAAGACCCTCCACCTGGCAACGCAAGAGCTGCCCCAAGACAACATCACTAGAGCAACGCTTAGTACCCTCATGGGCAAGGAGGACAACCACACCAGCAACGCAGCCATTCTCATCAACAGGAACCATGCGACTACCCTTAGGTACCTAGACAACACCTGGTACTGGCTGGACTCACAAGCTACACAAGCTAGAAGGCTGCTGACCACAGCAGACTGGAAGGAGCTGCAAGGAAGGCTCATCCTAATTAAGCAAGGCATGCAACATAAGAATCTCATCGAACCCATCTTCTGGCTAGCGGACCCAATGGAGCAAGCCACCACGACACAGCTAGAGCACCATTACGCGAGACCGCACCACATAGACCTGAGCGGCCACGACGACCAACCACCAACAATACCACCGCCAGCAGCAACACCACACCCCCTCACCACGAGCAATAACGCTCCTAAGCGTAAGAATACCTATGCAGAGGCGGACCCGCCGGCCCGGTCGCGACACCGCGAAGATGCCAACGCGAAGGAGGACGCAGCCACACCTCCCCCCCCAACACGAAACGAGAAGCCAAGCACCAAGACAGGCCCTAAGAAACCACGATCGAAGAAAGGAGCCAAGAACACCAGCCACAGCAAAGACAGGCACACACAAACGCTTATGTCAAGGTACCTAACCAATACCCAGGCCGCAACCACTGCCACCATACCCAGCCCGCCTGTCCCATGCCCAACAACCAAGGCCCCCCCCATCCTCCCCACACAACCACACCAGACCCCCAGCAGACAACACCTGACGCTCACCACTCTCAATGTCCGGGGCCTCTACCGTGCTAGAAGGGACGTCTCCCACCTCATCCACCACCACCACCCTGATATCCTGATCCTAACAGAGACGAAGACACACCACAAGAAAGACACACCGGGGTGGCTCAAAGTAACCACACAGGACTACACACTGCACCGACACGGTGGCCACAGTGAAGTCCTCATTGGCATCAAGCATGACCTAGCCATTCAGATGCAAGCTACCCTAGTACCACCCAGCACGGAGGCGGAAATAAACTCCAGATGCGTCATCCTGACTCTGAGCCAGCACCACAGCGACAACCTCACCATCGTAGCAACGTACTGGCCATCGGGCTGCAACGAAGACGCGCTCCCACTGCGGGAGAACATGCAGCATCACATACGCACAGCCACAGGACACCTGCCCGGCTCCCTCATTCTCGCCGGTGACTTGAACGCCACGATGAAAACAGAAGACCGCTCCGAACACACTGAATACACCCAGGACCGCATGATGAGGGAGTTTGCCTCAGAGATGCGCCTGTCCGAAGCCGACCCCGGCGACCGGGCCTGGACCTACCAACAACCACACTGCAACAGCCGCATCGACGCCATCCTGACGCGCGACGCACGACCAGGCCCGGAGCACCGCACCATCGTAGACACACATGCGTATCTCAGCGACCACAGACCACTCATCGCCACACTGACCACAGCGAGGATGGGCATACACCTAGCTCAAACACAACAGGCCCAAAGCCACAAACACACTGTTCTCACCACACCTATCACCGACAGTGACAGGGAAGCCTTCCGCCTAGCCGTGCAGCAACCTAGCTCCGGCGCTCCACAATTGCACGCACAACTGGCAGCCTACCTGTCACCCCTCTTTACAGAAGCCACAGACTTCTTGGCGAACCTGGACAAGGCCAACCCACACCAGCCCAAACGCCTGACGCAGCTGGCAGGCCTCCACCCAAGGCAAGCTGTTGACATGGCAGCCACCATGCTCACAACCCTTTTGGAAACCTGCAGGACGACAGCCATAAGGACATGCACAACAAAGACACTAACTAGAGGGGGCCAACACTACCAACGCAGGACCATGTGCAGAATCAGATCGGCACTAGGCAAGAAACTCAAGACCACTAGAAACCTCAGCCGGCAGGCTAGGCTACTATTCAAACAGAATGGCGTCCACCCAACAATAGAGGATCTCATCCCAGATACAGACACAAGCAACACAGCGATCAGGGAAGCGGTGCTAGCACGTCAAGATGACGACCCAACCGACAATCACGTGCAAGCCGCACTAGCTAAACTGACAAATTCCTACCGCGACCAAATCCACCAGCTGGACGATGACGACTCCGCACTCGCCATCGCACAGGCCCGGGTCCGAATGCAACAACTAATAAGCACCCAGCCCAAGAAAGCCAACAAATACATTCTACGCCCATCCCGCACGAGCCACAAAGGCCTGCAAGCGCTCACAGACCCCGCCACCAGTAGAGTTTGTACCGACCCGGCCGACCTTAACCGGATTATCACCGCCGCCTACGGGCAGAAGCTATCACCCCCAACGCCCAAAACCGGCCACTACACAGACACACTGACAAGAAACTATCCTTGGGCCCGTGCCAAAGCGGACGACCCCTTCACAATGCACACTTGCAAAAATATACACTGGATGCACACAGCCATTATGGACAAAGCCAGCTTCCAGGAGTGCCTCAGCAGGCTGGCAGGAGGCAAAGCCCCAGGACCAGACGGCATTGAGAATGAGATCATCAAGATGTTGCCATGGGAGATGAGGGACACCATACACCGGCTGTTCATCATCATGTGGGCTACAGGCTGCACACCAACCACGTGGAAAACCAGTGACACCTGCCTACTTTACAAGGACAAGGGCCAGGAAACAGACCTCAACGCCTACAGACCTGTAGGACTGGCCAACACCATCTACAAGCTATGGACCAGCCTCATTACCAAGACACTCTATGAGTACGCCGAGGCCAATGGGATGCTGAGCAAATGCCAAGCAGGCTTCCGCTCTCACAGGGACACCACTCAGCAACTACAAATGCTAGTCATGGCCCTCGAAGACGCTAAACTTGCTAAAGCAGACATCTATGCCCTCATGGTCGACTTCACAAGTGCATTTAACACCACATGTCAAGACAAACTGCTATGGATCATGCACGACCTTGGCTTCCCCACCGACGCCACAGACGCGGTGAAGGACCTATACACGGGCGCTACAACGCGCTTCAAAACCCCGTACGGCCCTACTGACCCGGTACCCGTAGACCGGGGCACCATCCAGGGCGACTCACTCTCACCCTTCCTGTTCCTCATCTACATCGAACCCCTACTGCGCTGGCTCCAAGTAGGAGCGCGGGGGTACAAATTCCAGTCAGTGGAAAACGACAGTGACAACAGATACACGATAGGGAGCATCGATTATGCGGACGATGTCGCCATCCTCTGTAACTCAATTAGCAATACACGCGTCCAGGCGGACAAGCTCTCAGCCTACTCAGACTGGGGCCACCTCATCATATCACACAGCAAAACCCTCGCCACAGCGGCGCTACACAAAGCGCATCAATCCGGCCGATGCAGCACCCAAGCAGACGCGGAGAAGGAAGCCCGCAAGCAAATGCAAGACCTGCGCCTACAAGGAAAACCGGTCACCTTCCTCCGCCCGACAGCACCCTTTACCTACCTAGGAGTCATGCTCACCATGACACTCAACTGGAAGCCACAACACACGGCCATGCTAACACAGCTAAGGCAGAAACTAGACAGACTGCGGCGCTCCTTCGCCAGCGCTAGACAAGCCATCCACATTGTTAAAACAGCGATCATCCCCAGCCTGGCCTACAGCTTCTGCGTGGTACCATGCACCCCGGGGGACCTAGACCTCTTTGACAGGGCAGTCAACCAATGCGTCAAGCACAAGCTCAACCTCCCACTGGGCACACCCAATGCCGTCATCCGGGACGACATAGACAAGCTTGGCCTCGGCATCAGCTCAGCAGCCCAAGAGTACCATGCCAGGAACACCACAGCCCTAGTCTCCAGTCTCCAGTCCGCGGACAACACATACGCACACATATCGAGGTGCATGCTCCACAAACAGATCACCTGGCTCTACGCTCAGGCCGCTAAACATGGACACCGAATTCCCAACCTATTGCAACACACCCTGCGGGCCAGACAACTCCTGCATACCACCACAGCAAACCTCTTCGCCACACATGAAGGGGCACCCCTCTACCCCAAGGAGACTAAAGCACTTGGGCAACTCATAACACAGAGCGCTAGCCCGCTACCACGGGACATAGTCAGCGCATGCATTACATGCCTCAAGAGCCTAGGACTGGCACACCCTTCGGAGCTCATCTGCCAGGATAACATACACATCATGTCAGGGGATAGCCTCAGGAAACGCTTCGGCACTAAGGTGAAACAAAAGCACATCATCGCCCTAAATAGACTTACGGCCATGGCGACCATGGACCACTGCCCAACCGCGACGGAAGCCAAGACCATCCGGGGGATACGGGATACTACGCTTACCCTACCAGCAGACCAGCGGCGGATCCGAGCCTGGGCCGCAGGACTCACAGAGCTCACTCCTCACACCACCGCCCACACCGGGCCCCGCTACACGGACATCCGAGCATACATGACAACCAAGACACTCGCGAAGGACACACAGCCGCCTACACCGAAACACACAACGGCGACCGCGAGATCCAAACTCACAAACAACGTCCCCAAGCCACCGACTGCGAAACAGCCCACGCCGCAGCCCAGGATCGGCAGCAAGAGACCAGCGGAAGACAGACACACAGAAGCTGACGATCGACACACCCA
>JASKMD010000026.1:7942191-7970099 GCA_030144725.1 Haematococcus lacustris | reverse complement strand
TGCCCTGCCCTGCCTGCCCTGCCCCTGCCCTGCCCTGCCCTGCCCTGCCCTGCCCTGCCCTGCCCTGCCCTGCCCTGCCCTGCCCTGCCCTGCCCTGCCCTGCCCTGCCCTGCCCTGCCCTGCCCTGCCCTGCCCTGCCCTGCCCTGCCCTGCCCTGCCCCTGCCCTGCCCTGCCCTGCCCTGCCCTGCCCTGCCCTGCCCCTGCCCTGCCCTGCCCTGCCCTGCCCTGCCCTGCCCTGCCCTGCCCTGCCCTGCCCTGCCCTGCCCTGCCCTGCCCTGCCTGCCCTGCCCTGCCCTGCCCTGCCCTGCCCTGCCCTGCCTGCCCTGCCCTGCCCTGCCTGCCCTGCCCTGCCTGCCCTGCCCTGCCCTGCCCTGCCCTGCCCTGCCCTGCCCTGCCCTGCCCTGCCTGCCCTGCCCTGCCCTGCCCTGCCCTGCCCTGCCCTGCCCTGCCCTGCCCTGCCTGCCCTGCCCTGCCCTGCCCTGCCCTGCCCTGCCCTGCCCTGCCCTGCCCTGCCCTGCCCTGCCCTGCCCTGCCCTGCCCTGCCCTGCCCTGCCCTGCCCTGCCCTGCCCTGCCCTGCCCTGCCCTGCCCTGCCCTGCCCTGCCCTGCCTGCCTGCCCTGCCCTGCCCTGCCCTGCCTGCCCTGCCCTGCCCTGCCCCTGCCCTGCCCTGCCCTGCCCTGCCCTGCCCTGCCCTGCCCTGCCTGCCCTGCCCTGCCCTGCCCTGCCTGCCCTGCCCTGCCCTGCCCTGCCCTGCCCTGCCCTGCCCTGCCCTGCCCTGCCCTGCCCTGCCCTGCCCTGCCCTGCCCTGCCCTGCCCTGCCCTGCCCTGCCCTGCCCTGCCCTGCCCTGCCCTGCCCTGCCCTGCCTGCCCTGCCCTGCCCTGCCCTGCCCTGCCTGCCCTGCCCTGCCCTGCCCTGCCCTGCCCTGCCCTGCCCTGCCCTGCCTGCCCTGCCCTGCCCTGCCCTGCCCTGCCCTGCCCTGCCCTGCCCTGCCTGCCCTGCCCTGCCCTGCCCTGCCCTGCCCTGCCCTGCCCTGCCCTGCCCTGCCCTGCCCTGCCCTGCCCTGCCCTGCCCTGCCCTGCCCTGCCCTGCCCTGCCCTGCCCTGCCCTGCCCTGCCCTGCCCCTGCCCTGCCCTGCCCTGCCTGCCCTGCCCTGCCCTGCCCTGCCCTGCCCTGCCTGCCCTGCCCTGCCCTGCCCTGCCCTGCCCTGCCCTGCCCTGCCTGCCCTGCCCTGCCCTGCCCTGCCCTGCCCTGCCCTGCCTGCCTGCCCTGCCCTGCCCTGCCCTGCCCTGCCCTGCCCTGCCCTGCCCTGCCCTGCCCTGCCCTGCCCTGCCCTGCCCTGCCCTGCCCTGCCCTGCCCTGCCCTGCCCTGCCCTGCCCTGCCCTGCCCTGCCTGCCCTGCCCTGCCCTGCCCTGCCCTGCCTGCCCTGCCCTGCCCTGCCCTGCCCTGCCCTGCCCTGCCCTGCCCTGCCTGCCCTGCCCTGCCCTGCCCTGCCCTGCCCTGCCCTGCCCTGCCCTGCCCTGCCCTGCCCTGCCCTGCCCTGCCCTGCCCTGACCTGACCTGACCTGACCTGACCTGACCTGACCTGACTGACCTGACCTGACCTGACTGACTGACCTGACCTGACCTGACCTGACCTGACCTGACCTGACCTGACCTGACCTGACCTGACCCCCCCCTGGCCCCAGGCCAAGCGCGCCTCAGCCCCCGGGCGCATGACCCCCGGCTTCTGCCTGACTCACTGGACCGTGGCCTGCCGCTCAGCCTATGGTGCACCAGTGGACCCACACCTGGTGCTGGGTGGCTTCCC
Organism: Haematococcus lacustris; assembly: GCA_030144725.1. Taxonomy (NCBI): domain Eukaryota; kingdom Viridiplantae; phylum Chlorophyta; class Chlorophyceae; order Chlamydomonadales; family Haematococcaceae; genus Haematococcus; species Haematococcus lacustris. Next base: position 7,968,289 of record JASKMD010000026.1, on the reverse strand, counting down.
ACTGACAAGGAACACTTCAGGTGCGGGGGGCGGGGGGGCGGGGGGGGCGGGGGGGGGGCCAGGTGGGGTCAGGGAAGCCAGGAGGGGCGGGGGGTGGGGGTTACCTTGGTGCTGGCTCAATGTGGTTGGGGGGTGTTCAGGGGCGCTGGCTTGCCTCCCCTCCTGTCCCCCTCCTTCCTGCTTCCCCTCCCTGGTCAGCAACCGAGCTGGTTGAGTGGGAAAGGCACAGATCTTGACAACTGTTGCGCTGGACAGCATCCAATGCCAAAGACCAAAGCAAAGATGACGGAAGCAAGACCTGTTGAGCTGGACAGCGTTGAACATGCCCACAGCCTTTGCCGCTGGTGCTGGTGCTGGTGCTGGTGCTGGTGCTGGTGGTGCTGCTGCTGCTGCTTCTGCTGCTGCCACTGTTCCCCCGCCCTGCTCCCGGGCAGGAGCTTCATGGAGGACAGCACAGCGCTGGTGGTGACCTACCCGCTGTCCTCCAGCCTGAGCACACGCGCTGCGGCCCTGGCCTGGGAGGCCGCCTTCCTGCAGCTGGCGCAGGAGGTGCTGCGGCCCATGGCCCGGGCGGCAAACATCACGCTCTCCTTCTCGGCTGAGAGGTGCGGCTGAGAGGTGCTGGGAGGGGGGGCAGGGGGGGCAGGGGGGGCAGGGCCAGGGCCAGGGCCAGGGCCAGGGCCCATGGGAGCTAGCACCATCCCTGCTGACTACCGACCAAGCAGCATGCGCCACCCTGAGCTGCCCACCTGCCCTGTGGGCTGACCTGGAGGCAGCTGGCCTCCGCATGCAGCCTGCGCAGCCCCATCGGCCCACTACCCTACACCTCTACCACCCCTATGCCAGCCCTACCAGCCCTATGGCAGCCAGGGCCATGGCCCCTCAGGAGGCCCTGGCAGCCCCCCTAGCCCCCCGCCCCCCCCCTGGCCTCGGCCCTTGGGCCTTAACCCTTGGCCTGGCATTGGGCCTCAGCCTTGGCCCGACCTTGGCCCTGGTGCAGGTCAGTGCAGGATGAGCTGCAGCGTGAGAGCCGCAGCGACGCCGTGACCGTAGCGCTGTCCTACGCCGCCATGCTGCTCTACATCACGCTGGCCCTGGGCGCCCTGCCCCCCTCACGCTCCCACCTTACCCGGCTGCTGGTCACCAGGTGGGCGGGGCGGGGGAGGGGGGGCTGAGGGGTGGGGGGCACAGGGGGGGTGTCAAGGATTGGGGGTGGGGTGGGAGGGCGTAGGGGGGGCATGGGGGGACTTGGGGGGGCACGGGGGTCAATAGGGTGGGATGGGGTGTGGGAGGGTGTGTACTTGCTGGCCCCAATGGCATGTGTCCCACCTGCTGCTGGTGTTGCTTGCCCTGCTGCCCCCTGGTGGCCTCCTTGTTTGCAGCCGGGCCAGCCTGGGTCTGAGTGGTGTGCTGATTGTGGCGGGTAGTGTGGTGGGCGCCCTGGGCCTGGTCAGCGCTGCGGGCCTGTGGTCCACTCTGATCATCATGGAGGTGGGGGAGGAGGGGAGGAGGGGAGGAGGGGAGGAGGGGAGGAGGGGGAGGAGGGGGAGGGGAGGGGTGCAGCAGGCGGTGTTGCCCCTACCGCCCTGTGTTCCCTGTGTGCCCTCCAGGTCATCCCCTTCCTGGTGCTGGCGGTGGGGGTGGACAACATGTTTGTGCTGGCCCATGCCCTGCAGCGTCAGGTAAGGGAGGGGGAGGGAGGGGGAGGGAGAGGGTGACAGACTGGCTGACAAGGCCTCTGCCTGGGCCTGGGTCGGCAGTGCCCCCTCCTGCTCACTGGCTGCCACCTCCTTCAGCACCAGCTTCTAGCCCAAATCACCCAAGTGCACAACGACAGGCTAACGTAGCTGGCGTCAGCGCCAGGAGCAGCTAGGCCACTGCCAGGGAGCAGCTGCTGCACTGTGGATGTCATGCCAGGGCCCTGCAGCCCTTCTAGCCTAGCAAAACACCCTGGCGACCCTACAGCACTTAGTCGTCGGAGCTTCCTCACAGCTTCTTCATGCCAGCGCGCCCAACAGTTCACACTGCGCATTGTTTAACTAACGTCGCAGGGCCAGGCGTTGCCGCTAGCGGAGCGCGTTGCCGCCGCGCTGTCCGCTGCCGGGCCGTCGATCACGCTGGCGGCCTGCTGCGAGCTGCTGGCGTTCAGCTTGGGCGCGCTGAGTACCATGCCCGCGGCAAGTCCTACGCGGCATGCAGCACAAGCTGCTATTCTCCTCGGCTGCTTACTCCACGCTGCACAGCGGCGCATTGAACACTGCACGCCCGGCGCTAGCGCCGTCATCGCTCTCCTAGTTGGGGCCAAGCCCGTCGCATTTATCCATTTTTGTTCTGCCGTTGCAGGTCCGCAACTTTTCAATCTGCGCGGCAGTAGCCATCGGGTTAGACTTCGTCCTCCAGGTGGGGGAAGAAGCGGAGAAAGCTCCAGCTGGCGTGCGCAGCATGCGACGAGGCAGTTGTCATGGCGACTTATTCGCTTTGCTTGCTCGCCGGGGCGTCATGCTTGCACACAGGTCACCGTGTTCGTTTCCTGCTTGGCGCTGGACGCGCACCGTGTAGAGCAGCACCGCGTTGACTGCGCGCCGTGCATCTTCATCCGCCCCCGCGCCCAGCCGCTGCACGCTACCCGATCATACGGCGGTTATGAGGCGGGCAGCGAGGACGCGCCCCCGCACCTGCACGTGAGACGCGAGCCCGCCAGACGCATCCGCATTGCTTGGCACAGAGCCTCGCGATACCAACGCTGTCACAAGTACGACAGCCCATTGCGGCCGCAAGCCTTCCCCTAACCTGGCCTCCACAGCCAAGCTCAAGGGACACGGTTTGCCCTTCGTTTGCTTTGTTCCGCCCTCAGAAAACTTCAATGCTTCTTGCAGCATGGGAGCATGCATGCTAGCTAGGCATCACTTCTCCCCCAGGACTCATCCCTGCTACATGCAGGTGTACGCGTGACCTGCATGTGTGCCCCCCCGTGTGTGGTGTGGTCGTGTGGCTCTCCTGGCTGTGGTGTACAGGAGCTGGTGATGTGCGCCAGCCCGCCTGAGTCCACCCTCCAGCGCTGGCTGCACGGCTACATGCACCGCCTGCACATCCCCGCCCTGGCCCGCCGCACCGTGCAGGCGTGGCTGCTAGCGGCATTCGCCACCAGTTGGGTCAGCGGGGAAGAGAGGGGAGGGGTGTGCAGGGTTTGAGGGCTGAGGGGGGTGGGAGGTGTGAGGGTTGTTGGGGATGAAGGGGTGGGGTGGAGGGAGGAGGGTGAGGGGTGAGGGGGCCTTGGGCTAAGGGTGAGGGGTGTGGGGGGGTGAGTTGCTGTCAGGGGGTCTGGTGCAGGAGATGGGAGCATATTGAGGGTGGGACGGGAGGCAGACTGCAGCCTGTCACATCCCCCTACTGAGCTACTGAGTTCCGCTGCTTGCCTGACCCTGGCTGCGTGCCCAGGCCTGGCGCTGTCCCTGCTGGCCCTGCCCCGCCTGAGCGTGGGGCTGGACCAGGCGGTGGCGCTGCCCTCTGACTCCTACCTGCAGCCGTACTTCAGGTCAGGCCGGACACACCCCGCCCCTGGCCCCACCCCCACCATCCCCCCCACCCCTCACCTTGGCCCTAGCCCCACACCCTGGGGTCACCACCTTGGCTCTCTGCCTGGCTCTCGCCCCCCCTCCTCGGCCCCCACCTGCTGCCCCTCCTGCTGACCCCACCCCTGCCCCTGCCCCCTGCTGCTGCCTCCTGGTCAGGGACCTGGCGGAGGTGTTGCGTGTGGGCCCGCCCCTGTTCCTGGTGGTGGAGGACCTGAACCTGTCGCGTGCCTCGCCGCACGTCAACGCGCTGTGCTCCACCTCAGGCTGCGACCAGGACTCGCTGCTCAACCAGGTGAAGGGATGGGACTCCCCCCTTGAACTCCTACCTCCCTGCCCGCCCGCCCGCCCGCCCGCCCGCCCGCCCGCCCGCCCGCCCGCCCGCCCGCCCGCCCGCCCGCCCGCCCGCCCGCCCGCCCGCCCGCCCGCCCGCCCGCCCGCCCGCCCGCCCGCCCGCCCGCCCGCCCGCCCCGCCCGCCCGCCCGCCCGCCCGCCCGCCCGCCCGCCCGCCCGCCCGCCCGCCCGCCCGCCCGCCCGCCCGCCCGCCCGCCCGCCCGCCCGCCCGCCCGCCCGCCCGCCCGCCCGCCCGCCCGCCCGCCCGCCCGCCCGCCCCCGCCCGCCCGCCCGCCCGCCCGCCCGCCCGCCCGCCCGCCCGCCCGCCCGCCCGCCCGCCCGCTGTTTGTGTCAGCTCCCCTCCAGGCTGCAGGCCATGGTCTGCAGGTGGCTGCGGCTGCGCGGCGCCCGCACACCTCCTTCATCGCGGCCCCAGCGGCCTCCTGGGTGGACGACTTCATCGCCTGGCTCAACCCAGGGCTCATCAAGTCAGTAGCCGGGGCCAGGGCCAGGGCCAGGGCTGGGAGGGGTGTGGTGTCAGGGACGGGGCGGGGACAGGAGCATGGGGTAGGGGTAGGGGTAGGGGTGGGGGGAGGGGATCAAGGGAAGGGGGCTCGCGCTGCTGTTGGGGCTGTGTCCAGTGGGGCCGGGCCTCCTGCTGCTCCCCCACACCCAGCCTCCACCCCCTGCCCTCCCACCTCTCCTCCCTGCAGCAGATGCACCGGTGGGGTGTGTGCTGCCCTGCCCCTGCCCCTGCCCTCCCCTCAGGTGCTGCCGCCTTCACACCGCCCCCTCACTGGCACCTGGCTGGCTGCACCCCTGGGGCCCTGACCGCCCTGTGGGGCCGGGGCTGAGGTCAAACTCGACACCTGGCTCAAGATCAGATCTGGGATCAGATCCGGAATCAGATCTGGGATCAGATCTGGGAGGGCCTGAGGCGCACCTGGCCTGGGGTCTGCCTGCGCCCCGCCCTGCTGCTGGGGTCGACCAGCAGGGCGGCTACTGTCCCCCCCCCGACCAGCCGCCCTGCTCAGCCCCGGGGGGTGCCGCCTGCCTGGACTGCCGTGTGTGTGTGGACTCTGCCTTTCCTGGTGAGGGGTGGTCCGGCCTGTAGGGGGCAATGAGATAGGTGTGTGTGTGTGACAGCACAGGGCAGCACAGGGCAGGCCACCAAGCCAGCAGTCAGGCTGGAGAGCTGCAGGCAGACATCCCCTGACTACCTAAATGCTGGTGATGCTGGATTGCAATAAATAGCACAATAAATAACACATGTAAACGCTGCTAGTTGTGGCAACTTTCAGCAAACACGATACATAGTGCCAAGAAAAGCAAACTGTGATGTGTGGAGGGGGGTTAGGGGCTAGGGGATGAGGGGAAAAGCAAACTGTGATGTGTGATGTGTGGAGGTTGGTTAGGTGGACACCACAGCTGCTGGCCAGCCTGGTCACAGCCCCCTCCCTACTCACCACTCTAGGGCACCAGGCAGCGCTCATAAGCCACTGCCCTTGCATGCTTGCATGCCCCTACCTCAATGCCATCCCCTCCTGTTCCAGCCATGGCGTGTGCTTGGCCTGCCCCGCTGCCCCACCCTGCTGCCCCACCCAGCCTGACCCCTGCTGCTGCCGGCAGGTGGGCGCCCGGACGTGGCTGACTACCAGCGCTACCTGCCCTGGTTCCTTGAAGCCCTGCCCAGCGAGGCGTGTGCCAAGGGAGGGGCGGGCGCCTACGCTGACCTGCTCAGCCGGGAGGCGCCGCCTGCACTGCCTGACCTGCAGCAGCACCCCCCAGCCCCCCCAGGACTCATCGCAGCTAGGGCTGCCCACAGCAGCCCAGGGCTGGAGCAGCGGGCGGGCGGGGGGGCGGGCGGGGACGAGGGGGAGGGGGAGGGAGTGGAAGAGGAGGGGGGTGAGGGGGTGGGGGAGGAAGGGGTGGGTGGGCAGGCGGGGGAGGCGTCCCTGCCAGTGGCGGGTCTGAGCCGGGGTGTTGTGGAGGCGTCTGCTTTCCGGACCTACTACACGCCCCTGAACCAGCAGCAGGTGCGCGGGAGGGGAGGGGGCTGAGGGCGGGGGCAGCAAGGGGGCAGGAAGAGGGTAGGAGGCTGGGGTCTAGGGGGAGCGGCTGTAGGCAGTGGGAGGGGTAGGGGGTGTGCGGTGGTGGGGGGGGGGGGCACCTGATGCGCCTGGACTCAGTGTTGGTGTTGGTGCTGTTGGGGGCCAGCCAGTGGCGGCAGTGATGCATGCAGTGCTGCATGGGGCGCCAGCCAGGCTCCATGCAGTGGCGGCATGCGGAGGGTGGGGGGCAGTGAGCCAGGCAGGCTGGGGTGGCAGCCAGGCAGTGGGGCCGCGAGTCGGGGAGGCAGTGGGGCCGGGGCCAATGGGGCGGCGGTGCTATTGGCTGTGGAGGCTGCAGGCTGCAGGCAGTGGCCGGGGCAGGGCCCCCTGCTGCTCTACCCTGTGCCCGGGCCGCTGCCCTATCCCGTGCCCCCTGCATAGCGTCAGCTGTAGGTGCTGCTGCAGCGGCTGTGTGGCTGTGTGGGCGTGGCTGTGTGACCACATGCGGGCTCCACCTGGTGTGATGTTAGATAGCTTGCTGGTGTTAGTGGTGCTGCAATGGCTGTGTGTGTATGTGAGGGTGCCTGTGTGTATGGCTGTGGCTGTGTGGCTGTGTGTGAGGTTGGGTGTGCCTGTGCTGCAAAAGTGGCTGTGACTGTGCCTGGGTGTGTGAGTGCCTGGGTGTGTGTGAGACTAAGTGTGAGGCTGTGTGTGTGAGACTAAGTGTGAGGCTGTGTGTGTGAGACTAAGTGTGAGGCTGTGTGTGTGAGACTAAGTGTGTGGCTGTGTGTGTGGGACTAAGTGTGTGGCTGTGTGTGTGAGACTAAGTGTGAGGCTGTGTGTGTGAGACTAAGTGTGTGGCTGTGTGTGTGAGACTAAGTGTGAGGCTGTGTGTGTGAGACTAAGTGTGAGGCTGTGTGTGTGAGACTAAGTGTGAGGCTGTGTGTGTGAGACTAAGTGTGTGGCTGTGTGTGTGAGACTAAGTGTGAGGCTGTGTGTGTGAGACTAAGTGTGTGGCTGTGTGTGTGAGACTAAGTGTGTGGCTGTGTGTGTGAGACTAAGTGTGAGGCTGTGTGTGTGAGACTAAGTGTGTGGCTGTGTGTGTGAGACTAAGTGTGTGGCTGTGTGTGTGAGACTAAGTGTGTGGCTGTGTGTGTGAGACTAAGTGTGTGGCTGTGTGTGTGAGACTAAGTGTGTGGCTGTGTGTGTGAGACTAAGTGTGAGGCTGTGTGTGTGAGACTAAGTGTGTGGCTGTGTGTGTGGGACTAAGTGTGAGGCTGTGTGTGTGGGACTAAGTGTGAGGCTGTGTGTGTGAGACTAAGTGTGTGGCTGTGTGTGTGAGACTAAGTGCGAGGCTGTGTGTGTGAGACTAAGTGTGTGGCTGTGTGTGTGAGACTAAGTGTGTGGCTGTGTGTGTGAGACTAAGTGTGAGGCTGTGTGTGTGAGACTAAGTGTGTGGCTGTGTGTGTGAGACTAAGTGTGTGGCTGTGTGTGTGAGACTAAGTGTGAGGCTGTGTGTGTGAGACTAAGTGTGAGGCTGTGTGTGTGAGACTAAGTGTGTGGCTGTGTGTGTGAGACTAAGTGTGTGGCTGTGTGTGTGAGACTAAGTGTGTGGCTGTGTGTGTGAGACTAAGTGTGTGGCTGTGTGTGTGAGACTAAGTGTGTGGCTGTGTGTGTGAGACTAAGTGTGTGGCTGTGTGTGTGAGACTAAGTGTGAGGCTGTGTGTGTGAGACTAAGTGTGTGGCTGTGTGTGTGGGACTAAGTGTGAGGCTGTGTGTGTGGGACTAAGTGTGAGGCTGTGTGTGTGAGACTAAGTGCGAGGCTGTGTGTGTGAGACTAAGTGTGAGGCTGTGTGTGTGAGACTAAGTGTGAGGCTGTGTGTGTGAGACTAAGTGTGTGGCTGTGTGTGTGAGACTAAGTGTGTGGCTGTGTGTGTGAGACTAAGTGTGAGGCTGTGTGTGTGAGACTAAGTGTGTGGCTGTGTGTGTGAGACTAAGTGTGTGGCTGTGTGTGTGAGACTAAGTGTGAGGCTGTGTGTGTGAGACTAAGTGTGAGGCTGTGTGTGTGAGACTAAGTGTGTGGCTGTGTGTGTGAGACTAAGTGTGTGGCTGTGTGTGTGAGACTAAGTGTGTGGCTGTGTGTGTGAGACTAAGTGTGTGGCTGTGTGTGTGAGACTAAGTGTGTGGCTGTGTGTGTGAGACTAAGTGTGTGGCTGTGTGTGTGAGACTAAGTGTGAGGCTGTGTGTGTGAGACTAAGTGTGTGGCTGTGTGTGTGGGACTAAGTGTGAGGCTGTGTGTGTGGGACTAAGTGTGAGGCTGTGTGTGTGAGACTAAGTGCGAGGCTGTGTGTGTGAGACTAAGTGTGAGGCTGTGTGTGTGAGACTAAGTGTGAGGCTGTGTGTGTGAGACTAAGTGTGAGGCTGTGTGTGTGAGACTAAGTGTGTGGCTGTGTGTGTGAGACTAAGTGTGTGGCTGTGTGTGTGAGACTAAGTGTGTGGCTGTGTGTGTGAGACTAAGTGTGTGGCTGTGTGTGTGAGACTAAGTGTGTGGCTGTGTGTGTGAGACTAAGTGTGTGGCTGTGTGTGTGAGACTAAGTGTGAGGCTGTGTGTGTGAGACTAAGTGTGTGGCTGTGTGTGTGAGACTAAGTGTGAGGCTGTGTGTGTGGGACTAAGTGTGAGGCTGTGTGTGTGAGACTAAGTGCGAGGCTGTGTGTGTGAGACTAAGTGTGAGGCTGTGTGTGTGGGACTAAGTGTGAGGCTGTGTGTGTGAGACTAAGTGTGAGGCTGTGTGTGTGAGACTAAGTGTGAGGCTGTGTGTGTGTGAGGCTGCAGGAGTTCATCCAGGCCCTGAGGGCGGTGCGGCGCCTGGTGTCCCGGCTCCAGGAGCAGCTGGGCCTGCGGGTGTACGCCTTCTCAGTGTTCCACGTCTTCTTTGAGCAGGTGCCCAGCAGCAGCAGACACACGGCCAGCAGCATCAGCAGCCACAGCCACAGCAGCTGTAGCAGCAGCAGCCACAGCCACAGCAGCAGCAGCAGCAGCAGCCATAGCAGCTGGTGTAGCCAGGGCAGTAGAAACAGTCTGGGCAGCTGGAGCCAGTGCAGCGATACCAACGCCACCCCCTGATCCTCTCCCCCTGGCCCTACCCCCTGACCCGCAGTACCTGGACGTGTGGCATGATGCGGGCCTGCTGCTGGGCTCCCCCCTGGCCGCCATAGGCCTGGTCTGCTGGGCACTCACTGGCAGTGCCTGGAGCGCTGCCCTGCTGCTGCTGGTGCTGGCCTCCCTGCTGCTGCACCTCATGGGCGCCATGCTGCTGGCAGGTAGGCCGGGCAGGGCCAGCAGCAACAGGGCTGGGGCGGGGAGGGTGGGGCAGGCAGCGAACAAAGGAGTGGGGCAGGGCTGGGCAGGGCAAATAGAGGAGGCTGGTGCAGCACTGACTCCTCCCTGCCCCTGCCCCTGCCCCTACCTACTGCTCCTGCCCCTGCCCCTACCCCTGCCTACTCCCCCTCCACTTGACTCCAGGCATCCAGCTGAACGCGGTGTCCCTGGTGAACCTGGCCATGGCGCTAGGCATTGCGGTGGAGTTCTGTGCCCACGTGCTGCATGCCTTCACCACTGCCCCGGGCAGCCGGCCGCAGCGCATGGCAGCAGCACTGGAGAAGTGGTGTGCGGCCTCTTCCACCTCCTCCTCCTGCTGCTGCTCTGCTGCTGCTCCAGCTCAGAACCAGAACCCAGGCCACGTCAGTTGCAGCAGCCACTGCAGCAATACCAATGCAATGCCTTGAACTCAGAAGCCAGGCCAGGAATGAGGAGCATCAGAGCTATGGCAATGGTGTAGGACCTGATCCCTGGCCCTAATCCTCGTCAGGAGTGATGAGGACTAGGGCCAGAGGTCAGGGTCAGGGCCAGGGGCAGGGCCGGGGCCGTGGCCGGGGTCGGGGCCAGGGGCCAGGGGCAGGGCCGGGGTTGGGGCCAGGGGCCAGGGGCAGGGCCGGGGTTGGGGCCAGGGGCCAGGGGCAGGGCACCCTACCTGGCGGAGACCCGGGCCCTACTCGGCTCTGTTGCACGCCTGTATGGCTCAGCAGCGCTCCGCCCCTCTTGCTGCACCACCTTGCAGTGGCGCCAGCGTGTTGAGCGGCATCACCTTCACCAAGCTGGTCGGGGTGGCGGTGCTGGCTGCTGCTCGCACACAAATCTTCCGAGTGTACTACTTCAGGTTGGGCATGGCTTGAGCCTGAAGCCCTCTAAACCATTAGAGCCCATTAAGCCCTCTACCCCTGGCCCTAACCCATGGCTGATGGGCATGGGCAGGGGCTTGCCCTTGCAGCCGTTACAACGAGCAAACTGCCACAGATGCTTGAGGGTGAGGGTGTGTGTGTGTTATTGATCACATGCAGGCTGTACCTGGCACTGGTGGTGTTAGGTGCGCTACATGGGCTGGTGCTGCTGCCCATCCTTCTCGCCCTGGTCGGACCTCCCTCGCAAGCCCAGCCCGCTCCACTGACTGCGCTGGCGCCCCCCTCGCCTGTTCCTTACATGCACGTCGGCAACGTGGACATCTTGCAGCCCTCTGGCCCCGGCCAACCGCCTGGCGCTCAGCGAACTCTTCGATAGGCCTGGAGATCTAAGTGTTGCAGGAGGTACCGCTGTTTCTGCAGTTGCAACTGTCGTTCCTCACAGCCAATGCCATCGGCGATGGGCTTGACTACACACTGACACAATTTTACGCCGCCACGACCTGCCTACTTCTGGGGCCTAATCCCAGACAACAATGTTAAGGCTACTGCTAGCGTGCCTAACGCCATCGTGCCTAATGCCTTCAACTCCGATCATCTGGTGTGTGTGCCCCCATGACTAGCTAACCCCTTTCTTAGGTGTTAGCGCGGTAGCAGGACCTTGCAGCGCACGTACACCCAATCCTGGCCTGAGTTGCCCGGTTCTAGCATGGCTGGGCGGCCATCTGCACAGTACAATGGGACATGGCCCTGGGCCGACTGCATATGACGACCTGGTTGCACATTTTGTCGTCATCTTGCAAAGTAATGCGCCTCAAAATTGTGTGCTCACGTGTGTACTGATATTATAATTGCAGACGGCCATTAGTATAGTCAAACCAATTGGACCACTTCTATAAGCATTATATACATTATAGCTGAGAAGTCATGATGTGAGACGGAGTGCCAGACGGGGTTTGAGGGGCACGGCGACGTGTGACCCGGGATCTTCCCATGCACCTTTCCTGTTTAGTTGTCCATTTCTAAATCCGCATTTCCTGCAGCAGCGAGAGCAGCAAAGATGTCCAACGCATTGTGCAACAAATCTTTGCAACAAATTTCCGCACAGACCCGCGTGACTCGATCAGTGCGTCCGGCCCGAGTGCCCGTAGTTTGCCGTGCACAACATGCTGAGGTGGTGAGTGTGCCACGCATCGTGGAAATTGGCGGTCACCTAACGTGAAGCAGTCGCAGCAGTGAGACCTGAGGCCAAAAGCAACATCTATCGTGAAAGCGGCACTCACTTGCAGGATCGTCGCGCCGTGTTGGGCTTGATTGCTGGCACCGCCTCGCTCCTGTCCAGCGTGGCCCCGTCCTCCGCTGATTTCGGCGACTCAGCCAATGTGTTCGGCAAGGTGATTTGCAGCAATAGAGCAGTGTGGAAGCAGCCACGGTGAACACGGGTGCGAGGATGGTGTGAGGCCGCAGCAAGGGCATGAGCTGCAGCATGCTGGGCTTAATCTCAGCTTCGCATTACGCTCTGCCGGCAGTGTGCTGTTGACTGCAGGTCACCAACAAGACTGGCTTCGTGCCATACCAGGGTGAAAACTTTGCAGTGCTGCTGCCTTCAAGGTGGAACCCGTCCAAGGAGCGCGAGTTCCCCGGCATGGTGCTGCGGTCAGTGCGCCTGGCTGCTGCCTGCAGGACAGGATGGCAGGGTGGGCTGGACAGGGAATACCCAGCCAGGGTGTAGGGCAGGGGAGGGAGGGGAGAGGGGAGGGAGACTACGGGCCTGCCCTTCCCCTCCCCCGCACCCTGCCCCCTGGCCTGCCCTTCCCCTCCCCCTCCACCGCACCCTTGCCCTGCATTACCCTTTTATTTAGCAAAACTCATAAAAACACAGGTCAGAACTCTGATAATTTCACGCACAGTCATAACTGATCACGCTCGCCCTCCTCAACCCGCCCTGGCCTGGCCTGGCCTGCGCCCCCAGGTATGAGGACAACGGCGACGCCGTGAACCACATGCTGGTGCTGACGGAGCCCACAGACAAGGACAGCATCGAGGCGTACGGCTCACCGGAGAAGTTCCTTGAGTCAGTCAGCTACCTGCTGGGCAAGCAGTCCTTCTCAGGCAGGTCCACAGAGCGCTGGGCTCACCACAACCTGGCCTGGCTCAGGCCCAGTCCCTGCCTGATACCGCCTGCTGCTGCCTCTGCCCTGCCCTGCCCCTGCCCTGCCCCTGCCCTGCCCCAGCCCTAGCAGAACCTGGGTGCCAGCACCTGCGCAGTGCCACACACCCCACACACGCTGTGTGTGTCCCTACTCCCCCTGAGGGACCCACTGCTGGCTAGGGCAGTGTGGGCTCAGGGTCAGCGGCTGCAGCTGCAGCAGCCCCTGGTGCCCCTCACGCTGGCCAGTGTGGCTGCCAGCATCGGGCTTACTGTGGGTGGCCTGGGCTGCAGCAGCGTCCTCGCCTAAGGCTCAGGCGGTGTGACAGGAGGTGACCAAGGGAAGCTCCAGGGCCTGCTCGCCCCTCCTGAACCTATAGGCTGCGCCCCTGACCTGCTGAGGTCACAGCCTTACCCGGTCTGCATGCGCTAGGATACCTCCCTGCACCAGCCTGACTCAGCACCTTCGCCCTCAACCTTGAGCCTTCATTGCAGTCGAACACACTAAGTGTGGACCACTACAAAGCGGTGTTTTTGTCTGTGTGGTGTTCCCATCGCATGGCATGCTCATGGCCTACACATGGCATACACATGGCATGCACATGGTCATGGTCGCCTACCACCTACAACATTGCCTGACCCGTTAGGGCTACACCGTAGAGTTGGCATGACAAAACATGCACTAATTGAAAGCTGATGACAGCTCAAAGTGGAGGGTGGCACACACCACTGTGCCACAGCAGGCTGCTGCTGCTGGGCCTGGGGTGGCTTGTCTTGCAGCCGCTTGTAGCCCAGGCCAGGGTATTCCTTTGCCTTGGCTGGCAGCTTCCCCTGCTCTGGCCAGTAGCACAGCTCCAGCGGCCGCCATCTGCTCTCCCCAATGCGCTGCATGTTCAGCGTTGCATTGCAGTCCCTGTCCAGCCACCTGCCTGGTTGCGGTGCTGGCTTGGCTTTGGCAGCCTTGCCCTGGGCCTTGTTGGGCTCAGCTGCCGGCTCAGCCTTGGTGCGCTTGCTGCGCTTGGCTGGCAGGGGAGTGCTGGTCCCAGGCTCTGAGGCTGCTGCCGGTGTGGCTTCCTGGCTGCTGCGTGGGGCCTGTGGGGGCTTGCGGGGGGCCTGTGGGGGCTCACTCTCGCACTCCAAAAGGGCACTTCCAAAGAGCACTTCCAAAAGGGCACTTCCAAAGAGCACTTGTAAAGAGCCTGACTCAGCACCAGCCACCCTCTGCCTATCTCCTGTCAACACCTGGACAGCTGACCCTCTGTGACTCGACTCAGAAAGATATCCCCAGGGCTGCAAGAGCTCTAGTATTCTATACGGATACTGAGACAGGCTGCCAGGAAGGCGCTCTGACCCTTGCCTGAGCCAAGTGCCCTGTGAGCTCATGGAGCAGAGCAGGGCGGAGCCAGGGAGAAGCTGTGGGCTGGCCAGCTGTTGACAAGGTCTGCCTGCTCAGCCAGCGCCAGCCTGTCAGCGGGTGCTGGTGGTGGTGTGTGTGGTGCTGTGCAGGTGAGACGGAGTCAGAGGGAGGCTTTGCCCCGGGCCGTGTGTCAGCAGCCTCCCTGCTGGGTGTGACGTCAGAGAAGGACAAGAAGGGGCGCACCTACTACAAGTATGAGATCTTGACACGCACAGGTGTGACCTGCAGGCAGTGCTCAGGGGATCTGATGCTGGGGAGCGAAGGAGGCAATCTAGGGAGCGCCAGGGGCATCTGGGGTGTTGGGGTGCAACGGCCTTGTGATTGCTTACGTGGTGTTGAAGGTGTTGAAAAGGCTAGGACAATGTCTGACCAGCTTGTTCCGTGCAGCAGGCTGGCCCTATGTGTGATGATGAGCAGTCTTAGTGTGTGTGCCAGTGCTGCTCTTCTTTCTCACTGTCACAGCTGGATGCCATGACCTTCCTGCCTGGACAGGTTGGCGGTGCAGTCCCTCTCTCACTGAACCCCTCATCGTCTCAGGCCTCAGCACCACAGCCCCCCTTTGCCTAGTAGCCCATGTGACTGACAGCTGGCCCCCCCAGACACCTCACGCTCATCACACCTCACACTCATATCACACGCCCATTACTGGCATTGCCTGTGCGGGTCACCAACTCGGGGCCATGGTCTAGCGGCCCTCGCCCCCTCTTGTCATGCCCCATGCAACTGACACTTGGACTCTGCCTCTGCGCTGCAGGTGACGGCAACGAGGGCGGGCGGCACCAGCTGATCAAGGCCACGGTCAGCAACGGCAACTTGTACGTGCTTAAAGTCCAGGCGGGGGACAAGCGCTGGTTCAAGGGCGCCAACAAGGACTGCCTGGGCACACTCAATTCCTTCACCGTGGCATGAGCTGGAGAGGAAGTCAGGAGCTGAAGGGGTTGGGCAGGAGCAGGGGCAGGGGCAGAGACTCCGTGTGTGCCTGCATGCCGCCCTCCTTGACGTCGACTCCGCTGAGGCCATCAGCTAGAAGGCTGAAGCCAGCAAGGACTGCTCGGCCGCTGCGGCTGGCGTGAGCTGATGGGTGGTGATGGGAATTCAGAACATGATAATGGCAAACAATGCCGTCTAGAAGGTGTCAGCTGTCAGGCTGCTTTGGGTCGCCCTCGTAACGGGACAACCTTGTTATGCACGAGCCGCAATGATAGCAATAACAGCGGAAGGCGAGCAGCATACCGGTAAGATCAGCGGCACGCAGTGAGCACGCGTGCACCTGTACACGCACACATTTCCGGCCGTAAAGCAAACAAGTAGCAAATAACCTCAGCACAGCGCAGTCTGCTGTCTTGCTTGATGTCTCGAGCCCATCATTTGCATGTCCTTGTAATCATTTCTTGCGATCTGGTAGATTCCTGACAGCGGCTCCTTTCCTAATGCCTCTGTCTGCTGCCAGCTGCGTCATATAACCCCTAGCTGTCGCCCTATACCACACGCTGCTCCATATGTTAGTGACTGCCTCTCAGTGCCAGGCTGCCTAGCCGCTGCCTACTGCATCGTGCATCCATCGCTACTGCTGCGCGGCCCCATCCCAGGCTGCTGCTCTGTGCTGCACTCACCGTGTTGGTCGTGCTGTGTCTCACTGGGGCCGTGAGGCCAGCGGCAGCTGCTGTCCCATGCAGTGTAACTGGTGCCAATGGAAGTCGCCAATGTAACTGTTGCCAATGTAAGCCCAGCAGCAGGCCCCTCTGGCAGCAGCAGCAGCAACAAGCGCCAACCAGCTGACATGGCTGACGATCGGGCGTTCTTGTTTGACCCAGCCACTCAGATGGGCATGGGGCTGGAGCCTGGGGCCATCCAGGCAGTCAGCGCAGCTTCAGGGGTGTGGCGTGAGGATGGCTGCTTGCAAGTCTTCTATAGGAGCAAGCTGACCAGGAGCCAGGTGCAGCATGACAGCGGCCTGATCCAGGCTCGCCGCAACACTCAGCGGTGGAATGACAACGTCAAGCTCGAGCTGCAGCACCTGGCATCAGCCACCCCAGCAGGCACCTCCCTGGTGGCCATCCAGCGGCATGTGGCCGTCACCCTGGCCACTTGGGATGCAGTGTAAGGGGAGTACCTGCATCCCAAGTGGGCTGAGCAGATGGAGCTGCACGGCGTGCAGGAGAGGGTATTGGAGCGCTACTTCAAGGTGGGAGTGCCAAGGGTAGGGGGGGAGGGGCAGGGCCAGACGAAGATGACTGCCCCACATGTGACCTGCTAGGTGCCTTGTCCCCAGTTCTGCCAAGGACGTCATGCGCATTGTGTGCCTCGTGTGCCATGCAGTTGGAGGAGGAGGCAGCCAGCGTGTCCCAGCAGCAGTGGGGGACCAGCAAGCAGCTAGTGGCGTTCTTTGGCAACGCAGGCATTGGCACCCGGGGTGGGTGGGGGGCCAAGGCCGTGCTGCAGGCCTGCCGCAAGGTGGTGGAGAGTGCCAACAGCGGCAAGCCAACAGACAGGGTGCCAGGCAAGGTGGTGACAGTGGATGAGTTCTGCACCAGCAGGGTCAGCTCAGTTATGAACAGCCCCCAGCCCTGTGAGGAGGAGCTGGACCGCAGCAAGCCCACCAGGCTTGAAGGCTGCAAGCCCCAGCCAGGTCAGGTGCAGCACCGCTTGTTGCGGTCAGCCTGGAGCAAGCGGTTTGAGGCGCCAGTGCGGGGGCTCATGTGGTGCCCTTGGCTGGCCCAGGCCACCCCTAGTGCCCCTGGGGACCTTGGCAAATGGGTGGACAGGGACTGCAACGCAGGCCTCAACCTCCAGCGGGCAGGGGAGGCCAAGTGGCGCCCACTGGAGCTGTGCAGGTGGAAAACCCGAGCAAGGCTTCCTGCTAAGGGCAAGGAGTACCCCGCATTGGGCTTCAAGTAGCTGCGAGACCGAGCCCCCAAGCCCAAGCCCAGCAGCCCGTAGCACAGTAGCATGTGTGCACTAGGCAATGCTTAAGCTGTTGCTTACATCAGAGCATGTGTTTCATGCCAACATCGGTCGCCCAACCCTCGCAAGGGGGTGGGGGTAGGACATAAGGTATTGGTACCGGATGCTTGTCCCATACAAACAGTTCGGACTACAGATAACACAGCCCCTACCCGTTAGTAGGGGAGTTATGTGCTGTGTCTCACTGTGCCCAACGCTTCCGTTGCTGACCCACATCACCTGACAACAGCTCTCTGGCCTCCTGCCCATTGTTGCCTGACCCATGCTTCCATAAGACTGCCCCTGGCGTGTCTCTTGCTGTTATGTTGCCCCTAGCTACCTGACCTGTTATGGTTGCTTTGCCCGATCCTCAACTGCTTCGACCTGTCAATGCCCCTTTAAGCACGTTTTGTGCAGGTTGCTTTGTCACCTGAATGTATTGAAGGGTGGTAGGGCATTGGGTGGGTGTAGAATGTAGGGTGCCAGTGGTAAGGTTGCTCCATCGTCCGGCCATGTGGCTGCTGCCCCCCCTGTGGTGCATGTGGTGCAAGCTAGGTTCAGGTGCTGGGGCCAGCAGCTGGTCACAATATGTCTCAATGAAACCGTGTCATGCCGCATGACAATTGATTTTATATTTCCCAAACTGCAAGAGCTCCCAAACACCAGGAAACACCTTTCAGTCAATGTGGGCAAGTCAAAGGTGATGGTCTTCAATGGCAACTCACAAACTGCAGCACCTAGATGTGTAATGAGTGTCTTCTCACGTCCGCCTCACATCCTTCTCACATTCTCACATTCTCACATCCGCCCCGCTGCGGTCACATGCGATTAAAATATAACGAAAACAACAGAAGCCCTTGATATCCCACACGGTAAAACTGTTTTGGCTGTGCCGATCACTGATGCTCACTCAACACGACCATCAGTGCGTGTACACACATGGGCCTGTGCAACAAGGGTTGGCTGCCACACTGCAAGCAGGCGATGGTGCTGAGCCTGTGGTGCCGTGTGCCCTGCTCACCCTCATGGCCTACTCTCCAGTCCATGCCCATGCGGCTGCATGCACCCTGGCAGACTGACCCAGAGCTGGTGTGGTGGGCAGGGTCCCAACACGTGCTGTGGACAGCATGGCGTCCCTGACCATGTCAGCGACCTGAGGTCATCACTGGACCACGCACACGCACCCCTATGCTGACACCAGGTGCAGGCAGGGCTCTGCAGCTGCAGTGGGTAGCTGGGTTGCAGTTGCAGTGGGTGGGCAGCTGAGCCACCACGTTCAAGGCAGGGTGCATGAAGGTCAGGAGCTGGCCCTGTTGTGCATCCTTCGGACACACGACAGGCGGGCAGCACAGCTGTTGGCGGGGCCAAAGATTCTCTGTTATACAATTTACAACGCCCACTGACGCTGGTCACACTCGGCGGCCACGAATGCTGAAGAAGCCCGGAACACGCGTGATGACACGCCCCTCCTCCGGCTCATACAGCTTCACCCTGCAGTCAGCAGCCAGGCGGGCACTGGCACTGGCATCATCATGGTGCATTGCTGGTGCCTTCCTGCTGTGCGGCCCCTTCATCGTCATTTTCCCGTAAGAGCTTGGCCTCCGACTTCATACTATATATCCCCACCAGTCCCCGCAGTCCACATGATGCAAGCATGTGTGTGATGCTCAGCTGGTCACACGCAGCACGATCGCAGCGGCCACCATCACACAGCCTGTAGAGAGCCTTGGGTGTGCGTGGTGAGGCGCGTGGCTTAGGCTGTGGCATGTACTAGCAATGACACACGCCAAGCGTACCTGCGGATGGGCGGGGCGTAGATGTGTAGGGTGACTGCCCCGGGCGCAGGTGTCAGCGCAGGGCAGCCGACCTTGTGCAAGCCCAGGCTGTCGTTGATGTAGCCAGTGGCTGGCGGGGTGAGCAGCGCGCGGTGGCAGGACTGCAGCTCGGGGCACTGCTCTTCAAGGGTCAGCACACCTGACGGCCAGCACAGATCACACATCACACACGGTGCATGCCTGCTGGCTTGCATCATTTGCTCAAGCACCTACAGGTGCCATGCAAGCATCGCCGACCCATGTGGGCTCGCACACATCAGGCAAGGTGTAGGCCTGATGGCTTGCCACGCCCGCTGAGGCTGATCAGGGCCGGCTGTCAAGTCATGTGGCAGTGCAGATGCCAAGGCAGGAGTACGAGGCAGCAGCCAGCCACTGATTAACCGACTGCGCAAAGAAGGATGGGCTACCTTGAAGGAGACTTAACCCACAGGAATCAATTGCTCACAGGGCACAACGGCAAGTGTTTCCCTGCGTGGCATTGTGTTTGGGCTGCGGAGTCCAGCTATTGGGCATGCATGCAGGAGCACCTAGGTGCAAGGACACCAGCTAGCGAGGACCTGAACAGCACCTTGGCCCTCAACCTTGAGCCTTCATTGCAGTCGAACACACTAAGTGTGGACCACTACAAAGCGGTGTTTTTGTCTGTGTGGTGTTCCCATCGCATGGCATGCTCATGGCCTACACATGGCCTACACATGGCATGCACATGGTCATGGTCGCCTACCACCTACAACAATGCCTGACCCGTTAGGGCTACACCGTAGAGTTGGCATGACAAAACATGCACTAATTGAAAGCTGATGTATATATGAACAAGGTCTGCCTGCTCAGGCAGCGTCAGCCTGTCAGCAGGTGCTGGTGGTGGTGTGTGTGGCGCTGTGCAGGTGAGACGGAGTCTGAGGGAGGCTTTGCCCCGGGCCGTGTGTCAGCAGCCTTCCTGACCTGACCAGCAAGTCTCACCAGGCACTAGGCATACAGCTGCAAAGCTGCACCATCCACATCATGACCAGCACCGGCTACCGGCAGGCCAGCGGCAGCTGCTGCGCCAGACAGGGGCACACCTGGCATTGTGGGCCGGGGCGAGCCTGGCCGCACCGGCAGCAGCTCCGACCCGGGCGCCTCCCTGAACACCTCCTCCTCCACCTGCCCCTCTAGGGCAGTCAGCCAGCAGTGGGAGCTGGCGTGGTTGTGCACGCGGCTGGCCTGGCCGGGTGCCCAGCAGATGAGCTGCAGGCAATGGCATGAACGCTTGCAGTCAGATATGGGGAGGCGGGCTAGCGGCTGTCACTGTGTAGGTGCGGTATTGGGGTGTTGGTGAAAGCGCAGCTGGTTCTCCCCTTGGTAGCTGTAATACGGGCTGATGGGGAAAGGACGCTGGCAGCAAGTCACGGTGCTGGCAGCAAGCCCAAGTCATGGTGCTGGCAGCAAGTCACGGTGCTGGCAGCAAGCCCAGCTGTCACGGTGCGTCTGGACACCCCGTTACAGCCCGGTCCTCAGCACCTTGGCCCTCAACCTTGAGCCTTCATTGCAGTCGAACACACTAAGTGTGGACCACTACAAAGAGTGTGGGACACACAAAGAGCACTCCCAAGCAGCCTGTACAGCATAGGAGGGAGAGCACCACGGCGATGGGGCCACGAGGCTGCAGGCCCGCACCATGAGCTCAAAGTCCTCGTTGCCGTCCACCAGGTGGCGCACGTAGTGGTGCGGGTTGAAGGTCACCAGGCTGCGCCAGTCGCTGCTGCCTGAGGCGGCATAGCTGCCCACCAGCTGCCTGATGCAGGTGTCCAGGTGGTGGAAGCAGGAGGGGGGACATCTGGCGTCCACCACTGCACCTGGGCAGTGAAATGAGCCCCGCACCAGGCATTGAATGGCAGGGGAAGGCAGGGAGCTAATGCCCTGGCGCTGCTGCTGGTGGTGCTGCTGCTGCAGATCCAATGGCATAATCCACGCGCTGGGTTTGGTGTCACTGAGGACTTGCCAGGTGTGTCCTTCTGCAAGGTTGCTCGTGCCGTGGCAAAGGTAGTGGCTATCTGCCCAGCAAGCTCGAGCAGTGGGCCTGCTGGAGCGGGCTCCAGGGCGACCAGCGAGGCACGAGGCCACACCATCAGTGCCAGCCTCTGGGCCTCGCTCAGGCTCTTGCTCAGGGGTCGGGCTGGGGGACTCGTCTGTCGGGGGGAGGCAGAGGCGAGGATGTCCACACATCTGCTCCTTGGGGTGTTGCCCTCGCCAGCGCAGGGTGCATTACAAGCTGCATAGAAAAGAAGGGGTAAGGCGCACTGCTTGAAGCGCTATCCCTTGCGAGCACATGCCACCATACTCATACGCTTGCATCTGGATAGGGTATGCAAACTGGCTGGCTATGACTGGCTGCCAATAGGCTGAGTACATTGGCTTGGTGACAGTCATTGTAACACAGCTGCTGCCGGCTGTACGCGTATACAATCGCTGGCCCAATGTCACCTACCTTCCGGGACTTTATGCACGTGTCCCTCTTCGTGCTGCTGCTCACTGCGATCGGTAGCGCGAGTGATGCGCTGTTAGTCGTAGACTTTCCATTGGGCGCTCCCGATCAACACAGCTGTCGCGTCCTACCTTGCGGTTACTTGGACGACCTCAGCCATCGTTCAGAGCGGGAGCGTGTAAGGCGATGAGTAAGCTGTAGCAGGCAGCCAAGGACTAGTGTGTCGCAACTGCGCTCGCACTATTTCCATGCGTGTGCATGCGAGCTGCGGGAAAGTCCGCAAATGTCGGAAGCATCTTGCCGGGAAGCACCTGCGCGTCGTGACCTGCTTAGCAGACACGTAACCATCGCGAAATTCACTGGGCTGTCTGACCGGCCGTGTCGCTTCCGTACTGCACTGTGCCCTGATCGGTGCGGCCACGCCTCCACGACTGCGAACTTCACGGTGCTGCGCTACTTGCAGTATGAGAAATGGGGTAGGCGAAGAGCAGCAGCCTCTCAACTCTGCCTTATGCTGTACCTCCACCGTAATGGGCTGCAGCACTGTGCAACACAACAATATGCTTGCAGGCGAGTATGCTGACGAGCAGGCCACTGAGTTTTTCTTTGACATGAAGAAGGGCCAGGGCACTAGGCCCTTTACAGTTCACCAGGTAGGGGACATGAGCTGTCACTGCCAGCTTGTGCCAGGAGCAGTTTGTTGCCTGCTCTGAATAAAATGCTATTACTGCGCGGGCAATGCCTGTAAGGGTCGTAACATACTCCAACTGCCCTGTGCCACGTGCCCGGCCCACACATGTAACACCCTTTTACGCCCCTCGCACCCAGGACGAGCTGGTCCAACGCATCAACTTGCTGCAGCCCGGGGACAGTGTCCAGCTCTCCTGGATGCACGAGTACGTGCACCAGGGCGGAGCAAGCTTCCCTGAGCGCCCCGTGACACAGCTGGAAGTTCTGCCACCAGGGCAGCCTGACGCAGCCCCAGACCAGCCATAGTCATCATTAAGCATCATTAAGCAATCTGTACCAGCTCATTAAGGCAATCTGTACCAGCTACAGCACCTTGGCTCTCAACCTTGAGCCTTCATTGCAGTCGAACACACTAAGTGTGGACCACTACAAAGCGGTGTTTTTGTCTGTGTGGTGTTCCCATCGCATGGCATGCTCATGGCCTACACATGGCATACACATGGCATGCACATGGTCATGGTCGCCTACCACCTACAACATTGCCTGACCCGTTAGGGCTACACCGTAGAGTTGGCATGACAAAACATGCACTAATTGAAAGCTGATGACAGCTCAAAGTGGAGGGGGGCACACACTACTGTGCCACAGCAGGCTGCTGCTGCTGCTGGGCCTGGGGCGGCTTGTCTCGCAGCCGCTTGTAGCCCAGGCCAGGGTATTCCTTTCCCTTGGCTGGCAGCTTCCCCTGCTCTGGCCAGTAGCACAGCTCCAGCGGCCGCCACCTGCTCTCCCCAATGCGCTGCATGTTCAGCACTGCATTGCAGTCCCTGTCCAGCCACCTGCTTGGTTGCGGTGCTGGCTTGGCTTTGGCAGCCTTGCCCTGGGCCTTGTTGGGCTCAGCTGCCGGCTCAGCCTTGGTGCGCTTGCTGCGCTTGGCTGGCAGGGGAGTGCTGGGCCCAGGCACTGAGGCTGCTGCCGGTGTGGCTGCCTGGCTGCTGCGTGGCCAACTCATGGGCCGCTACTGCTGCTGCACCTGGGGCAGCCGCTGGGCTGCTGTTGCTGCTGGAGGGGCCTGCTGCTGAGGGTGGGGCAGGAGGGGTTGGGAGGGGGCGGGTGTAGTGCACAGCAGCAGGCGTCTACACCCGGAGGCGAGCACGGGTTGATGCAGGGCTTGGGTTCATGACAAATGTCACTGGCACGGGGTTAGGATGTACCTGTGAGCTGTGGTGGACCAGGAGGTTGGGCCAGATGTGTTCTGTACAGATGACAATTCACTGGCAGATGCAGAGTACATGCACAGCATTGCAGTGCTCGCACACAACGCCACCTAGGTGTCTACACTCGCTGACTTGTAATGTGTCGCTAGCTGCCCCACCCACCAGATGTGACCTAGTCATGATCTGCTCTATATGCTCCGCTCCACCCTTCACCACCCTTCCCCACTAACACCATCACATTCTTGCTCTGTCCCTCACAGGCTCACACCAGTCTTCCCACCCGCACCCACTCCATTCCTCATCACGTACCGATCACATACTTATCCCCTGGTCCCTACCCGCACCCGGCCACACGTCCGGCTGGCAGCTCCGCGCCACCTGCATCTCGCCAGGCCCAGCCTGCATCCCCGCGCCGCGCTGTCCCACATGCTGACCTGGCCCTCCCGGCTGCGTTGCCGCCATCGCCACCAAAATGTGACCGATGTGTTCGCTGCAAAGCCGCAGCCAGTGCAGCTGCTGCGCCGCGGAGGTCGCCTCCACAGCAGCTATGCCAATACCCTTGTGTGCGGTCAGTCTTGCGCCTCCGCCAGGCCCGCGTGCACATCTTGTGCTTCCTGTACTTGCTGCCCTTGTCACTCCCTCGGCTCCCGCTGCGGCGCCATCATCGCGCATGGAAGCACGGGTGGCGGGCAAGCCTTCAGACTTGGCAAGCTTGGTGGCGACGACGTCTGCCGTGGCTTGCGCGGCTTGCAGTCGAGCCAAAGCGTTTGGCACGCGCCTCACAGCTGCCTTGACCTGCACGGCCCAGGCGGCCAGCAGCGGATTAATCTCTCACCCTGACTGACCTCGGCCGCACTTCAGTGCAACCAGTGTGGCCTCGCGGAGGCAGCCACTGCGCTGCACACCATGATGCCTGTACCATGTGAGTCCTGTGCCATCAATGCAGAAGTGTGCACACCTTCTCGCCCTGGTAGATTAGCGTCCATATCGCGGCGGTCGCAAGCGCCGCCGGCCGGGACGCTTCACGGGGGGTCTCCGCGTGCGCCACGAGGCAAGGCAGCAGGCGCGGGTGTGCTAGAAGGTGCGTCTTGGCGTCCGGGGAGAAGCACAGGTTGCGCAGGAGCAGCAGGCAGCTGCTCGTCAGGTCCTGCAAATGCGGGGAGATGCGCAGGCAGCGGGCCGAAGTCTGCGGCTGGAGCTGGAGGTTTCAAGCATTGCCCAAGTTCGGGGTTGCGGAATTGCTGCTGCAGAAGCAAAGGGTGGGCTGGGTGGTGAAGGGCGTGTTATGTGTGGGAAACCTCTTGCCTGTGGTCACTGTGGAACTATAGGGCTCCAGCATTGCACCACTTGCCCACGATGTGAAGGGAAGCAGTCCCACACCAGGCAGCCCAGCATGCTTATGTTGGGAGGCTCTAGCAAGTGCGAAACCCCTTCACCCTTGCCTAGCCTCACTTGGTAGCCCTGGCCCTCTCACTCAATCACTTTCACCTCATACCTCACCCTCTCACCCTGGCCATCTCTCACTCCACCTTCGCTCGCCCCACCTGATGAGGTGTGCCGGGTGCTGCCACGGTCTCCTTGTCCAGCACCAGGCTCAGCAGCAGCTCCAGCAGCCCCGGGGCCGCCCCTGAACGCAGCAGGGCGTGTTGACCTTCACTGTGGGCTGCCAGGTTCACCAGCACCTGGAGCAGGCAGGGTAGAAGGAGCGCGGCTGGGGCAGCAGCAGGAGCAGCAACGGCAGCAGGGGCAGCAGCAGCAGTGGCAAGGGCAGCGGCAGGGCAGCAGCAGGACCTAGTGCAGCAATGGAGCAAAGCAAGCCTTGCCTGAACCAACTGTGGCGGTGGCCGCGGCAGCAGTAGCAGGCAGCAGCATGCACTTCAACAAAGCATAACCTTCCTACACCAGCCCCTCCATCAGCTCCTGAACAAGCCTGACAGCCAGCACAGCACAACTGGACATCAGCCATTCCACCGTCAGCAAGCCAGCCACTCTCACAAGGGCTGTGTATTGGAAGTCTCTCCTGAGCCTCCAGCCATCGCCCTCACCCCCCCAGCTCTCACTCTCATCACACCCACCTGCATGAGCGCCACCAGGCGTGGCATGTCCTTAGGCCTGGGTCCAGTCGCCAGCCCCTCCCTCAACATCCTCTCAGCTGCTGCCAGGAACCCCATCCCTCCTGCCCCGCTGGCCCCCCCTCCCCCCATACCCACCCCTTCCCTGGCTCTTGAGTCCCATGCAGCCCCCCCAGCTGCTGCTGCTGCTGCTGCTGCTGTTCCCCCATCAGACAGTGCTGCAGGAGCCACAGGCCCCTGACTGCCTGCTTGGCGACTGCTGCTGCTACTGCTGTTCCGGGTGGAGGGGTGGGGGGCAGCAGCCCCCCTTACAAGTGCAGCGGTACCATCAGGGGATGCCGCCAGGTGTGACAGCAGGCTGCAGGCCAGCAGCCAGGTCAGCGCCTCCAGCTTGTGCTGCGGTCAAGGTATAGCAGACATTTAAGGAGTCGGGTCGGGTCGGGTCGGGTCGGGTCGGGTCGGGTCGGGTCGGGTCGGGTCGGGTCGGGTCGGGTCGGGTCGGGTCGGGTCGGGTCGGGTCGGGTCGGGTCGGGTCGGGTCGGGTCGGGTCGGGCAAGCACGCCGAATCGAGTAGCGGTAGAGGCTTTAGGCAGTTAATGTGAGGCTAGAGGAATCTGCGAGGGCATGTTGGGCAGGAGGGCAGCCGGACACACCAAGCCTAGTCTGGCCGGCTCTCACCTCAAACATGAGGCCCAGGGTGAGGGTCAGCAAGCTGGGGCTGCCCTGGCCCGCCAGCTGCTGCCGTGCCTCTGGGCACTCCGGCATCATGTTGATCAGCAAGCCCAGCAGCTCATGCATGGCAGCGCTGGCAGTGGCAACCACAGCCCCCCCCGCCCCTGGTCCTGAACCCAGCCTGACCCCGGGACCCAGATTGGGGTTGCTGCTGGCCGGGGTGGGGGGCAGCAGGGCCTGGCGCCACAGCTTCCAGGCAGCTTCCATCACCCCCTCCCTGACCAGCAGGCTGCGGGCTGGGCCAGAATGCAGGGCTGTGTGCTTCAGCAGGCTGAGGGCCACCGTGACCTGCTGAGCCAACCAGGGGTGCTGCAGTAAGCTAGGACCGCCTGGCGATGAGCAGCAGCAGCAGTAGCAGGGGTAGCAGCAGCAGCAGCAGCAGCAGGGGTG
>JASKMD010000026.1:7859645-7936691 GCA_030144725.1 Haematococcus lacustris | reverse complement strand
GTCCGGACGGGACTCTAACCGCTGCCCGCGACCCAAAAAACCATTTGGCACGCGGAGGGCATTGCGACTTGTGCGGCAGAATGCACGGGTCTTAAGCAAGCAGCAAGAGCGCTAAAAAACGCCATCTACCGCATCTAACATCTAACATGCCGGTCTAACGTTAGACCGTCTAATCTAGTCTAACGTTAGATGGGTCGGGACGGTCCCTAAGTACAGGGTAGGTTTGAATGTTTCGAATGAGTTTTGTTTGTCTGGCTGTGGAAGGGGACTGCTCTATAGCACCGAATATAAACACTGGGCAGGTGGCAGCCCCCTTGTCCTCACTAGGGCCTCCATTTGAGCCGGATACCTTTAAGTTTCTTGTCGCTAACCTTCCGCTTCTTCTTAGCCATCACGCGATGCGCAGTGCGACGGGCGGTGGCCTTTTCTAGCAACTTGGGTTTCCCGTGAAAAATGCACGGTTGTGTGAGAATATACTTGGTCGTAGTGCATTATAGTGATTAAGACCGTAGTGCATTATAGTGACTAAGACTAAGTGCTCATGCAGCCCGCTAGCCACATCAGGCCTTGCAGCCCTAGGGGCAGGCACCTGCTTTAGGTCGTAAACGCACATGCTGACAGCTGTGGTCAGTGTTGTCTGCTGTTCTGCTCCCTCCAGCAATGGGCCCCCTCCTAACCAGCTTGTCAAGCGACGGAGCACAAGCTCCAACACGCCCAGCTCTCCACAAGAGCCACATCCTTCTGTGCATAGGAGCCAGGTGGACATGCCGTTGCCCAGCCAGGCACTGCGAGGCCACCTGTCCACCTCATAGCAGGGCGCGAGCACCAGCCGTTCCCCTGCTCCTGATGGAGGGGGAGGCTGGGCTACAACTGCTGGCCCTGGCCCTGGGTAGGGGTCAGCTGAGCCTTCCAGGCCTCCAATCGTGCTTGCATGGCCTGCAAGCGTGCAGCCTTGGCCTCCGCTTCAGCTGCGGCTGCGGCCAGCTTTGCCTTCCTGCAGCCACTCATGCCACCAGGGGTGCACAGGGGACATAAGGCCGTCAGGACGGGGGTGCTGATGCTGCACAAAATGACAACTAAACCTCCTGCTGCCGTACCGCCCTACTGACCTGCTGCCCTTCTAGCAGGCCTGGGTCCTCCCCTGTCCTTCTCCCAGTACCTTAGTACCCTGCTGCCCTACTGCCCTAGTGAGGTTGTTTCCTCCCTTGGCACCTTAGTACCCTAGTGCCCGACTGCCTTCTTGCCTCGGTACCTTAGTACCTTGTGACCCTACTGCACTAGTGAGGTTGTAGGGCTGCAGCCACTCATGCCACCGCTCAAACCAATACCCACCCATGCAGACAGGCAGGTGGCTATGTCATAAGCAGCCAGCACAGAACAGCAAGGTAGCAGGTAGGGTGAGATCAGGACACCCAGGGTGAGGTGGCCCTGCTGCCGCCCAGGCGCTGTCACCTACCTTGCCTCCTCCGCCTGCATCATCTTTGCATCAGCCCCTGGGCCAGCTGAACCAGGGTCTAGCTGGTGAGCAAAGGTTTTGGTCGTGAAGGGCGGGATGCCCACAGTCGCCTGAGTCAACCCCACACGGACCTTGGCACCTGCGGCAGCACACAGGCCACCCGCAGCCACCTGCTAAGCCCCCTCACCCGCAGCCGCCTGCTGAGTGCTGCTGTTGTGCACTGAGACCGGCAGTACGCATACTCAGCGCTTGGAGCACCATGATGGCTGAAACAGCACTGTGTACGCCATGGCATGAGGCAAGACAGTGTGATATTAAATTTGAACACATAGGCTAGAGGGTGGGATGAGCCAGCGCTGCAGTCTTCAACCCCACCTGCCACCTCCACCTGCTGGCCCTTTGACTTGCACTTCATGAAGCCCAGCGCGATGTGCTGCCCATCCGGGGTGGTTGCCACACTTGTCACACGCCCCAGCCTCACACCCTCATCACTCTCAATGTCACAACCGGGCTCAACTGGGCCGGACAGGGTGAGGCTGACCAGCTGCTGCTTCACGCCATTCAGGTTGGTCAGCTTAGACAGGGTCTCCTGGCCAATGTAGCAGCCCTGGCAGGGCAGGGCGAAGACCGGGGGCACACCCCGACTCATCCCCATCCCATCCCATCCCATCCCATCCCATCCCATCCCATCCCATCCCATCCCATCCCATCCCATCCCATCCCATCCCATCCCATCCCATCCCATCCCATCCCATCCCATCCCATCCCATCCCATCCCATCCCATCCCATAGCCTGAGGCAGTTAGGCTAATGCTCACACCAGAGCAGCAGCTGGCAATGATGGGGTGCCAGCTGCTGTGGGGTACAGGAGACACAGCTGTTTGACACAAGTGCAGGCAGGCTGGTGGTAGAAAAGCAAACTTTGGACAGCTGTACTCGCTGCTGCCTAGCCCAGCCTGGCCCTGCCTGGCCCTGTCCGTCTGCCCTTTGCCTGGCTCTGTCACCTTGTCCAGTGACACTGCATGGTGCAGCCCCGCCTCCAAGGGGTTCACCTCCTCACCCAGCTCCATGCCCACCGCAGGCGCCCAGACAGCAGCCGCGCCACCTCCCACTCCTCCTCACCCATCAGCACACACCCCTGCCCAGGTCCAGTGCAGGCGGCGGCAGCAGCAGTGAGGCCGAAGCAGTGAGGCAGCAGCAGCAGCAGAGGGGCAGCAGCAGTGGCGCAGCAGCAGCAGCAGAGGGCAGCGGGCAGCAGCAGTGAGGCCGAAGCAGCAGCAGCAGCAGCAGCAGTGTGTCAGCAGTGTGGCAGCAGTGATGTGGCAGCGGTGTGGCGGCAGTAGGGCAGTCAGCCTGAGTGGTAGGAGGTGCAGAGCAACCAGTGGGCAGCTGGCCACATGCAAGCAATACATGCATTCATTCATTCATTCATGCATGCATGCAAAGCAGGTGCACCCTCGCTGCTACACTGCCTGGTGAGCAGACCAGCCTCTGACATCACTAGCAGGGCTGAGAACAAGCATGTTGCTGAGGGGGGTGCTGGACAACCAGCAAGTTAGAGGATAGCATCACGCCAGCATGGGCCTAGGCGCAGGATACCTGTCCCGGCACCCACACCCTGCCCTGCTGTTGCCTCTATGGGGGTTGAAGTAAGTTGCCAAGTTTGACGTCAAGGTTGAAGTCAGGCCAGCGGGCACCTTGCTGGCCAGCAGGCCAAACAGCTCCCCGGCCTGCGCCTCATCCACGATCAGGGTGTAGCCGGGGAAGTGCAGCCCACAGCCCACCGCCACCACCAGGGGGGCGCCCTTGAAACCGACCAGCTGGTGGGTGCCGTAGGGCTGGCCCAGTACGGTCAGGCTGGCCTGCAGGTTGAGCAGCAGCGGGGCCAGGGCAGCGCACCTCCCAGGTGCCCATGTCAAGCAACGAGACCCAGCAGCATCAGGGGGATGGGTGCAGGCTAGCAGCGAGTGGGGCACAAGGGTGGAGGCAGGGGGCGGTATGCGGGGTGAGGGGGCAGCAGAAAACAAAAGTGATTGAGGATGGTGGGCGCTGTGGGGCAGGCAATGGTGCAGTCAGGCAGCCAGGATGGCGGTGATGACGGCAGGGGAGGCAGGCAGGCAGGCAGGCAGTGGTGATGAGGTGATCAGGATGTTGAAGCATTGGAGTCATGTGCTGTGGGGCACCCACAAGGGGTGACAGGGAGTGACAAATGTGACAGGGAGTGACAGGGAGTGACAGGGAGTGACAAGTGTGACAGGGAGTGACAGGTGTCACCGGGTTGAAAGCAGAGTTTAAAGAAGGTGGGAGATGTGTTGGCAGTGGGAAGGGCTCAAGCTGCTGAGGTGAGAAGGATGGCTGGAGCCTTGAAGACAGGTAGCAGCCATGGGGAAAGGAGAGTTAAAAAAGGTAGCAGCCATGGGGGATGGAGAGCCAGGAATAGGAGGGTTGATGAGGATGGCTGAGAGCAGCAGACAGGGCTCAATCCTTCTCCTTTGGTTGGCCATCATCGCCATCATCGCCAGCACCATCGTGGTTTCCTGATGCTGGTGCTCTCTACCCACAGGGCTACCAGCCTCACAACACAGCAAACACGACACAGAACACGAAACACACCGCACGAAAGCTGGAGGTGTTTCCACCTCAGCCCCATGAAGCGCATGCCGAGCACACCCAGCAATGATGTGCCACAGGGCCTGTGGCTGCTTGCAGCTCACCCCTGCCACCTCCCTCAGCACCACCTCAGCCTCCGGCCCCACTAGCGTCAGCATGGCGCAGCGCTCCGTCACGTCTTGCACCTGGACCCCACACACATGACCCCACACACATGAACCCCTCACGCAGTGTGAGGGACGCGTTGGCTGCAGGGATAGGGTTAGGAAGGGGCCCCCTGACCCTTGGCTGCACATGCGGTGCATGTGGACCACTGGCCTGTCCCCTGCGGCCTAAGCCCCTGACCTGACCTGACCTGACCTGAACTTTGTCCGCGGGGAAGATGTACTTGTCAAAGCGCTGCAGCAGCCTCTGCCGGCTGTCAAGCGACACCAGGAGCAGCACACTGGCCTCGTTGATCAAGGCAGTGGCCAGGTCCAACACCCGGGCAGTGGCGGTGACAAACACCTGTGGCCAGGGACATGTGCAGGCACATGCACCAGAGGGGCGTGTGGAGGGCGCCTAACCAACATGGTGATCAGGTCAGTAGCAAGGGCGTGTGGATCGCGACAGCTCTCCACAGATGACAGCCCTGTTTGGTGGCAGCGAGAGTGTTGCTGTGTCTGTCGCTGCGGTCTATCAGGGCCACGCCGCTGTCCACTGCTGCACGAAGTGAGTACGAAATAAGCCGCGATGTAAGTCCAATCGTCTGGAGACAGTCGCGAAGTGCCGTCTACTACACAGCGCGATGAAGGGTAACAAGCGCAAGGGCGCGGATGAGTCCAAACAGCCCAAATCCAAGGTGCCCAAGCCCAAGCCCAAGGGAAAGCCTGGTGCGCGTGACACAGTGGGCTGGGTAGGCCCTGTCTCGCCAAAAGGGAAGGCGCTGAAGGATAGACTGAAGGAGCAGGCTAACTCGAGGCTACATTTCGGCAAATGCTATCACCAAAAACGGTTCATGCTGCTGGCCCAGCTTCAGTACACTCCTTCCTGCACCCTTTACAATGTGCCCTGAGCCCACCACACCTGCCCAAGCCTTCGTCTTCCCCCTGCCTGCCCCAGGCCCTGCCCCAGCCCCAGTCCCAGCCCCAGCCCCAGCCCCAGCCCCAGCCCCAGCCCCAGCCCCAGCCCCAGCCCCTGCCCCTGCCCCTGCCCCTGCCCCTGCCCCTGCCCCTGCCCCTGCCCCTGCCCCTGCCTCCGCACAATTTAGCCCTCACCGTGTCACGCCCTTGCCCTGCTCGTGTGTTGGCCATGAACTGGTTGGTGCTCTGGTTATGCAGGAAGGACAGACGGCCCTCCCCTGTCACCCTCAGCCGCCCCCAGTGGCTGCGGTCCACCAGGGCCACGCCGCTGTCCACTGCTGCAGCCACTGCTTGACGGGCATTGCCATAGGTCAGAGCTATTCCTGCATCCTAAGTGGTTTGTGACAGAGGGCAGCCGCACAGGGGTCAAGCTGAGTCAGTAAAGCTCAATGTTGGCCAGCTCCATGGCTGCTTCATGGAAAGGTCAACTAGCAGCGAGTCCTACTCACGTTGAATACTGCACCCAGCTCCTGCTTGACTGACTTGATGTCACCATCAATGTCCGGAACATCCAGGGCGTGCAGGTCGATGTCAAGCGCCCGACATCGTCTGAGGGCGGTTCATGAAGCAGCGGTGACGCTGCTATTGACGGCTACCAAGCAGAAACACATAGCGCTCACCGGATCCCTGGCGCCAGGTGAAGGCATGAACTATTGTTCAGGCGCCATCCCGTGGCCGATGTACTGCGACTATAACTTAGCTTCCTCATGCCACGAGCAAATGCGATGCTTCCACCTGGTGATAAAGTGTGCGATAAAGATACATGCGCAGATCCAGGGTTTACGTGATGTAAGCCATTCTCTTCATCATGAATGAGGCAGCCCTGAGGACTTCACTTTTCACCCCCGTTTCCAATGCGGGGGAATGGGGAAAATGGAGGTTGGGTTCGGTTACATTGCGAGTTGTGGCGAGTGGCCGCGAGCTTAACGGGAGCTTCATCCCTTTGCCCGCCCACGATATCCACCTTTGTCCATCCAAATGTTCGCTTTTGGTCATCGTCGTCGGCGCGAGGCTGAGGATGAGCTAATGATTGCCGTAGTGATACGCCTTATTGGTGATCCCCGCCCCGCCCCGCCCCGCCCCGCCCCGCCCCGCCCCGCCCCGCCCCGCCCCGCCCCGCCCCGCCCCGCCCCGCCCCGCCCCGCCCCGCCCCGCCCCGCCCCGCCCCGCCCCGCCCCGCCCCGCCCCGCCCCGCCCCGCCCCGCCCCGCCCCGCCCCGCCCCGCCCCGCCCCGCCCCGCCCCGCCCCGCCCCGCCCCGCCCCGCCCCGCCCCGCCCCGCCCCGCCCCGCCCCGCCCCGCCCCGCCCCGCCCCGCCCCGCCCCGCCCCGCCCCGCCCCGCCCCGCCCCGCCCCGCCCCGCCCCGCCCCGCCCCGCCCCGCCCCGCCCCGCCCCGCCCCGCCCCGCCCCGCCCCGCCCCGCCCCGCCCCGCCCCGCCCCGCCCCGCCCCGCCCCGCCCGCCCCGCCCCGCCCCGCCCCGCCCCGCCCCGCCCCGCCCCGCCCCGCCCCGCCCCGCCCCGCCCCGCCCCGCCCCGCCCCGCCCCGCCCCGCCCCGCCCCGCCCCGCCCCGCCCCGCCCCGCCCCGCCCCGCCCCGCCCCGCCCCGCCCCGCCCCGCCCCGCCCCGCCCCGCCCCGCCCCGCCCCGCCCCGCCCCGCCCCGCCCCGCCCCGCCCCGCCCCGCCCCGCCCCGCCCCGCCCCGCCCCGCCCCGCCCCGCCCCGCCCCCGCCCCGCCCCGCCCCGCCCCGCCCCGCCCCGCCCCGCCCCGCCCCGCCCCGCCCCGCCCCGCCCCGCCCCGCCCCGCCCCGCCCCGCCCCGCCCCGCCCCGCCCCGCCCCGCCCCGCCCCGCCCCGCCCCGCCCCGCCCCGCCCCGCCCCGCCCCGCCCCGCCCCGCCCCGCCCCGCCCCGCCCCGCCCCGCCCCGCCCCGCCCCGCCCCGCCCCGCCCCGCCCCGCCCCGCCCCGCCCCGCCCCGCCCCGCCCCGCCCCGCCCCGCCCCGCTCCGTCCCGCCCCGCCCCGCCAGCACAGCCAGCACAGCCAGCCCAGTAACCCCTCCCGTCCCGTACCAGATCTTTTCCAAGACCCGCAACCGCCTAGGTCTGGAGAGTGCTAAGAAGATCGCATACATCCGGGGAAACAGCAATGCAGGAATGAAGGTGGTGGTGGTGGTGAGGAGGTGGTGCTGTCACAAGCATGCCTGGAGGTGGAGGAGGAGGAGGAGGTGGTGATGTTGTAGAGAAAGCTAGCATGAGGGGATTAAACCATGCACACATGGTTTACAGAGTAGGAGCACATGGCATGATTGGTCGAGTAGGAGCCCATGGCAGACTACACAACTGAACCCACTGCTGCCACACGAGGGGTTTGGATCAGATCAGATTACCATCAGATTAACGGTCCACAAGTGTTAACACAAAGGGCTTGGCTGTGTTGGGTTATGTTCCCATCCATGGATTGACGGACATGCCCAAATTGCCAAAGGGGGCACACACTAATGTGCCACAACAGGCTGCTGCTGCTGCTGCTGCTACTCCTGCTGGGCCTTGGGTGGCTTGTCTCGCAGCCGCTTGTACCCCAGGCCTGGGTACTCCTTGCCCTTGGCTGGTAGATCTGCCTGGTCTGGCCGACAGCACAGCTCCAGTGGGCGCCACCTGCTCTCCCCAATGCGCTGCATGTTCGAAACTGCATTGCAGTCCCTGTCCAGCCACCTGCCTGGCTGTGGTGCTGGCTTGGCTTCGGCAGCCTTGGTGGGCTGGGTGGACTCAGCTGCCTCTGGCTCAGCCTCGGTGCGCTTGCTGCGCTTGGCTAGTGGGGGAGTGCTGGGCCCTGGCTCTGAGGTTATGATAATGACTCCGGCCAAAGGTATAATGTTCTCTTACTATAAGGGGCGGGCGAGCGTTTTGCTCACATGCAACCACCACTCCCTGGTCCAAGCAAGAAACCTCTATGGCCCCTCCCTTCGACTCAAAAGCTCATGCAGCATGCATCAAATCCTGCACTTCAGCCTTGCCTTCTGACCCTACCCAGCCAACTAAATGCATGGAAATACTAGTCCCTTAGTGTACATCTTTTCACAGACGTCACAAGAGGTGGGGGCGAGGCGACTTTCCGCGGCGACGCAATGGTGTCGTCAGAGAAGAGGAAACCGCTGATGCAGGCAAGCAACTCAACAGAAGATCTGCAGTCATGCCTAAGGCTGGCGCGGAGCCTGAACGCTGGCAAGCGACCTTTAGAAGCCCTGCAACTCATTGAGAAGAACATCCACCGCTCACCTGGCGATGTGGAGCTGCTGCACCTCAGAGGCTTATGCTTAGAAGCGTCAAATAACGGGCCTGCGGTGAGGCTGACCGTTGGCCACTACCAGCCACTTATTGCCAGAACCAAGTTCAGTCCACTGGTAGCAGCCTGTGGCTTCATGTGTGTATATTGCTTGCATGCAGGCATTTGCAACTTACATGTCTGTGCTAAACATCAACCCAAAGCATGCTCCCTCGCTTTGCTGTGTGGGGGCAATGTATAAAGCACGGGGGATGCTTCAGGTGTGAGCTGACCTATGGCCAGCAGGGTGCTTACAGGCCAGTCGTGGGCAGGCAGGTGGTGGGCAGAGATGGGTGGTGGGCAGGCTGGTGGTGGGCAGGCAGGCGAGGAGCAGCAAGCCTGCAGCTGGCACCGGCAGCTCCCAGCATCATGACGAGCAGGATTCTCGCCATTTAGCCTCTGACCTTCTCTTAAGATTGACCCATCTGTACTTCTCAGCACAGTGAAGAACGTGTGGAAGCCCAACTTCGTCTGCTGCTGCTGCCGCTGCTGCTGCTGCTGCTGTGCCTGCTGCTCCTGCTGCTGCTGCCGCCACTCTTTTTGCCTGTGCTGCTGCTGCTGTGTCAGGAAGCCATGTCAGCGTACGCCAAAGCCCTAGAGGTGCAGCCCGGCAGCGCAGCCATACAGCATGCCCTAGCTGCTCTCCTGACTGACTTGGGCACCCAGGCCAAGGGCAAGGGTGCCAGTGGTGAGGCCCTGGACTACTACCAGCGGGCCATTGAAATGGCCCCCACCTACGCCCCTGCCTTTTACAACCTGGGCGTGTTGCACAGCGAGTGCAAACAGGTGAGAGCGGCAGCGTCAAGGCGGGAGGCATAGCCAGGGCCACGGGGGCCAGGCCAAGGCAGGAGGCATGGCTCGGCTATGAATGCCAGGGTCAAGGAGGCATGGCCTAGGCGGTGCCCGGGCTACTAGAGCATGGATGGGTCTAAGGGCGAGCCTTGTCAGTGTCAGCGTCAGCCAGCGCGTGAGGAGGCAATGGACGGTGCATGCAGTTGCAGAAGCAGCCTGAGCTGGACAGCATGGCATGGAGGTGCGGGGCACCGCAGTCAGCAGCGGGGTCAGCAGCAGCAGCAGCAGCAGCAGGTGCCATGGGAACAGCGCAGTGATGCCTCCCTGCTCTCTTGGGTCCATCAGCAGCAGTAGCTACACACACTAGTCCAGACAGTCCTTGGCGGTCTGTGTGGCAGTTTGTGTGGCAGTCTGAGCGG
This sequence comes from Haematococcus lacustris, assembly GCA_030144725.1. Classification (NCBI taxonomy): domain Eukaryota; kingdom Viridiplantae; phylum Chlorophyta; class Chlorophyceae; order Chlamydomonadales; family Haematococcaceae; genus Haematococcus; species Haematococcus lacustris. The sequence goes on along the minus strand of JASKMD010000026.1, from coordinate 7,926,980 downwards.
CAGTCTCAACGGCAGTAGCCACACAGACAAGCGCAGGGCGGCAGCCTCAGTGAGGCCCCATTGCTGGCCTGGTGTTGTTGGCGCTGGTGCCGTTGGCTGCATGGGTCTTAATAGATCCTAGTGCTGCAGAACCACAGGTGTGACCGCCACACCCTGGATTACACTCCCCCAGGGATGACTGCAGTGTCCATCTGGACCCATGGGGTGCACCTACCAGCTGGCTGCACCACCTCAGTGGGTGTGACTGTGTGGGAATGAGCTGGGGATCTTGGCACAATGGGTGTGGAGGTGTGGAGCTGGCGGGTGCCTAATCTGGATGATTCACCTGGGTGCCTGATCAGGGTGACAGGAAGGGCCTCACCCGCACCCACCCAGCTCTCTGCTCCCTGCAGTTTGACGTGGCTCTGGATTGGTACCAGAAGGCCATTAGTGTGCAGCCTAACTACGCTGAGGCCCACTGCAACATGGGTGTCATCTACAAGGTGCGGCCGCATGCTGTGGGCCAGGCTACAGGCAGGCAGGCAAACTCGCCCGTGCAGGCAGCCATGCAGCTAGACAGGCAGGCAGGCAGGCCAACCGTTTTATGCAGGCAGGCAGGGTTGTGGGCAGGCTGGTGAGCAGGCAGGCAGGCAGGTTTTCGCAGGCAGGCAACCAGCTCAAGCCGCTGTATTCTGTCACCCCTTAACGCAATGCACGTAAGGTTTGCCGTGTCGGTCTGGCACCGGGCAGCAGCCACAAGGTGCCGAGGTCGCTTGCAAGGCAGACCATCATCCTCACTGAGGCTGAGCTGTGCTGCAGGACCGAGGCGACCTGGAGGCGGCCATCGCCTGCTATGAGTCGGCCTTGGAGGCGTCCCCCAACTTTGCCATTGTGAAGGTGAGACTGCCAGCAGCTCCTGCACTGGCCAGACGCACCGCAATCGCTGCCGCTCCTGCATGCAGCATGCAGCGCGACTTCTGCCGCACCCTCACGGCCACTGTCAGGCAGGAGGTGGAATAGCGGTTTGCCTGGCCTCGAGCACACACGAAGTAGGCCACCTGCTGAGCTCTACAACGCTGTGAGCCTGGCATTCCATCATGAAACCAAGATGACACCAAGATGATACCAAGATGAAACAAAGATGATACCAAGCAAGATCAGGAAGCAACCATTATCACGGACACCCGGCAGGCAGGCAGGCAGGAAGCAGGCAGGCAGGAAGCAGCCAAGACAGGCAGACATAAGGTAGCCAGGCAGGAGGCGGCCAGGCATTCCAGCAAAGATGACACCAAGCCAGAGCATGAAGCAACTGTCAGCTTGCCTGCACCACATGAGACCAGAGACCCAACAGCTCAACCTAAACCTAAACCCTAACCTTAACCCTAAATCCTAAACCTAAACCCTAACCCTAAACCCAGCCTAAACCTAATTATTACTCTGGACCTAACCCCAAACCCAACAGCTGTTCTGACCCTAGCCCTGATGCTAAGCCAAGGGTGGCTGCTATGCGGCGTTGCCATGCGCAGGGCAACCTGGCCATCGCTCTCACGGACCTGGGCACCCGGGTCAAGCTGGCGGGGCGCCTGGCTGAGGGGTGTGCCCTGTACGAGCGGGCTCTAGCGCACAACCCCAAGTACGCGGACGCGCTCTACAACCTGGGCGTGGCCTACGGTGAGCCCTGCCCTGAGCCCCAGGCGGTCAGGGTTACGGTTAGGAGCAGGGTCAGCGTGAGGGTGAGAATGTTTTAGACTATGTGTGGGTTATACTTGTGGGCGTGCTAACCCTGTGCTGGGACAGCAAGTTCTGAGACCATAAGTGCTTCAATGCTTGAATGCTTGAGACCAAGAGGGGCCTAGTGCTAAGAGGGTGTTAGGATTAGGGTCAGCGTCATGAGGTGGTATGTGGTAAGTCAGCGCTACCCTATCCCTAACCCAAAGCCCAACCCTAACCCTAGGAGGTGGGGGCGCACCAATGGGGTTGGGACAGGGAAGTGGTGATGCCAACAGGAACAGGCTGCTTGGAGCAGCAGCAGCAGCAGCAGCAAGACAGGCAGTGTGCTTCCCTGGTAAAGAAAAGCCTGGGATTGTGTGGCATGAGTCGGTAGCAGCAGTGGCAGCAGCGGGCAGTAACCTGGCTGGTCATAAGCCTGTTTTAGTCGTGTGGGTGGGCCTAATCTCCTACGTGTTGCTTGCAGTGCTCATGCTCCTTAGCCCAGCCACATTGAATCTTAACAATGTGGTTCGATGGCCACCCTCGCACCCTATGCTCATGTTGTGGGTGAAGCATGACGTCACACGCTCGGTCACCCTCTGGTGCTCTCGCCATGCGTGCTGCCATGCGTGCTGCCATGCTGGCGCAGGGGAGTCAGGGGAGCTTGACAAGGCCGTGTTCATGTACGAGACAGCAGTGCAGTACAACCCAGCATGTGCGGAGGCTCACAACAACCTGGGCGTCATCTACAAGGTGCGCTGCGTTCCTTCACCCGCCCTCTCTGCTCGGCCTCTTCCTCTACTGTCGAGGCTGCTGCTGGGCTGGCTGGTTGCTGATGCTGGGCTGCTCCCCCAAGTGTTGTTGCTGCTGTGTGTGCTGCAGTGGCTGCTGCAGCTGGCACAGTTTGCTGCAGCTGTGGCTGCCACGGTGCTGTCTGGGCATGGCTGGCACAACATGCTGGCATGAGCTGCAACAAACAGCCACCCTCCGCCCCACCCCGCCCCGCCCTGAAGTGCCCTGAACTGCTGGACAATCACTGAACACAGCCACCCTGAGCTCAGCGCCGCCCCGGCCTGACCTGACCTGACCTGACCTGATCCCTAATCCCTGATCCCTGATCCCTGTCACCTGAGTCCTGTGTGGGCCTGCTGCTGCTTGCGTGGCGGGCGCAGAGGCGGGAGAACCTCGAGAAGGCCATGGAGTGCTATGCCGCCGCCCTGACTGTGAAGCCTGACTTTCCCCAGGTGGAGTTAGCTGCTGCAGTCAGGCTGCAGGGTCCTCTGCTGGCTGGGGGAAATTAGGGCTGCTGGCCTCCAGGCAGGGCCTGCATTGCTTTGGGAGAGGATGCCATCGACTGTATGCCTTGCTGTACGACAGGCAGTCAGAGCAGCAGGCAGCCTCCCCTTAGCGCCTCCACCCCACACTGGACCCATGGGGACTGAGCCTGAACTCAAGCCTAGCCTCACCCCTGGCTGGGCCTGATGTGTGACGTAACCTCCAGCTGCTGCCAGATCTGCTCCCCACCGTGGCCTTGACCTAATAGTAATAGCGCCTGGCCCCTGACACTGACCCCGACCCTGACCCTGACTGTGATCCTGGCCATCCCTACACCAACGGTATTGTTTGAGCAGTGAGCATGATATATCTGTTTGCCTGCTCTCCTCCCCCCGCCTGCCCCCCTGCCTGCCTGCAGAGCCTCAACAACATGGGCGTCATCTACACTGCTCAAGGGCGTGCGCAGGAGGCGCTGACCCTACTGACCGCGGCCATCACGGCCTGCCCAACCTATGCGGAGGCTCATAACAACCTGGGAGTGCTGCAGAGAGACGTTGGCGCTATCACTGAGGTCAGCCTAGCTGCCTCCACCTCTTGACCAGGGGCAGTGAGTACAGCCTCCAGCCGTTCAACGCCTGGCTGGGGGGCAGGCTGGGTCTGAGCTGGAGGCTGGCTTCTCAGTAGTAATCATGAAGCTGGGTGACGACATGCAAGCCCCATGCACACGCAACCATGGCCCTAGTGGCTGGCGACGCCAGTGGCTGTGACATGGTTGACGGGTTAAGGGCCAGTGCGGGTCCTGCTTGCGGGGCGGGGCAAAGCAGACGGCTCCCCGCACAGCGCCGTAGCGTGTAGCTGGTGTTGGGAAGGGCTGCCGCTGACAGTGGCCGCAGCGTCTGGTACTGACCTGTGCAGGCGCTGGCCTCCTACTCACGCTGCCTGGAGCTGGCGCCTGACTCGCGCAATGCTGGCCAGAACCGGCTGCTGGCCCTGAACTACACTTACTCTGGTCAGGGCAGGGGCCAGGGACGGGAGGGGCAGGGCCCAGGGGGTGGAGGGGCAGGGCAGAGGTAGCAGCTGGGGCAGGGGCCTCAGTCCCCCATTGCTACTGCTGTTGCTATTGCTGCAGTGCTGTTCCTATCACTGCTGCCAGGGCTTTGCCTCACTACTGGGTGCACATGGCTCGGCAACTGCAGGGCAGCGCTTCACGGGGCTGCATGTCTTGAGCCCAGCCCCACCTGACCTGCCTGTTGCTGCCAGTGCGTCAGCTCGCTGCTGCTGCATGCCCCAACCTCGTGCAGGGGAGGAGGGCAGTGTGTGCAGCGCCCACGCAGAGTGGGGCAAACGCTTTGCCGGCCTGTTCCCCCCCCTGCCCCCCATCCCTGCGCCTCAGCTGGACTTGACACGGGACAGGTGCGCTGAAGCAGTGGAGCAGGAGGGTGTGTGTGTGTGTGGGGGGGGGGTCAGTGCCCTGTGCCTCAACGGGGGCGCCCTACACCTAGTTGCGCTGGTCAGCTGGCGTGAGCTGCCGGCCCCGGCCCCAGCCCTGGCCCCTGCCCAGGCCCAGGCCCAGCTAAACCCAGCCCTGCCCCTGCCCCCTGCCCTGCCCGCCCCCCTCTGCTGTCTCCCTCAGGCCCCTGCGCGTGGCCTACATCTCCCCCGACTTCTTCACCCACTCCGTGTCATACTTTGCGGAGGCGCCCCTGACCCACCACCTCACCCCCAAGCGGCACGCCGCCAGTCGCCTGCTGCCCCCCCAGGGCAGCGCCGCAGCCGCAGCCGGTGCCGGGCAGCAAGGGCCCAGCAGCCCAGGCCCATGCCCAGGGGAGCATGAGGCGGAGCCGCAGGTGGTGCAGCATGTGGTGTACTGCTGCGCCCCTAAGCATGACTCCAAGACCACCCGGCTACGCACCGCGGTGGAGGCGGCTGGGGGCACCTGGTAGGCAGCTGCCTGGAAGCTGGCACGTTGATGGCAAGGAGCTGGCGGGTAGCTGGGTGCTGGTTGCCGGCTCGTTGCTTGGTTGGCTGTCTTGCAAGCAATAAAGCAGGCAGTTGTGTGGCTTGCTCTCGGATGAGGGTTCAGGGTTGAGGCCTGCAGCTGTGAACAGGGTGGGGAGGGGTGGGAGGGGGTGGGTGGGGCAGTAGGGGGAGGTGGGATGGGATGGGACGGGCTTCTGAGCGCCCCCTGGGGTGTGTTCCTCCTCAGCTGCGCTGTGGCCTGCTGCTGGCTGCGGTGCAGGCGTGAGGTGACTCAGCTCAGTGAGCCGGACCTGGCCAGGTTGGTCCGGGAAGACCGCATTGACATCCTGGTGGAGCTCACGGGTGAGAGTAAGAGAGTGAGAGTGAGAGGCGGGGGTCAGGAAGAGTGAGGGTGAGAGAGGGTTATCCCACCCCCTGTCGACTCCCTGCAGGGCAGGTGTGCTGGCCTGCCACAGCCCTGATTTGAAGGTGTGACTGAGTGTGGCTCATGAGGTTATTTAAACCGTGTTTGCAATCATAGTGCGAGCCATGATGTGCCACGCTAGGGGCCTGCTGTGGCCATGTTCCACCACCTGCTGCTGTCAAGGGGGTGTGAGCCACTGCCTGACTGAGGCTCCATTGTAGGCATGGCTGCTGTACAACCCCCTAACTGTACAGTCTGTGGCTGGTTGTTGGCTGGGGTAGGCAGCACCAGCCTCGGGCCATGGAACACGGCCAGGGTGGCCTGCAGCGCTGCCGGAGCTCTGTAAGCAGCTGGCTGGGTGGGTGTGCTAGCCTGCCTGCAGGCCACACGGCTAACAACCGGCTGGGCACCATGGCCATGCAGCCGGCGCCTATACAGGCTACATGGATTGGGTGAGTGAGTGGGCACGTTGGGCACCACATCATCACTGGTGTTGTGACTTCTGAAGCCCATCAGTTTTTCAGACTTGCTCCTCAACCCCTCTGCACCTTGCTGCTCTTCCCCTCCTGACACTCAGCACCCTTAGCACCCAGGACGACCCTCACATTGTTCCACATGCAGCCCTAGTGTCAGTGACTGCTGCTGCCAAGTGCCACTGCCTATCATAATCACAACGATGGCCAAGTACGTTGCACATGATCTGATCTGGTATGATCTGGTACGATCTGATCTAATCCGATCTGGCCTGCTTCACTCTGATCTATTGCTCATGGGCCTTTGCAAGGTAACCAGGCCTGCTGGGCGCTGCCTGCGGACCCCTGTGCAGCTCCCTCTAGCCCCATTGGCTGCAGCCCCATGGAGAAGCAGGGCTGCCTTGCTCTGCCTCTGACCCCGCCTCTCATCCTCTGGTCCATGCCCAGCAGCTTGGCACAGCTGCAGGTCACACAGCTCCCAGCCCCACAACAACACCCCATGCCGTGAGGCACATCTGACTGGACACAGGATGAACAGCACATGACATGACATGACATGACGAGACAGTGTGCAACACCGTGAGGTGTGAGCCCTGAGCTGACTGGCATGCTGGCCCAGGTACCCCAACACCACGGGCCTGACCTCTATACAGTATCGCATTACTGATGCCATCTGCGACCCACATGATACTAGCCAGGTGCGTGTGCTGGCTAGACTTGCGGTGGGGGTGGGGTGGGGTGGGGTGGGGTTGGAGCACACCATGCCAGGTGCTGGTGAGCACTGAACGTGGGGCTGGGAGGAACGCACACACTGACAGCTGGCGCAGCGGCGCAAGGCGACATAACTGATTATGATAAGTAATGGCATGCTATAGCGAATGTTATGTATAGCACTAGAAGAAAACACGGATGCACACACCAACAGCCAGGGTTGGTGGTGCTGGTGGTGGGTGCGAACAGTGGTGCTGGTGGTGGTGCTGGTGGTGGTGCCTTTTGGTAATTCCTGAGAACCTGGCAGGAACCTGCAGTGACCCAGGCGGCCTCTTTGTCGGCCACTGGCGGGTGTGCCCACTCTTGTTGGAGGAGGGATGTTGGGCAAAGAGTGATCTGGCTGGCCATGTCCCTGCCAGCCGCCTCAACCCAGATGCCAGGACGTCTATACTCACCGCTTGACCTGTTCCTGCCTGATCAAACCTGCCTTTGCCTGCCCACTGATCATTGGCCTGTGTGAGTCAGGGGTAGGGGTAGGGGTAGATTGGATCTGGGGCGCGGGCAAGGCCAGGCAAGCTCGTAGTGTAATGTCAGCCTGTGTGACCTCCCTGCCCTGCCCCTCACCCCACACCTCCCCCTGCCCCCCATCCCTTCACCCTTCCCCTGCCCCTCACCCCACACCTCCCCCTGCCCCCCATCCCTTCACCCTTCCCCTGCCCCTTACCCCACCCCTCCCCTCCCCTGGCCCCCCACCCTGCCCCTTACCCCCACCCCTCACCCTGCCCCAGGTGTTTGTGGAGGAGCTGGTGCGTCTGCCCGGCTGCTTCTTGTGCTACAGCCCCGCCCAGGATGCGCCCCCGGTGGCACCAGGCCCGGCAGAGACCGCCGGCTTTGTCACCTTTGGCTCCTTCAACAACCTCGCCAAGATCACCCCCTTGGTGGGTGTGACAAGGAGGGATGCCAAGCAGGGCCCAGGGGGCGGTTCAAGAGGTGCTGGGGAGGAGGTAGTGGCTAAGGAGCACAGGGCAGCACAAGAGCATGGTGGGAAATAGCTGCAAGTGCGCTCAGGCACTGAAGAAACGGATTGAAAACTAAATGGAGCATCCTAGAAACATGAGGAGGTTGGGTTGGGTTTAGGGCAGCATGAATGGTGGTGGTGACGCTGCTGTCGCTGCGCCTTCTCAATAGAACCCAGCTGTGCCCCTTCTGCTGTCCTGACTGCTGCGACAAACAAAGTGGTGTTGGTGTTAGTGTGAGTGGCAGTAGTTTTCAGTTGCTGGCATAGTGCCATCCATGCAGCTGCAGCAAGTGATAGTTATGACTCGTTAGTGGCAATGCTGTCACTGGCCATCCTGCAGTCCATGTTGCTGCAGCTGCTGCTACTCATGACCTGCAACAAATCTGCTTACGTTCGTGCCACAATGCTCGACGTGTTTCTGTTGTTGGTGGTGACGATGTTGGTGGTGTCAATGGAATTGCAGTGGTGTTTTATTGCTGGCATACTGCCATCCATGCAGCTGCAGCCAGTGGAGTGTCAATGTGGTAGTGGCAATGCTGTTGCTGGCAGATGCTGAAGTTGTGGACTGATCACAGGTGCAGCTGCTGATGCTCTTGAATAATTACAGGTCCTTAAACTGTGGGCCCAGATCCTGAAGACTGTCCCTCGCTCCCGTCTGGTCCTAAAAAACAAGCCGTTTGCATGCGACACGGCTCGTGCCCATGTGCTGACGCTCTTAGCCGCAGAGGTGGGGTGGGGCGGGGCAGCAGCAGCAAGGGCCAGCAAGTGCCATAGGGGCAGCAAGTTCAAGGGGTAGGGGGCCAGGAGTGGCGGCGGGAGGGCAGGAGCACAGCAGGCAGGGAGCAGGAAATGATGGGAGAGAAGGCTGGAGGGGGTTGCATGTGCACCCTGGGGTGGTGCTGTTGCCCAGATGTGTTTTTCAAACCTGTCAGCTTAGGTGTAGTGTGACCAATGAGTTTGTGCGGTATGTGCGTCACAAGGGTTTGGGCAATATATCAATTTAGGTGCAGTGTGACCTATGAATGTGCAGCATGTGTGTCACATGTGGTTGGGCTGGAGGGAGCCGGGTCGGCTTCTGATAAGGTGGATGCTGTGTGGCATCCGCTGCCCCGGGTCATCCTGCTGCTTGTGGGGCTCTCACTGCTGCCTGTGGTGGCTGCGGCTGTGGCCCCTGATGGCCTGCTGTGACGCCAGGGCATTGAGTCCTGGCGGGTGGACCTGCTGCCCCTGGCTGCCAGCAATGCCGAGCACCTGGCCACTTACAGCCTGATGGACATCTCCCTGGACCCCTTCCCTTACGCTGGTGAGTCCTGCCCTGCTGTGGCTGCTGCTTCGTGGCTGCTGCAGCCGCGCTGCTGCTTGCCTGCTGTGTGAACCAGGGTGCAGCTGCCCCTTGCTCCTGCCATCCATGGCTGATGCTGTGTTATTGGGCAGCCCAAACCCCATTGTTAAGTGTGCTTGTTGTCAGAGCCTGCTTTGCACTGGCATCACTCAGTTCGTTTCGTTTGCCCTCCTGCTCAGTATCAGGTCCTTTCCTAGGCCTTACTCAACTGCAAAGCAGTAGCTTCAGCTGCATAGCCCCCCACATGGCCATCCTGTGCCCCTGGTCAGCCCTTGCCCTTGTTGGCCTTGTCTTAGTCTTGGCATGGCCCATACCTCACCTTGCCTAATCTGGCCATTTCCTAGTCAGGCCCTCGCCTACTGCTCACCTGCTGGAGCCCTTCCTTGCTCAAGGGTAACTTGCGCCAGCCTGGCCTCAGTCTCTGCATGGCCTTACTAAAGCCTGGCTGACCCTGGATATGTCCTGATTAGACCCTGGCCATGTGACGCAGGCACGACCACAACATGCGAGTCGCTGTACATGGGTGTCCCCTGCCTCACACTGGCTGGCCACTGCCACGCGCACAACGTGGGCTTGTCCCTGCTCACCGCTGTTGGCCTGGCTCAGGTGGGTCACACAATGGCCAGGACATCTACCAGGATTCGAACCTGTGTCCCTGAACCGTAGTCCATGTACACCAAAGCATGACGCGCACACCAGACGCATGTCGTGCAAGGTCAGCCAGCGTTTTGCTGCAGCAGACTAGACATACAGCCGTAGCTGGCAGTTTTTGTTGGTCCTCTTCGTTGGTACAGGTCACAACCAGCACCACAGAAAGATGCAGCTGAGCTGCAACCAGGTCTAGATAGGTCAGCCGAGGTGGGGCCAGGATTGGCCAGGTCAGTGGCCAGGTCAGAGTCACGTCAGAGCCAGATGGTCAGGTCAGGTCATGTCAGGTCATGCCTCTGTTGGTCCATCCCCCTTACCCTGCGCCGTATTGTGTCACTGCTGTCCCTCAGGGTTGGGTCGCTCGCAGCGAGGACGAGTACGTCCGGCTGGCCGTGCAGCATGCTGCTGATGTGGCTGGCTTGGTCCAGCTGCGGGGCTCGCTGCGCCAGCGCATGCTCTCCTCGCCGCTGTGCGACGGTCACACCTTTGTGCGGCAGTTAGAACACGAATACCGGCGCATGTGGCACCGCTACGTTGCTGAGCAGTTGGGCGAAGAAGCGCTGGTTCCAGAGGAGCGACCAGCGCGTTGCCGCACCCCTGCCAGCGCAGATGAGCCTGGCCGCCCATCAGTGGGCTCAGCCGGTTGCTCTCCTGGAGCCAATGCTACAAAGTCAGCAGGCCAGCCAGGCAGTGTGGCAGCCTCGAGCCCCAGCGTCAGCCCTGACCTACCCCACCTTCAACACTCCCTACAGCACCATGGGCTGGTCCCACTGCCTAATCAGGCACCCAGCGGTGCTGCATGGCTACAGCTGACACCCCCCCACATGCCCACCTCTGCACATGGGCATCAGCACCTGGAACAGCAGCTAGAGCCACTGCAGCCTGGACAACAGGCATGGGCGCAGCAGTCCAGGCATGTGGCTGCCAATCACGCGAGCACCCCTGCCATGGAAGCAAAGCAAGGGCACCTCCCTGCCCAGCAGCAGGGACTGTCTGCCTGTTCCTCTCCCTCCTCCTCCGCGGCCTCGCACCCTCCCGTAGAGCAGTCAAGCCAGGGGCCACCACCTCCTGAGTTGTGCTCACTGACCGCTGTCAACACGGCCACCTTCTCAAGCGGCAGCAGCGGCAGCGGCAGCATGGACAGCCCTGGCGGCGGTGGCGGGGCCAGCCTACGCAGCCGTAGTCGCAGCACTCTCCTCAGTCACAGGGGCTTGCAGCAACAGGCAGCAACAGGCGGCAGCAGCAGCAACAGCAGCAGCAGCCCAGCTGCTGAGGTTTCTAGCCTGGGCTGCCGAGAGCTGAATGGTCATGCCCCACCCGCATGCATGAAGGCGGCGCATGGCAGCCCTATGATGCTGTCCCTGTCTGCGGATGTCGTCACCCACCCCTGTGACCCTGATGAAAGCCGCACTAAGGGCAAGGATTACAGTGGCAATGGCTGGGCCCGGTCCTTGCAGCAGCAGCCCCAGCAGCCCCAGCAGCAGCAGCCCCAGCAGCAGCAGCAGCAGCCCACCACCTCACTCCTAGCTTGCACGACAAGTCTTCCAGATGCAGGTGGCTGGCAGCATGGCAAGCTGGGTCGTGCAAGCCTCATGAATGCATGTGGGAATAGCATCGGTGTGGACGAACCCCCATGCAGCTCGTTCGCCCACTCCCTCACCCTCAGGCCTATGTCACCTTCAGCCAACTCAACGCTTCCTCCTTCCACTCCCCAGCGCCCCTCCCACCTCAGCCAGCCCGTGTAGACAAGGCTGGCACATTAGACCGCCTGGTACACCCCATCACTACACAGTCCCGTGCACAGACCAGGGACCTAGTCGCAGCGATGCCAATTGGCGAGCTCCGTGTGGCGGAGCTCTTATGCGCTGTGCTGAAAAGATCAGAACATCCTGGGTGTGAGCTTGGTGTACCCCGCCGAGTCAAGTGCCCGCCCAGCTGGCCCAGTGGGCCATCAGACAGACAGAAGTGATTGAGGGAGCTAGGCGGCCAGAAATGGAAACTGCCGCCGCAGGAAACGATGGAAAGATTTGTGTATAGTCTTTCATGACGACATATGTACCTGGCGCTCACTGCGTTAGTGCTTCGTAACGATAAAGAGGGAATGTACGGGTGTGGGTGCACCGGCGCCGGAGCTGGATGACCCGGTTGCCCCGGCCGGTCGTGATGGCGCGCTATTGCCATATTGTGAGCCAGATATTGTTGAAGACGTAGGTTTGCGAAGCTGCAAGTGATGTCAAGGATAACGACTCTAGGTGAAGAAGTGCGAGGTAACATCGCGTCTCGACATCCACCAGCTCCTTCGTGCTAGGTCGGGCACAATTGGAGGCGACACCCAGCTGCTCACGGAGTTCACGTCGTGGTCTACTAGCCCCCTTGTCCCTCATTAGGGCCTCCATTTGAGCCGGACCACTAGGGACCACTAGTGGCCACTAGCAGGAATACTACCCACCTACCCACGCACCCACCCTCACCTCCGCACAGCCTCAGCCGCTGCCGTGCCCACTTGGGGATCCAGGTACACCTCCCACACCGCGTCCCAAGTGGCCGCGCTGAATTGCAGGTACTACTCCCACACTGCATCCCAGGTGGCCAGGGCATGGCCACATGCCGCTGGATGGCCACCACGTACCTGCTTGGTTGGCTGCCGCCAGGTGCTGGAGCTTGATGTAGGTATATCAGCTGGTGGGCGGTTGTTGCTGCTGCTGCTGTATTCAATCAGGCCCTGCGCCCACTCTCCGTGCATCTTGGCTCCCAGGGCTCCTACTCGCTGTCAGGTAGCCAGCCCGAGGGTGTAGGCAGCGAGCTGTCAGGTAGCCAGCCCAAGGGTGCAGGCAGCGAGCACATGTAAGGGGCGAAGTGTGCTTGGCATAATTAGCTTGATATTGGGCATGATTAGCTCAATGAGTTAGAGCTCAATGCGCGTTTGCTGGCCAAGGCATACAGTCCAAGCGGCAGTGAATGGCGTTTGTTCATGGTTCACCATCGCTCGAGACGGACGCCACGTTCGCTTCTCAGGCGGTGAGATCCACATGGGGCCAGAAAGCCTTGAGCAAACCTTGCATTACCATGCGTGTCTGACGGCTCCAGCGGTGTCAACCATCATCAACATCATCACCATGCATGTTGGGGCTGTACGTGCAGTCGACGTAACAGGACTAATCAAACTCCTGGTAGGCTTCAATCTGATAGTAGTCATGAAGTGCATTGCACAAACTTTCTAACTCTTGAGGGAGCGGGCGACCAAGCAGCCTAGCAGCTTATCCGCCAGGAGCTGCCCTGCCTCTATCCCCAGCCCCACATGCCGCCATAGCGCCGAAGCGTGGGTAGCGGCATGAGGTTCAACATTTGCCGCACCTCGCTCATGCGGGCCCACTGTGCCCCATTACCCTTTTGGGTGCTCAGATACAATGCAGTTGGACAAGCAGCTTCCCAATCCCCCACAATGGAATACCGCCCTGCACTTGGCATGATTCATAGCAATCACCCTTGCTGTTGCAGCTATGTAGCCATCCCTGCGCATGCCCAGAACTGAGATCTACAATGCAGCGCCTGTAGCCTGTTGCCCAGCCCGGTTCAAAATGTTTCTTGGGGCTTGTTGGGTGGGCATGCCACATAGGTCTTCGGGCTCATCACAACCCTCTGGTCACACACCCTCACTCCCTGCATCCCTCAATTGACAGCTTGTAGTGGGAGGCCAGGCCCTGGCGAGCCAGCACCCCCGCTAGGTTGAGCAGCTCAGCAGCTGAGGCAGGCCGGCCCACAGGCATGCTGCAGTGGGACACGAAGCCTGAGTGCAGGTGCACGTGGCGGTCACGGTCTTTGCGCCACTCCATGACCCCCCCACCCATCACCTCCACAGCCTCCATGGCCAGGCCTCTCTGAGCGGAGATAGCGGCCATCTACGGCAACAGCACGGCACAGATGGGCAGCAGGGCGTGTGGCACATGGGAAGTTATGCCTCTCGTGAAGCATGCAAGCCAGGGAGCCTACAGCAAGATGCAGGGCAAGCGCAGGAACAGGAGGTAGCAGGCGTGCGCACAGGTGCTTAGCAGTCGCGTTAGGGCCTCAGACTTCACCTATTCTCACAGTCACTGAGCCTGGACCTGCCAGGGCACTCGTCAGGGGATGAATGGTCATCACAGGCCACCATTGCCTCTTCGTGGTGTCTATGGCTGCATGGGCCACAGCAACGTTGCTGGGTGGCGCATGCTCGGTGGTGCATGCGGAGTGATGGTCATGGCCGGCAGCACTGACAAGGTGCATAGGATGACATCAGCTTCACGTAACACACAACAATGTGTGGCCTGCATGGACCCAGGCTGAGACCACACCGTCAGCCCCATGGTTTGGCCAGCCCACCTTTTGATTGACATCTTCTAATAAACTAGCTTCGCAGCAATAGTTATGGCCACGCAGCAGGATGCGCTGCCTGTCGTGCCGCCCCCGCACCCGGAGGACCAGGAACTTGAAGACACCCCTGCACGGCAAGCATTAGGCTACCTTCATGACAGCCCTGTGTGCAGCGGGAAGCCTGTGTGGAGCGAGGGATGGCAGGACACACGCCACACCACCCTGCTGCACCCTACACACGGCAAGGCTTCGGTGGCTTCAGTGCTGCGATGGTGAGCTGCGTGCCACTCTAGTGCCATGTACCCGAAGCTGCTGAGACCCTGTGCAAATGAGAACCCATCACAAACTCAGCCTGCGACTCCCCATACCTCAAGTGCAGAGCAGTAACTTTTCACACGCTATATACAGCGTTCGCTATGAAATGCCATGTACTACTAGGTAAGGTCGAGCTACAGGTCCAAGGGTTTGAACATATGCCATGCCACTTTGAGCTATAAATCATGCATCAGGGCGAAGCGAAAAAAGACACTGGTACAGAGTGATTCTGCAGGTTACTGGGGAGCTCCACACAATCAATAAGAACAATAGGCAATGGTAACAGAATGGACGCGTGTGCTCACCACTCATCGATCTCCACGGTGTTGAGGTAAGTACCAATCCAGTTATCGGCTGCCCCGCAGGACTGACGCCACCTTTCATCCGCAGCCCGCTCCAGCTCTTGCTGCTGAGCCAGCAGCTGCACAGCACGCCGGTTCATGCTGGCGACCTCCCTGGTGGCTGCCAGCATGCCTGCTCCACCTGCTAGGGGCCGGCCGGTCAGGGATTGGCCGCCACGCATAAGGCTGCTGCCGTACTGATATGACCCATCGTCCATGAGCAGTAGGTCTTGGGCAGTGAGGCTGCCAAGGCCCTGCCATTGTCAGCACAATCGGACACGTGCCAGGTTGAACAGACATGGGTGTGATATGCGGCTGAGCTGTGGAGCATGGTAGCTTTTTCTTCATGCTCATGGTTGCCAGCGGCTCATGCGGCTCACCTGCAAGGTTCCTTGACTCTGCTTGGAGCCCTCCACTGATGTTGTACCCATGGTAGCCCCGACCTACACAGCACAGAATGGTGAAACAGCATTCAGATGTGCAAGCTTGCAACAGTTTAGTCTGACTTAAGAGCAGGGGCTCCCCACTCATCCACCTCATCTTCTCATTGTATCTGCCCGAGCAGCTACCAGCATACAAAATGCGGATGCGGAAACATTGTGAGACCATACCTGCATGTGCCAACCAGCCCCTCCTCCAGCATGTAGAAATTGTAAGGCATCTTCGGTCTTGTCATGGCAGCTGCCTGTCCCATCTGCCTCCAAGCAACGCTGCTGCTCTGCATGCCATTTCCGAGCGAACCGCCAGCGCCAGGCTGCATCAGTTGCCTTATCAGAAGCTCCAAGTATGTCAACATTGTTTGATGCCTTGTGTGGGGGCTGTGCCATGGGGTCACTGTCAGCTTGCAGCTGCTCTTGTGAGCGCACTGGCCGCATGCCAGAGGTGCCTTCGCTGGGATGTTTGTCTGATGGCAAACTGCCAGGTTGACTGTGCCTGCTGCCGCTGGTTGCTGGCTGATATAATCTAACCTGTCGGTGGGCCCACGTCCCCAAGTGGGGTACTACGCTTGCGTGGCACAGGGGTGGTGAACCTGGACCCAGATATGCTGTGGACTGCTCTCTGTAGAATGCGCTGCCAGCCCCTTCATGTGTTGGCATGCTGATGCTGCTCGGCTTCGTCATGGCAGGCTCTGGAAACGCCTGTCCCGTATGCTGGGACATCGCGGCCTGCGCTGTAATAGCTAGGCGAGCCTGAGTGTAGTCCTCTGGGCTGGCTATGCTTGGCAGGGCCGAGAATAGACCAGCGGAGCCTTTACCACTGCGTTCCGAACTGCCCTCCTGCAAACTTGACGCGGGGTTCTGGTTGCGCGATGCGTCGGCACAGCCGAACAATAGCTCGCGAAATAAGCTAGTGAGGCGGGGACGCCGAGCAACGGAGGGTCTGCAAGTGCCGAACCTGCATTGGCACTTACAGCTCTCGCTGGCTGGCTGGCTGGCTGGCTGGCTGGCTTGCATCGCTGGCAAATTGGCGAGCTGAATCTTACCAACCGGCGTCAAGTGCTTCGGCCACGTCAGGTTTGCACAACCCAGCGTCCTCGGGCAAAACACTGTCCGCAGTTCGCAGCATTTTCAGTATATCCGTCGCCCCGCGCCAGCCTGCAGCATCCTCGGCCTCCATAGCCGCAACCATGCTATTGCCTGGTGGCCTGTGCTACTTTCTCCTTTTTATAGCACGAGCGTCGTGCTATTTTGACTAAAGCGTCGGGTGGCTTGGCGTCTCTCTTAAACATGCTTCTCTGGCAGCGCAGCACTGGTCGCCAATACATACGACGTTTTATCCTGGAGTAAGTGCGCAACGGTCCCAACCACTCAAGAAGCATTAGGTTAACTGTGAGTTCGCTTCCTACATGCGCAACAGACGTGCCATGCTTGCTCCAATGCAAAGTCGGGTCAACAGCATGCTGCAATGCGTCTGTGGGGTGCGAGCCCCTCAGCTATCTTTAGGCAAGCAACTCTATCCCCCATTAGAAACTGCGAGCTCTATGCCCCGTCGTGCGATGAGCGGCTATATCAGCAATGATGCTTTCGACATGACATGGAAATGACTTTGGCGTGACCCAACTACTTTGGCGTGACCCAACTACTATTACAACAATTGCAGTAACCAGCCCCCTCCCACCCCTCTCAACCCCTTTCAATCCCATCTCCCAGCCCCCTTGTCCCTCACTAGGGCCTCCATTTGAGCCGGACCACTAGGGACCACCAGCGGGAATATTAGGGACCAGTAGTGGGCAATAGTCGCCCGACTCAAGTGGTGTTAATGGGCTGTGTGGAGTATACCCAATGCACATGGACATGGTGCACGAGTGCCCACCACCTACACTATTGCCTGACCACGAGGGCTATTGTGTAGAGTTGGCATGAAAAAGATGCAGCTCAACAAAGGGGGGCACACCCTACTGTGCCTCTACAGCCTGCTGCTGCTGCTGCTGCTGCTGCTGCTGCTGCTGGGCCTTGGGTGGCTTGTCTCGCAGCCGCATGTAGCCCAGGCCTGGGTACTCCTTGCCCTTGGTTGGTAGAGCTCCCTACTCTGGCCAGTAGGACAGCTCCAGCGGGCACCACCTGCTTCCCCCAATGCGCTTCATGTTCAATGCTGCATTGCGGTCCCTGTCCAGCCACCTGCCTGGCTGTGGTGCTGGCTTGGCTTTGGCAGGGTAGGGTGGCTGGGTAAGCTGGCTGGGTGGCAAGCTCAGCTGCCTCTGGCTCAGCCTTGGTGCTGCTGCAAACATAACTGCTGGTGCTGGCATCATCGTTGTCATCGTCATCGTTGCTCCAACCCCATCTCCCAGCCCCTGCTTCAGCCTCCCACCCCTTCCCACCCCCTCCCAGCCCCAGCCCCGACCTCCCACCCCCCCTGCCACCCCCACCCAACCCCAGCCCCACCCTCCCACCCCAGTCCCAGACGATCCAACCCCACGGCAAAGAACCGAGGCCGTGGTCTGGTCTGGTCTGGTCTGGTCTGGTCTGGTCTGGTCTGGTCTGGTCTGGTCTGGTCTGGTCTGGTCTGGTCTGGTCTGGTCTGGTCTGGTCTGGGCTGGTGGGCCTGCATGAGGTGTAGAGATTGGGAGATTGTAGTGGTAAGCAGGGTTATGCAAGGCCAAGCAGAGCAGTTTGATGGCTGCACGTGCAAATAGCAAGGTGCTCGTCATCAGGGTGACAGCTGGTGTGCCCGAAGATGCAGCTGGAAGACCACCAACGGATGCTGCAACATAAGCAGTGGCGGGTTCAGCTGCAGGACCAGCATGGGTCAAGCATCGCTCCAACCTTGTATGTTTCCGAGCGTGTGTTGAGAGTCGCTGTTACATCGATCTTGCATGCCATGTGAATCGTTTATACTGTGGTGATCGTCCCTGACTGTCTGCAGGTGCTCGTGGCGATCGCTTGCGGCGAGGCTCTCATGAGTAAAACAGGCATTCATTTTAATGTCAGCATTTGAGCCGCCATTGCGCTTTACACACTGCAGACTGTTGAATAGGACACGTTGCACCGCGTAGCTGACAGAGTCCTCCATTCGGGGATATGCTACACGTAAATGGAAACCACGTGGCTGGGAGGTTCTCTCTTGATTGGGACCGGCTGACATTGTGAGACCACCGCCCAGCATGGGCGAACAGAGGGGAACAGTGTCAAGTGCAGGATGCACATTTCAAAGTGGGGGCAGTGACAGGCCCACTAGGGTTCTGCCACTCGGCAGCACAGCCAGAGGCACAAACACCCTGGGACATTGTAACTGTTGCACCACTGGAAGTACTACGAATGCAGCAGCGGCAGTGCGTGGAGCAGTGTGTGCAGTAGGCTCAGCGCACCGAAAGGGCGGTGAGCGGCGGTGCACCAGCAGCTTGCCTGCAGACGAGCAACAGCGCTGCTAGTGTGCGCCTGGGTCTTGCACGGGCAACACGTCTCACAAATCCGAATGACCACAGGTCGAAAGACGGTAATACGGTTGACAAGGGAAACTATCTCCAAGAACAAATTTCGAACTGGCAATTGAACGCGTTTCCCAGCAAAAGCATAGTACAAGATGCGTGAAATTGTCCACATCCAGGTAAGGGCTCATCCAGGTGGTTAGCCGTCCAATCTTTTTTGGCTCGCGCAGTGTAGTGAGAATCCATTTCTCCTCCGCGTAAACCTGCAGGGCGGTCAATGTGGAAACCAAATTGGGGCCAAGTTCTGGGAGGTCAGTACTGCAGCAGCCCTGCCTGCTCCTGTTAGGCGGCTCATCACAGAACACACAGTAGTCAGAGCTCGAGATATCAGTATCGAGGTGCCCGCGAAACTATGTTCTCCCCGACGTGCTTGACAGGTGATGTCCGACGAGCACGGCGTCGACCCAACTGGCACGTACCACGGCGACTCCGACCTGCAGTTGGAGCGCATCAACGTGTATTTCAACGAAGCCACTGGGGGTGAGGCGCCAGACCTGGACATGCGCTACACACTGCACTACACACAACCTCATAGTGACATGTCTGCGTAAGTTTGTCTTCGAATGGCTTCACGTTGACGCGGACTGAACAGGGTACATGCTGACCGACTACCGCATCCCCCGCGTTCTGCCACAGGTCGCTATGTGCCTCGTGCCATCCTCATGGACCTCGAGCCTGGCACCATGGACTCTGTGCGCTCTGGTCCCTTTGGCCAGGTAAGCCACGCCTGGGGCAGCAGTCCTGTAGGCTGTGCCATCCCATCATGTGTCCTTGGGCATGGCACTGTTGGTTTGTGTGCTCAGTACAGCTGCAGCTTGTAGACATGCGCACTGTTTGCCAACAATGTCCAAGCTGCTCCACCTGACCACAACCTAGGTGGCTGTTCACCCTTGCAGATCTTCCGCCCGGACAACTTTGTGTTTGGACAGACTGGTGCTGGCAACAACTGGGCCAAGGGTCACTACACAGAGGGTGCTGAGCTGATTGACTCTGTGCTTGATGTTGTGCGCAAGGAGGCTGAGAGCTGTGACTGCCTGCAAGGTAAGCTGGCTGCCAACGTCCACAGTGTAGACTATTGTAGCACTACCAACTGCAGCGCGTTCAGTCCTTTGCTATTGAAGCGTCACACGTGGGCAGCAGCGTTATGGATGCTGCATGTGACAGTTGATGGCACATAACCCTGCTCTAATGCCTTGCTCAATTATTTCAGGGCAGGCTTGTGAAGCTGGCTAGCCTGCCGTGTGCAGAGTTGACGGATGGCATTCCTGCTGGGGGTTCTGCTGCCCCTCAATGCAACATGGCGAACAATTGCCAGTGCGCCATGTGACCCAGCATGAACACAAGGCTGTTACCCACTGTGCTGCTGATGCCACTCCCCTCCCCCCCCGCTCTTGGCTGCAGGCTTCCAGGTCACCCACTCCCTGGGTGGCGGCACTGGCAGCGGCATGGGCACCCTGCTGATCTCCAAGATCCGTGAGGAGTACCCCGACCGCATGATGCTCACCTTCTCAGTGGTGCCCTCCCCCAAGGTGTCAGACACAGTGGTGGAACCCTACAACGCCACCCTGTCAGTGCACCAGCTGGTGGAGAACGCGGATGAGTGCATGATTCTTGACAACGAGGCGCTGTATGACATCTGCTTCCGCACCCTGAAGCTAACCACCCCCACCTTTGGCGACCTGAACCATCTGATCTCCGCCGTCATGTCCGGCATCACCTGCTCCCTGCGCTTCCCCGGCCAGCTCAACGCGGACCTGCGCAAGCTGGCCGTGAACCTGATCCCCTTCCCTCGCCTGCACTTCTTCATGGTGGGCTTCACCCCGCTGACCTCCCGCGGCTCGCAGCAGTACCGCGCCTTGACGGTGCCGGAGCTGACGCAGCAGATGTGGGACGCCAAGAACATGATGTGCGCCGCCGACCCGCGCCACGGCCGCTACCTGACCGCCGCTGCCCAGTTCCGCGGCCGCATGTCCACCAAGGAGGTGGACGAGCAGATGCTGAACGTGCAGAACAAGAACTCGTCCTACTTTGTGGAGTGGATCCCCAACAACGTCAAGTCCTCGGTGTGCGACATCCCCCCCAAGGGCCTAAAGCTGTCCGCCACCTTCATCGGCAACAGCACCGCCATCCAGGAGATGTTCAAGCGTGTGAGCGAGCAGTTCACGGCCATGTTCCGGCGCAAGGCCTTCCTCCACTGGTACACGGGAGAGGGCATGGACGAGATGGAGTTCACAGAGGCCGAGTCCAACATGAACGACCTGGTGTCAGAGTACCAGCAGTACCAGGACGCCTCCGCAGAGGAGGAGGGCGAGTTTGAGGGAGAGGAGGAGGAGGCATAGGTGGCACGCCAACCATACCAGCTGCTTGGATGTGTACACTCCACTCGGATTTTCCTTGAATGCGACAATGTGTGTTTCCTTGACTATGTGCACAGTCTAGCTTAAACATTGCCTGCATATGCAGTATTCAAGCATACTAGTACATAAACATTGCTTGGTTTGGTACAGTCTTGAGGCAAGAACCATTCGATGGTTTCAGCTACATGGAATGCCAAGTCCGGAGAGTTTAACCTGGCTAATGCATGTGCATGGTATGCTAGTTTATCAACGATAGCAATGTTTTGGGATGATCAGCGCTGCTATTAGAATATCATGTAAACTATGTTTGCTGTATACGTTCAATCTTTGGCTGCTGTATATCCTTCTTCTGTCTCAGCTCAGCCACCTGCTCTGTCCCAGCTCAGCCACCTGCTCAGCAGCAGTCTGGGGGGGCTTGGCCCTCGGCAGCCTTACCTTTGCTCCGGGGCTTGATGGGCTTGTCAACCTGCTCAGCCCTGGTGCGCTTGCTGCATGTGGCTCACAGGGGAGTGTTGGGCCCACGCTGTGGAGCTGCTGTCTGCCTCCTAGCGGTTGCTGGGCACCCCCAACAGCCTAGGCCGGCCAGCAACACTCCCTCCCACCCCCGGGCCCAGCTGCACTGAAGAAGATGGCCTAAAGATGAGCTGCTTGCATTGGCCCCGGGGCCGCCTGGTTTAGGTGTGTGCGCTCATCTGCTTTAGCTGTGCGGCACACAAGACACACAAGCCTGGTGGCCAGTCCTTTGCATCTTGACCACCCTCAACACCTGAAACATGAGGCATGATGGCGTCATGGCGCTGGGCGTTGCATGCTGGGGGCCAAAGGGGCAGGGTGTCCAGCTGCTGGTGGGAGAGTGAGAGTCGTGAGAGTGGAGACAGTCGCGAAGTACCATCTACTGCAAAGCGCGATGAAGGCCAAGAAGCACAAGGGCGCGGATGAGCCCAAACAGCCCAAACCCAAGGTCCCCAAGCCAAAGCCCAAGGGAAAGCCTGGTGCGAATGACCAAGTGGGCTGGAAGGGCCCTGTCTTGCACAAGGGAAGGCGCTTAGGGAGATACTGGAGGAGCGGGCCAACTCGAGACTCCAGTTCGTCAAGTGCTACCTGATTAACCTCATAAGGTGGGTTACTTCAGCCGCATCCGCATCCGCATCCACATCCGCTCTGGCAACAGCCCAGCAGCAGACCCCTCTGGCAGCAGCAGCAACAAGCGCCAACCAGCTGACATGGCTGACGATCGGGCGTTCCTGTTTGACCCAACCACTCAGATGGGCATGGGGCTGAACCCTGGGGCCATCCAGGCAGTCAGCGCAGCTTCAGGGGTGTGGCGTGAGGATGGCTGCTTGCAAGGCTTCTACAGGAGCAAGCTGACCAGGAGCCAGGTGCAGCATGACAGCGGCCTGATCCAGGCTCGCCGCAACACTCAGCGGTGGAATGACAATGTCAAGCTCGAGCTGCAGCACCTGGCATCAGCCACCCCAGCAGGCACCTCCCAGGTGGCCATCCAGCGGCATGTGGCCGTCACCCTGGCCACTTGGGATGCAGTGTGGGGGAGTACCTGCATCCCAAGTGGGCTGAGCAGAAGATGAGGCTGCACGGCGCGCAGGAGAGGGTGTTGGAGCGCTACTTCAAGAATGTGGGAGTGCCAAGAGTAGGGGGGGAGGGGCAGGACCAGAGGCTGATGATCGCCCCACATGTGACCTGCTAGGTGCCTTGTCCCCAGTTCTGCCAAGGATGTCATGCGCAATGTGTGCCTCGTGTGCCACGCAGTTCTAGGAGGAGGCAGCCAGCGTGTCCCAGCAGCAGTGGGGGCCCCGCAAGCAGCTGGTGGTGTTCTTTGGCAACGCAGGCATTGGCACACGGGGTGGGTGGGGGGCCAAGGCTGTGCTGCAGGCCTGCCGCAAGGTGGTGGAGAGGGCCAACAGCGGCAAGTCAACAGCCAGGCTGCCAGGCAAGGTGGTGACTGTGGATGAGTTCCGCGCCAGCAGGGGTCAGCTCAGTTATGAACAGCCCCCAGCCCTGTGAAGAGGAGTTGGATTGCAGCAAGCCAACCAGGCTTGAAGGCTGCAAGCCCCAGCCAGGTCAGGTGCAGAACCGCTTGTTGCGGCCAGCCTGGAGCAAGAGGTTTGAGGCGCTAGTGCGGGGGCTCATGTGGTGCCCTTGTCTGGCCCAGGCCACCCCTAGTGACATTAGCAAATGGGTGGACAGGGACTGCAACGCAGCCCTCAACCTCCAGCGGGCAGGGGAGAGCAAGTGGCGCCTACTGGAGCTGTGCAGGTGGCCACACCGAGCAAGGCTTCCTGCCAATTGGGCTTCAAGAAGCTGCGAGACCGAGCACCCAAGGCCCAGGCCCAGCAGCTGTAGAACAGTATCATGTGTGCACTAGGCAATGCTAAGCTGTTGCTTACATCAGAGCATGTGTTTCATGCCAACATCGATCGCCCGACCCTCGCAAGGGGGTGGGGGTAGGACATTAGGTATTGGTACCGGATGCTTGTCTGATGCTACAGATAACATAGCCCCTACCCATTAGTAGGGGAATATTGTGCTGTGGGAGGAGTATAGCGTATATAATACAGTGTGCTGTCAACCTGAGCCACCCAACCACTGCATGGTCCCTGCCCCTGCCTGGCCTGAACAGACTCGGCTTTTTTATGTGAGTTGCCATGAGCCGGCAATGCGCTATGCACCTTGCTCCAGCCAAACATATGGAGTGGTTTTGCACAGGGCAGGGCATGGCATTGGGCCAAGTGTGAATATGGTCAAGGGCAAGGCAGTAACCTGCATGCACTGGCATGTTGGTGCGCCCAGGTTTGTGTGGAGCCCACATGTCACTGAGCAGGGCAGACGGCTGATTGATGCCCCAATGCCACTCCATGGAGGCATCCTGTCCCTGCACCACAAGGTGCTGATGCCCTGTGACTGCCCAGTCTGAATGGAGCGCCAAGCCCGCCAAGGCTGGACAAGGCTTGGGCCAGGACAAGGGCAGGGCCACTCCTGCCCAGCTGGGCGGGTGCCAGTTGCAGGATGATGTCACCGACCATGCACCCACAGTGGGTGAGGCGGTTTGAGGAGCCTTGCTGCTGGCCCGGTCCCATGGCGCTGTATCACGCTAGCAAGCACAACAGCAACCTGCCACAGGGCAGGGCAGCCAACAGCTATGGCCTTCGTTTTGTGCAGTGAGACAAGACACAGCCCACTGCGTCGACAAGACGCAGCCCACTACAGGACTGTGGATTGAGGGGTGGTGGCCATGGGATGGGGCAGGAGGTTGGCAGCGTAGGGACATCTGTAAGCCTGGTTTGCTGTCATGTTGGTTGTGGGATGGCCAACGCTGCACAGCTGCTTGGTGCACTGTGGATGACCAGCAGACCTCACATTAGCACACGGAATGATGGCACGTGGAGGGGATGCAGACCCGGTGCGAGCAGTGTGGGGATGGAGGTGCCCCCTCTCCTTGCCCCTACCCTCCAAAACTATAGTTTGCGGCTAGTTTTTGAGTGTGCGCGCGCTAGTTACACAGCTCGCAGCGCTCGTTTACTTTTACGTCACTTTGAGCACTCGAGTGATGACGGAGTGATGCACGTCAAAGTCCGACGTTCTTCCGAGGTACAGCATCGCACACACGCATCCGTAGCTCCACAGCAGCAGCAGCCTTTTCCCGGCGTCCTTCCTTTTTAAAAGTCGGTAGGTATCTTGGAAGTAGGTCCAGCGCTGTATTTGGTGCAGGGTCACGGGTAGCTGCCGGCGAGTCCTGCCCCACCCAGCTTGTGTCCTTCGCTGTGCACGGATCTCAACGCATGCTCACCTGTTGAGCGTCGGCGCGCCGTTATAACTTTGGACTCCGGCGCTGTTGGCGCAGATTCAGCAATGGCCTCCTTGACAATGATGAACCCTAGCGCGAGATTTATGCGCACGCGCCCAGCCTCCGCACGGCCCTGCGGTGCGTGGTGTCTTTGCTCGCTGCGTTTCACTGGGCCGCATCCGGCCTGGACTTTCACTCGTTGACCTGTCGTCAGCCTGCCCGCCCGCCCGCCAATAAGGATCAGCCGACAGCGGCAGTGACGCAGCGTTTGCCCAAAGCCCAGCACACGCGGACCAGCCTTCTCGCAGCCCAGGCTTTGCTTGACGCGGTAGCCACCTCGTCAAGCTACTGAGTCACGCTCGCTTGCCCAGTCATCCCATCTGTGCCACCAGCCGCTCTCGCCGACTCCCCGTTGCTCCCACTCCAGATTATTAGCCTGCTGCTTTGCTGGTGGTACACCATCCTGCTTATCCACGATCTGGCCTGACCCCCTCTGACACTGCAGGCCCCTCCCGGTGCCTGGTGCTGCCAGTGCGCGCTGCAGCCGCCTCGGGCTCCGGGATGAGCCCGGTGCCCCCTGGTGCCGGCCTACCCAGCAGCAGCCAGCCCCCTGTCCCCCCGGCCTACCTCAAGTCCAGCGCCCCTCTGGGGTCAGGCTACTCCACGGCAGGGGTGGGCGGCACGGGTGGCCCCAGCAGCCCAGGTGTGTGTGTGTGTGTGTGAGTGTGTGCGGGGCTGCTGCTGGCAGTCTGTGCTCCTGCTGCAGGCCGAGGTGTTGTGCATGCTGCAACCACACACCTGTGCATGCTGCAACCACACATGCTGCCGGCACCCCTCATGCGCTGGTTGCCATGACACTCCACACCAGGCGCTGCACTGGGCACAGCACATAGGTGCCGCAAGGAGGGAGGGGAGGGACATTCTAAGGGGAAAGGGAGGGCGTATGCTGCCAGCCTAGACGTGGGCAACAGCTGCTACCACTTCACGTTTGTCAGCCACAAACATGACACCCAGGACCAGCAGAGTACCTGACCTTGTTGTGGTTAACATGCTGCCTGCCTGCCTGCCTGCCTCAACGGCATGACCTGCACAATGCGTGACTGCAGCGACCGGCACTGGCGGCTCTGGCTCTCAGCCCGGGCCCGGTGGCGTGGACATGAACAAGATGCTGCTGGGTCTGCTGGCCCTGGCGGTGGCTGTGCCCTTGTACAACTGGATCACCAAGTCCTTCATCAAGGTGCACCCTGTGCTTGACCCACGTCTCCACCCTGCATGAGCCACTGCAGGATCTCCCATGCACAACCATGTGTATGCTGCCAAACTGGTTGATGTTGCCCTTTACCCTTTTTATGGTGTGTCGCAGCATGCCATACCTCGCATGCACAGCTTCCACATGCTGCCAAACTGTTGGTGGCTGCCCTGATACACAGACGCATGTCATCCTGACTGCTGGTTCAAGTAGCCAGCTGGCCCTGCCCACTGATCATGATAGATGACAGCTCTTACACCAGGGTGGCTGCACGCAACCTCTGCTGCCCTGACCACTGCTGCTGGCCTGCAGACTGACGTCACCACCAGCACCAGCACCAGCACCACAGGAGCCGTGGGCACTGTGGGTGCGGTGGACCGCACCGTGGTGGTGGTGGAGGACCGGGTGAAGACAGGCGTGCCAGGTGGGACCAGCAGCAGCCAAGTCTGCCTGATGCAGGCAGGGCAGGAGGGGTGGATGTGGATGGTCAGACACACCTGCCTTGTGGTAGGCGCCTTGACTTCACCCCTGCTGGTATGTTGCCAGCCCCTCAGCTCCACGACACGCCTGAGCCCCTGCCAGCCAGCCCTGCGGCCGCTGTGTGGCCTGCGCCCAGCCTAGCCTAGCAGCTGCCTGCCGCCTGGCCCTGCAGGCACTGCCACGGCCACCAGCGGGCACAGCTCCAGCCACTCGGCCAGCCACGCCAAGGCTGACCTGACAGCCAAGGGCAAGCACGCAGTGGACCACGGCAAGACCGTGGCTGGCAATGCTGGTGAGCAAGGCTGGGCGAGGGGTAGGGGCTGATCCCCTGGGTGCGAGGGTTGAAGCCCATCCAGCCTGACAATGAAACAACTACCCAACCACCCCCTGGTCAACAGGTCATTCCTGCGAAGCAGGGAGCAGTGTGCTTGCAGATGCCTGCAGTGTCAGCAGTGCCAGTGGCATGTGAGGCCACTGGTGCCCTGCAGCACCTAGCCAGGTGTCATGCGGGATGGTGCTGTCTCAAATGTGGGCGTCTTTTGTGATGGCTGTCTTTTGTGATGGCCGCCTCCAGCGATGCCCCACCTGCTGTGCTCTTGTTTCTGTGAGCTGCGCAGCCAGCACAACCTGAGGCCTGTCTGCTCGCAGGACTGACCGCCCAAGTGGAGCTGGGCAAGGCTGGCAGAGCGGTGCGTGGTGGCTTGCGCAGAACCTGCCTGCGTGTTTGAGTAGTCATCTGAGAGAGGAGCATTAAGGGGCAGTATGGCTCCCCTCTAGCTGTGGGCCAGCCTGCTTGAGTGGGCCTGTGGGGTGATTTGTCAAGGGGTCCCAGCCAACTCTGGCAAGCACTCAGGCAAGCCAGCGAGCTAGGATTCTGCCATGGGATAATCCCCGGGCCAGCATCAAGGTAGTGGCTTGCTTGTTGCTTGGCGAGTGCGTCGCGTGGCAGGGGCCTGGTAGGCGCTTGGTCGTGCTGCCTCAAGGCTGGTCTCCTGTGTTTGCCCTGCTGCAGGTGCAGCACAAGGCGGAGGATGTGAAGGACGCGGTGGACATCAACACCCACAACCTTGGTCACAAGGCTGAGCGGGGTCTGGCTAATGCCAAGAAGGAGGTGTGTAGAGACGTGTAGAGAGGTGTGTAGAGAGGTGTGTAGGGACGGCCTGGGTGGCCTGTGCCGCAGGAGCAGATCACGTGCGATGCTCAAGTGTTTGCTGCCAGTGATGGCTGGGCTGCCGGCGCACTTGAACCCGGCGATGGTGGCGCTGGGAAGTGCAGCTGGTGCAGTGGAGGGGCGCTGGAAGTCAAGGGCATGGGAGCAAGCCTGTGCTGTTGCTAGCCCCTCACCCGACCTCACCAGATGAAGCGCATGGCTGCTGTTGCTGTCCCCTGCCCTCTGACGCTTACCAGATCAAGCATGTGGCTGAGGACACCAAGCATGCGTTGGTGGATGGCATCGTCAGTGCCGAGCATAAGGCGCATGAGGCCAAGGTCAAGAGCGGCCGCGCCGTGCACAGAGCTGCAGAGAAGGTGGGCCAGGGCCGGGGCCAGGCTGGGGGCTGGGGCACAGATGAGAGGTTTATGGCATGTGCTCAGGTTTGCTAGCTCTGGCAAGATCCCCAGGCAGGTCAGGGTGGGCAGAAGGGTGTGAAGAGGGAAAAATGAAACCAGGGTGTGACCTTGCTGTGATGTTCGACCTGGACGCAGATTGGTGACACCCTGCACGACACCGAGGTTGTTGCCGTGAAGGCCAGCCGCAACGTGCTTGACAACATCAAGGGCGCTGCCACCAGCGTGGGCCGCAAGATGCACCTGGTTGCTGATTCCACTGAGAGTGAGTGTGTGGTCATGTGTGAGCAGGGTGAGGGGATGGTAAAGCAGATGCAGCATGCTGCAAGCTAGTGTGATGGCAAGGTCAATGTCGTGCCAGGGCATGTAGGGCGGGCTGAGGGCTGGGGGTCAGGCTGCTGAGGTGGAGGTGGTAGGCAGCAGCTGGGTAAGATGAGTTGGACTGAGGCGTTTTAGACGTGGTGGCTCAGTTGTGTTGTCCTGTATTGCATGCAGAGGGAGTGCGCAACACTTTGGACAAGACAGGCCGGGGCGTGGACCATGCCAGCGTGACCAAGACCACCGTGGTCACCACAACCACAGTGGACACTGACCGCAGGTGCGTGGGCCCAGCAGGCATGGTGTGCAGGCATGGTGTGCAGGCATGGTGTGCAGGCATGGTGTGCAGGCATGGTGTGCAGGCATGGTGTGCAGGCAGGCAGCAGCTGATCAGAGGTTTGTGAGGGTGAGGGGTAGCAGGGGGTGCTGCTGGCCAGCATGAGCAGCAAGCACCACATCTCACGGTGGAGCTCCCTCTCCTGCCTGCCTGCCTAGTTGCATGTATCTGACAGGCCGATGCTCTGATTTGGCTGCCAGGAAAAATTGGCATCCTGCCTGCCTGCCTGCCTGCCTGCCTGCCTGCCCGTTTGTTGACCTGTTTGTTGGCCTGTTTAACTGAGCTCAACTGAGTGGGGCATGTGGCTGTAGGGCGGCCTACTACACTGCTGGCGGTGTAGCCATGGGTGCGGGTGTGCTGGCAGCGCTGTACTACTGGGACCGCAAGGGCGGGGACCTGAAGGGCAAGGTGAGGCCTGCTGCTGGTGGGGCTGGTGGGGCTGCTGGTGGTGGGGTTGACCATGGGTGGTAATAGGAGTATGCAGCTGTCAGCGGCACAGCAGCTTCAGGGTGGGGGTGGTGACGGCGGGGGTGAGTTGCTAGTGGCTGGCTTGCCAGCCTGTGGGCAGCTGTCAGCGGCACAGCAGCTTCAGGGTGGGGGTGGTGACGGCGGGGACGAGTTGCTAGTGGCTGGCTTGCCAGCCTGTGGGCAGCTGGCAGCTAAGGCGGGAGCGGTGGTCTTGAGCAATGCTGGTGGCAATGACAAGCTCACACAGCACCGTGTGACTGGCAGTGTGACAGCAGGGCTACAGGGTCACTGTGGGTGCAGGCAATGGTAGCTCTGGCGTGATTGCCTGCCCCACAATGTATGGCAGAGCACTGCCACCATCAGCACCCCTTGGCTTTGCAGCTGATGGGTGACAGGCAAGGCTGGAGAGTGTTGTTTGAAGGGATGTTTGAAGGGATTGTTTGAAGGGATGGTCACATGCTCTGCTCCGCTGTGGTCTGCCTGGTTGCAGATGAAGAAGCTTCAGCACAGGACAGCTGAGGCAGTTGACCATGCTGCTGTCAAGGCAAAGGGAGCTTTGGCCCGCACTGCTCAGGAACCTTCTGGACCAAATGCGATCAAGGCAACCACCACAACCTCCACAACTACCACTGCACGCTGAACCAGCGACCTGTAGCCTAGCAGTGATGTTGCAGCCCGCAGCGTGTGCAATGCAGCCGTCACTGCCGTGCACTATGACACATCACAAACTGGTGACGTGCCTAGGTGACGTGCCTAGGAGACGTTGAGCGCATTGGATTGTACATACTTGTTGATACTGTGATTAGTTCGAAAAGACATTTAACAGCACACGGTACACTGATAATTGATGTGTGTGGCCGACCGAGATGTTTCAGCTATCATGTAATCATCATGTGAGCAGGCTTGTGAAAATTGCAGACTTTCATTCAGATTTTCAATGAAAATTTTCATCTGGAAATCTGAACGTTTTCACTGCACATCTGAAAGTGCCGGGTGCTGCCCCCGGTCAGATCGCAGATCGGGTGTTGCAGAGTGATTGGCTTGGCTGTGATAGGCTTGGCTGGCGCGAGCGCGCTACAGCCACAGCGGAAGCAGCGCGAGCCAGAAAACGCCACAGATGGCGGATCCATGGGCAGCATGGATGGCTTGCATCTGTTAAACTGGCTTGCATGTCTGACATTTGGCAAACTAAGTATTTCTGCATTTCGAACATTGCAGGCCTACAGAAAAGCCGCGTTTAGAAGGATAGGCTGACAACCAATCTGAAAATTTCATTGTGAAAATGAAAATCTGAAGAGTCACAAGCCTGCATGTGAGAGGGGGAGATGTATCAAACAGCCAAGCAGGCTGGTCGGAAAGTTCCGTGTTCGGTGGCTATGCTTGGGATGCTGCAGAGCAGCATCCAGCTCCCTTCATTGTCACCTGAGATATTATTGCACACGAAACAACTTCTGTCACTGCTACTGCATGAATGATGTGGCTGAGGTCAGGTCCCACAAGGTCTCTTTGGCGAAATGTACCGAAAGCCATTCGATACCGCGCTTACACAGCCTTGATCAGTGAGCCTTCCCGATATGTCTTCTGCATCAAAAGGCCTGCACGGCCAGGACGCCCACCAACCCTTGCCAAGTGTCCAGGTAGCAAGGTTACTGTAGATGGCTGCGGCGTTCTTATTGAAGTGGCTACCAGTACGTACAACAGTGCTAGCGCGAGGGCCGGCGGTTATGTTCGGTAACCGGGTGGCTCGCATCTCCGGTTTGCGATGAACCGGTTTGCGATGAAGCCGGCCGTGCGGGTCCACGGGGCAAGGCCAGTTACAACCCGAGCTGCCATGATCGCCGATGCATTCTTACTACGCTTAGTGCGTCGGCCTATCGCTAGATTTGGCCGCTAGTCTGCATCTCAGGCGTTCCCAACTACCTGAAAACCACCCCCCTGTGATACGAAGCCTGTATCTCCGCAGCCACTCAGTCAAAAATATATGTAAACAGTGATTCGAACAGAAGAGACTCATAGCTACGATGTGGCAGACGCAGCAAAAACTATCTCGCTCTCAGCGGTGCTCAGTGCCTGCCCAAAGATCGACATTTGAATTCATGCGATTTCACCACATGCGAGGCGCGCCGCACCAGCACGCTTCGCCACGCTGTTGTGAGTGGCACCTGCAACACGCAGCAGCAGTCGGAACATGTTTTGCTTTTGGCATGTGGACGCGACGACGGTAGTCGTGACGACTGGATACCACTATCAGCTTCTGGAGCTGCTGCTGGCGCTAGTGCATTACCGGCTGCTGTACTACGCTTAAACAAGGTGCTAGGTGCAGTACGTGGTGTTGTCTCACCTTGCTTTGCTGCCCTCGACTTGTTAGCTGCAGGTGCCTCACGCTTACGTGACGTGCTTGCCGCTGCCAGCTGTTGCTGCTGCTGAGGGGGTGCACCAGCAGGCACAGCCAGCTCAGGGGTGGTGCCTGCAGGTGTCAGCTGCTGCTGAGGGGGCGCAGCTGCGGCGAGCTTCCCACGGATGTGGGTGCACACGTGGCTCTGTAGCTTGGGTACCCTCCAGCTGGTGTGTACCTCTTGCTTGTGAAACTGGAGGTATGACTGAAGCTGCTTTGCTGTCATCTTCATTGCCTCCTCGACAGTTGTGTTGCCAAAATCACGCCCCCCAAAGGCAAGGGCATGGGCCGCTGCAAGCCGCTCCTGGCACGCATGGTCACCCACATTAACCACAACCCTCCCGACCTTGTGCGCTGCTTCTGTGATCTGGCGCTCTGCTTTTGCTGACCGCTGTGCTGCAGCTGCGGCATCCTCCTTACGTCGCACTTCAGCACGGAGCTGACCCATATGCTGCTGCAAATCATTAACATCCACAGTCTTAATGGCCTCCTTGCATGTGCGCAGGGACATCAACTGCAGCAGAGCTGGCAGCTCCATGTACCTGCCACCACCATGCTTCAGCAGCTGCAACAAGGACTCCACTGGGGCATTGGAGATGGGGCTGGCAAGGTAGTACTGTTCGAGGTGAAGGCGCAATGCGGGGCTGCCAGGGTCGCCGTTTACAGCCATGGCACGAATGTCAGATGCATACTGACGCCAAGTGCCATAAGGGTCCTCTTGTTGCTGCTGCTGCTGCTGCTGCTGCTGCTGCTGCTGCTGCATCCGCTGTTGCTGCTGTTGCTGCTGCTGCCCATCCTCAGGCGGCGGCAGCCGTAGCTCGGCATGATACACCACATCATTTGCCACTTCCATGCGCGTAGCTTGGTCTGAGCTGCCGAGAGCAGCGAAGAAGTGAGGCAAGGCCATTTGAGCCTGCACATGATGCTGGTAGTAAGTCCACATAGCACCACAGTGCTCCTGCAAATAGGTCGCAAGCTGCTGCTTCTGCTGCTGGCGCTGATCTGTTGGCACCAAGTGTTGCAGCTGGCTATGCAGACCTGCCAGAAGGGGCAATGTGTCCCAGGTCCCCAGACGAGCTAGCACATCACACCACAGTGCCTACTCATCATACACCTGCAGCCAACAATTGATGTGTCTTTGAAGTGGTCTTAATCATCGTGCGTAAATCCAATATCTATGTTTCTTTGTTCTGGTGATGCATGTAAGAGTCATCTTGGACAAGAGTGTATGGAGTTTGGCTGGAGCTCAGCGGCGGTGGCAAAAAGCAGCAAAGATGTTGAGGGGTGGGTGGGTTTGCTAGCCTGACGCCCACCATTATAGCGATGTAGCGCTGCCGTATACACTTAAGGGAATCCTCACATCCTCGCCAAGCGGCCTGCACCATCAGGAAGCTCGCGCAGCCATGTTTGCCGGACTTCGTTGGTGTGCGCCACCGACATGTCGTGCATCGCTAACGGATAGCCAAGGACGTAGCTTACCAGTGTAGCTAACCACGGTCTGTGATTGGGACACATCCGGGGTCACATGTAGCTGCCCGCATCGAATGACTCCGATGGCAAATCCGGTCTTACAATTATCGCGCAATATCGCAATGGAGCAGACGCAGCAAACGTTACATCAAATGATGGAGTAGATGGGCCGCAGTTGCATGAAGATTACCAACCCCATGTTGGGAACGCCTGATGCATCATTTGCGCCGCTGATGAACGCGAACGAACTCCAGATACATGCCAGGTGTGTTTGAGTAATGTACAGGCTCGCAAGCAGCCAGCCTAGCTAACTAAGCGCGTGCCAAAAGGGATGGGCTACAGTCAGGCGCCCCCAACATTCAAAAATGGCAGTAAACCGACCCCTGGTAGTAGGACGGCTGTAACTCTGCACTCGCTGCGCCAAATTTAATGCTAGCTGGCTCAGTATGTAGCCAACCCAGCCAGCTACCTTTCACTCATCCAGAATAACTATGCAGTTAGTAGGCCGTGCACAGCAAAGCATCAAAGTTAGTGATTTAAATTTGGGCCGTTGCGGGGCATGCCGTCATCGCTGCGACCGCCTTCGTCGCTTAGGCTGCTCTACATGCGCATGCGCGTCGGCAGCAGCAGTCGGATCGGAAAGCGGTTGCGGCGATGTGGCAATGAGCCCACCTCCCCCCCTTACCTAGAGGGCAATGCCACAGCTCGACCATTGGGACTTACAGCATGCTACTTACTAGGTTACGCTCCTTTTAGACATTGTTACACACGCTCATACTCAGATATGTCAAAAGCACACTTTGGTCTGTGACCGTCAACCGATTTCGGGGTCAGGGCCATGCAGTCAGTCACACAGCTCCACACCATGACCGAGTTTGGACTCGGCTCCTCTGAGAGTTACACTCCCCTACATCCCATCCACCTGCGTGCAACGTTTCATAGCTCAACTGCCACCCCACAGCCCCGTGGCCCTGATTCTGCTTGGAGAACATGATGTCACTTTGAAGATGTCAAACTGATAGAGGCCTGGGCTGTTTAACGTGCGGTTTGTTTCAACAAAAGCGCCAAGGGGTCAAGAACAAACATTTCGTAGCCATTTTCTTGTGAGTGCAGCGGGTGCAATACAGTGGATGACACAGTCGAGGAGGGGGGGTGTAACCCGGTGATACCTTAGTGTGCGCCGACCCAAATGGTGTATTCGGCGGAAGCGAGTATGAACATATGCTTCAATCGCCCCGTCTAGGTGCCCTGCACGCCCAGCAGGCATCGCGTTGGGTGTTTGCCGGACATTCCATGTGTGCACAACCCGCTCACTGCGCCAGATAGATGGCGCCACAGGGATGTGGCTCACCGTCCCAAGGATACCCGTCTCGCCGCTGTTATTTGTTCGCGGGCACATGTGGCAGTACGCGAGCAAAGACTCCAATGTCGCGCGCTGATGGTCAGATGACGCGCATTGATTTGCAGCTACCAATGTGCCAAACGCTATCGAAAACGATGCAGTATTTAGAGAGTACTTGCATGCATATTACCAACCCCATGTTGGGGGCGCCTGAGCTACAGGCAACACCATAGTCCATGTTGATCTCGGGAGTTGCATTTCAAAACGGATCTCATTCATTACTAGGCAGATCTACCACAGGCTTCGTCTCGCTCGCTTCCTTCACAAACCGCTGACGGTTCTCAGGCGCCCAAAAGCGAGCCTGCACGATAAATGAGCACAGCACACGCAAGCAGTGCTCTCATGCCGCTGTTAGAAAAGGCCCCCACGCAACCGGCTCAACGTAGGGTTAGCAGCACTATAAACAGGCGCCCATCTTGACCATGCCAGCTGTGCCCATACTGCCTCCATGGCCATACCTGGATGAACATGCGATCAGCGTCTGCGCGCCTGCCCTTGTCCCGCAGCAGCACGCCCTTGGCAAGGTAGCCTCGGAAATCCTCAGGAAAACGTGCTATGACAGCGTCGTATCTGCAAACACACACTAGCTGTGCGCCTTGCTATGTGGTGTAGCTCAAGACCCAACAACAGCAAGCCAGGTAGAATGTCAGGAAGCGGACATGGCACCCTACAGTTGTGAACACCACTTCGGTCCTATGCATTTGAACCTGATACATACCTAGCCATGCATGACAACCGACAAAGAAACATTGTAGCAAGGGCAGAAGCGAGGCTGCAGGGTTATCGTTACCGAAGATTGCAGCGGCAGCAGGGGAAACAAGGGGGCAGGAGAAAGGGTAGGGGCAGGGGGCAGGGGCAGGGGCTGCTCGTGGCTGCTCAGTCAGCAGCAGTACAGGTAGACCGCAGGCACCCGTCAGCTCACGTTGCCAGGGCGTCACTTTCATGGCCACGCCATTGGCTGTACGTCTTGGCCAGCAGCAGCTCCACTGACACTGGTTCAAGAGGCCGGATAGCAGCAGACCCTGTGCTGCTGCCGCTGCTGCTGCCTAGCCCCCTACTGCTGGTGGTGGCGGCCTGCGGCTGTGGAGGGGGTCCAGCCTGGAGCTGGCTAGGCAGGGAGGCTTGCAGCGCAGTCGCCGCTAGGGCGTCTGGTGCTTGCTCCGCCTCGCCTCCAGCCCCCGCTTGCCCGGTTCCACTGCCTGACTGCTGTCTAGCACCAGCTGCAGCCAAGACCGAGTTGCCAGACGTAGGAGGAGGGGCAGGCTGTGGCGACGCTGGTATTGTGTCCGGGTCTGATGTGTCTGGCCCGGCTGCTGGTTCAGGCAGTGTGGCAGGGACAGGGGTGCCTGCTGCTCCCAGGTCCCCTGGTGAGAGGCCTGGGCCCGCAGTGCCGGCTGCAGGGGAGCTTGACAGAGGGGAGCTGGCCTGCTCCCGCGCCTCCACTGCCAGCACCCCTAGGGAGGACAGGGGCGGGGCGCGCTGCCGCAGCCCCAGCAGGTAGGACACGGCCTTGGCCTGCTGCCCGTTGCCGATGTACGCGTCCACCAGGCCGGTGGCAATCTGCAGGTCGTCTGGCCTCAAGCTGTAAGCACGCTCAAAGGCGCTCACCGCTCGCTTGGCTTGCTCGCCCAGCAGCATGGTCTCGCCCAGCAGCTGCACAGCGACGCAGAATACATCTACATGCTCACAACTCCGGCCCATGCAGTGGGTTGAGCATAGTCACCTGATGCAACCAACACCAGCATGTGCAGCTATGCTGGTCACGGGGGAGTAATTTGTGGTTTGGCCACAACAGAATAGCTAAGACAAAGGCAACATGTAACATTCCATGGCAGCAGAGAGAGGCTCCAGCGCATGACTGCACAGGTGGCGACGGCCGGCAGCCTGAGTGCTGGTGATTGCAGGTCAGCTGGCACCTACCCGCCAGGCATCCGCACTGCTAGGTTGTTGAGCGACCAGTTTGTCCAGTAGCTCCGCAGCCTTATTGTATTGAAGCAGCTGTGCGTAGGACAGTGCCAAGCCTTGAATGGCTGTGGGGTCATTAGGGGACTGATCCAGTGTTTGCTGCAGTGCTGCCATGCGCCCACGGATCAGCCCTTCTTCCACCGTGTCAGGGGCCAGCTGTGTGGGCCTCACACCCTTGAACCGGTTGTTGGGCAAGAAATCCCCGCCCGCCACCAGGACAAAGACTAGGCCAAACACTACGGCACCAGCTGCCACACTCAACTGATTGGGCCCAAACTGCGCATTCTTCAGAGCAGGGTCGCTGACATCTGAGTTAAGCTGGGTTAGGAGGGTGTCTGATAGAGACGGAGGGTTGGCATAGATGTTTGTGCCTGGCACGTCGGCGTCAAAAGCTGCCACATTCTGAGCGCCTGCTGCTTGAATGCCCGACGTTGCACGCAATGCCTTGGCTTGGGCTTTCAAAGCCTCCAGCCTCTGGCTAAACTCAGTATCCTCTTCGTCCTGACCAGGCTTGGTGGCAGCAGCGTTGCTTTGGAACACGGGCTGAGCTTGCTCAGATGGCTGCAAGCTGGGTTGCGACTGGCGCCTGGCCCTTCGCCTTTTTGCCGGTGCGTCAAGCTCATTGTCATCTCCAGTGTTCTGCTTGCTGTCGACGTTCCCAAAACCTTTGCTGCGCAATGATGCTTGAGACACAGCGAAGCGGCGCCCTGGCAAAGTCAGGGGCGGGCGTGATACCGGCTGCAGCAGCAGGTGGGCACAGCTGTGACTTGCAACTACTGACATCGCGCCGATGGTACAAAGGTTTTGTCGTGTCTCTTGCACCATGCAATCCTAAGAAGATTGCATGGTGCGGTGAACATCTTGCAGCGCACAACCTGCTCGCTCCTTTCTCGCCTGCTATCCAGACATCCGAGACTGATAGAACTACATATATGACGCAATGCTGAGTGTTGGTTGTTTTGCGTGGGTCGGCCCGTCCGGGTGGGCGCCGCACTCTTGAGTGGGGCACATCTGTGGTGCTGTGCCGTTTATTGTCAGCAAGCAATGTCAGCGGGTCGGCCCTACGCTGCATGTTTCACTCGGTGTCAATGTCAAGTCTGTTGTGTCGCCCCATTGCTTACAGCTTACCTCCCCGTCCTCCTCCCCTACATGTTGCTTCCCCTGCCTGGCTGCTTCTTTGTCGTGGACCTGGGGTCGCTGGCTGGGCTGCCTGGCCGCTGAAAGGCTGCTGAGCCTAGCATGTGGCCCTTGGTGCTCACCAGTGCAGGGCACCACGGGAGAGGGGCCGGGTAATTCGGGGTCTGGATCGCGGTCACCATCCCCGGGTGTGACATGGGCGTGGCCACGGAGGAAGGGTGCATGGTAGGTTGTCCTCCTCCTCAGCCCATAGGTTGACAAGTGCCGACAAACAGGTAGAGTCAGGTCCCATGCACATGCCACGGGCACAGATAGCCACAACCACCGGGACATCGTAACAGCTGTGCGCTAGTGCACAGGGTAAGGCCCTGCTTTGCGAGCCGCTCTCTGCTGCCATTGAATGTTACATGTACTTCCTGTGCTAGCTAATCAGTTGCACCCATACCGCAAGTCTCTCCCTCGACACCAGCATAGCTGCACATGCTGCTGGTGGTTGCAACAGGTGACCATGCTCAACCACCGCATGCGACCCAATTTGTGAGCATGTACATATGTTCTGCGTCGTTGTGCAGCTGCTGGGTGCATCTGCGGGGCAGGCATCAGGACTCGTACAGCCAAGCAGGTTACGGCATGGCTCCTCTCCTGCACTCCTGCCCATTGCACCCGTCACAGCCACGTCTCCAGCGCAGCCCAGCCAAGCAACCTAATGCCTTATGACTATAATGTTGTGATTCAAACCAGACAGCCCAATCAAACAAAGTGTGAGGAGCATGTGAGGAGGGTCAGGGGGGTGTGGTGCACATGCTGAGCAAGATTATTGGGCACGGCATTGTTCAAGGTTTGATTCCAATCAGACTGACCCTGCAGTAGAGGGCCACAAGGGGCAGCCTGGCCAGCCCAGCAGTGCCTGCGTTCATGTTGCCACTGCCCCACCCGCCCCCCTCCCAAAACTCAAACCACACTGACAGTCCTCACACAAATGTGACTTAGCAGCCGCGTGACCCTGTCCTCAGGCATGCGGGTTGAAGGCGTAGAGCGCCCTCCCCTGCTGCCCCATGCTGCCTACTCGCATCCCACCCGCCTCCTACACCCTTGGAACCACCTACTAGCAGCCATCCAGCCCGCCAACCAACTCACCATCTCAGAGACATGCACTGCCACAAGCTGCCACAGCTTAACCTAGGCACCCACTGCTGAGCATGCCGGCCAGGCGGCGCGATGCTTAATTTTGTGCGAGGCCCATGCCATGCATGGCTAAGAGCCTGAGCCAGTGCATGGATCTCAGCCCAGCCAGCACGCCCAGTGGTCCCCTCTTACCCTGGTGTAGGGTTCCCCCCAACCCACCCCCCTAAACCACCACACTTCAGGGGGGGGTGCACCCCTGTCGCTGCCAGCGACCCATATCGCATGTGTCCCCCAGCAGCCGTGCCTACCCCAGCCCTGGTGCGCCTGCCCTGACCCGGCAACAGGCAGCCACCAACAGGCAGCCAGCCAGCCTACTCAGGCAGCCAGCCAGCCAAGCAGCCAGCCGGACCCAGACCCAGTCAGCCAGGCAGCCAGCCAGTCAGTCAGCTTGGCAGCCAACACCAGCGACAGACAGCGTGTCAGTACAAGGGGACCGCCTCAGGGGCACCCCACAAGCAACGCTCAGGGCCAGAGCACCCAGGTGGCAGCCGCCCTAGGCCACCAGGTGCCGCCTCCCCACCCCCAGCTATTGCTACTGCATGCCTCATGCCCCCATGCAGCGCCCCACCTGCATGGCTCGCCCCTGGCTCCCGCATGCATTCACTAGCCTTTCGCAAACATCCCACCACATCCCATCACATCCCACCATGTTGCCACTGCTTACACCTCTCATACCCAAAACGTCTAGAAGGGTGACCTCCCGCCTGGCTGTGCACCTGACTCGTTACCAAGGCTGCTCACTGCCTTCACCAACAAGCAGCGGCCCTAGCCCCTCCCCACCCTCGCCGCCTCCTTCTCTCCAGCTGCTGTCACCCCCTGAGCGCCCTGGACTCCCTGGCGCCCCTGGCCCCCCTGACCTGCCTGGCCATTCAAAGGCGGTGAGGTGGGCAGCCAGGGGCACGCCTGGCCTCCTCCCGGACCCCCCCTGTTCCCCCCTCCCCCCTGCTGTGGCCAGCTGCCTGAGGCCTGACCCTTTCCTGGCCCCCCTGGCCCTCCTCTCACCCCAGGCGGCCCCCCAGACCCTGCCTGGCCTGCCACCCCCCTAGGCCCCCCGCTGCTGGCGGGGGGGCTTTGGAAGGCGGCAGGACCTGGGCGGCTGCTTCGCCCAGGCAGGCCAGGTGGGAGGGTGGTGGGCGGGGGGGCGGCACGGCTGGCCTTCCCGCTGCTGCCCGCCTCCCCAGCACCCCCTGGCCAGGCACCACCTTGGCTGGCAGGCAGGCCTGCAGCAGACCCGGTTGCTGCCAGGTGGGCCTTGCTGGGGGCTGCAGGGGTGGAGGCCTGAGGTGAGGCTGCAGGGCCGTGACGGCCGGCTGCGGGCTCCAGGCCTGACTTGGTCTCAGTGAGGGGGGTGGGGGCGGACAACCGCTGCTTCAGCTGCTGGCTAGGAGCTGAGCTGGGGCTGGGGCCGGGGCCGGTGCGCAGCGGGTTGCAGGGCATGGGCATGGGTAGGGGCAGGGGCAGGGGCAGGGGCAAGGGGGAAGGGAGTGGCAGGCTGGCGGGGGCGTCCATGCTGGTACCTGGGCCGTAGCCTGGCCGCCCTGCTGGGTCTGTGCTGCTGGGAAGCGCGGGGTAAGGAAGCACCGCTGCTCGCCGCTGCTTGTATTCCTAGGGGGTAGGTGCATGGGCACACAACGCATGCATGGCGCATGGCATGCAAGCATCGGTGTGCACAATAGGCAGCATGTGTCATGTTATGGGCCTGCCTGCCTGCCTGCCTGCCTGCCTGCCTGCCTGCCTGCCCTGCTGGACAGCATGATCACAGTGCTGGGTAATGGCGCAGACGCACCTGCTTGAAGTTGGCCTGGCGCAAGCGCTTGATGCGTTCGTCCAGAGACACCTGAGGGGTCCAAGGGGGTTAGGGTGCCAGCAGGCTCAGCAGTGGACAGGCACAGACCTGCCTGGTAGCTGAGCTCCCCTCCCCCTCCCCCTCCCCCTCCCCCTCCCCCTCCCCCTCCCCCTCCCCCTCCCCCTCCCCCTCCCCCTCCCCCTCCCCCTCCCCCTCCCCCTCCCCCTCCCCCTCCCCCTCCCCCTCCCCCTCCCCCTCCCCCTCCCCCTCCCCCTCCCCCTCCCCCTCCCCCTCCCCCTCCCCCTCCCCCTCCCCCTCCCCCTCCCCCTCCCCCTCCCCCTCTCCCTCCCCCTCCCCCTCCCCCTCCCCCTCTCCACTCCTTTTTCTTCCCCCTCCGTCTGGCAGCCCCATTCCATTCCTGCCACATCTACCCTCCCTAAGCCCCATGCACCTCTACACCATGCACCTCCCTTCATCAGGGTGTGGGTGGTTAACGATGTCAGGGCCATCTTCACAAGCACACATCGCAGCTGGTCATGCGCAGTGCCGTGATTGCATCCACTCCTTGCATTTGGTCAATGCAACCCCCCTCCCAGTGCTGCTGTCCTGCAGCTGCTGTCCCCTACACTGCACCCGCTGTTGCTCACTTTCATACTGCAGTGTTGTGCTGCAGACCACCTTCCAGGTACTATGCTGTGCAGCCATGCCGCTGGGCAGCCATGCGGGGCGCTACCCACCTCAGGGTTTGCATACACCTCTGCCTTGAAGCGCTGCAGCTCTGACAGGGTGAATGACATGTCCACGTTGGGCTCAGCGGCTGCCTGCTCCTCCACGCTGCGAATCAACTTGTCCAGGGACTGGAGTTTGCGAAAGGGCCAGCGGCCTACCTGCAGGGCCATGCGCATGCAAGCAGGCAATCATCGTCATCATCTCAGCAGCAGCAGCAGCAGAAGCAGCAGAAGCAGCAGAAGCAGCAGCAGCAGAAGAAGCGTTGCATGACATTTACCGATGTGCAGTCCAAATGTCTACCGCTGGCGTCACTGCAGCGCATTAAGCTGAGGACCCACCAGTACAAGCTCACAGGCAAGTGGTAGTGCAAGCAAGCAATGAGACGATCATCATGGAAGCTGGATGGTGTCTGAGTCAGAGGCGTGTGGACGAGCAGCTGTGAGCTCAGCTGGGTTGACTTGTGGGCCAACACATGGGCTGCATCTGGGCTACGACTGCATAGCTGGTGGTGGGTGCGAGTAGGAAGGTCACACCTTAAAGCGCCGGCAATACTTCTTCAGCACGGTCACCCCCACACTCAGTTGCTGGGCAGCCTCGTGGATGGGAAGATGGTACACCTGTGCAAATTTTAATGGCATGCTTGCTTGCTTGCATGCCAGCCTTGCAGTTTGCATGATCAGCAACCGCGAATGCTGTAGCAACTCGATTCACGGTTAGACACTCGAATGTCAGGGCGGTCAACAGGATGTGCGCACCTCTTGCAGCATGGTCTTGTTAATTTTTCGTTGTGAGTTCCCATTTTGCTGGCGCCGTAGGATGTGCACCTCTTCGCGCCGCTGGCTGTCTTCGTTGTCATCGTCGTCGTCCAAGGGTCCGGCTCGATGCGCGTAGTTTCCAGCTGTGAGGTCCTCCTCGCCGTCGCCAAATTCGTCGCCATCGCCGTCACAGCCTCCCGCGTCCCATCCATCGTCGAACGCCTTTCCCGGCAAAGCTCGACCTGCATTGCTCGCGAACGTGTGGCGTGAGAAGTCCGGCTCGCCAAGTCGACCCAGCGGCCCGTACTTCGCCTGCCAAGCAACGCTGTCGCGCGATAGTGGGATGTGCTGGTTCGGGTGTGCAGCTGGCGCACCGCGCTGATTTTGAACAGGCAGCTGCTGCTGGTACTGCTGACTGTGCCGCAGGCCCTGTAACAGGAGCTGGAGGTGACGCTGCGAGGAAGCGCTAGTGCCGCCGCCTTGTTGTGTGTAGCCCAGCTCCTCCTGCACCGCCTCCTGAGCTCTGCTGCCTTTGCCCCGCTGCCACGCACCAGCAGCCCTGCTGCCTGCTCCCGTTGCCAACGGCAGGTTAGGCAGATCTGTGTCATCACCGTAATCATCTACAGGCTGCTGGCGCATGAGTTGTGACGGGGCAAGCAACTGCTGCTGCTGCTGCTGCTGCTGCTGGTGCTGGCGGTCCACCTTTTTGTATAGGCTCATGCTGATGCCCCCCTGTGGGTCGCTGGGGTGAGGAGGGTGGGGAGGGGGTACCGCCACTTGCCCATGCCCGAGCAGCTGGGCCTTGCCTGCTTGTGACCCATGGCTGCCTAGCTTCAAGCCCGGCCCCGGCGCCTGGCCCTGGCTCCCCCTGCTCAGCCCAGCCCAGCTTCCTCCTGGCTCAGCCAGCTCCTCAGGGTTGGGGGTCCTGCACCTCTTCCCAGCAGCCAGCTGCGGCCCCTCCCCTGCCGCCTGCTCCCCCTCCTGTGGCCCCTGGTCCCCTTGCTGCTGGCGCCTTGGCGGCACCATGTTTGCGGCCAAGTGTGCTAGCAGCAGTGGGGGACCAGCCCCAACCCCCTGGGCCTTGCCTCCCTCTCCTGCTTGCAGCCTGGCTTCATGACTCATTGGGTGTGGTGTGACCTCACGACGCCCAGGGGCCGGGCTAGGTGAGGCCCTGGTCCCATCGCCTGGCTGGGCACCTGAGCAGCCATTGCCACATGCGCCAGCTGCATGCACACCACTGCCAGTCTCAGGCTCCGAGCTGCTCTCCTGCGGCTGCTCTCTGCCCAGCCCGCTGCCTGCTGTGGGCTCGCTGCCAGAGCCAGTCTGCCCGGTGCCCGCCAGGCTGACCGCCCTGGTCTGAGTGGTGGCGACGAAGGAGGGTGCAGGGAGCCCTCCGCCTTGAGCAGCCCTGTTTGGCAGGGCAGAGGAGGGGTGGAGGAGGCCAGGGGGGGCTGAGGGCGGCCAGGGGTGGGAGGCAGGGCCAAGAGGCTCGGCTGCCACGCGCTGGGAGTCAGAGAGGGAGGGAGAGGGAGGGGCGGTGGCTGCAGCCAGGGCCAGCTGGTCTAGGCCGCTGGTGGGGGCTTCAGCGGGGCCCTGGCAGCCTTGCTGCAGCAGAGCTTCCGCTGCAGCTGCCTCCAGACCCTGGAGCTGACCTTTAGGTGCGACAGCAACAGCAGCGGCTGGCACGGCACAAAGGGAGAGGTGGCCGACATCAGGCTCTGCTGGCTGAGAGCTGAACATGGCATGGTCAGTGTGAGCAGCAGGCGATGCAGAGCGGTGGGCCTTGGCACCGGCTCTTCGTCTCCGTTGCTGCTGCTGCTGTTGCTGCTGCTGCCGCTGCTGCTGCTGCTGTGGGTGCCAAGGGTTCAACACCAGCGGTTGGTCTTGCTCCCATACTCCCATGCTGCTAGGCTGGAGTTCAGGACCAAAGGAAGCAGCAGCACCAAGGGTAGGCCTCTGGGCTGCCCTGCCCTGCACGTGCTGCTGCAGGGACTGATGCATGAGCTGCTGATGCAGGCCCAGCTCCTGGGCTTGGTGCTGCAGCTCACCTCCTAGCTCGTTGCCTGCTACGTCATTGAGGCTCAGCACAGGGTGCAGGTGCTGCAGCAGCAGGCTCATCTGCCTGGTCATGTCCCGCATCTGCCCCACCATGGTGAGCAGCTGCTGGTACACAAAAGCAGGCGACACTGAGCCGCCCCACCCCAACCCAGCCTCCTCACCACCCACAGAGGTCAGGCTGGTGAGCCCGGAGGGGAGGTGAAAGGTGGCGGTGGTCGCTCGAGGGAAGCTGGCTGGCACTGGAGCTGGAGTTCCTTCAGCCTGTTGCCCCTGAGAACCCTGCCACTCCTCGCCCTCGGCGTCGCTGGCATCAGAAGGATCGGCGGCTGCCTCGCTGTCACTGGGAAGGCCATTGGCAAGATGCCTTCGCTTATGGCTGCGCTCAGATGTGCTTGGCCGCTGGCTGGCAGGCCGGGTGGCAGGCAAGATGTAGGACGGCATTAGCAGATTTTGTCCTGTACCATCCACGGGTGCACCTTGGGGCTGTGTTCAGGGGCATCCGAAGCGGCAGTTGCCATCACTAGCGTCAGCGATCACGCCATGGATGCGCTCCGCCGGGTTCATGGGCGTGTGCGGTGACTCCGCGCGACCTCTTTGCCTTCTATTCGCCTGGAGCGTGGCAGGCAGCGTGCGGTCACTTGAGCAAAGGTGGCGGTTCAGAATCCGGACCAGACAACACGAGCTTGGACAGCGCAAGGCCGCTGTCACGCTGCGGTGGAGTATATGCGACACATCACTAGACCACGGACCAAGGGCGAGAGAGGGTCCCAGGAAGACAGAGAGGCATGGAGACTCACCAGTAGCGATCCGCTGGTTGACAAAGATGCTGCTAACGGTTGCACGCGGTGCACAACCAAGTTACCCGGTGCTGTTTCCCCCTCCGCTGCCTGGCGCCCTGGTTGTCGCAGTTGTTGCAGGAT
Organism: Haematococcus lacustris; assembly: GCA_030144725.1. Classification (NCBI taxonomy): domain Eukaryota; kingdom Viridiplantae; phylum Chlorophyta; class Chlorophyceae; order Chlamydomonadales; family Haematococcaceae; genus Haematococcus; species Haematococcus lacustris. Next base: position 7,882,131 of record JASKMD010000026.1, on the reverse strand, counting down.
GCTGCAGGATGGCGCGGAGCTACAGAGTTACCAAAAATGCTGCGAAGTGCGGACAAGTTCTAATCCCTACAGCCCCCATGCAACACCAAGCACGAGTTGTACTCAAACACAGGCTGCGAGCTCATTATTGTAAAGGCTACTGCTAGTGTGCCCAATGTCCACTTTAGCTCAGCCTTCTGGTGTGTGTGCCTCCAGGGCTACTACTAGCAAGAGCTCTGACTAACCCTATAGCTCTCACTCACACACAGCCCCTTTGTAAGGGGTTCAGTATCTTGTTTTATTGGATTGTCTTGCTGTAGCTGGCTATCGCTGCCACTTGCGCCACTACTTGCGCAACAGGGTTTTGTCGGGCAGGTACACCCACTCCTGGCCTGGCTGGCCTGGCTTTGGCATGGCTGGACGGCCTTTCCATATGCACAGCTCAGTGGGGCGTGGGCCTGGGCCGGTTGCACAGCGGCGGATGTTCAGCGCGGCTGACACGTCCCGGTCATAGAACTTGCACGTGGGTGTGGGAGCTGAATGAAGTCAAGCCATGTGCCATGTCATGTGGGATATGTTGCGGGCGCCCAGGCTGTTGCAGCCCTTCTCTGGCCTGATGCCCAGCCCGTGTGCCCAGCCCGTTGCTCAGCAGGCAGCGGGGCCAGCAGGCTGGAACTCAAACGTGATGTGGCTTTCCTGTCTGTGGGCTGCCCATTAAACATCTTTTTTGCCCAATGGTGGCCCTAGTGAGGGACAAGAGGGCTGCCCATTAAACATATGCAAGTGACCAGTGCTGGTGGCTGCATGATGACTGATACTCCCATGCCTACTTCTCCTGCTGTTGGACCTAGCGCAGCCAATCTTTCAGTGGCTTGCTGCCCTCCTTACAGCACTTACTACCTGAGCTGCACATTGAAGGCCAGCCAGGCCAACAGCACAGCTCCAACAGTTGCTGCATGCTCAAACTGACCGGCAGGGCTGCAGGGAGACCACCTCTGGCTTGGGCTAGTTGTGGTCCAGACGCAGCTCACAGGGCGGGGGCGCATGCATGCTCTACTTCACCTGGCTGTTGTTCGAACAGTGTTGTTCACACTGTCGCTCTCCACAACCATGAGGCCCAGCAGTGACAGCGGGGCTGGCATGGAGTTGTTGTTGGTGTGTACCACAGGGCCGCCAGCCTGGTATGGTAATGTTTATTTCACACCGCTGTACCAGCCTGTAATGTTTATTTCACACTGTTGTACCCAACATATTCATGTCTGATATTGTGGTGGTATCCGTCAGCCCTGCCCTGCTGGAGTCGTACCACTAGGTACCACTAGGTATTACTAGGGACCTCTCAGGTCGGTGGCTGTGTGGGGTTATGTTCCCATGCACATGGCACTAGGCATGGGCGCTTAACACCTACACTATTGCCTGACCCCTATGACAGGGCTATACACTAGTCTATTCTGGAGTTGGCATGACATTTACCTGTAGAGATGATTTCTTTCTTTCTTTCTTTTTGCCACAGCAGGCTGCTGCTCCTGCTGCTGGGCCTTGGGTAGCTTGTCTCACAGCCGCTTGTACCCAGAACTGGGTACTCCTTGCACTTGGCTGGCAGAGCTGCCTGGTCGGGCCACCAGCACAGCTCCAGTGGGCGCCACCTGCTCTCCCCAATGCGCTGCATGTTCAACGCTGCATTGCAGTCCCTGTCCAGCCACCTGCCTGGCTGTGGTGCTGGCTTGGCTTTTGCAGCATTGCCTTTGCCCTTGGTGGGCTGGGTAGGCTCAGCTGCCTGCTCAGCATCGGTGCGCTTGGCTGGCGGGGGAGTGCTGGGCCCTGGCTCTGAGGCTGCTGGCTGTGTGGCTGCCTGGCTGCTGCATGGGGGGTGTGGGGGCTTGCGTGGTGAAACTACAGAGCACCACATCAGGCCTCGCACTGGCAGGTCACGCTGCTGACTCCAGGCTGTGCGCATCAGGCGGTACTCCACCTGCCCTGCTGCGGGCTTCCAGTCTTGAATCCTGGTGGGCTGCTCATGGTTCAGCTCCTCCTCACAGGCTGCTGGCCATTCACTGCTGAGCTGACCCGGGTGGTATGTCCAGAGTGCGCACAGAGATCTTTGAACTCTCGTCTTTGTTGCCAGGCATAGGCTGTCGGGGGTGCCCAGCACTCGCTAGGAGGCAGACAGCGGCTCCACAGCGTGGGCAAACACTCCCCTGTGAGCCCTATGCGGCAAGCGCACCAGGGCTGAGCAGGTTGACAAGCCCATGAAGCCCCAGAGCAAGGGTAAGGCTGCCAAGGCCAAGCTCCCCAGGCGGCAATTGAGCAGGTGGCTGAGCTGGGACAGTGCAGTGTTGAACATGCAGCGTGATGGGGTACGCAAGTGGCGCCCTCTGGAACTGTGCCGGTGGCCAGGACAGCTGAGATGGCCTACCATGGATAGATAGCCCGAGGTGGGAGGCCAAGCCCTGTCCAGCTATGGGTTTATGACGCAAAGCCGGTGCCTGACCCTAAGGCCGGTAGGCCCTGTTGATGCTGTGAGGGTGCAAGGCACACCTGTCACCCACTTCATGTATGCTGATGACCTGACCCTGGTGAGCACCTCGCCCCACGGGCTGCAGCGGTTGGTCTGCCAGCTACAAGGCTTTGCTGATAGGAAACACCTTACAGTCAATGTGGGCAAGTCAAAGGTGATGGTTTTCAATGGCAACTCACAAACTGCAGCACCTTGCATTGGGTACAAGCATGAGAACCTGCCTGTGGTGAGAGAGTTCAAGTACTTAGGCATGCATTTTAATCCCAGCGCCACCCCTGCTTTTGCTGCCACTCATATGAGGGCTGGCATGTTCCTCGCCATGCGCCAAGCATGCAACCGTGCTAGAGAGTATGGGGTGCTGCATGATCCTTTTGCCCTGTGTCACCTCATCAGAGCGTTCGTGCTCCCCTTAGGGCTGTATGGCAGCCAGGTTTGGGGCACTGCTTTCCTTGGGCATGGTGTGCAACTCTCTAACCCAGTGCAAACACGCATGCTCAGCTTTCTCAGGTTTGCTGCCAGGGTTCGTAGCTCAGTGTCAGGGCTGATGGTGCTGCATGAGTTGGGGCAGCTGCCCCTCCAGCTTTACTGGTTTAGGGCTGCATGCAAGTTCTGGAACACTGCCAAACTATCCCACAGTGACCTGTTAATGAGGGTCATTAAGGCAGATGTGGTATTAGGGAGGAGTTGCCAGGCCAGCTGGAGTGCTCAGTTCCAGCTGGCCGCCAGAGAGCTGATGGGGGATGAGTTTACCCTGAGCCCGGACATGGTCCTAGGCACCAAGGCTATGGAAGTCAAGTGGCTCGAGAGGTGGGGGAGGCGTTGGGTTGGGTTTGAGGGAGACCCTAGACTGCCTGAGACGGTGCATCGGGAGAGATGCTCGTATGCTGCATGGTTCAAGCATGGGGACGGCATTGGCATCAATCACATGGCACCACACCTACTGAACAGACAGCTCTCTACAGAAGTTCGCACGAGCTTGACTAGGTTCAGGTTAGGCAACAGCGGTCTGGGGGTGGAGAAGGCTCGGTTTGAGGGGTAACTTTCATTGATCGCACATGCACCAGATGCACAGAGGGGGTAGTGGATGACGCCATGCATTTCATCTTTGAGTGCACTGCCACGAGTTCCATCAGGGAGCAGCCGGAGTTTGCCATGTCTTTACAGAACAATAATGAGAACTTGCATGACTTCATGTTGAGCCCATGTGCACCTTTGTTTGTGCACCTTGCTATGAAATGCGTTACAGAAAGTCCCGAACCCCTAGAGGGGGAGGGCGGCCTAGCAGCCTAACGGCTGACGGCTTAAGCGGTGTAAGCCACATCATATAAGGCCGGTAGGCCTAATAGTGGCAGTATCTGGGGCTCCTACTTGTCACGCCAGTTGCTGCAAGCGGGTTGCAGCAGCCAGTGGGGGCACGCAGTCCTCTGGCTGGGGCTGGTCATGGAGCAGCTGCCGCTGTAGCTTCAGCTCACATTGATGGTGGCCGGCCACAGCTAAACAGACCCAGCTGGTGCAGGACCCGTCCACCTAGCACCACCCTGCCCACTCAGCTGGTTGCAAACCGGGCCTCTCCGTTGCCTTGTGGCAAGCCCCTGTCCCCTAGACCAGCATTCTCAAGCTGGACAAGGGTCAGTCTAGTGGTCGGAGTGTCTGGCGACATTGAGGGACAACATACATCTTGGGGTTTGGGTGTCAAGGTGCTTCTAGTTGTCAGCTGATATGGATGTTGCTGTAGCTGCTGCAAAGCGGGGGGCAAAGAGGGTAGGCAACAGGCTTGAGAACGGTTTATATGTCATCCTAACTTTAACAACAAATCTCGAACCCGAAGGGGCTGGTGCAGGCCGATTATATATCTGTTTGGGAGGAGATTGGGATAAGGGGCAAAGGGGCTACGCGAGAGATGAGATAAGCCGATACGGACTAAAGATACGCATAAACCAATTCTGATGGGTTGAGATACCGATGCCTCATGTCTTTCTAATGGCGCATGGCACACAAGGCTCATATTCCAAAGCCAGCACGCCATGCTTCATTAGACATGCCTGAGTTAGCATTCCATGCAGCTATAACCAGCAATGGTCCCTGCCTCAGGACTGTGCTAAATCAGGCATGCTATTGATGGTGTCACGTATGATGCAGCTGCAAGTAGGCTAGATAACCAGAATGTCAAAGAAGGGCACCATGCATTACCATAATCACAAGGGGGGTTTAAGTTAGCTGTGTACATGCCTGACCCACCCACGCCTCCACCTATGCCTCCTCCTCCTCTCCCTCAAACTCGCCCTCCTCCTCTGCGGAGGCGTCCTGGTACTGCTGGTACTCTGACACCAGGTCGTTCATGTTGGACTCGGCCTCTGTGAACTCCATCTCGTCCATGCCCTCACCCGTGTACCAGTGGAGGAAGGCCTTGCGCCGGAACATGGCCGTGAACTGCTCGCTCACACGCTTGAACATCTCCTGGATGGCGGTGCTGTTGCCGATGAAGGTGGCGGACAGCTTGAGGCCCTTGGGGGGGATGTCGCACACCGAGGACTTGACGTTGTTGGGGATCCACTCCACAAAGTAGGACGAGTTCTTGTTCTGCACGTTCAGCATCTGCTCGTCCACCTCCTTGGTGGACATGCGGCCGCGGAACTGGGCAGCGGCGGTCAGGTAGCGGCCGTGGCGCGGGTCGGCGGCGCACATCATGTTCTTGGCGTCCCACATCTGCTGCGTCAGCTCCGGCACTGTCAAGGCGCGGTACTGCTGCGAGCCGCGGGAGGTCAGCGGGGTGAAGCCCACCATGAAGAAGTGCAGGCGAGGGAAGGGGATCAGGTTCACGGCCAGCTTGCGCAGGTCCGCGTTGAGCTGGCCGGGGAAGCGCAGGGAGCAGGTGATGCCGGACATGACGGCGGAGATCAGATGGTTCAGGTCGCCAAAGGTGGGGGTGGTTAGCTTCAGGGTGCGGAAGCAGATGTCATACAGCGCCTCGTTGTCCAGGATCATGCACTCATCCGCGTTCTCCACCAGCTGGTGCACTGACAGGGTGGCGTTGTAGGGCTCCACCACTGTGTCTGACACCTTGGGGGAGGGCACCACTGAGAAGGTGAGCATCATGCGGTCGGGGTACTCCTCACGGATCTTGGAGATCAGCAGGGTGCCCATGCCGCTGCCAGTGCCGCCACCCAGGGAGTGGGTGACCTGGAAGCCTGCAGCCAAGAGCGGGGGGGGGGGGGGGGGGGGCATCAGCAGCCGAATAGGTTCCAGCCTTGTGTTCATGCTGGGTCACGTGGCGCACTGGCAATTGTTAGCCATGTTGCATTGTGGAGGGGCAGCAGAACCTCCAGCAGAAATGCCATCTGCCAGCAACTGTCACATGCAGCATCCATAACGCTGCTGCCCACATGTGATGCTTCGATAGCAAAGGACTGGACGCGCTGCAGTTGGTAGTGCTACAATAGTCTACACTGTGGAAGTTGGCAGCCAGCTTACCTTGCAGGCAGTCACAGCTCTCAGCCTCCTTGCGCACAACATCAAGCACAGAGTCAATCAGCTCAGCACCCTCTGTGTAGTGACCCTTGGCCCAGTTGTTGCCAGCACCAGTCTGTCCAAACACAAAGTTGTCCGGGCGGAAGATCTGCAAGGGTGAACAGCCACCTAGGTTGTGGTCAGCTGGAGCAGCTTGGACATTGTTGGCAAACAGTGCGCATGTCTACAAGCTGCAGCTGTACTGAGCACACAAACCAACAGTGCCATGCCCAAGGACACATGATGGGATGGCACAGCCTACAGGACTGCTGCCCCAGGCGTGGCTTACCTGGCCAAAGGGACCAGAGCGCACAGAGTCCATGGTGCCAGGCTCGAGGTCCATGAGGATGGCACGAGGCACATAGCGACCTGAGGTAGCACAACAGGGCATGTGGTAATCAGTCATCCTGTGCAGCCTGTACTTGTAATACAAATATGTGGCTAATAGATGTGCTAATAAACGTGGCTGACATGCCCAGGTCTGGTGCCTCACCGCCGGTGGCTTCGTTAAAGTAAACATTGATGCGCTCCAGCTGCAAGTCGGAGTCACCGTGGTATGTCCCAGTTGGGTCAATACCGTGCTCGTCGGACACAACCTGTTGGCACAAAGCATTGGCATTCGACTGTCGGTGCAGTGTCGCAACTCAGCAACCGAAAGAAGTCGTGCGTGCCCTGTGTGCTGTCTTTCAAAGTTTGTAGCTTACAGTCAAAGTCAGGCTTACCTCCCAGAACTTAGCCCCAATCTGGTTACCGCACTGGCCACCCTGCAAATGAGACGAGATGCTAAGCGTCGCAAAACGTTACGTGTAGAGTCAACCTGTCGAGATGATCCGCGAGGACATGCACCTGGATGTGCACGATCTCCCTCATTATAGCTTGATGACGTGATAGTTCGCTCGGAGTGTGTTTTGTTCCCTCGGAGGGTATAGTTTTAATTCCGTTTTTCTAAGTGTGTGACCGTGCAAGCTTGGCTGCACTGTAACCCGGAGTCGTCCCCTCGAGCCAGCATCCAGTGCGCCAATGTCAGTCTAGCTTGGTCATCTACTGCACACAGACCACTGGTGCCACCAGGCTTGCAGATGGACATGGTCGGTGACATCAGCCTACAACTGGCACCCGCTCAGCTGGGCAGGAGTGGCCTAGCCCTTGTCCTGGCCCAAGCCTTGTCAATTCATTCAGACTGGGTAGCCACAGGGCATCATAACCTTGTGTTGCAGTGACAGAGTGCCACCATGGAGTGGCACTGGGGCGTCAATGAGACATCTGCCCTGGTCAGTGCCGTATATGCTAGACACTGAACTGGGGCACCAACATGGCCGTGCATGCAGGTTGCTGCCTTGCTCATGACCCTGGTCGTAGTATCGTCGCCCCAAGCCACCCTTAGAACCCTAGCCACCAGGAACTTCTAGTAGCAAGGGTAAGGGAAGCATACTCAGTTGGGTTTTCATTCGGGCATGCCCTGCCTCACACTTGCTACACACTCTGTCGCACCCAGTTAGCTTGCCCAGCCTGCCAAACCACCATGGGCCCCTTGGCGAACATAAGATGCTTGATGATGCCAGAGCTGGGCATGCATGCAACCTGGCCAAACCATCCTTGGCGATGCTTTGGGCAAAGTGCATGAATGACCAGTTGTCCCGTGTCCTCATACACCTTTTCATTGCTCATCACATTAGGGTCAAGGCGGATGCTAAGGTTGCGATGCGATACCCTGTGGCTACAGGTTGCTATGCCCAGCAGCAAGCCTGAGGCACAGTAATGTGTGCTGGGTTCCTCTTTCAGTAGCTTATACCAGCGCATGTCAGTCGTGCCAGTCCTTAGGCTAAAGCACTGTGACTGGGGTCAGGCAGAAGTGTAGGTGAAAGGCGCCCTTGCCATGTGCGTAGGAACTGTAGTGAGGGCCATATTATCCTGCCTTTGCGCAGGGTACATGTTGCCCGCTAGGCCTAGAGGAAGATTGTGTCGAGAGAAGGCATGGGTTGTTGCGGTGAGTGCTGGTGTGGCATGGAGCTTGTGTATGGCATGGAGCTGGGGTATGGCATGGAGGTGAGTGTTGCATGGAGCTGGGGTACGGCACGGAGCAGGGGTATGGCAAGGAGTGTGCGCACTACACACGCCCCTTCCCCCATCCCAGGGAGCTGCAGCAGCCAGCCCACCCTGGCACCTGGGATGCGGTGTGGGAGGAGTACCTACATCCCCAGAGGGCAGAGCAGAAGCTCAGGCTGTACGGGGCAATCGTTGCTTAGATGGAGCATTACTTCAGGAAGGTGGGTGCACCAATGGCAGTTGTGGATGGGAGGCAGGGCCAGAGGCTGATGAATGCCCCCCATGTGACCATGTGACCATCATGCACATCGTGTGTCTCGTGTGCCATGCAGCTAAAGGAGGAGGCAGCTGATGTGTCCCAACGGCGGTGGGGACACGAAATCAGCTGGTATTCTATTTGACAATGCTGGCATTGGCACGCGCGGTGGTGGGGAGCCAAGGCCATGCTGCAGGCCTGCCGCAAGGTGGTGGAGAGGCCCAACAGCGGTAAGTCAGCAGACAGGTTGCCAGGCAAGGTGGTGGCAGTGGATGACTTCCACACCAGCCGGGTCAGCTCAGCCGTGAACAGCCCCCGGCATTGTGAGAGCCGACTGGACCGCAACAAGCCCACTAGGTTTGCAGGCTGGAAGCCCCGAGCAGGTCAGGTGCAGTCAGCCTGGAGCCAGCGGTTGGTGGCAGCAGTGCGGGGACTCATGTGGTGCCCCTGGGGGCCTTGACGGATGGGTGGACAGGGCCTGCAACTCAGCCATGGGCATGGGAGGCCCCATGGCACCTTGTGAAGTGTGTCGGTGTCCACACCGAGCAAGCGACCAGCCCTAGGTAAGGAGTACCCTGGCCTGAACCTCAAGATAAGCAAAGACCGAGCATGCACGGCTCAGGCCCAGTAGCCTGTAAAACAGTGATTGTGTGCACTATGTACCATTAAAGCTATTGCTTACATCACAGCATGTGTTTTATCTCAACGCCTACTGCCCCACCATTGAAAGGGGATATGGAGATAGGGACTTTGAGTAAGTTTGAGTACAAATGCTCAGCTCTCGCAAGTATGCGTCAGTCAGTCAAGTAGGCTGCCTGCAAGTTCTGGAACACTGCCAAACTATCCCACAGCGTCCTGCTGATGAGGGTGATCAAGGCAGGTGTGGAGTTAGGCAGGAGCTGTCAGGCCAGCTGGCATGCTCAATTCTAGCTGGCCAACAGAGAGCTGATGGGGGATGAGTTCACCTTGAGCCCGGACATGGTCCTAGGCACCAAAGCTATGGAAGTGAAGTGGCTCGAGAGGTGGGGAGGCGTTGGGCTGGGTTTGAGGGAGACCCTAGGCTGCCTGAGACGTTGTATCAGGAGAGATGCTCGTATGCTGCATAATTCAAGCATGGGGACGGCATTGGCATCATCCATATGGCACCACACCTGTTGAACAGACAGCTCTCTATAGCAGTTCGCACGAGCTTGACTAGGTTCAGGTTAGGCAACAGCGGTTTGGGGGTGGAGAAGGCTCGGTTTGAGGGGGGTACTGTCATTGATCGCACATGCACAAGATGCACAGAGGGGGTAGTGGATGACGCCATGCATTTCATCCTTGTGTGCACCGCCACAAGTTCCATCAGGGAGCAGCTGGAGTTTGCCATGACTTTCTAGAACAATATTGAGAACTTGCGTGACTTCATTTTGAGCCCATGTTCACCTTTGTTTGCGCACCTTGCTTTGAAGAGCGTTGCAGAAACTCCCGAACCCCTAGAGGGGGAGGGCGGCCTAGCAGCCTAACGGCTGACGGTTTAAGCGGTGTAAGCCACCTATCTCTCAAGTATGCGTCACGTTAGGGCGGCACGAGCTGGGCTGGGCCCAGGGCCTGCCGATTGTGAATGGTTGCCAATCTATCACCTGCTAACACGAATGGGCGTGTACGGCATGTGCGAGCATTGGGTTTGTGGAATATGTTTTCCACTTAGACCATGCACAATCCTATGCTATAAACATGTTGCAGCTCCAGGTTCATGAGTAGGGTACGCCCATGGCATTCTAGATGACTCGGATTCCTTAACAAGCCTAGAATTATAGGCTAGAAAAAAAACTAAAATTCTTGGCTAAAACCTAGAAATATAGGACGATAATTCTAGGTTGGCCGGTCGCTACCTATTTATGAGTTATCAGGCTGACAATATACATAGGCTGAAGGGTTTGCAGTTTACTGTGCTTGCTGCATAAAAAAGCACGGGCTAGTTTTGCAAGGGCCAATCATTGACCACACATGCAAACCCAGAGTCAACAGGAGAACAGAAGGGCACATTACATGCAGAATGTACGATGCACTTTATTAACATGCTTGTTGGCAAATGCAGGACACACTAGTCTGTAGGGCCTGATTCGCAGTTCACAAGGGGATAGACAAAGAAATGCACAGGGATGCCATGCACGAGGTACGTCATGCCCGGCTGCATGGCGATGCATGTGACAATACAAAATGTGGTGTAAATAGGACTCAATATGTCGCAAGGATCTGACATGCCACCTATGCCTCCTCCTCCTCTCCCTCAAACTCGCCCTCCTCCTCTGCGGAGGCGTCCTGGTACTGCTGGTACTCTGACACCAGGTCGTTCATGTTGGACTCGGCCTCTGTGAACTCCATCTCGTCCATGCCCTCACCCGTGTACCAGTGGAGGAAGGCCTTGCGCCGGAACATGGCCGTGAACTGCTCGCTCACACGCTTGAACATCTCCTGGATGGCGGTGCTGTTGCCGATGAAGGTGGCGGACAGCTTTAGGCCCTTGGGGGGGATGTCGCACACCGAGGACTTGACGTTGTTGGGGATCCACTCCACAAAGTAGGACGAGTTCTTGTTCTGCACGTTCAGCATCTGCTCGTCCACCTCCTTGGTGGACATGCGGCCGCGGAACTGGGCAGCGGCGGTCAGGTAGCGGCCGTGGCGCGGGTCGGCGGCGCACATCATGTTCTTGGCGTCCCACATCTGCTGCGTCAGCTCCGGCACCGTCAAGGCGCGGTACTGCTGCGAGCCGCGGGAGGTCAGCGGGGTGAAGCCCACCATGAAGAAGTGCAGGCGAGGGAAGGGGATCAGGTTCACGGCCAGCTTGCGCAGGTCCGCGTTGAGCTGGCCGGGGAAGCGCAGGGAGCAGGTGATGCCGGACATGACGGCGGAGATCAGATGGTTCAGGTCGCCAAAGGTGGGGGTGGTTAGCTTCAGGGTGCGGAAGCAGATGTCATACAGCGCCTCGTTGTCCAGGATCATGCACTCATCCGCGTTCTCCACCAGCTGGTGCACTGACAGGGTGGCGTTGTAGGGCTCCACCACTGTGTCTGACACCTTGGGGGAGGGCACCACTGAGAAGGTGAGCATCATGCGGTCGGGGTACTCCTCACGGATCTTGGAGATCAGCAGGGTGCCCATGCCGCTGCCAGTGCCGCCACCCAGGGAGTGGGTGACCTGAAAGCCTGCAGCCAAGAGCGGGGGGGGGGGGGGGGGGGGGCATCAGCAACACAGTGGGTAACAGCCTTGTGTTCATGCTGGGTCACGTGGCGCACTGGCAATTGTTAGCCATGTTGCATTGTGGAGGGGCAGCAGAACCTCCAGCAGAAATGCCATCTACCAGCAACTGTCACATGCAGCATCCATAACGCTGCTGCCCACGTGTGATGCTTCGGTAGCAAAGGACTGGACGCGCTGCAGTTGGTAGTGCTACAATAGTCTACACTGTGGAAGTTGGCAGCCAGCTTACCTTGCAGGCAGTCACAGCTCTCAGCCTCCTTGCGCACAACATCAAGCACAGAGTCAATCAGCTCAGCACCCTCTGTGTAGTGACCCTTGGCCCAGTTGTTGCCAGCACCAGTCTGTCCAAACACAAAGTTGTCCGGGCGGAAGATCTGCAAGGGTGAACAGCCACCTAGGTTGTGGTCAGCTGGAGCAGCTTGGACATTGTTGGCAAACAGTGCGCATGTCTACAAGCTGCAGCTGTACTGAGCACACAAACCAACAGTGCCATGCCCAAGGACACATGATGGGATGGCACAGCCTACAGGACTGCTGCCCCAGGCGTGGCTTACCTGGCCAAAGGGACCAGAGCGCACAGAGTCCATGGTGCCAGGCTCGAGGTCCATGAGGATGGCACGAGGCACATAGCGACCTGAGGTAGCACAACAGGGCATGTGGTAATCAGTCATCCTGTGCAGCCTGTACTTGTAATACAAATATGTGGCTAATAGATGTGCTAATAAACGTGGCTGACATGTCCAGGTCTGGTGCCTCACCGCCGGTGGCTTCGTTAAAGTAAACATTGATGCGCTCCAGCTGCAAGTCGGAGTCACCGTGGTATGTCCCAGTTGGGTCAATACCGTGCTCGTCGGACACAACCTGTTGGCACAAAGCATTGGCATTCGACTGTCGGTGCAGTGTCGCAACTCAGCAACCGAAAGAAGTCGTGCGTGCCCTGTGTGCTGTCTTTCAAAGTTTGTAGCTTACAGTCAAAGTCAGGCTTACCTCCCAGAACTTAGCCCCAATCTGGTTACCGCACTGGCCACCCTGCAAATGAGACGAGATGCTAAGCGTCGCAAAACGTTACATGTAGAGTCAACCTGTCGAGATGATCCGCGAGGACATGCACCTGGATGTGCACGATCTCCCTCATTATAGCTTGATGACGTGATAGTTCGCTCGGAGTGTGTTTTGTTCCCTCGGAGGGTATAGTTTTAATTCCGTTTTTCTAAGTGTGTGACCGTGCAAGCTTGGCTGCACTGTAACCCGGAGTCGTCCCCTCGAGCCAGCATCCAGTGCGCCAATGTCAGTCTAGCTTGGTCATCTACTGCACACAGACCACTGGTGCCACCAGGCTTGCAGATGGACATGGTCGGTGACATCAGCCTACAACTGGCACCCGCTCAGCTGGGCAGGAGTGGCCTAGCCCTTGTCCTGGCCCAAGCCTTGTCAATTCATTCAGACTGGGTAGCCACAGGGCATCATAACCTTGTGTTGCAGTGACAGAGTGCCACCATGGAGTGGCACTGGGGCGTCAATGAGACATCTGCCCTGGTCAGTGCCGTATATGCTAGACACTGAACTGGGGCACCAACATGGCCGTGCATGCAGGTTGCTGCCTTGCTCATGACCCTGGTCGTAGTATCGTCGCCCCAAGCCACCCTTAGAACCCTAGCCACCAGGAACTTCCAGTAGCAAGGGTAAGGGAAGCATACTCAGTTGGGCTTTCATTCGGGCATGCCCTGCCTCACACTTGCTACACACTCTGTCGCACCCAGTTAGCTTGCCCAGCCTGCCAAACCACCATGGGCCCCTTGGCGAACATAAGATGCTTGATGACGCCAGAGCTGGGCATGCATGCAACCTGGCCAAACCATCCTTGGCGATGCTTTGGGCAAAGTGCATGAATGACCAGTTGTCCCGTGTCCTCATACACCTTTTCATTGCTCATCACATTAGGGTCAAGGCGGATGCTAAGGTTGCGATGCGATACCCTGTGGCTACAGGTTGCTATGCCCAGCAGCAAGCCTGAGGCACAGTAATGTGTGCTGGGTTCCTCTTCCAGTAGCTTATACCAGCGCATGTCAGTCGTGCCAGTCCTTAGGCTAAAGCACTGTGACTGGGGTCAGGCAGAAGTGTAGGTGAAAGGCGCCCTTGCCATGTGCGTAGGAACTGTAGTGAGGGCCATATTATCCTGCCTTTGCGCAGGGTACATGTTGCCCGCTAGGCCTAGAGGAAGATTGTGTCGAGAGAAGGCATGGGTTGTTGCGGTGAGTGCTGGTGTGGCATGGAGCTTGTGTATGGCATGGAGCTGGGGTATGGCATGGAGGTGAGGTGTTGCATGGAGCTGGGGTACGGCATGGAGCAGGGGTATGGCAAGGAGTGTGCGCACTACACACGCCCCTTCCCCCATCCCAGGGAGCTGCAGCAGCCAGCCCACCCTGGCACCTGGGATGCGGTGTGGGAGGAGTACCTACATCCCCAGAGGGCAGAGCAGAAGCTCAGGCTGTACGGGGCAATCGTTGCTTAGATGGAGCATTACTTCAGGAAGGTGGGTGCACCAATGGCAGTTGTGGATGGGAGGCAGGGCCAGAGGCTGATGAATGCCCCCCATGTGACCATGTGACCATCATGCACATCGTGTGTCTCGTGTGCCATGCAGCTAAAGGAGGAGGCAGCTGATGTGTCCCAACGGCGGTGGGGACACGAAATCAGCTGGTATTATATTTGACAATGCTGGCATTGGCACGCGCGGTGGTGGGGAGCCAAGGCCATGCTGCAGGCCTGCCGCAAGGTGGTGGAGAGGCCCAACAGCGGTAAGTCAGCAGACAGGTTGCCAGGCAAGGTGGTGGCAGTGGATGACTTCCACACCAGCCGGGTCAGCTCAGCCGTGAACAGCCCCCGGCATTGTGAGAGCCGACTGGACCGCAACAAGCCCACTAGGTTTGCAGGCTGGAAGCCCCGAGCAGGTCAGGTGCAGTCAGCCTGGAGCCAGCGGTTGGTGGCAGCAGTGCGGGGACTCATGTGGTGCCCCTGGGGGCCTTGACGGATGGGTGGACAGGGCCTGCAACTCAGCCATGGGCATGGGAGGCCCCATGGCACCTTGTGAAGTGTGTCGGTGTCCACACCGAGCAAGCGACCAGCCCTAGGTAAGGAGTACCCTGGCCTGAACCTCAAGATAAGCAAAGACCGAGCATGCACGGCTCAGGCCCAGTAGCCTGTAAAACAGTGATTGTGTGCACTATGTACCATTAAAGCTATTGCTTACATCACAGCATGTGTTTTATCTCAACGCCTACTGCCCCACCATTGAAAGGGGATATGGAGATAGGGACTTTGAGTAAGTTTGAGTACAAATGCTCAGCTCTCGCAAGTATGCGTCAGTCAGTCAAGTAGGCTGCCTGCAAGTTCTGGAACACTGCCAAACTATCCCACAGCGTCCTGCTGATGAGGGTGATCAAGGCAGGTGTGGAATTAGGGAGGAGTTGCCAGGCCAGCTGGCATGCTCAATTCTAGCTGGCCGCCAGAGAGCTGATGGGGGATGAGTTCACCTTGAGCCCGGACATGGTCCTAGGCACCAAGGCTATGGAAGTCAAGTGGCTCGAGAGGTGGGGAGGCGTTGGGCTGGGTTTGAGGGAGACCCTAGACTGCCTGAGACGGTGCATCGGGAGAGATGCTCGTATGCTGCATAATTCAAGCATGGGGACGGCATTGGCATCATCCATATGGCACCACACCTGTTGAACAGACAGCTCTCTATAGCAGTTCGCACGAGCTTGACTAGGTTCAGGTTAGGCAACAGCGGTCTGGGGGTGGAGAAGGCTCGGTTTGAGGGGGTAACTTTCATTGATCGCACATGCACCAGATGCACAGAGGGGGTAGTGGATGACGCCATGCATTTCATCTTTGAGTGCACTGCCACGAGTTCCATCAGGGAGCAGCCGGAGTTTGCCATGACTTTACAGAACAATAATGAGAACTTGCATGACTTCATGTTGAGCCCATGTGCACCTTTGTTTGTGCACCTTGCTATGAAATGCGTTACAGAAAGTCCCGAACCCCTAGAGGGGGAGGGCGGCCTAGCAGCCTAACGGCTGACGGCTTAAGCGGTGTAAGCCACATCATCATCGAATGGGCGTGTACGGCATGTGCGAGCATTGGGTTTGTGGAATATGTTTTCCACTTAGACCATGCACAATCCTATGCTATAAACATGTTGCAGCTCCAGGTTCATGAGTAGGGTACGCCCATGGCATTCTAGATGACTCGGATTCCTTAACAAGCCTAAAATTATAGGCTAGAAGAAAAACTAAAATTCTTGGCTAAAACCTAGAAATATAGGACGATAATTCTAGGTTGGCCGGTCGCTACCTATTTATGAGTTATCAGGCTGACAATATACATAGGCTGAAGGGTTTGCAGTTTACTGTGCTTGCTGCATAAAAAAGCACGGGCTAGTTTTGCAAGGGCCAATCATTGACCACACATGCAAACCCAGAGTCAACAGGAGAACAGAAGGGCACATTACATGCAGAATGTACGATGCACTTTATTAACATGCTTGTTGGCAAATGCAGGACACACTAGTCTGTAGGGCCTGATTCGCAGTTCACAAGGGGATAGACAAAGAAATGCACAGGGATGCCATGCATGAGGTACGTCATGCCCGGCTGCATGGCGATGCATGTGACAATACAAAATGTGGTGTAAATAGGACTCAATATGTCGCAAGGATCTGACATGCCACCTATGCCTCCTCCTCCTCTCCCTCAAACTCGCCCTCCTCCTCTGCGGAGGCGTCCTGGTACTGCTGGTACTCTGACACCAGGTCGTTCATGTTGGACTCGGCCTCTGTGAACTCCATCTCGTCCATGCCCTCACCCGTGTACCAGTGGAGGAAGGCCTTGCGCCGGAACATGGCCGTGAACTGCTCGCTCACACGCTTGAACATCTCCTGGATGGCGGTGCTGTTGCCGATGAAGGTGGCGGACAGCTTTAGGCCCTTGGGGGGGATGTCGCACACCGAGGACTTGACGTTGTTGGGGATCCACTCCACAAAGTAGGACGAGTTCTTGTTCTGCACGTTCAGCATCTGCTCGTCCACCTCCTTGGTGGACATGCGGCCGCGGAACTGGGCAGCGGCGGTGAGGTAGCGGCCGTGGCGCGGGTCGGCGGCGCACATCATGTTCTTGGCGTCCCACATCTGCTGCGTCAGCTCCGGCACCGTCAAGGCGCGGTACTGCTGCGAGCCGCGGGAGGTCAGCGGGGTGAAGCCCACCATGAAGAAGTGCAGGCGAGGGAAGGGGATCAGGTTCACGGCCAGCTTGCGCAGGTCCGCGTTGAGCTGGCCGGGGAAGCGCAGGGAGCAGGTGATGCCGGACATGACGGCGGAGATCAGATGGTTCAGGTCGCCAAAGGTGGGGGTGGTCAGCTTCAGGGTGCGGAAGCAGATGTCATACAGCGCCTCGTTGTCCAGGATCATGCACTCATCCGCGTTCTCCACCAGCTGGTGCACTGACAGGGTGGCGTTGTAGGGCTCCACCACTGTGTCTGACACCTTGGGGGAGGGCACCACTGAGAAGGTGAGCATCATGCGGTCGGGGTACTCCTCACGGATCTTGGAGATCAGCAGGGTGCCCATGCCGCTGCCAGTGCCGCCACCCAGGGAGTGGGTGACCTGGAAGCCTGCAGCCAAGAGCGGGGGGGGGGGGGGGGCATCAGCAGCCGAATAGGTTCCAGCCTTGTGTTCATGCTGGGTCACGTGGCGCACTGGCAATTGTTAGCCATGTTGCATTGTGGAGGGGCAGCAGAACCTCCAGCAGAAATGTCATCTGCCAGCAACTGTCACATGCAGCATCCATAACGCTGCTGCCCACATGTGATGCTTCGATAGCAAAGGACTGGACGCGCTGCAGTTGGTAGTGCTACAATAGTCTACACTGTGGAAATTGGCAGCCAGCTTACCTTGCAGGCAGTCACAGCTCTCAGCCTCCTTGCGCACAACATCAAGCACAGAGTCAATCAGCTCAGCACCCTCTGTGTAGTGACCCTTGGCCCAGTTGTTGCCAGCACCAGTCTGTCCAAACACAAAGTTGTCCGGGCGGAAGATCTGCAAGGGTGAACAGCCACCTAGGTTGTGGTCAGCTGGAGCAGCTTGGACATTGTTGGCAAACAGTGCGCATGTCTACAAGCTGCAGCTGTACTGAGCACACAAACCAACAGTGCCATGCCCAAGGACACATGATGGGATGGCACAGCCTACAGGACTGCTGCCCCAGGCGTGGCTTACCTGGCCAAAGGGACCAGAGCGCACAGAGTCCATGGTGCCAGGCTCGAGGTCCATGAGGATGGCACGAGGCACATAGCGACCTGAGGTAGCACAACAGGGCATGTGGTAATCAATCATCCTGTGCAGCCTGTTTACCTGGCGGTGGTATATAGCTGTCAAATAATGGGCTTGTGCAGCCTTGTTCATAATACATTTGATGTCGAAGATGTGCGGACATGTCACAGCGACTGCTGCCCTCGAATGCTAGCATAGCGCCGCGATGATAATGCTAGCACAGCGCCGCCACGAAATTGCTAGCATAGCGCCGCGATGATTGCGAGTCTGGCGCCTCACCGCCGGTGGCTTCGTTAAAGTAAACATTGATGCGCTCCAGTTGCAAGTCGGAGTCACCGTGGTACGTCCCAGTAGGGTCAATACCGTGCTCGTCGGAGACGACCTGCGCGTGAAGGGATACTGATCAGTATTCGTTGCCGAAGACCCAGCATGCTTGCTGCACGTAGCATAGCTGTAATATGCGCACAGTGCTTCGGTCAAGTCAAAACAGGGGGCGACATGTCGTACCTCCCAAAACTTGGCACCAATCTGGTTGCCGCACTGACCACCCTACAGGTTTATAGCGGCCATATTTGCAAAGTAAAGTCGCTGTGATTTGAAATCAAACCTGGTGCGCACGGTCTGCCACGGTCTCACGCACCTGGATATGCACAATCTCTCGCATTGTTGCTCGCCGTCAGTCGCTTTTAGTCCTTACGCAGGCGACGCTGCGGGTCAATTAGCAGGAAAGGGTAACAACCTTACTACAGATGGTGTTTCAGCTCTTGGCACAGCATCAGAATATAAGTTTCTTCCTCGAGACATGTCACACTTGGCAGCGGTTTCGTGTTTTGCATTGGCCACCGGCAGCGTTTTATGCAACCTTTACTGCAGCCGTCTTCCGTCAGCTCATTGCCACTACAGTTTATACTCACTTGCGTGCATCAGCCACCAGTCCTATAGTGAACCAGGCGTGTGACCTGTGCAAGCCTTGTGCATCCATATGTCTTGTGCAGGTGATCGACAAAGCTGCCAAGCTGTCCTTGCTATGGCTGCCACATCAAGTTATGGGCGTGGCAGTTATGGGGACAACACAAGCATGGACGGTAAGTTCAAACCTGGCGTGGTGCATTTCCCATTGTCGTCTGTCATGTAATCTGTCTATGTCTATGTAATCTGTCTATGTACTATGTCTCTGTAATATGTTGTCTATAATGTGTGGCAGGTGTAGTGCGGATGTTAGTAGTAGTAGTTGTTACACTAAGGAGGTAGGGCTCGGGTGGATACAAGCCAACCTCCAAAGGTAAAAGACTTAGGAGAGAACAGAGAGAAAGGGAAAAAGAAGGGGAACTACCTAGGAGAGAAAGAACTCAGAGAAGGAAGGGGAGGGGAGCTAAAGGGAGTGTGTGAGAGACCTCGAGAAGCGGAGAAGTCAGAGAAGCGGAGGAGCAAGGGGCGCAAAAGGTTGGAGGGCTGGTAAGGACGCAAAAGCTAGGAGGGCTAGGAAGGAGAGGGGAGTGAAACACGTTAAGGGTCAGAGGGACTAGGAGGAGTAACCGGGAAAGTGACACTAAGGGATCCGTCTTGAGTAGAGATGAAGGGATGGGGATGGGGGAGGTTCCAGCCAGGAGGGTTGGGATGGGCTAGGGTGAAGTCTTGTAGGTGAAGCCAAAAGGTAGAGATAGCAAGCTGGCTGGCTGCAGAAATGGGGGAAAGGGTGGTAGGAGCGGTCGCTTGAGTGGTGGGGTGATGGGTGAGAGCCCAAAGACGGCGACGGCCAAAGTCCATCGCATCAAGGGCAGCCATGCAAACCAGGCTCCAGAGGGAAGGAGGGAAGGTGGGGGTGGGGGGGATGAGGCACCAAAGGGAGGATTGGTGAATTTGGGTGCCGAGGCTGAGGGAGAGCTGTTGTCTAATGGTAACGGCGATGGGGCAACTCCAGAAGCTGTGTTGGCGGCTGTGACGGGGATGGTGAGAGGGGTCGCAAGGGCAAGACCAGGGGGTGATGCGGCTCCCAGGGATGGCATTGATGCTCAAGCGCCAAAGGGTCTCTTTAAGGAGGTTGGAGCAAGGAATCTTCCAGGCTTTGTTAAGGTTGGCAGTGAAAGCTTGAAGGGCTAGCGCTCGAGAGGTAGGTGGGTGAGGTGTGGATAGAGCTTGGTTGATGTAAGAGATGTGGGCCTGCTTGCGGGCAGAGGTGATGTGGGGAGTGAGCATGGAGGTGAAGACCCTCACAGGGGTCCCAATGAGGGTGGGGAAGACCCGAGGGGCAGAGGTGGTGGGTGAGGACCAAGAGAGGGAGGTAAGGTGTTGGAGGGGGACTGGTGTAACTGGGAGGGGTTGGCTGGGAGAGGTAGCGGGAAGGGATAAAGGGCCGAGGGCTTGGAGGGCTTGGCACATGAGGGTAATGATGCCTTGGGGGAGTAGGTGGGGTTGGTGGAGTGCAGGGAGGCCTATGATGCCTCGAGAAATGTCAGGAACGGTGGCTTGGGTAGAGAGAAGTAGGGTATGAGCAGGGTGGAGAGAGGGACAGGCGTGGGTGAGGAGGGTGGCTGCTAGGGGGATCCATGAAGGGGATGATTGAGAGGGGGTTGGGGGGGTTGGTGAAGGGGGGAGGGTGTTGGGGTTGGTATGAGAAGGCTGGGTAGGGTGGGAGGGGCTGTCTCGGGAGGGGCTAGGTGGTAGGCTGGAGGAGAGAAGGGGGGTGAAAAAACGGGAGAAGAGGGAGTGAAGGGTGTGGTAGAGATTGGAGAGGAAGGTACGGATAAAAGAGAGGAAGGGGCGGGTAGGTGTAGGGCGGGTAAAGGGTGGGGGGTGAAGGGTGGGATTGACTGGTGGGGGGGACGGGGACGGGGACGGGGAGGGAAGGGTGGAGTAGGCGTGGTCATTGATGAGGTGGTGTAGAAGCCGTGTAGCCATGGCGGCGTGCCGAGCCTGGATATGTTCTCTTAGAGGTAGGAGGCCAAAACCTCCGTCAGCAGGACGGCCTATGGCAAGGGGGTAAGGGAGGTTCTTGACCACAAGGTGGTAGAGGGTATGGGTGAAGGTAGGGAGAGTAGGTGGTAGGCCCGAGAATTCGGCGTGGTAGAGGAAGGTGCTAAGGGCATAGGTGGAGGAGGCGATGCCCTTGCCCATGGTAGAGAGGGGGAGGCCGTTGAGACGGTGGAGGTGTTTGGTGGCTTGCCTCAGGCGCTCCTCCCAGGCTGAGGAGGTAGCTGGGTCGGGGTGAGGGGAGAGGGTGTTTGGAGGTCTAAGAGAGGCTCGGGTGGCTCTGGTGTGGCGAGGGGTGGGGGAGGAGAGGGTAGGGTTGGCCTGTTGGATGCCAAGGGAAGTGGCGGAGTGATGGACAGGGATGCCAGCCAGATGGGTGGGGGGAGAGGGGAGGGGGACGCCAATGAGGACAGCAGAGGATTTGTCTGTATTTACCCGTTGCCCCGAAGCGTCTCCAAAGGTAGTGAGAGCAAGGGAGAGGGTGGAGAGGGCAGGGTCTGTGAGGTCGCCTTGGTGAATCTGGGTATCGTCAGCGAAGAAAGTGCAGACGAGCCGAGAGCCTCCGATCCGCACGCCTAGCTGTGGGTGGGAGATGAGCCAGGAGGCGAACCCTTGAGCCACAAAGAGGTAAAGGAGGGGGGAGAGGGGGCAGCCTTGTCGGACGCCCGCGGACCAGGTGAAAAGGGGTGAGTCTGTGCCGTTGACGTGGGTAACAGCCTGGGTGTTGTGAAGGAGGATCCGAGCCCAATTAACCATCCCGTCCGAGGCTCCCAAGGTGTGCATGAGGGTGTAAAGGAAGTGGCGGTCTACGGTGTCAAAGGCCTTGGCTATGTCGAGGTAGATGTTGGCTGCTGAGAGCCCTTGACTCTGGAGGGCGTGGGGAAGAAGGGAGGTGGTGTTGATGTTATCCTCTATCCGACGACCGGGGAGGAAGGCAGATTGTTCCCTGCCGATGGCTGGGGCCATGGCTTTCCCGAACCTAGCTGCCAAGATTTTGGCGAGGAGACGGTAAAGAGAGGGGAGGAGGGTGATGGGGCGATAAGAGGTAGGGTTAGAGAGGTTGGGAGCTGAAGGTTTGGGGATGGGGGTAATGGTACCTCTGTTGAAGCCGGTGGGGAGGGTTCCAGTGGTGCCGATAGCAGTGAAGAGCTTGGCTATCAGTGGAGCCCAGCAGTCACCGTCGACGCGCCAAAGGTTGTAGGGTAAGCCGTCAGGGCCAGGGGAGGATGTCGAGGGGCAGGAGGTGAGGGCTGTGAGGACTTCAGCCACTGTGATGTCTGCCGCTCCGGCTAACCCAGCAAGGGTGGGGGGGATAAGGTGGACTGTGCCTTTAGTAAGCTCAAGCTGAAGGGCTGTGATAACCGCTCGTTGGGCATGTGGGTTGGTAAGGGGTTGAGCGCTGACACGCGAGAAGTGGGCGCCAAGAGCTGTAGCAATGGACCTGTTAGAGGTGAGGTATTCGCCTCCAGGAGAACGGAGAGAGGGGATGGAAGTAGGGGTGGTCGGTGGGTGGATGAGGGAGGTGAGGAGGGGGGAGGGTTGTTCTCTATGGTGGAGCCAGGTGGAGTGCGCGTCGCGGGTAAGGTGAGAGGTAGAAGCTGAGTGCGCTTGCCTGAATGAGGTGAAGGCTTGGGCCACCAGG
>JASKMD010000026.1:7820580-7859145 GCA_030144725.1 Haematococcus lacustris | reverse complement strand
TGGCGGTGGCGGTGGCGGGTGGCGGGTGGCGGTGGCGGTGGCGGAGGCGGTGGTTAAGGGAGTGGAGGTGGTGGTGGGGGTGGGGGTGGGGGTGGGGGTGGGGGTGGCGGAGGCAACTGGAGAGGAGGATGAGGTGGGGGTGGGTGAGGGGGTGGAGGTGGGGGTGGGGCTAAGGGTGGGGGTGGGGGTGGCTGTGGCAAAGGGAGTGGAGGTGGAGGTGGGGGTGGGGGTGGGGGTGGGGGTGGGGGTGGGGGTGGGGGTGGCGTTGGCGGTGGCGGTGGCGGTGGCGGTGGAGGTGGAGTAGGGGGTGGGGGTGGGGGTGGGGGTGGGGGTGGGGGTGGGGGTGGAGGTGGGGGTGGGGGTGGGGGTGGGGGTGGGGGTGGGGGTGGGGGTGGGGGTGGGGGTGGGGGTGGGGGTGGGGGTGGGGGTGGGGGTGGGGGTGGGGGTGGGGGTGGGGGTGGGGGTGGGGGTGGGGGTGGGGGTGGGGGTGGGGGTGGGGGTGGGGGTGGGGGTGGGGGTGGGGGTGGGGGTGGGGGTGGGGGTGGGGGTGGGGGTGGGGGTGGGGGTGGGGGTGGGGGTGGGGGTGGGGGTGGAGGTGGTGGTGGTGGGGTTGGGGGTGGGGGTGGGGGTGGGGGTGGCGGTGGGGGTGGGGATGGGGGTGGGGGTGGGGGTGGCGGTGGGGGTGGGGGTGGGGGTGGGGGTGGGGGTGGGGGTGGGGGTGGGGGTGGGGGTGGGGGTGGGGGTGGGGGTGGGGGTGAGGATTGGGGTGGGGCAGGAGCTGAGGGTGGGGGTGGGGGAGGAGCTTGGGGTGGGGGTGGGGGTGGGGGTGGGGGTGGGGGTGGGGGAGGGGGTGGGGGTGGGGGTGGGGGTGGGGGTGGGGGTGGGGGTGGGGGTGGGGGTGGGGGTGGAGGTGGGGGTGGGGGTGGGGGTGGGGGTGGGGGTGGGGGTGGGGGTGGGGGTGGGGGTGGGGGTGGGGGTGGGGGTGGGGGTGGGGGTGGGGGTGGGGGTGGGGGTGGGGGTGGGGGTGGGGGTGGGGGTGGGGGTGGGGGTGGGGGTGGGGGTGGGGGTGGGGGTGGGGGTGGGGGTGGGGGTGGGGGTGGGGGTGGGGGTGGGGGTGGGGGTGGGGGTGGGGGTGGGGGTGGGGGTGGGGGTGGGGGTGGGGGTGGGGGTGGGGGTGGGGGTGGGGGTGGGGGTGGGGGTGGGGGTGGGGGTGGGGGTGGGGGTGGGGGTGGGGGTGGGGGTGGGGGTGGGGGTGGGGGTGGGGGTGGGGTGGGGGTGGGGGTGGGGGTGGGGGTGGGGGCGGGGGTGGGGGTGGGGGTGAGGATTGGGGTGGGGCAGGAGCTGGGGGTGGGGGTGGGGGGGGAGCGTGGGGTGGGGGTGGGGGTGGGGGTGGGGGTGGGGGTGGGGGTGGGGGTGGGGGTGGGGGTGGGGGTGGGGGTGGGGGTGGGGGTGGGGGTGGGGGTGGGGGTGGGGGTGGGGGTGGGGGTGGGGGTGGGGGTGGGGGTGGGGGTGGGGGTGGGGGTGGGGGGGGGTGGGGGTGGGGGGTGGGGGTGGGGGTGGGGGTGGGGGTGGGGGTGGGGGTGGGGGTGGGGGTGGGGGTGGGGGTGGGGGTGGGGGTGGGGGTGGGGGTGGGGGTGGGGGTGGGGGTGGGGGGTGGGGGTGGGGGTGGGGGTGGGGGTGGGGGTGGGGGTGGGGGGTGGGGGTGGGGGTGGGGGTGGGGGTGGGGGAGGAGGTGGGGGTGGGGGTGGGGGTGGGGGTGGGGGTGGTGTTGGCGGTGGCGGTGGCGGTGGCGGTGGAGTAGGGGGTGGGGGTGGAGGTGGGGGTGGCGGTGGTGGTGGCGGAGGAGACTGGAGAGGAGGAGGAGGTGGGGGTGGCGGTGGGGGTGGGGGTTGGCGGTGGCGTTGGCGGTGGCGGAGGAGTAGGGGGTGGGGGTGGGGGTGGGGGTGGGGGTGGAGGTGGGGGTGGCGGTGGTAGTGGCGGTGGCGGTGAAGTAGGGGGTGGGAGGTGGGGGTGGGGGTGGGGGTGGGGGTGGGCGTGGGGGTGGCGGTGGCGGGTGGCGGTGGTGGTGGAGTAGGGGGCGGGGGTGGCGGTGGGGGTGGCGGTGGCGGTGGCAAAGGGAGTGGAGGTGGTGGTGGTGGTGGTGGTGGTGGTGGGGGTGGGGGTGGGGGTGGGGGTGGGGGTGGGGGTGGGGGTGGGGGTGGGGGTGGGGGTGGGGGTGGGGGTGGGGGTGGGGGTGGGGGTGGGGGTGGGGGTGGGGGTGGGGGTGGGGGTGGGGGTGGGGGTGGGGGTGGGGGTGGGGGTGGGGGGGGGGTGGGGGTGGGGGTGGGGGTGGGGGTGGGGGTGGGGGTGGGGGTGGGGGTGGGGGTGGGGGTGGGGGTGGGGGTGGGGGTGGGGGTGGGGGTGGGGGTGGGGGTGGGGGTGGGGGTGGGGGTGGGGGTGGGGGTGGGGGTGGGGGTGGGGGTGGGGGTGGGGGTGAGGATTGGGGTGGGGCAGGAGCTGGGGGTGGGGGTGGGGGAGGAGCTTGGGGTGGGGGTGGGGGTGGGGGTGGGGGTGGGGGGGGGGTGGGGGTGGGGGTGGGGGTGGGGGTGGGGGTGGGGGTGGGGGTGGGGGTGGGGGTGGGGGTGGGGGTGGGGGTGGGGGGGGGGTGGGGGTGGGGGTGGGGGTGGAGTAGGGGGTGGAGGTGGGAGTGGGGGTGGGGGTGGGGGTGGGGGTGGGGGTGGGCGTGGGGGTGGCGGTGGCGGTGGCGGTGTCGGTGGTGGTGGAGTAGGGGGCGGGGGTGGCGGTGGGGGTGGCGGTGGCGGTGGCAAAGGGAGTGGAGGTGGTGGTGGGGGTGGGGGTGGGGGTGCAGGTGGGGGTGGGGGTGGAGGTGCAGGTGGGGGTGGGGGTGGGGTTGGCGGTGGCGGTGGCGGTGGCTGTGGCGGTGGCGGTGGAGTAGGGGGTGGGGGTGGAGGTGGGGGTGGCGGGTGGCGGTGGCGGAGGCAACTGGAGAGGAGGAGGAGGTGGGGGTGGGTGACAAGGCAACTGGAGTGGAGGAGGAGGTGGGGGTGGGTGAGGGGGTGGAGGTGGGGGTGGGGGTGGGGGTGGGGGTGGGGGTGGGGGTGGGGGTGGGGGTGGGGGTGGGGGTGGGGGTGGGGGTGGGGGTGGGGGTGGGGGTGGGGGTGGGGGTGAGGATTGGGGTGGGGCAGGAGCTGGGGGTGGGGGTGGGGGAGGAGCTTGGGGTGGGGGTGGGGGTGGGGGTGGGGGTGGGGGTGGGGGTGGGGGTGGGGGTGGGGGTGGGGGTGGGGGTGGGGGTGGGGGTGGGGGTGGGGGTGGGGGTGGGGGTGGGGGTGGGGGTGGGGGTGGGGGGTGGGGGTGGGGGTGGGGGTGGGGGTGGGCTCACAATTAGATCCCCTCAAGCCCTATTAGAATTGGCTGACAGCTCAGGACTATGGATATCGGGTTGCCCCTGGCCACGCAGATATGCATTGCTGCCAAGCCGGTCCCCCTGCACCTGGCCATTGCGGTGTTGCCGTCCTGCTGCCTTACCCAACAAGTATGAAAAAGTTGCAGTAACCGGCACCTTGAAGTTCAAGTTGAACACATCATGTCACGCTTTGACAGCCTACTAGCAAGCCAGTCGGTCCTCTCCGGTCACTGTCTGGGTTCAATGTCACTGTCTGGGTCCTCCGGCACTGGCCTTGACACGGTACGTCTTTTTTGTTAGCCATAGATATAGCAATATAGATTTTTTGTTTGCATCTACATATAAAAATAGTAAAGGGGCAAGATGAACAATGACTTTCACCGCATAGTACATCGAGGAAATTGAGCGCGACTCACTGTGCGGTAAGATCGAAAGTCGTTCTGAAGTTTGGAGGCCCTACAAATAGAGATGAGTAGTGGGTCTGGTAATGGTATGGCCGCCCCGTCAACCGACAGTCCAGTCAAACCGACAGTCCAGTCAAGACCCTCAACCCTTGCGGAGTACAGCCCCGGCCCTAGATGAACATGACACAGGTTGGTCCATCATTCTAAACAGACAGCCGCAGTCCAGGGCCAGGTTTGGGCTGCACCTCACGGATGCGGCGCTTGACGTCACCCTTGCGCACTGCCCATACGGTAAAACATATTCAGCCTCTGCTTCAGCTCGAGGGAGCCTCACGTCCCCAATGCACCTGATGGCAGGTGTCTAGCCCCGAAAAGCAGCCAGGCTAGCAGCAGGGGCAGCAGCAGCAGGGGCAGCAGCAGCAGGGGCAGCAGCAGGGGCAGCAGCAGAAGGGGCAGCAGCGGCAGGGGCAGCAGCAGCAGGGGCAGTAGCAGCAGGGGCATCAGGGGCAGCAGTAGCAGGGGCAGCAGCAGCAGGGGCAGCAGCAGCAGCAGCAGGGGCAGCAGCAGCAGCAGCAGGGGCAGCAGCAGCAGCAGGGACAGCAGCAGCAGCGGCAGCAGCAGTAGCAGCGGCAGCAGCAGCAGCGGCAGCAGCAGCAGCGGCGGCAGCAGCAGGGGCAGCAGCAGCGGCAGCTGGGGCAGCAGCAGCAGGGGCAGCAGGGGCAGTGGCGGCAGGGGCAGCATGGGCAGGGGGCAGCAGTAGCAGGGGCAGCAGCAGCAGGGGCAGCAGGGGCAGGGGCGGCAGGGGCAGCAGGGGCAGGGGCAGCAGCGGAAGCGGCAGCAGTGGCAGCAGCGGCAGCAGCGGCAGCGGCATCAGCAGCAGCAAGGGCAGCAGCAGCAGCAAGGGCAGCAGCAGTAGGGGCAGCAGGGGCAGCAGGGGCAGCAGCAGCAGGGGCGGCAGGGACTGAAGGGGCAGCAGCGGCAGCAGGGGCAGCAGCAGCAGGGGCAGCAGGGGCAGCGGCAGCAGCAGCGGCAGCAGCAGTGGCAGAGGCATCAGCGGCGGCGGCGGCAAAAGCGGGTGCATCAGCAGCGGCATCATCATCAGCAGCAGCAGGGGCAGCAGGGGCGGCAGCGGCAGCAGGGGCAGCGGCTGCGGATTCCAAGCAGGAGGCAACTGCTTGAGCATGCAACTGGGTGCGGCAGCAGGCTGGAAGTGGAGGGAGTTCCATTAAGGTGTTGATGGCACACTTGAAGGCCAGCGGTGCATAAACCAGCCATCACATGTTGCATGCTGGTGGTTTATACTTGGCAATGGGTGCAGAGGGACAGTGCGATGGCACACATTTATTGCTTCAGCTGAATAGTGCAAGCGATGGACAGCCAGCTGAGGATCGGCAAGCACGACAACGGGGACATGACTGGCTCTACATGAGGGTTGAAGGATTCAACAGCAGTCCCACACTATGTAACAAACAGTATCACGGTGAAAAGACATTCCACTTGAGCAATGTTAAATGTCCTTGGAGGTGGCTGCGGCCAGTGTTCAGTAAGGCATAGCAATCTCGCGCATCAGGTAATCACGGGCTACACTGTCAACATGAGCATGACCTGAGCAGATTCCAATTGACCTGACACATGACCTTCCCTGGTGGCAGGATAGCAAGGGCATGCCGTAAGGCTTCTCTCCACCCTGCTTGCACGCTTGATGGCGAGGGCGTAGTCTTTAATTCTTTCTTCTACCAAGGAACGTGCATAGTTTTGTTTGGCTGCATGCGGGCTTGCTTGACCGGCTGTCTATCGGGCTGGTTGTTAAAAGAATGTGGTGCAGCCGGAGGCCGCACATACACATATGTTGCCTGCTGCCCGTCCGATGTGGGACGGGCCCACTGCCCTAGTTTAAGCTAAATGATCTAACCCTAACCCTAACCCTAACCCTAACCCGGGGGGTAACCTCCCGCATGGCCCTCTCAAAAAGCGTCCGAAACCTCAGCCCTAACAGGTGTCCATGTTTTCGGGCAAAAATGTAAACAATTCAAGCTGTTCGAACATCAAGCTGTATCAGACTTAACAGACACAAAGATAGATACTAAAGTCAGGTGACTACACTATACAACAATTGAGATATAAAAACGTATTACAGTAGAGTGAGTGTGTCTACTACCGCGTGTCTACTACCGCGGACATAGCAGAAGCAGCACGGCCAGCTCTAACGCACCCAGGCATCGTCAAATCTCAACTAGTTATGGCCACAGTCGCAGCAACTCCCACAATCGAGACACCTGCCAGGTAAGCACCACGGCTATAGCTGCGTCCTCTTGCCGCTCTGTCTCTTGCACACATCTGTCGTTCGGCCCGACCGCAGGTCCAAGCCCTTCAAAGCCGTCCTCGCTCTACCAAGCCACATTGCGAACCTTGCTAGCAGCACGTCCCAAGCTGCATACAAGGTCGGTAGGGTTTTCTTTGCCGTGCACACGTGCCTTGAGCATGTCGCCAACTTAGAGCTTGCCACCACCCAGCCTCGAAACCTACCACACCCATAAACACACTCACATTGGACCCGTCCAGCAAGGACCTTGATGTCTGTGCCCTGGCTTCCCTCATTCCCACCCCTAATCGTGCACCATCTCTATCTAAACCCCTGAATGTCGCCAGCATCCTGCAATGCCTGTTCATGTTACCACAACATTGCCTGCATCTGGCCTAACACATGTGTGTGGCGTGCGCCTTGGCTGCAGGCTGCAGTGCCGTACCTCAGGGCCGCACAGCCTTACGCGCCAGCCATTTTGCTGACAGTAGGGACAGCCAGCGCAGCTGGGTTGTACATGGCACGGCGAAAGTAGTTGCAGGCTAGAGGCCTGGTGCAGCCTGCCTGAGGGTTTACTGAGGTGACTATAATCATTTGAACCTGCGCATAGGGTGTGACGCAAATAAGACGTGCATGGTAGGATGAACATGGCTGAGATAAGTCTACTGCATATTGCTCGATTTGTTTGAAAAGTGATGGGTGTGGATGTACGTGGCCAGCAGGGTGCATACTTGACTGGTTGTATCCCTTGTAAATCTTGCATGACATCAAATGGCACACTTCAAACTTACACTGCCCCAAACTGAATCAATGTGAGACTTGTGTAGTATCAGCAAGAACTGGACAAGGGCCGGCACACCACGCTGCTATAAGCCCAATGCGGACGCTATCTAAATGTAGAAGAGCACTGATTGGCTCCTGGGCAGGGAAGGACAACAGCAGTTGCAAGTGGCTGTCACTAACACAGCGGCATCACACCCGGGGTCACTCACTGCAGCTGAGGCGCTGCCGTCCCGGGCGTGTCTCCCCTCACCCCTGGTGTGTCCCCCTCCCTGCTGGCCCCTCCACCACCACACTAGTGGCAAAGGGACGGAGGGGGCTGCACTGGGCTGTCACACCCTCATGCCTTGGCATATTGGCAATGGCGGGGTTGTTGTGGCTAGGGAGAGGGAGGCCGACTGGCTGTCAGTGATTTTGGATGGGTGGCAGTTGGGCGCCCCCAACTAACAGAAAACCAACCCCTGGTAGTAGGACGACTGTAACTTTGCACTCACTGCACCAAATGTAATGCTAGATGGATCACAATGTGGCGAACCCAGCCAGCTACCTTCCACCCATCCAGAATAATTTTGCAGTTAGTAGGTCGTGCACAGCAAAGCATCAAAGTTAGTGGTTAAGATTGGAGCCGTTGCGGGGCATGCAGTCATCGCTTCGACCGCCCGCGTCGCTTAGCTGCTGTACATGAGCATGCGCGTCGGCAGCCGCAGTCGGATCGGAAAATGGTAGTGGCAATGTGGCACGGAGCCCACCTCCCCCCCTAGAGGGCAATACCACAGCTCGACCATTTGGACTCACAGCATGCTATTTACTAGTTCCTCTCAGCTCACTTTGATCGGTGACCCACAACTCCCTTAGCCGATCTCAGGATCAGGTCCATGCAGTCAGTCACACAACTCCACACCATGACCGGATCTGGACTCGTCTCGTCTGTGAGGTATACTCCCTTACATGCCATCCACCTGCGTGCAAAGTTTCATAGCTCAACTGCCACCCCACAGTGGTGCTCTGGGAGGGGTGGGCTGGGAGGGGTGGGCTAGGAGGGGGTGTGCTTGGGGAGGGGGCGATGGGAAGGGCTGGGAGGGGGTGGGCAGGCTCAATGAGATGAGCTCCTGCAATGATGGGTGGAGGGGGGGCGGGCATGGTGGCAGCACAGCAGCAGCAGCCGCGGCAACAACAACGGCGGCAACAACTGTATCTGTCAAGCAAGTGGAGTTGGTGCAAATGTCTCAAACACGCTTTGCCAGCCTACAAGACATGTTGTGCAGTGTTCAACACAACAAGTCGGTAAGCCATAGCACATGGGTCCCAATCACCTTCACCCTGACCCTGACCCTCACCCTCACCCTCCTGTGTCACACTAATCATTGTTGCTAGTTTGTGTTGTTGTTGTCGTTGTTTGTTGCTAGTTTGTGTTATCGTTGTTCCTGCTGATGTAGGCGCTGAGGAGTGTGGCTATCTCTGACTCATTAGGCAATGATGCCCGGTCACGCAACGTTATCGCCTTGGTGCTGAACCCTGACTTCTGGGAGAAGAATGAGTGGATTGTTGGCACCCTAGCGCCTGCTGCCAAGCTAGTGGAAGCCCTCCAGGCTGATGCTGCTAATCTTGCCCATGTGCACTTTGGGCTTATGGCAGTTGAAGACAAGTTGGACAAGGTTACCAGGTAATCACATCACCTGCATTCCAAGATGATGCATGATGTGTTCCAAGACATGTTGTGCATTCCATGATGTGTGCATGATGTGTGCATGCTATGTGCATGATGTGTGCAGGTCATGCCCACCAGCATTCCAAGATGATGCATTTGATCTAGAGCAGGCATGGGCTCAACGCATGCTCTATGGCCACCATCCCGCACTGTGCTTGGCCGCTGTCATCGACCCCAACTTCCGAGACAAGCACGGAGCTCTGCTGCCAGACCAAATGAGGAGTGCTGAGGTTTTTGTGGTTTTTGTGGTTGTGGTGCACCGAATCGTATCCTGAGTGTTGCATTGGGTTGGCAGATGTTAAAGAGGGACGTATGCAAAGTTTCAGCCTTAAGGTCCCACGGCAACCACGCGTTTTCATCCCGTTTCATGTCTTTCATTCTTTTCATGAAATTTCACCGATTTCATGATGAAATGATGAAATGAAAGTTGCATGCCGTGGCCTTGAACCAGCCTGGTGAACATGATGTAACTTTGAAGCTGTCAAACTGATAGAGGCCTGGCCTGTTTGTTGTGCGGGTTGTTTCAATAGATGCGCCAATGGGTAAAGAACAAAGACTATGTATCTTTCCCTGTGGGTGCAGCCGGTGCAACACAGTGGAGGACACAGTGGAGGAGGGGGGTGTAACCCGGTGATACCTTCGCGTGCGCCGACCCAAATGATGTATTCGGCGGAAGCGAATACAACCAGATGTTTCAGTTGCCCCGTCTAGGTGCCCTGCACGCCCTACATGTACACATGAAGCAGCAGCAGCAGCGGCAGCGGCAGCAGCGGCGGCAGCGGCGGTAGCAGCATCCGGGGCAGCAGCAGCGGCAGCAGCAGCAGCAGGGGCAGCTGGGGCAGGGGCAGCAGCAGCGGCAGCAGCAGGGGCGGCAGCAGCAGGGGCAGCAGCAGCAAGGGCACCAGCAGCAGGGGCAGCAGCAGCAGGGGCAGCAGCAGGGGCAGGGGCAGCTGGGGCAGGGGCAGTAGGGGCAGGGGCAGCAGCAGCAGGAGCAGCAGCAGCAGGAGCAGCAACAACAGGGGCGGCGGGGGTAGGGGCAGCAGCAGCGGCAGCAGCAGGGGCAGCAGCAGCAGGGGCAGCAGCAGCAGGGGCAACTGGGGCAGGGGCTACAGGGGCAGGGGCAACAGCGGCAGCAGCAGCAGCCGCATCAGCGGCGGCGGAGGCGGCGGCTGCAGCACCAGGGGCAGCAGTCAACCGACAACCAACATTAGCTCTACGCTAGGGCTCCCCAACGGCCTCATTGTCACCAGTTTGCGCCAACATGTCATCAAGGCCAAGATCGTGACTGACAGCCCTGCCCATATGGATAGCCAGGTCAGCACGTGCCCCGCCCGTGCCCTGCCCGATACACGGACAATGTGGTGTACACCAAAGTGTTCGATGCCTTGCCTGCTGCCGACAATGACGAGAATTGGTAGAAGCACATGTCATGCACTACGCCCGCATTGGCACAACCAGCGACACTGTGACTATACATTGTGGTCATCGTCACAGTCCCAGGACTTTGCTTTACTACTGCTTTGCTGAACTCAACATTGATGCTATGAACATGTTGCATTGGGCCTTCAACAGGTTGTAGCTTAACGGCCATTCCAGCCATGCATGTCTTTCTGTCCGTCCGATGTGGAACGGACCTACTGTACTAGTACGTACGTGTATACTGTATCCGTAGTTCCGTGGGGCAAACCGTAGTTCATCATTTTGCGAAAGTGAGTATGCAGTTTGGTGCACAACAATCAAAAAAACTTCCGCTAGGGGTAAGCATGTTCACAATCATAACCAATAGCAGTGTCGTGACACATCTATATGCCAGCAAGCCATGCATGTCATTAGCCATGTGCTCCTACTCTGCGTGCCAAGCATGTGCCCCATCGCGCTGCATGTTCAACGTTGCACTGTCCCAGCTCAGCCACCTGCTCAATTGCAGCCTGGGGGAGCTTGGCCTTGGCAGCCTTACCCTTGCTCTGGGGCTTCAAGGGCTTGTCAACCTGCTCAGCCCTGGTGCGCTTGCCGCATAGGGCTCACAGGGGAGTGTTGGCCCACGCTGTGGAGCCGCTGTCTGCCTCCTAGCGAGTGCTGGGCACCCTAAACAGCCTATGCCTGGCAACAAAGACGAGAGTTCAAAGATCTCTGTGCGCAGTAGAGCACTGCAGGCTAGGCATACCACTCTGGAGATAGCACCTGGTTCCAATTCAGCAGCCATACGTGATTGAATTGTGTGCGCTCATCTACCTGCATGCTGACACGGAGCGTGTCGTCGATTAGGTCATCGCAGCAGTGAGTGGGCAGCAGCCCTGTGAGGAGCAGCTAGACCATCAGCAGCTCACCAGGACTAATGACTGGAAGCCCCAGCAGGGCAGGTGCACCACCGCCTGATGCGCCCAGCCTGGAGTCAGCAGCGTGACCTGCCAGTGCAAGGCTTGATGTGGTGCTCTGTAGTGGCACCACGCAAGCCCCCACACCCCCCATGCAGCAGCCAGGCAGCCACACAGCCAGCAGCCTCAGAGCCAGGGCCCAGCACTCCCCCGCCAGCCAAGCGCAGCAAGCGCACCAAGGCTGAGCAGGGCAAGGCTGCCAAGGCAAAGCCAACACCACAGCCAGGCAGGCGACTGGACAGGGACTGCAATGCGGCACTGAACATGCAGCGCACTGGGGAGAGCAGGTGGCACCCGCTGGAGCTGTGCTGGTGGCCAGAGCAGGGAGCTCTGCCAGCCAAGGGCAAGGAGTACCCTGAGCATGGGTACAAGCGGCTGCGAGACAAGCCACCCAAGGCCCATGAGCAGCAGCAGCAGCAGGCTGTTGTGGCACAGTAGTGTGTGCCCCCCTCTTGTTGAGCTGTCATCAGCTTACAATCAGTGCATGTTTTTCATGCCAACTCTACACAATAGCCTTGGTAGTCAGGCAATAGTGACGGTGGGAGGCACTCATGCACCATGTCCATGTGCATTGGGTATGCTCCACACAGCCCATTAAACACCACTTGAGTCGGGCGACTATTGCCCACTAGTGGTCCTTAGTATTCCCGTTAGTGGCCACTAGTGGTCCCTGGTGGTCAGGCTCAAATGGAGGCCCTAATGAGGGACAAGGGGGCTGTTGACGAACAGACGAAAGACGGATTGTCTTCTCGTCTATATACCTCTTCTGCTCTCCCTAATCTATATGTTGGGGTTGTCCCAGCAAGCGAACCAGAGCTTGTCAGTGCCCAGTATCCATGCGTTCAAATAATTGTAAGCAGTTTGACAATGCTCTGTGCCTTGTAGCTCCGGAGTTTGCTGCAGCTTTCCTGACTGCGCCGGAGCCATGACAACAGGTTTGACACCAAACCAACGGTGCCCAGGCCCAAGGCCTAAACTTGCTCAACTCCTTTATCCATCTATGGGGCTGTGTTACACTCTAGTCACACTTTGTAGGGACCCCTGTATAGCAGTACCCCTCCAT
This sequence comes from Haematococcus lacustris, assembly GCA_030144725.1. Lineage (NCBI taxonomy): Eukaryota > Viridiplantae > Chlorophyta > Chlorophyceae > Chlamydomonadales > Haematococcaceae > Haematococcus > Haematococcus lacustris. The sequence continues at coordinate 7,847,110 of JASKMD010000026.1, read as the reverse complement.
GGTATGACCAGGGATCACGAAGCTCACCACTGCCACTCTGCCCCAGCTGCCTGCGTCACTGGCCCTTGCAGCCGGACTTCACATGGCATGTTGTTTGGTGTGCTCGCGTGCGGCAGTGTTGTAGGCCTCCCTGTCTGCCAGGTACTGGGCAGCAAGGTCGGGGCGCAGCGAGTGGTCTGCGGCGCGACAGGGGGCGGTCCCCACTCACAGGTCATGCAGCCGCATGGATAGGATATGCCAAGCCAGGTGTGGAGTCAGGGTCAGGGTCAGGGGCCAGGTATGTAGGTGTGCGTCAGGAGCAGGAGTGCATAGGTAACAAAGGGCCTGGGAGCTTTGGGTGTGTGCAGCAGCTATTCAAGGCCACAAACCCAGCGTCACATGTGTGTTACAGCAACGCTAATGGGTGAGTGCCAGCGCCAGTGCAAGTGCTAGTGCCTAGGCCAGTGTCAGATGATGGTGGTGCAGTGATGACAATGATGAATCGTGATGACGGTGGCAATGTAGGCGCTATTGTCTTGAATGGAGCATAGCGTGGCTAGCGGGGCAAAGTACAAATGATACAAAACTTAGCCCGGTATGGCGGCTCGACCTTGCCCATTAGCAAATTGGGCTAGCTAACCAGCGACACACTGCCTGGCAGCATGCATGCTGCTGGAGCGTGCCTGAATGTATGCCAATTGCCATGCATGGATGCCTGACTAGCCATCTTGCCAGCCCTGGTAGCCCTCGAGCGCCTGACCTGTGTTTGGCTCTTGCAGGAGGATGGTGAGGGACAGCAGCACTGAAGATATGCTCATGGCGGGTGACCAGCCCTGGTCCCAGGTGCAGCCCTGGCAGAGCAGGAACAGGGAGCAGGGAACAGGGGTGACCACTGGTGCGGGTGGTATGGGTGGGGCTCAGGAGGGGCGCCCCACTCTGACACCACCATTGCGTCACATCACCCACACACCATCACATGAGTCACCAGTGCAGCAGGCAGGTGTTTGTTCCCTTCTGCTGCCCGGCCCCTGCTGCTGCCAAACATGGGTGGCCCTGGCATTGTTGGCAGCTGGCCATGGCGCAGGCCAAGCCTTGCTATCCAGCAACAAGGAGCAGGCAGGCGGAGCAGGTGCAGCTAGTGTAAAGTAAACCTTGGCGTGGTGTGACCCCTCTCACACCTTCTCCCTCATTTGCTGTGCTGTGCTCCTCCTTTCGCTCGACCTGTTGGATAGAATGCAGTGCGCTTTTACCCAGCAGCTTCCCTTCAGACCTCACACCGCCCCGCATGCAAGTCACCCCAGGCCAGGCAGGCTAGCCATGTGCTTGCACGAGGCAGCGCTGCAGCAGGGTGCCAGCCGTCCGTCACCTCATCTGTCACCTCACCTGGAACAGGATGGACAAGCAGATGCCGCCCTTGTCGTTCACGTTGGGGTGGTACAGGGGAGTCGTGAATTTCACTCGAGGTGGCTCAAAGGGGTAGTTGTCAGGGAACTGGATGTCTAGGAAGAATACGCCGCCCTCATAAGGGGTGCCTGCGCCAGCGGCAGCGAGAGAGGCAGGAGGGGGTCCACCCCGCTGGAGGGTCTGGCTCACAGGGGCAGAGTTGCTCCCTTGGGGTAAGTGTGCAGCAGCGTGGCAGGGTCTGAGCCCAACCTCCACAAGGGCCTGAGGACAGCAGCGAGCAGCGCCTCGCACAGCCGGGCAGCGTGGAGCAGAGCAGGAGCAGCAGCAGCCAGCCCAGGCACGCAGCAAGCGCAGCTGGGCGCAGCGCTACTGGCCAGGCTCCCCATCGCCCATAGCCAAGCGCCTGCCGCCTTTACCAGCAGCTGGGCCCTGTGACAGAGGTTCCTTCCAAGCCAAGGGTTGGGCAGCGTGCCGCTGGCTGTGCGAGCTTGCCAGCCAATGCTCCTCCAGCCTGACTACCCACGCCTGGTTGGCGGTCTGCTGGGAGGTGAGGCTCAGGGCGTGTGGAGGGCTACCTGGAGGCCCCTGGATGATGCCGGTCCACTGGAACAGGTCGTCATCATCCGGCCCTGCCGTGACGCCTGGGGGCGGCCCCTGCAGCAACAGGCACCCTGCATGCAGGCGCATGGCGCAGCCCACCCTCCCCATGCAACCCTGCAAGCACCCAGCGGTCTGGCAGCTGCTACCATACGCCGCGTCGTCACTTGGCCTCCCCCACTATCCCCCCCGCATCACTCAGGACCTCCATCCCTCATGCATAACCATGGACTGACAATCCTGTCAAATGGTGTTACTGCAAGCCACACTTCATAGTCCAGAGACCATAGCATGCATCACACTTCCTAAGACTGCTTGGTGTCTGCTCCTGTTGACATTGCGAGCCCGTATAGCTCCCTACCCTCCCTGCCCCTCCACCCATCCTTGCTTCTTCAAGGACACGAGCAGGTCCACTACAAGCAGCTGTGGCGCCAAGTGTCCAAATGCCACATGCTGATTATTGGGCTGGTGGCAAGCTGTGCAGGCCTGACCTGAGGTGCTGGAGTTCAATGTTGCAACACCCCCCACCGCCAGCTGGTGGCTGCACCCTAGCCTTGCTAGCTGCACCCATCAGAGCATTGGCACACGCGCTGGCACCGGCACCAGCCTCATGCACAGTGCCCTGGCCACCTCCCTACAGCAGGAGCACTGCACATTCAGCAGCCTATGACACTTTTGTGGGGTGCGCCTGATTGAACACCCTATTCCTGCAAAACAATCCCAAACCCCAGGTCGGCCACCTGTAACAACTCATCCAGCTGCGCCTGGATAGTTCTGCGCATGCACAGGTTGTGGAACACCAGGTGTGGATGTGTGAGCTAGTGGGGGCAGCAGCCGGCCATACGAGCAAGTCGAAAAAGGGTTCTGGGCTCACGCACTGGCAGCGACTGCGACGCGCGTACCTGGCAGCTGATTCCATATGGCGAGTGCCAGACTCGGCCCACCTCCTGGCCAATCGGTGCTACAGCCCTGCACTTAGGTGCTCGGGCGTGAACTTGTCATCTGGTATGCACGCATGTCCATAAGTCAGCTATTCCCGCATCTCCATATGCCAATCGTACCGCTCAAACCCGGCAGTTTAATGATATTGTTGCATGCTCCTTGTTCAGCCAACATTGCAAGCCGCTCCCTAACCCTGAAGTGGTGGAGCAAACATTGCTGCAGCCCTCATTCGACTGTATACATGAGGGAACCGGAAGGGGATGCACACACCAGGGCCCCCTGGCTTCGCTTGGTGCTGACCAGGTGTTGCTGCACAGAGGGCTTCTGCATCCCTGTATGTGCGTGCGTGCTGCAGGCAGTCAGGCAGTCAGGTGGAGACCAAGAAGGCAGGGAGGTACGAGCAGGCAGGGGGGCACAGGTAGGCCCAAGCCGGGCCCACTCTAAGTACTTCAAGGCCAGATGATGCCGACTCACATTTGTGTGACCCACCGATTGCCCGCGGTGTAGAGAGCTGACAGGCGCAGCCTGCAGATTGATCGAACCCACTAGCCTTGAACTGCAGTTTGAAAATGAGGGAGCACGAACTTCAGAGGAATCCGCTCTCGAAAGGCCAGGTGCGAGGATGCTGTTGGGATGAACACGGTGTGTTAGGATCGGGATCAAGGTCGAACGCCCTGGCCTTCACCCGCCGCTGCAGGTGCTAATGGTGGCTACCAGTTGCGCAACCATGAACGACCAGGGAGGCACAGCCACGGGCGCGTGGTGAGCCTGCGTGAGCCGCGTCAGGGTTCCGGAACCGGCTTCTGATGCGGACCCTAGTTTGCTTCCAGGCTGTCGGAGCTGGCCGTGCCGTACATCATGTTCGTCAGCAACGGGTACGACGTAACCATTGCCAGCATCAAGGGAGGAGAGGTGAGGGGACACAGTCATGATCCCGGCGCCCAGAGCGAGCATGTCCAGCAGATGAGTTGTCATAGTGGCACACCAGCGCCTCACTCCCAGCACCTGTCAAGCTGCCATTGTCACACTTGAACAGGTGCCTTTGGATCCCAACAGCATGAGTGAGAAAGACAGCGGCCCTGCGGTGGCTGAAGTGCAGAAGTTCATGCAATGCGGTGAGCCTAGCAACAACAGCCGGGCCGCACCCACTGGACAGCACCATCTGTATTGTCATCCTCAGCATCATCAGCTACAGTTGCAGCAGCAGCAGGCCAGGTGCCAGGCCCCAGCTGCTGTTCACACCCAACACGGTGAGGATGATGTGTTGAGACTGGCAGCCTGCGTGGCGGTGTCTGTTGGCCCTGCAGAGACAGCGCAGCAGTCGATGAAGCATAGCGTGGCCATTGACAAGGTGGACACCATTGGGGCCTACTGGTAGGGACCCCCTCACCCCCTATTGCACCCCGTCTTGCACCTCCTCTTGCAACCCCACCCCCTGCCTACCACCTCTCTTCCCTCAGCCTCAGCAGCCGCAAGCAAGTGCTTCCTGGACTGATGTCACCATCCTGTCAGACCCTAGTGCTGCGCTCATGCTCAGCCACATGGTGTAGGGGCTGGCCCTGCATCTGCCACCTGCCACCCGCCAGGTGATGCCCGGCCAGGTTGTGCGCTGCTTGCATGCTACCACTTTGCTTCCGTTTGCCCTAGCATTTGTCCCGGCACCATGCACGTGGGAGTAGGGTACAGGGCATGCCTGTTCAGCTTGACAGCCTGGTGGTTTGCACCTGCGCTTGAATATCAACACATTTGTACACAACCCTGAGTAAGAGTCTTAGGGCAGATCAGCATGAAACACTGTCAGTGATGTAAGGGTTTCACCCCTCATATCAAGACCTGTCGAACTTGACTGCGCACGCCCTAGGACTTGTCAAGCTGCCATGATCAGGCACACCTTGATGCGTTGTCTGCTGGTGGCTGCAGCGCCCTGTTCCTGCCCGGTGGCCATGGCGCTTCCGTGGACATGCCCAGCTGTGCGGCCTTGCAGCGGCTGCTGGGGCAGGCCAGTGAGGCTGGAATCCTGATCGCTGCGCTCTGCCACGGCAACGCAGCGCTGGCGGGAGATGTTGGCAAGCAGGTGAGGATCCTCAGGGCCGCCTGGTGGCTTGTCTGTGCGTGGCGCATGTGTGTGCATGGAGTGCGTGGTGTGTCGTCTGTGGTGGCTTGTCTGTGCGTGGTGTGGGTGTGTGCGGTGTATTGTGGTTACCGGCACGTGGCTGGTGGCTTGGCTGATCAGCAGGCTGTGTCAGCAGGTGCTTCCCCAGGGCTCATATGACAAAGGTCATGTTGAACAGGCCAGCCACGCAGAGCCTGGCGTCTTGAACACTCATGATGTGGTGTGTGGTCAAGTGGCTGGGCAAGCAGCAGCCTGTAGGGTCCAGGCCCAGCAGGCTTGCAGCCACAGGCGCAACATGGCAAGCAGGCAGCACCACCATTCCACAGCAGTCCTGATGGACCTGTCAGTTGTGCGCCTTGTGTGAGTCCAGCCGTGTCAGCGCTGCCGCCATTGCCTGTGTCAACAGCATTGTCATAACACGGACTGGTCACCAAGGGGTGTGTATGCAGCTCATCAAGCAAAACATGCAAGGCAAGCTGCTGCATCGCACCAAGTAGTGTAGCCTACCGTGCTTGCTAAATGTGGCACACCATGCCAAGTTCCATGCGCCCTTGAGCCGGGTGTCATTCTGGACCTTGCAAGAGGTTCCCGGAAAGGGTGCGGAGGTTTGGACGCTGGCAGCGCTGACTAAGCCCTGCGCTCTGCCTGGGCTGCGCCTGCCCTGTGCAGCTAGTGCGGGGCAAGAAGGTTGCGGTGTTCAGTGACGAGGAGGAGCGGGCGCTGGGCAAGGAGGCCGTGGTGCCCTTCCTGCTGGAGACAGCGTTGCGGGATGCTGGTGCTGTGATGGATTGCGGTGAGGCCGCAGCCAGCGGCTATGGCTGGGAATGTAGCGGCACACCACCACCACCACCGGCATCATCATCATCACCACCAGCAATACCATCGCATCTGGCATCTGGCAGGTGGCAGGTGAGCATATGGCAGCCATGGGGAGAGGGCCGGGAGGCTGGGTTGGGCCAGTTGGCTGCTGCATGTCACGCTGCACACACCTTCTGTTGCCTGGCTTGTCCCCAGGACCTGCTGGTGGTGAGCGAGCTGTTGTGGATGGCAAGCTGATCACTGGCCAGAACCCAGCCTCTTCCTTCAAGTGAGGGGCGCAGGCTTGCCTGCTTGGTTTAGCAGGACAAACTCAGCGCAGTTTCGAGCACAGCAAGCAAAGGGTCTTCACAGCCACATGACTTGCGAGCCTGGCAGCAGAAAGGTGGCAGAGCTACGTCAGCCTGCAACTGCTTTGCTCTGCCCGCAACTTGCTCGACCCAAGTGAGGTTCACAACTCAGTTGCTTGACTAGGCCCTGGAGTTTGTGCAGCCATTACCAGCAGAGTAGGGTTGAGGCAGAGGCCATGACCCCTTCAGCCCTTCACTGCTGGGTGCTTGTCTTGGATCTGAGGCCTGTGTAGCCGTGAACAGCGCATAAGGCGGTGGTGCAGGCGGAGGCCATGTCCTCCACAGCCCTCACTGCTGACTGCAGCAGCCATCATCCAGCGCACAGCCAACCGGCTGCCTGCTACAGCCAGCAGTCGCACCAGGCAATGAGTGCGCACACCATGCTGGGTGCGGCTGCAGGTGCGCCAGCCTGGTGCTGGAGGCCCTGAGCAGCAATGCGCCCGCAGGAGCCCCAGCGGCATCACACCCAGGATCACTCACTGCAGCTGAGGCTGCTGCCGTCCTGGGCGTGTCCCCCCTCCCCCCTGGTGGGTCCCCCCTCCCTGCTGGCCCCTCCACCATCACACTAGTGGCAAAGGGACGGAGGGGGCTGCACTGGGCTGTCACCCCCTCATGCCTTGGTATAGTGGCAGTGGTTGTAGGGCGGCCAGGTGCTTGGGTGGGTGGTTGTTGGGTGCTGGCCGGCCAACTAGGTATGGTGCTGGGGTGAAGTGCAGACTGATGTGCATGGCCAGCTGAGGCTGTGGCTGGGCTGTGGCTGGGCAAGGCTGCCAGTGCAGGCAAGGTTGATGCAAGCCCAGGAGCAGGGCGCAATGCACCAGGGGTGTGTGGGGTTGACAGCAGGCCAGCCTGCATGCGCCCGTGCATGCGTACATGTACCATGGCTTGCAGGCAGCAGCGGACCAGAAGCAGCAGCTGGAGGGGTTGTGGCGACCTCCATGGGGGAGGATGAGCTAGGTGCAGGTGTGCTGGGGGCTGGGGAGGGGCCTGGGCACTGCTGGGGCAATGCTGGCATGGTTACCTGACAGCTATAGAGGCCCAGCCCTGCAGGGGGCAGGAGGGAGCAGTGTACAGGGCAGGGGTGCACAAGGTCAGGGGGGTGGGGGGTCTTGCGGGGAAGCTGGAGTCCCATTGCAGCTTGTGTTGTGTCAAGAGGTGACTGTTACACGATGACAGTGGCAGGGGCAGGAGGGAGCAGTGTACAGGGCAGAGATGGGAGGGTCTGGGAAGGGGTAGGAGGGTTTGGGCACTGCTGGGGCACTGATGGCATGCTTGTCCTAAGGATGAACAGGGGCTCAGCAGCCAGCCCTGGCCGTGTGTGCCAGCCTGGGTCAGCTTTGGCTCTGCTGCGACTGAGGGTGTGGCTGTGCAGCCACCCAATGCCTGTGTGTTTTGCCTGTGACTCGCCTATGCTGCTGCAGCTGTAAAGGAGCCGTTTCAGGACGGGGTCGGGCCTAATGCCCAGGCAGGGTCGGGCACGAGCACCGACAACTTCCCTCTGGCGTGATACGACTCCTGCTGGCATTGGCCCATCCCATCCAAAAGTTGGTTGGTAGTTGCAGCAGCTGATTGTTGTTGCTGTGGATGTGACTAGGGAGAGGAGGCTGACTGGCTGTCTGGAGCGAATGGATTGCTCTGTGTTGTAAGGTACTGAATCGCGTGGCGGCCTTGCCATTAACTTCCTATGGAGCAAGCAACCATATAGACCATACGCTACAAGCGGTGCCATGGGGTGGGACGAGCCATCCTTGGTTGTACATGCAAGGCTCCAAATGATTGGCGGTGTACCAACCAACTGATCCAACCTCCCTGTCCTCAATGCAGACCATGACGCAAGCTCAGGCGCAGCCCCCTTGTCCCTCACTAGGGCCTCCATTTGAGCCGGACCATCAGGGACCACTAGTGGCCACTAACGGGAATACTAAGGACCACTAGTGGGCAATAGTCGCCCGACTCAAGTGGTGTTATTGGGTTGTGTAGAGTATACGCAATGCACATGGACATAGTGCATGAGTGCCTACCACCTACAATACTGCCTGACCACGAGGGCTATTGTGTAGAGTTGGCATGAAAAAACATTCACTGAATGTGAGCTGATGACAGCTAAAAGAAAGGGGGGCGCACACTACTGTGCCCTAGCAGGCTTGTCTCGCAGCCGCTTGTAACCATGCTCAGGGTACTCCTTGCCCTTGGCTGGTAGAGCTCCCTGCTCTGGCCACCAGCACAGCTCCAGCGGTCGCCACCTGCTCTCCCCAGTGCGCTGCATGTTCATTGCTGCATTGCAATCCCTGTCCAGCCACCTGCCTGGCTGTGGTGTTGGCTTTGCCTTGGCAGCCTTGCCCTGCTCAGCCTTGGTGCGCTTGGCTGGCGGGGGAGTGCTGGGCCCTGGCACTGAGGCTGCTGGCTGTGTGGCTGCATGGGGCCTGTGGGGGCTTGCGGGGGGCCACTGCCGGGCACCACATCAGGCCCCGCACTCGCTGGTCACGCTGCTGGCTCCAGGCTGGGCGCAGCAGGCGCAAGAAAGAAAGAAAGAAAGAAAACTACTCCGGTACAAACCGGCGTGCATTAAGGGAGGAGCTTCCGCCTGTGGCGCGGCCTGCTCCCACCTCCAAACGTTGGACACAGGCTGGACATGTCCCCACCAAGCTGCCCTAGCTGTAGCCACAGACCACAGCTAGCACCCAAGGCAAACAGCAGGCGCAGGTCCACCTGCCCTGCTGGGGACTTCCAGCCTGCACGCCTGGTGGGCTACTCATGGTCCAGCTCCTCCTCACAGGGTTGCTGATCATTCACTGCTGAGCTGACCCGGGTGGTGCAGTCATCAGTACCAGAAAGGCAGAAAGGCAGCCAGGACTGAACTCCTTGGCCCCCTTCAGTATGCAGCTTGCTACAAAGGAGAACTTTGATGAAGAAGAAAAGGTTGACGCAAGCAGCCAAGATTGTACTCCCTCTGTGTGATGACTAGCTGTGTGATGACGTGGCCATTGACAAGGTGGACACCATTGGGTCCTACTGGTAGGGACCCCTCACCCCATGGGGCCCTGCAGCCCTTCATCACCTGCAGCTGGGCCAAAGCAGGGAGTGGTGCGGCAGTGCAGTCAGGAAGGCAAATAGGGGCGCTGCACTCACCCAAGTGCTGTGCTGGGCTGAGCAAACATGCCTTTTTAACACCGCAGGGCATGGCGCTAGGCTGCCAGGCATCAGGATGTAGCTACACTGCCTAGCCCAACCTGCCTAGCCAGCCTGCCTAGCCTAGCCTAGCCAGCCTGCCTAGCCAGGGACGACACCATGTAATCTATATGTAATGGACCTCAATTCCGCCCCACTCCGGTTGCCGGCACTCCGGTTAGATGGCAACCTGATGCACTCCGCTTGGATAATGTTACTGTGTCCCTGAGATGCCCCCGAACAGGAAACGCAAGCGCCCCGTCTCACCTGCACAGAGTGCAACCGGTAAGCCACAAAGCTTGACGCAAGGCTAGGGCACCCCGAAGCTAACTGACGACAGGTTAGCTAACCCCCGGCCCCACCTCCCCCTGCCCCTCCCCAGGACCCCCAGCCCAGGCCCAGCCCCTCCCTGCAGCACCTGGCCCAGCCCCACCACCCCAGGCCCCCCCAGGGGGCAGGTGGCTGCACCGGGACACCAACGGGTGCCTCAACTTCCAGCGCATTGGGGAGAGCATGCAGCGCCCCCTGGAGCTGTGCAGCTGGAAGGACAGGGAGGCTCTGCCCCCCATTGGCAAGGAATACTAGCAGGGCTACAAGCTGGTCAATGACCCACCCAACCCACCCAACCCAAGGTCAGGCAGAGGTTGCACCGGGCTGCAGAGTACCGGCGGGGTATTGATGGCCGGGCCCGCAACGATGCGTAGGGCCTGGTAGTTTGCACAGGCTGTTAGCCTTACAATTGCTCCTTGCAGTCAGGTGCTAGCCAGTCCTCGGGTGCTCCGTCAGCTGCCATGTGTGCTGTCAACTGCCTTGTGAGCCTGCAGTCAGCTGCCTTGTGCCTGCCTTGTGAGCCCACACAAGCTAATGAAGTGCCTTGGTATGTGCATATGGTGGCTACAGGTGGCCAACCGATGGGATGCATTGCTGCCTGACCCTCGCCGCCAGAAGCTCGCTAACCCCAAGCACAACTTCGCTCAAATCGTGCACACCGATGGAGTCGCCATCAGCGTGATGTTCCTGCGGCCCAAGCCTGCAGCTCCACCCGCAGAGCTGCCGCGGATGGGCAGGGGCTTGGGCGCTGTCAACCCACTGGCCCATCTTCACGCGGAGTGGCTGGGCGTGGACCCAGGCAAAACCAGTATGGCCACTGTGGCGCACGAGGAGCGCAGCGCTGCCGGCACAGTGGTGTCAGTGCGGCACTGGAAGCTTACAGCCGGTCAGTACTACCGGGACAGCGGCATTACGCGGCAGGCCCAGGCGACCAAGACGTGGCTGGCCAAGGTGAAGCCGCAACTCACAGCCCTGTCGCGGGTCAGCAGCAAGCCCAGCTCGCTGGCCTCGTACCGGCGGTTCGCCAACACAGTCCTGGCGACGTACGACGCCATGTGGGCCGAGGTCTCAAAGAAGCGCTGGGCCAACGCCAAGTTCAGGCTGTACTGTGGCAAGATGCGCGTGGTGGCTTCGTTCTGGGCCAAGGTAAGGCCCAGTAGCAGCTAGCCACGAGCTAGGCAGCAGCCAACCACAGTCAGCTCACCTGGCCAGCTGCTGTTGCTCCTGTTGCTGCCTCTGTTGCTGCTGGTATACCCGACCTCACACATGTGTGCCACTGTGTGCGGTACCATGTGTGGATGCAGGTCAAGAAGCAGGCGCAGAAGCGGTGGCCGGACCGCATCCTGGCCCTGGCCTATGGGGCAGCTAGCTTCAGCGGCAGCGGCAGCGTTGGCTGCAGGGGTGTCCCAGTCAGCCAGATGCGGAAGGAGGCAGTGAAGCAGTTCGGGGCAGGGCGTGTGGTGCTGGTGGAGGAGTTCCGCACCAGCCGGGTCAGCTCAGCCTACAGCAGCCCCAGTGTGGCCCTCCCTGGACAGCCGCCAGAGTCCTTCAGGTGAGGGGGTCAGTGGGTGATGGTCGTTGGGTCAGGGTAGTGCTGGGAGGTGGTGGAGTCAAGGCGGCTGGGTAGGGTCAAGAATGGGAAGGTAAGGAATGAACCTTACAAATGTGCATTGCCCCATGTGTCCATGCAGGTGGCTGCGGTCAGTGTACAGCGAGGCAAAGCGACCCAAGTCCGGGGCTTGATGAGCTCAACAAGCCACAACATCAGGTAAGCACTGACCAGGCACTGCACATGTGCATGGCTGCAACATATCCCACATGAAATGACACATGACATGGCACATGATTTGACTTCATGCATCTCCCACACACCCATGTGCAGGTTCTATGACCGGGACGTGTCAGCCGCGCTAAACATCCGCCGCTGCGCAGTTGGCCCAGGACCACGCCCCACTGAGCTGTGCTACTGGGATGGCCGCCCAGCCATGCCAAAGCCAGGCCAGCCAGGCCAGCAGTGGGTGTACCTGCCTGACAAGGCCCTGTTGCGCAAGTGGCGGCGCAAGTGGCAGCGGTAGCCAGCAGGAGCAAGACAACCCAAGGAAACAAGATACCAAACCCCTCACAAAGGGGATGTGTGTAAGAGCTATAGAGTAGGGTAGGGCTCTTGCTAGTAGTAGCCTTGGAGGCACACACACCAGAAGGCTGAGCTGAAGGGGGCACTAGGCACACTATCAATAGCCTTTACAACAGCGATCTCGCAGCCTGTGTTTGATTACAACTCATGGGTTGCATGAGGGCTGTAGGGACCGGTGATGGTTCCGTCGGTGCCGCGGCCAGCCATCGTGACAGGTGCCGGTGCAGCTACTAAGCTGCTCCTATGTTTTTCAGGTTTAAGCGGTTAGGGCAGGAGTAGGAAACATTGGCCGCTTCACATCCTCACAGCCTCGCAGACATTCTTCACACAGCCCGCCTTACACGACACACATCGCGGTCATGGCGATCAAGACCAACCGTACTGCGACGTTGGCCGCGGCCGCGGTCTTCCTCTTCGCTGCTTTGCTGGGAACGTCGCTAGCCGACGGCGGTGAGATACACCAGCCTTGTTGTACAGCCGTGCCAGCACAACTAATGATGCCTCGACACCGCCAGGGTTGCGTCAACGCGGCCCTTGAACGCCCTGCTTAATGCCTCGCACCTCGCGCTCTCTTCTTTGCACCCTGTCTCTTGCATTTCTGCGTGGCCTCTAGCACATTTTCGTCTCGCACACCGCGCCCCCTTGGCCGCAGTAGCGTACAACCGTCGCGCTTTGCTGGCATCGACAACTTCCTCGACCTCCTCCTCCGCCGATGCCATCGCCACGACGGGTGCGTGCACCAGCCATCTTGCAACCAGGTGTTCGGTGCGTGCTTCATAATGACTAGGTGTCAGCTGACGCGGGTGTGTGGGCAGGGGGTGAGCAATAGGGATCCACTCAGCTCGTCAGCTCCCCACCGCGCACACAGCCAGCAGCTTGCCAGCTTGCTATACAGCCGCCCATCACGAAACTGACAGCCTCATGCTGCACCCAGGGATTTACGCCTCTCTAGGCACCCCAGCTAGTGTGTACAAAAAACTGCGCTTGTGCTGCTGCAAAGATAGATGCTGGTACTGGCATCATCGTTGCTGACCTGGGTGCTGCTCTTGCCACCGCTGCTGCGCAGGCATCACCTCCGTGGTGTCTACCTCACAGGCCAGCAGCCAGGCCTCAGACGCTGCTGCCCAGGCCATAGCCTCAGCCGTTACCACAGCTGTGTCAAATGTGAGCCAGCTGCAGTGCAGCCCCTCATGCATGCGTGCATGCTCTGCATTCCCGCCACTGCATAGCGGGTGCACAGGGTGACAGGTGGTGCCATTGTGGCCTGTTTGAGTGGGGCAGTGCAGAGGAATGCGGGCTGGCGTGAGGGAGGCCTTGGCGATGCAGGCGGGCAGGCAGGCACTGACTCCCTGTGCCACACACCTGCCACACCCCTGCACCAGCAACGCACACCTAGAAGCAGGGCCAGAGCCAGGCAGCAGCATCAGCGTGGCAGTCAGGCGATCTAGGTCAGGCGCAGTCCCAGGCTGTCTCTGTCGCCCCTCCATGACCATGAACATCACTCCATGAACCTCAAGGAAAACAACAAGCTGCTTGACAAGGTCACTGAAGCGGCACCTGCTGCGCAGGCGCTGACTGCTGCCCTCAGACATTGTGCCGCTAAGTGCTATGCTATGTGGCGTCTATGGGCTATTCCAGGCAACTTAGGGTACAGGGTTCTTGCCCTTCATCGCGCTCTGTAGTGTCTCCACTTACACTGGCTGTATCAACTCGCATGACTCTCACTCTCGTGGCCGCAGGTGTGCAGCGGGTCGGGGGACGCGAGCGCGGAAGCCTCCTCCCTAGCTCGGGCCGTGGCTACTGCCACTGCCAGGGTCTTTGTGTCCTCCTCGGTCACTGTTTCCGCTGCTGGTGAGGAGAGGAAGGCAGCAGCAGCTGGGATTGGGAGCCTTGCAGGGGCGGGCCCACACAGACACTGGATCAGGCTTGTGCCTGCCTGCCAAAGTGTGCCTGCTGCTGGTGCATGACGTGCGACTTGCCACATGCGGCTGCTAGGTAATGCTGCTGGCTACCCTGACCGCTGTGGTGTCGTGGCTGCCACGAACTACCAGCTGCTGGCTTCCCTGGCAGCTGTGGTACAGCTGCTCCTGTAGCAAAGGGCCATGGGTCAAAGCCATTGTGGCCATTGCCCACTGACTGCCATCCATACAGTACAGATTCTGCCACTGCTGCTGCTGCTGTCACTGTCCCTCACTCCATGGCTCTGCTGTGTGCTTGTGCAGCTGGGGGCCAGGGCTGCGGCCAGGCGTCAGGCTCCGCCACTGCAACAGCCAGAGCGATAGCCTCCGCCCTAGCCTCCGCCTTTGCCAAAGCCAGCAACAACTGCCAGAAGGTTTGTCTGTCTGCTGTGGTGTCCTATTAAATTGGAAGCAGTACACACTCCCCTGACACCCCCTCACCCTTTCCCCTTGCTCTTCCCCTTCCCCAGCACCTCCCCTTCCCCGACCCCGTCCCCTCATCTGCACACCCGACCAGCAATTCCCTGCCAGCCTGTTGCTCGCCCCAGCAATGCCTGCCTGACGCGTTGGCCACCCCTACAGCCCTCTTCCCATGCACCCCCACTCTCTGCCAGGTGGTGGCCTCGTCCAAGGCCTCAGCGTTCCAGCAAAGCATCGCCACTGCCACGGCTTCCGCAGCATCTGAGGCCTGCGCCACTGGCGGCCAAGCTCAGGCGCAGTCCCAGGCTGTCTCAGTTGCAGTGGCCAAGGCAAGGGGCCTCTTCCAATATCCAATATCCAGTATCTTCCAATATCCAATACAGCGGTGTCCTAGACCCGATGGGTTTGCTCACTGCTGCTGCCACTGCTGCACCCCCTCGTGCATGGCTGCAGCTCGGCTACTTTTCACCGCAGCCACTCATACTGTGGTGTGTCTGAGACCTTGTGGCGTGTATGGGCACCCCCCTCACCCTCGCCCCTGCCCTCACCACTGCTCCCACCCTGCCCACCCCCCCTCTCTGACGCCACCCCCACCCCACACCCGCCCACATCCCCGCCCTGCCCTCGCCCTAGCCCAACACCCTCCCAACATCCGCACCTGCAGGCTGTGGCCTCAGCCCTGGCCAACGCGCTTGCATCCGTGGACGGCTCTTGCTCCTGCACCACAGCCGCTGCCACCACACCCAGCCCTGCACGCGGCCGCAACCCCACCTTATCATCAGGAGGCTTCCCAGCCACCTCCAAGCCCTTCCCCACCGTGACCAACCCAGATGCTGCTGCTGGTCTACCAGGCGCTGCCTCGGCGGGCTTCCCAGGGAGGTTCAACTTCCCCGCTGCAGGATACCCCTTTGGAAAATGAGCCGTGAAAAGGCCACAAGTTGGCCGCCTCGCCTGACCCACAGCTGGGTCGCACCCTTGAACTAACAGTACCTTGGACTGACCAGGCCTCTCGCTGTGTTTAGATCTAGGTGTGACCACCAACCGGGGGTGTGATGTAGGAGGTGAGGTGAGGGTGTTGTTGCAGCTGTATTGGGTGCACTTTGATTTGCACTGTGTTGCTTGCAATGAATTGGGAAAGGAACGTGACTGCATGTTAGTTGCCGTGATCGCATCGTGATTTTGACTGCTGTATGTTGTAAGGTGCTAGACCGCTTGGCGGCCAGTCTCTTGTAGAGCAGGCAGCCAATTAGACAGTGCCATGCGCTACAACCGGTGCTATGGGGTGGGAGAAGCCATCCTCGGTTGTACATGCAAGGCTTGCTTAGCGGTGTCCCAACCAACTGATCTAACCTCCCTGTCCTCGATGCAGAACATGACGCAAGCTCAGGCGCAGCCCCCTTGTCCCTCACTGGGGCCTCCATTTGAGCCGGACCATCAGGGACCACTAGTGGCCACTAACGGGAATACTAAGGACCACTAGTGGGCAATAGTCGCCCGACTCAAGTGGTGTTATTGGGTTGTGTGGAGTGTACCCAATGCACATGGACATAGTGCATGAGTGCCTACCACCTACACTATTGCCTGACTACGAGGGTTTATGTGTAGGGTTGGCATGAAAACATGCACTGATTGTAAGCTGATGACAGCTCAATTAAGGGGGGCACACACTACTGTGCCACAACAGCCTGCTGCTGCTGCTGCTGGGCCTTGGGTGGCTTGTCTCGCAGCCGCTCGTACCCATGCTCAGGGTACTCCTTGCCCTTGGCTGGCAGAGCTCCCTGCTCCGGCCAGTAGCACAGCTCCAGCAGGCGCCACTTGCTCTCCCCAATGCGTTACATGTTCAAGGCTGCATTGCAGTCCCTGTCCAGCCACCTGCCTGGCTGTGGTGCTGGCTTTGCCTTGGCAGCCTTGCCCTGCTTAGCCTTGGTGCGCTTGGCTGGCGGGGGAGTGCTGGGCCCCTTGCTCTGAGGCTGCTGGCTGTGTGGCTGCATGGGGCCTGTGGGGGCTTGCGGGGGGCCACTGCCGGGCACCACATCAGGCCCCGCACTGGCAGGTCACGCTGCTGGCTCCAGGCTGGGCGCAGCAGGCGGTGTTCCACCTGCCCTGCTGGGGGCTTCCAGCCTGCACGCCTGGTGGGCTGCTCGTGGTCCAGCTCCTCCTCACACGGCTGCTGGCCATTCACCGCTGAGCTGACCCTGGTGGTGCGGTGCTCATCCACAAGCACCACCTTGCAGCACTGCATCAGCACCCCACCCACCCCCAGTGCCAAGGTTAGCTGCTCCAAAGAACACCACCAGCTGCTTGGCATGCCAATGGCGCTCCATGGACAAATCCGCCATGTCCTCCTCCAGCTGCAGCCATGCACACAAGGCACATAGATGGTGGTTGACATGGTTCACTTTATGCCCAACCCTCCACCTCTCAGTCCCTTACCCTCCCTCCCACCCTCCCACCTTCTTGAAGAACTGCTTCAGTGCCCGGTCCTGGGCTCCGTACAGCCGCAGCCGCTTTCATGCCCACTTGGGGTCCAGGTACACCTCCCACACCGCGTCCCCGGTGGCGAGGGTGGCAGTGTTGTGCTTCAGGTTGGCCTCCAGGGAGGTGCCGGCTGAGCTGGCTGCTGCCAGGTGGGCCAGCAGCCGCGGCCCCAGCCTCAACCTGCACTGACTGCAATGAAGGGCAGTCCGTGCTGCACATCCCTGAAATGGATGCCTGCATGTCTGTGGACCGCATGCATCGTTGCATGGGGCAATCCTTGACCTCCTGCCAATCCTGCCACTCTCGGTACTCCTGTCGGTGTCAGGCTAAAAGAAGATGCGGCGGTGTGCAAACTGTCGCCCCATCACATGAACTAGGGCAATCAGACACTTCTATGTTGTGCGGATCAAGCCGAAACCCTGCTGTGCCCATGACATGTGACTAGTGTGATCCTCACGACTGCGGATAGGGAGACAGGCAAACAGGGTTCGTCAACACAATGGGAGCGCTGGTCGTGGTGTGCCTGCTGCTGGTGCTTCACCCGGCCCTCCCCGGCCCCACTACTAAATCGTCTATAGGTACGCTACTGTCGACTAGTATTAGTGTTAGCTTTGCTCGGCCTCGGTAAAAAGGAATGTGGGCTTCCCACAACCTGGTGCTGGCGACGCGTGTCGACAATTTCGCTGCTGGCGCCACGTAGAACTCTCCGTCGTCAATCGTCGCCAACTTCAGCAGTCCCCACCTCCATCGCCGGGCGGTGAGCGCTGCTCTGCCTGCAACTGATGTTGGCATCGCGGCCTGTGGCAGTTGGTTTCGCGCTTAATGTCGCGACGAGCCCCTCAGCCCAGCGACCAGCAATCCACAACCTCGCAATCACTGCGCGCAGCTAGAGCCGCGGTCGACATAGCCGGCACGACTTCCTGTAGCTCGTCATGACACCCCAGGCCGCTGCCCTCCAGGCTGTTGCCCTCCCCTGGGCGTACCCTGCAGGCGACGACTCCCTGGGCCAGGCCGCTCAGACGGCTGGAGGCAACACATACAATGCAGTGACCGACACAGTGGCTGCGGTGAGCCTTGGCTGTGTTTCCTCACAGCTGTCGTCTATCAGCAGATGCCTCCTGCTGCCCGCGTACGTGCAAGCCATGCTCCTGCCATGTGGTGGCCCCTTCAGTGCGCCAGCAGGGCACGTCACCATGAGCACTCATGTGTTCATCAACTCATGTGCATCAACTCATGTGTATCAGCTCATGTTGTTCTTGTATCAACTCATGTGCATAAACTCATGTTTTTATCAACTCATGTTTTCATCAACTCATGTGCATCAACTCATGTGCATCAACTCATGTGTTCACATGCCATGCAGTTGTGCGGAGGACAACTGGACATAGGCGCAGCCACTGCAAGGCTGGCGGGCCAGGTGGCAGAGGCAACAGGGCAAGTGGGTACTGCTGGGCTCCCCTTAACCCCACCACGCGTGCCTGCCACCCACTCCGCATTCTCGCCACTGCGCAGCGGGTGCACAGGGTGACACGGGGCTAGATAGCCTCTGAGCACAGTGGTGTTGCGTGCTGCCCTTGACTGCAGGCTTATGCTCGCGGCTCTGTCTCCCTCCCCAACTCAGGTGGGCCCGCACTGTGAGGATACACACCCGGGGCAACAAGGGCCCAATGGGATGCTGAAGGCTGTACAGGCCAGGAGGCTGATGCTAGAGCAGGGTGGAGGTACTCGTAGCAGCAGCAGCAGCAGCAGCAGCAAGAGGGAGCTACCAAGATAGCATATTCTAGGTCTCATTCACTGTCATGCAAATGGGGGGCATGCACATGACATATCTTGCAGGGTGCAGCGCGGTGAGGACCACGTCAGGCCGATTGGCAGATGCCGTGGCTCAGGCGCTCAGCTCCTCCTTCTCCAGTGTCAGCAACGCATGCCAGCAGGTCCGCCCCCGCCCCCGCCCCCGCCCCCGCCCCCGCCCCCGCCCCCGCCCCCGCCCCCGCCCCCGCCCCCGCCCCCGCCCCCGCCCCCGCCCCCGCCCCCGCCCCCGCCCCCGCCCCCGCCCCCGCCCCCGCCCCCGCCCCCGCCCCCGCCCCCGCCCCCGCCCCCGCCCCCGCCCCCGCCGCCCGCGCCCGCGCCCGCGCCCCCGCCCCCGCCCCCGCCCCCGCCCCCGCCCCCGCCCCCGCCCCCGCCCCCGCCCCCGCCCCCGCCCCCGCCCCCGCCCCCGCCCCCGCCCCCGCCCCCGCCCCCGCCCCCGCCCCCGCCCCCGCCCCCGCCCCCGCCCCCGCCCCCGCCCCCGCCCCCGCCCCCGCCCCCGCCCCCGCCCCCGCCCCCGCCCCCGCCCCCGCCCCCGCCCCCGCCCCCGCCCCCGCCCCCGCCCCCGCCCCCGCCCCCGCCCCCGCCCCCGCCCCCGCCCCCGCCCCCGCCCCCGCCCCCGCCCCCGCCCCCGCCCCCGCCCCCGCCCCCGCCCCCGCCCCCGCCCCCGCCCCCGCCCCCGCCCCCGCCCCCGCCCCCGCCCCCGCCCCCGCCCCCGCCCCCGCCCCCGCCCCCGCCCCCGCCCCCGCCCCCGCCCCCGCCCCCGCCCCCGCCCCCGCCCCCGCCCCCGCCCCCGCCCCCGCCCCCGCCCCCGCCCCCGCCCCCGCCCCCGCCCCCGCCCCCGCCCCCGCCCCCGCCCCCGCCCCCGCCCCCGCCCCCGCCCCCGCCCCCGCCCCCGCCCCCGCCCCCGCCCCCGCCCCCGCCCCCGCCCCCGCCCCCGCCCCCGCCCCCGCCCCCGCCCCCGCCCCCGCCCCCGCCCCCGCCCCCGCCCCCGCCCCCGCCCCCGCCCCCGCCCCCGCCCCCGCCCCCGCCCCCGCCCCCGCCCCCGCCCCCGCCCCCGCCCCCGCCCCCGCCCCCGCCCCCGCCCCCGCCCCCGCCCCCGCCCCCGCCCCCGCTTGTAACGTCCCCGCCTGCAACGTCCCCCGTCTTCCCTGCTTCCTCTGCTGCTACAGGCCATTGCTGAGTCCACTGTGCCAGCCTTCCGTGACAGCCTGATGAGCGCCATCCTTGCAGCAGCGGACCGAGCCTGCTCACGAGGGGAGGCCCTGGACATTCAGGCCACGCAGATCAAGAACGCCATAACCCCGGTGAGGAGGCTGTTGGCGAACAGCTAGGTTGTGGGCACGTGATCAGGGAGTGTCTGCAGAGGGGGCGGGGCCGGTGAGGAGGATAGTCTGTGTGCTTGACCAGTGACAAGGTGAGTTCTTGAGGGGAGGGGTTGCTGCTTAGGGTAAGCACAAGCCGATCATGAGAAGGGACTACAGACTAGTGGACGAGGTAGAATGATGCAGCCAAATCAAGGCAGTATTGATGGTGGCCGAGCCCAGTGGGGGCCAGCGCTTGACTCAAGTAACCCTCCTTGAACCACAAACGATGAGAAAACAAAGTCGGTGAGCCACAGTTGCCTCACACTGCAAAACAGCAAATGCACGAAAAGGCAGACTTTGTTGATACACAGCAGTCCGCACCAGGTCTAATCAGGCCATGAAGGGGCCCCTACCCTGCTGCAGTCCAGCTGCCCAGCACAAAGCAGCCGAAGGAGTCGCCCCCAGCCCTGACAACCGCACTGTGGCGCTCATCCACCTGCCCCACCAATCTCCCCGCCCTCCCCGCCCTCCCCAAGGGGCACTGGACCACTTGGCAGCCGGCCTGCCACGTCTACTAATCGAAGCTGCGGCACAGTCTGCAGCAGCTGCCTAGCTTGCTTATTGGCCGGCCCGCCTGGCAGATGGGGTCACCCTGTGGTCTGCCACCAAAGCTCAGACTTTGCACTGCCCTCAGGCCAGCGCCAGCCAGCAAAGGGCCCCCTCCCTTGCTGCAACCCTGATGGGAGCAGGCTGCGCTTGAGGCGGAAGCCCCTCCCTTGATGCACGCTGGCTCCGCCGGAGTCGTCTTCTACAGCCCAGGCACTCGGCTCAGGGCAGCAGGTGCACCACCAGGGGCCGCTGGCCACATGATGTACGGATGCCGGCTGCACAGAGGCGTGCCAGGCTTCCAGGGTGCCAGTCAGGGCTACCGTTGAGCATGACGCGTCAGGTGGTGTGTCACACATGCACCTGGACAAGCAACTGCGGCTGGACAAGCAACTGCGGAGAAGCAACGGAGTGTGATATGGTGAATATGTGCTGGGCTGGGATTGACCCAGGACCAGCCTGGTTTACCAGCAAAGCACACGTGCCTAAGCAGCCGTGGGATGCTGACGGTCGGCACCAGACGAGGGTTCGACTTATTCTGTTCCCAGCTCAGGTGGCAAGGGGCGCAAGGCATGAAAAGCTCATGTCTACAACAACAACAACAAAACTATGCCTCCGGCAAGCTCTGCAAACTAACAGGACAAGCTGTGTGACAACATGGCCAGCAAACTAGCATGACAACAACAACACAACCACCACCACAACAACCACAACAACCACAACCACAACCACAACAACCACAACAACCACAACAACAACAACCACAACAACAACAACAACAACAACCACAACCACAACCACAACAACCACAACCACCACCACCACCACAACAACAACAAGAGCAACAACAACAACAACAACAACAACAACAACAACAACAACAACAACAACAACAACAACAACAACAACAACAACAACAACAACAACAACAACAACAACAACAACAACAACAACAACAAGAGCAACTGTCATACATCCAGCTCTTGATGGACTACGGACCTCAGATATACTAGATATACTCGCCTCAGATATACTCAGATATACTCGCGTCTACCTTGCACATTGCGCGCACTATTGGACTCGTCCTCGTCTCCGTGGCCATACAGACCTTGGCTGCGCCTCGGTGTCAATGGCCACAACGTCTCGGACTCGCCACTATTTTGGCATATTGTATTCCATTACATAGCTGTCTCCATCGTCAACCCCTTTTGTTTCACTTCCAGCTCCTCGAGCCATGCTGCCTCAGCGTAGCATCCACTGCCTCCTCAGTGTGACTGCTGCTACCCGCATGCCGGGGAATACAGCGGGCAGGGGCTGGGGTTTGGCCTGGGCTAAGGCCTGGGGTTCGTGGCTGACTGGTGGCCCTGCACCACGCCCGCTTATCCAGGTGCTGGCATTCATCCCCATCAATCAAACCTTGCGGGCAATCTCCGGGCCAGACTGCAGATGTTGGATCAGGCTCCCTCCTGTGCGGGAAAATACCAGCACCTCCCCTCCTCCTGCCCCCTCTCCCCCGGCCCCCTCTCCCCCCACCCCCTCTTCCCCCGCCCCCTATACCCCTCCTCCACAAGAGCCACCCTACCAGGCCCCTCCCTCCCCCCCCTACACCGCACCTGCTCCCGCATCCGTGCCTGCACCCTACACCCCTGCAGCAGCACCGGCATACACGCCATCAGCCACACCTTACTCCGCCCCGGCAACTGCCGCACCCACTCCCCCTCCCCCCTCACCACCACCCTCCCCTCCCCCCTCCCCCTCTCCTCCTTCACCCACACGGCCAGGCAACCTGACCAGCAGCCCAGGCCAGCCTCGACCTGCCCCCAGCAACCGGCCAGGCAATGCCACCACCAACAGCAGCGTGCGGCCAGGCAGTGCCAGCAACAGCCCTCCCCCTGCTGCCCGGCCCACACCTGCCCCACCACCATCCTCATCCTCCCCAGCACCACGTGCTGCTCCGTCCCCCAGCCCCCCTCCCCGCCCACCAACCCCATCGCCAGCTCCAACCCTACCTTCCCTACCCCGCGCTCCTCCCTCACCCCCTCCCTCCCGCCCCCCACCCCCGCCCCCCCGCCCACCACAAGCGCCCCCGGGCCTCTTCCCTCGCCCTGTCGCCTCACAAGCAGCACCTGCATCCAGAGTGCAAGCTCAAGGACGGTGAGGTTAGGGGGCGCGGTTGTTTGGAGGAGGTTTGTGCAGCCGAGGAGGCAGCCTTCAAATGCGGCGGCTGTCTCCTTGGTGGCGGCTGGCCATTGACACGGTGGCAGGGCCGGAGCATGCTCCTAGCTGAGTCCTGGTCCAGGGCTGCACAACAACAAGGTCCATCATTGTAATGGCCTAAAGAAAGCAATGCAGCTGGTTCATGGCAGCATCCGTAGCAGCGAAACAAAGTGCAGATCCCGGTTGTTTAGGTCCTTTATTCGGACACAATGCTGTTGATGCTTTTGCATACGACCACCTTGTTCAGTTTCCTTGTTAGCAGCAGGGGCAGGGCGTTTAGGAGGCTGGAGTTGGGGTTGGAGTTGGGATTGGAGTGGTAAGAAGCTGGAGCTAAGAAACAAGTGGACGGCCCGCGCTTGCTTCCCTTGCTACGTGTTTCCGACCAGTCGGACATTAGTTGCAGGGCAGGCAAATGCCGAACTGGAATCGCCTAGCGATCGGTGAATAGCTAGGGCGTGGTACGATGGGGGGACACACAAGGCGGGGTGGGCCTTTCACCTGGCGCCTGCTCGTTGCCCAGCCATCCCGGCGCTCTTGTCGTTGCTTGACTTAAGGCAAGCGAGACGCTGCGATGGAACCAATAGGAGCGACGGGTTATGGCACAGCGCGTAACTCACATTGCTCACAGTCGGCTAGGGACACGAACCTTTCGGTTTCCTTGGCGGGCCCTTCTTTCCCTTGGCGGTACCCTTCCGTTTCTTCTTAGCCATAACACGATGTGAGCTGTCGCTTGATTGTCGCTTTGTTGATTGACTGTGCTAATTGTCACTTCGTTGTTTGTAACCAGAAAGGCAGCCAGGACTGAACTCCCTGGCCCCCTTCAGTATGCATTCACAATGCCGCTGCTGTGCACGCTTGCTTCACCAGTCTAGTCTGTCTGGGTGGAAGTGGCTAGCCCTGCCGCAATGTTATGGTCCATGGCAAATGTGTCGCTGACGACACTGTGCTGTTGCTGCTGCTGCTGCTGCTGCTTTGCTTACCTTACCACAGGTCATCACCTTTATTCCAATCAACGCCACCATGCGTGCTATCTGGGGCCCTTGCGCCTGCCGCATTCGGCGGCCACCAGCATTACCAGTACCCCCTCCTCCCCCTGCCCCTCCCCCCCCTCCTCCCCCTCCTCCCTCTCCACCCCCTCCTCCCCCTCCTCCCCCTCCCCCTCCCCCTCCCCCTCCCCCCCCTCCTCCCCCTCCTCCTCCTCCCCCCCCACCGTCACCGCCGTCTCCTGCATCTCCCAGCCCCCCGGCCTTGAGCTTCGGCTTCCCCGGAGGGGGGTCGCTGACACTGCCCATTGGTGGTGTGTTTGGACCCCCATCACCAAAACCACCAGCCAACACCCCGACTTTCACGTTCCCATCTTTTCCCATCGCTCCATTTAACACCGGCCCCACCCCACGCAGTGTGCCGCCGCCCCGGGCCCCCAGCCCCACCCAGCCCAGCCCAGCCCGCACCAGCCCCCCCAAAGCCCCACCTTCGCCTATTGTGCAAGGCTAGGCGAATGCCTAGAACCGACCATTGCATCCTCAAGCTGGCATGGATCGTTGTGATCGCGCATGGAGGTCAGCGTTGACATTATCATGGCGAGCCCGCATGCTGCATGTAGTATAGCTTCAAAGTGTTGGCGTGAAGTGTACATACAACGCATCTGCTCCAATGTGCCCCTCCTTTGCTCCGCTGTCCCGCCCCGCCCTGCCCCGCTGCCTTGCCACCCCGTCACCGCTTTCCGCCATCCACTCTTGCTCCTCGCCCTCTCCCCCCTCCCCTGTGTAAGGTTCTTGGCAGCTGTTCTTTACCAATGGCCTGGTCCCCAAGCATTGCACAACGCCTTGAAAGAGCAGCAGAGCAGCAACCCTCACATGCTCACAGCAACGAATAGACCCCCCAGGCCTATCCCCCAAGCATACCCTCGTCATCCCGTCACACATGAACATGAACGACCAGCCCCCTTGTCCCTCACAAGGGCCTCCATTTGAGCCGGACCACCAGGGACCACTAGTGGCCACTAGCGGGAATACTAGGGACCACTAGTGGGCCGACTCAAATGTTGTTGATGGGCTGTGTGGAGTATACCCAATGCACATGAACATGGTGCATGAGTGCCTACCACCTACACTATTGCCTGACCACGAGGGCTATTGTGTAGAGTTGGCATGAAAGACATGCACCGATTGTGAGCTGATGACAGCTAAAAGAAAGGGGGCAGACCCTACTTGCTGCTGCTGCTGCTGCTGCTGGGCCTTGGGTGGCTTGTTTCGCAGCCGCTTGTACCCATGCTTAGGGTACTCCTTGCCTTTGGCTGGCAGAGCTCCCTGCTCTGGCCACCAGCACAGCTCCAGCGGGCGCCACCTGCTCTCCCCAGTGCGCTGCATGTTCAGTGCCGCATTGCAGTCCCTGTCCAGCCACCTGCCTGGCTGTGGTGCTGGCTTTGCCTTGGCAGCCTTGCCCTGCTCAGCCTTGGTGCGCTTGCTGCGCTTGGCTGGCGGGGGAGTGCTGGGCCCTGGCTCTGAGGCTGCTGGCTGTGTGGCTGCATGGGGCCTGTGGGGGCTTGCGGGGGGCCACTGCCGGGCACCACATCAGGCCCCCGCACTCGCTGGTCACCTTGCCCTGCTCAGCCTTGGCAGCCAACACATGCACACGCGCAGCCAACTTCCTGCATGCGGGAGCACACTACTGAAAGCAACAAGCAAGCAAGCCAGAAAGAAAAAGTACATGACGAAAAGGAAGCCTACGCCATCGCCGTCGGGCATGACCTTGCTACTCTCCCACCAGAGATGGGCGGAGGTGGTACACAACACTGGTACCATACTAGCTCAGCTTGCCTCTCTCTATCCTTACCCCTTCCCTTTCACCCTGTGATATCAATCAGCCCCCCCCCTTAAACTATCTTTTTCTGCTTTGTCACACTTCTTGCTGCTGCCTGTTGCTGTGCACCTCTCTGGCTGGAGGCCCGTTTGGCTAGATTGGTGGGGAGGGTGGTAGTAAGTTTGACTTCTGACTGTATGCAATCATCTGTTGCCAAACTTGCAGGACTACATTGCAATACCAGGGATTCAACGCCAAACGAATCGTAACCACGACAACAAAAACCTGAACTGAAAAGTAATCTGAACATTATGCTGAACAAATCTGCCAATGTCTATGCATTACTAACGAAAAAAGGCGGGCTTATGAGAGACACTGCAGGCGCGCCGCTATTCGGTCTTTTCTGTACGTCATGTGTACTAAGTGCTGCCAGTGATGCCAAGTGCCTGTGATGAGGCCGACTGCAAGCAGGGCTGCAAGTGTGGCGCACACATCACGTTGTCATGGCACAAGTACAGGGCAGGCTGCTTTCTGTCTGCTGTGCATAGGGCAAGCACATGGCAGCTGCAAAGCATGAGGAGCTGGGCGTGCAGGCGTGCAAGCTGGCTGCATAGCAAGTGGGGCCATGGCTTAATGTTGGTCAGGCGAATTTGCACTTCACAGGACAGTTACCTGGAGCAGGCTTTGAGGGCATTGCTCAGGGCCTAGCTTGGCCTGCTTGGACGCTGATGATTGAACCCTTGCTGAAGCTCATGTAAACAGCCTAGATTTTACTCCCTCTGTGTGATGACTAGCTGTGTGATGACTAGGCCTAGCTGTGTGCTGTAAGATTGAGGCTGCGTGGAAGCATGCATTGTGCATCAAGGCGACCATGGTCCCATGGCGCACAGGAGAGGCATATGGGGGAACAAGCTGACGGAGACCCCGCAGGCCAAGCTATCAGGTTCAAGCATCAAGTGAGCTGTGCCATGCGCCACGTTAACCTCGCCTTAGTCACCGCCTGCTCAGCTGGAAAGGATGCCTGTGGCTGTGGCTGTGCTTGGCTGGCAGAACTTGAAGGCAGGGCTGACCTGGTCTTGGGTCAGTGGCTTCAGCTGCGCCGG
>JASKMD010000026.1:7738891-7820080 GCA_030144725.1 Haematococcus lacustris | reverse complement strand
AACTCACAGCCCTGTCGCGGGTCAGCAGCAAGCCCAGCTCGCTGGCCTCGTACCGGCGGTTCGCCAACACAGTCCTGGCGACGTACGACGCCATGTGGGCCGAGGTCTCAAAGCAGCGCTGGGCCAACGCCAAGTTCAGGCTGTACTGTGGCAAGATGCGCGTGGTGGCTTCGTCCTGGGCCAAGGTAAGGCCCAGTAGCAGCTAGCCACGAGCTAGGCAGCAGCCAACCACAGTCAGCTCACCTGGCCAGCTGCTGTTGCTCCTGTTGCTGCCTCTGTTGCTGCTGCTAGACCTGACCTTACACATGTGTGCCACTGTGTGCTGTACCATGTGTGGATGCAGGTCAAGAAGCAGGCACAGAAGCGGTGGCCGGACCGCATCCTGGCCCTGGCCTATGGGGCAGCTAGCTTCAGCGGCAGCGGCAGCGTTGGCTGCAGGGGTGTCCCAGTCAGCCAGATGCGGAAGGAGGCAGTGAAGCAGTTCGGGGCAGGGCGTGTGGTGCTGGTGGAGGAGTTCCGCACCAGCCGGGTCAGCTCAGCCTACAGCAGCCCCAGTGAGGCCCTCCCTGGACAGCCGCCAGAGTCCTTCAGGTGAGGGGGTCAGTGGGTGATGGTCGTTGGGTCAGGGTAGTGCTGGGAGGTGGTGGAGTCAAGGCGGCTGGGTAGGGTCAAGAATGGGAAGGTAAGGAATGAACCTTACAAATGTGCATTGCCCCATGTGTCCATGCAGGTGGCTGCGGCCAGTGTACAGCGAGGCAAAGCGATCCCAAGTCCGGGGCTTGATGAGCTCAACAAGCCACAACATCAGGTAAGCACTGACCAGGCACTGCACATGTGCATGGCTGCAACATATCCCACATGAAATGACACATGACATGGCACATGATTTGACTTCATGCAACTCCCACACACCCATGTGCAGGTTCTATGACCGGGACGTGTCAGCCGCGCTAAACATCCGCCGCTGCGCAGTTGGCCCAGGGCCACGCCCCACTGAGCTGTGCTACTGGGATGGCCGCCCAGCCATGCCAAAGCGAGGCCAGGCCAGGCCAAGCAGTGGGTGTACCTGCCTGACAAGGCCCTGTTGCGCAAGTGGCGGCGCAAGTGGCAGCGGTAGCCAGCAGGAGCAAGACAACCCAAGGAAACAAGATACCAAACCCCTCACAAAGGGGATGTGTGTGAGTAAGAGCTATAGAGTAGGGTAGGGCTCTTGCTAGTAGTAGCCTTGGAGGCACACACACCAGAAGGCTGAGCTGAAGGGGGCACTAGGCACACTATCAATAGCCTTTACAACAGCGATCTCGCAGCCTGTGTTTGATTACAACTCATGGGTTGCATGAGGGCTGTAGGGACCGGTGATGGTTCCGTCGGTGCCGCGGCCAGCCATCGTGACAGGTGCCGGTGCAGCTACTAAGCTGCTCCTATGTTTTTCAGGTTTAAGCGGTTAGGGCAGGAGTAGGAAACATTGGCCGCTTCACATCCTCACAGCCTCGCAGACATTCTTCACACAGCCCGCCTTACACGACACACATCGCGGTCATGGCGATCAAGACCAACCGTACTGCGACGTTGGCCGCGGCCGCGGTCTTCCTCTTCGCTGCTTTGCTGGGAACGTCGCTAGCCGACGGCGGTGAGATACACCAGCCTTGTTGTACAGCCGTGCCAGCACAACTAATGATGCCTCGACACCGCCAGGGTTGCGTCAACGCGGCCCTTGAACGCCCTGCTTAATGCCTCGCACCTCGCGCTCTCTTCTTTGCACCCTGTCTCTTGCATTTCTGCGTGGCCTCTAGCACATTTTCGTCTCGCACACCGCGCCCCCTTGGCCGCAGTAGCGTACAACCGTCGCGCTTTGCTGGCATCGACAACTTCCTCGACCTCCTCCTCCGCCGATGCCATCGCCACGACGGGTGCGTGCACCAGCCATCTTGCAACCAGGTGTTCGGTGCGTGCTTCATAATGACTAGGTGTCAGCTGACGCGGGTGTGTGGGCAGGGGGTGAGCAATAGGGATCCACTCAGCTCGTCAGCTCCCCACCGCGCACACAGCCAGCAGCTTGCCAGCTTGCTATACAGCCGCCCATCACGAAACTGACAGCCTCATGCTGCACCCAGGGATTTACGCCTCTCTAGGCACCCCAGCTAGTGTGTACAAAAAACTGCGCTTGTGCTGCTGCAAAGATAGATGCTGGTACTGGCATCATCGTTGCTGACCTGGGTGCTGCTCTTGCCACCGCTGCTGCGCAGGCATCACCTCCGTGGTGTCTACCTCACAGGCCAGCAGCCAGGCCTCAGACGCTGCTGCCCAGGCCATAGCCTCAGCCGTTACCACAGCTGTGTCAAATGTGAGCCAGCTGCAGTGCAGCCCCTCATGCATGCGTGCATGCTCTGCATTCCCGCCACTGCATAGCGGGTGCACAGGGTGACAGGTGGTGCCATTGTGGCCTGTTTGAGTGGGGCAGTGCAGAGGAATGCGGGCTGGCGTGAGGGAGGCCTTGGCGATGCAGGCGGGCAGGCAGGCACTGACTCCCTGTGCCACACACCTGCCACACCCCTGCACCAGCAACGCACACCTAGAAGCAGGGCCAGAGCCAGGCAGCAGCATCAGCGTGGCAGTCAGGCGATCTAGGTCAGGCGCAGTCCCAGGCTGTCTCTGTCGCCCCTCCATGACCATGAACATCACTCCATGAACCTCAAGGAAAACAACAAGCTGCTTGACAAGGTCACTGAAGCGGCACCTGCTGCGCAGGCGCTGACTGCTGCCCTCAGACATTGTGCCGCTAAGTGCTATGCTATGTGGCGTCTATGGGCTATTCCAGGCAACTTAGGGTACAGGGTTCTTGCCCTTCATCGCGCTCTGTAGTGTCTCCACTTACACTGGCTGTATCAACTCGCATGACTCTCACTCTCGTGGCCGCAGGTGTGCAGCGGGTCGGGGGACGCGAGCGCGGAAGCCTCCTCCCTAGCTCGGGCCGTGGCTACTGCCACTGCCAGGGTCTTTGTGTCCTCCTCGGTCACTGTTTCCGCTGCTGGTGAGGAGAGGAAGGCAGCAGCAGCTGGGATTGGGAGCCTTGCAGGGGCGGGCCCACACAGACACTGGATCAGGCTTGTGCCTGCCTGCCAAAGTGTGCCTGCTGCTGGTGCATGACGTGCGACTTGCCACATGCGGCTGCTAGGTAATGCTGCTGGCTACCCTGACCGCTGTGGTGTCGTGGCTGCCACGAACTACCAGCTGCTGGCTTCCCTGGCAGCTGTGGTACAGCTGCTCCTGTAGCAAAGGGCCATGGGTCAAAGCCATTGTGGCCATTGCCCACTGACTGCCATCCATACAGTACAGATTCTGCCACTGCTGCTGCTGCTGTCACTGTCCCTCACTCCATGGCTCTGCTGTGTGCTTGTGCAGCTGGGGGCCAGGGCTGCGGCCAGGCGTCAGGCTCCGCCACTGCAACAGCCAGAGCGATAGCCTCCGCCCTAGCCTCCGCCTTTGCCAAAGCCAGCAACAACTGCCAGAAGGTTTGTCTGTCTGCTGTGGTGTCCTATTAAATTGGAAGCAGTACACACTCCCCTGACACCCCCTCACCCTTTCCCCTTGCTCTTCCCCTTCCCCAGCACCTCCCCTTCCCCGACCCCGTCCCCTCATCTGCACACCCGACCAGCAATTCCCTGCCAGCCTGTTGCTCGCCCCAGCAATGCCTGCCTGACGCGTTGGCCACCCCTACAGCCCTCTTCCCATGCACCCCCACTCTCTGCCAGGTGGTGGCCTCGTCCAAGGCCTCAGCGTTCCAGCAAAGCATCGCCACTGCCACGGCTTCCGCAGCATCTGAGGCCTGCGCCACTGGCGGCCAAGCTCAGGCGCAGTCCCAGGCTGTCTCAGTTGCAGTGGCCAAGGCAAGGGGCCTCTTCCAATATCCAATATCCAGTATCTTCCAATATCCAATACAGCGGTGTCCTAGACCCGATGGGTTTGCTCACTGCTGCTGCCACTGCTGCACCCCCTCGTGCATGGCTGCAGCTCGGCTACTTTTCACCGCAGCCACTCATACTGTGGTGTGTCTGAGACCTTGTGGCGTGTATGGGCACCCCCCTCACCCTCGCCCCTGCCCTCACCACTGCTCCCACCCTGCCCACCCCCCCTCTCTGACGCCACCCCCACCCCACACCCGCCCACATCCCCGCCCTGCCCTCGCCCTAGCCCAACACCCTCCCAACATCCGCACCTGCAGGCTGTGGCCTCAGCCCTGGCCAACGCGCTTGCATCCGTGGACGGCTCTTGCTCCTGCACCACAGCCGCTGCCACCACACCCAGCCCTGCACGCGGCCGCAACCCCACCTTATCATCAGGAGGCTTCCCAGCCACCTCCAAGCCCTTCCCCACCGTGACCAACCCAGATGCTGCTGCTGGTCTACCAGGCGCTGCCTCGGCGGGCTTCCCAGGGAGGTTCAACTTCCCCGCTGCAGGATACCCCTTTGGAAAATGAGCCGTGAAAAGGCCACAAGTTGGCCGCCTCGCCTGACCCACAGCTGGGTCGCACCCTTGAACTAACAGTACCTTGGACTGACCAGGCCTCTCGCTGTGTTTAGATCTAGGTGTGACCACCAACCGGGGGTGTGATGTAGGAGGTGAGGTGAGGGTGTTGTTGCAGCTGTATTGGGTGCACTTTGATTTGCACTGTGTTGCTTGCAATGAATTGGGAAAGGAACGTGACTGCATGTTAGTTGCCGTGATCGCATCGTGATTTTGACTGCTGTATGTTGTAAGGTGCTAGACCGCTTGGCGGCCAGTCTCTTGTAGAGCAGGCAGCCAATTAGACAGTGCCATGCGCTACAACCGGTGCTATGGGGTGGGAGAAGCCATCCTCGGTTGTACATGCAAGGCTTGCTTAGCGGTGTCCCAACCAACTGATCTAACCTCCCTGTCCTCGATGCAGAACATGACGCAAGCTCAGGCGCAGCCCCCTTGTCCCTCACTGGGGCCTCCATTTGAGCCGGACCATCAGGGACCACTAGTGGCCACTAACGGGAATACTAAGGACCACTAGTGGGCAATAGTCGCCCGACTCAAGTGGTGTTATTGGGTTGTGTGGAGTGTACCCAATGCACATGGACATAGTGCATGAGTGCCTACCACCTACACTATTGCCTGACTACGAGGGTTTATGTGTAGGGTTGGCATGAAAACATGCACTGATTGTAAGCTGATGACAGCTCAATTAAGGGGGGCACACACTACTGTGCCACAACAGCCTGCTGCTGCTGCTGCTGGGCCTTGGGTGGCTTGTCTCGCAGCCGCTCGTACCCATGCTCAGGGTACTCCTTGCCCTTGGCTGGCAGAGCTCCCTGCTCCGGCCAGTAGCACAGCTCCAGCAGGCGCCACTTGCTCTCCCCAATGCGTTACATGTTCAAGGCTGCATTGCAGTCCCTGTCCAGCCACCTGCCTGGCTGTGGTGCTGGCTTTGCCTTGGCAGCCTTGCCCTGCTTAGCCTTGGTGCGCTTGGCTGGCGGGGGAGTGCTGGGCCCCTTGCTCTGAGGCTGCTGGCTGTGTGGCTGCATGGGGCCTGTGGGGGCTTGCGGGGGGCCACTGCCGGGCACCACATCAGGCCCCGCACTGGCAGGTCACGCTGCTGGCTCCAGGCTGGGCGCAGCAGGCGGTGTTCCACCTGCCCTGCTGGGGGCTTCCAGCCTGCACGCCTGGTGGGCTGCTCGTGGTCCAGCTCCTCCTCACACGGCTGCTGGCCATTCACCGCTGAGCTGACCCTGGTGGTGCGGTGCTCATCCACAAGCACCACCTTGCAGCACTGCATCAGCACCCCACCCACCCCCAGTGCCAAGGTTAGCTGCTCCAAAGAACACCACCAGCTGCTTGGCATGCCAATGGCGCTCCATGGACAAATCCGC
Organism: Haematococcus lacustris; assembly: GCA_030144725.1. NCBI lineage: Eukaryota > Viridiplantae > Chlorophyta > Chlorophyceae > Chlamydomonadales > Haematococcaceae > Haematococcus > Haematococcus lacustris. The sequence continues at coordinate 7,814,186 of JASKMD010000026.1, read as the reverse complement.
CATGTCCTCCTCCAGCTGCAGCCATGCACACAAGGCACATAGATGGTGGTTGACATGGTTCACTTTATGCCCAACCCTCCACCTCTCAGTCCCTTACCCTCCCTCCCACCCTCCCACCTTCTTGAAGAACTGCTTCAGTGCCCGGTCCTGGGCTCCGTACAGCCGCAGCCGCTTTCATGCCCACTTGGGGTCCAGGTACACCTCCCACACCGCGTCCCCGGTGGCGAGGGTGGCAGTGTTGTGCTTCAGGTTGGCCTCCAGGGAGGTGCCGGCTGAGCTGGCTGCTGCCAGGTGGGCCAGCAGCCGCGGCCCCAGCCTCAACCTGCACTGACTGCAATGAAGGGCAGTCCGTGCTGCACATCCCTGAAATGGATGCCTGCATGTCTGTGGACCGCATGCATCGTTGCATGGGGCAATCCTTGACCTCCTGCCAATCCTGCCACTCTCGGTACTCCTGTCGGTGTCAGGCTAAAAGAAGATGCGGCGGTGTGCAAACTGTCGCCCCATCACATGAACTAGGGCAATCAGACACTTCTATGTTGTGCGGATCAAGCCGAAACCCTGCTGTGCCCATGACATGTGACTAGTGTGATCCTCACGACTGCGGATAGGGAGACAGGCAAACAGGGTTCGTCAACACAATGGGAGCGCTGGTCGTGGTGTGCCTGCTGCTGGTGCTTCACCCGGCCCTCCCCGGCCCCACTACTAAATCGTCTATAGGTACGCTACTGTCGACTAGTATTAGTGTTAGCTTTGCTCGGCCTCGGTAAAAAGGAATGTGGGCTTCCCACAACCTGGTGCTGGCGACGCGTGTCGACAATTTCGCTGCTGGCGCCACGTAGAACTCTCCGTCGTCAATCGTCGCCAACTTCAGCAGTCCCCACCTCCATCGCCGGGCGGTGAGCGCTGCTCTGCCTGCAACTGATGTTGGCATCGCGGCCTGTGGCAGTTGGTTTCGCGCTTAATGTCGCGACGAGCCCCTCAGCCCAGCGACCAGCAATCCACAACCTCGCAATCACTGCGCGCAGCTAGAGCCGCGGTCGACATAGCCGGCACGACTTCCTGTAGCTCGTCATGACACCCCAGGCCGCTGCCCTCCAGGCTGTTGCCCTCCCCTGGGCGTACCCTGCAGGCGACGACTCCCTGGGCCAGGCCGCTCAGACGGCTGGAGGCAACACATACAATGCAGTGACCGACACAGTGGCTGCGGTGAGCCTTGGCTGTGTTTCCTCACAGCTGTCGTCTATCAGCAGATGCCTCCTGCTGCCCGCGTACGTGCAAGCCATGCTCCTGCCATGTGGTGGCCCCTTCAGTGCGCCAGCAGGGCACGTCACCATGAGCACTCATGTGTTCATCAACTCATGTGCATCAACTCATGTGTATCAGCTCATGTTGTTCTTGTATCAACTCATGTGCATAAACTCATGTTTTTATCAACTCATGTTTTCATCAACTCATGTGCATCAACTCATGTGCATCAACTCATGTGTTCACATGCCATGCAGTTGTGCGGAGGACAACTGGACATAGGCGCAGCCACTGCAAGGCTGGCGGGCCAGGTGGCAGAGGCAACAGGGCAAGTGGGTACTGCTGGGCTCCCCTTAACCCCACCACGCGTGCCTGCCACCCACTCCGCATTCTCGCCACTGCGCAGCGGGTGCACAGGGTGACACGGGGCTAGATAGCCTCTGAGCACAGTGGTGTTGCGTGCTGCCCTTGACTGCAGGCTTATGCTCGCGGCTCTGTCTCCCTCCCCAACTCAGGTGGGCCCGCACTGTGAGGATACACACCCGGGGCAACAAGGGCCCAATGGGATGCTGAAGGCTGTACAGGCCAGGAGGCTGATGCTAGAGCAGGGTGGAGGTACTCGTAGCAGCAGCAGCAGCAGCAGCAGCAAGAGGGAGCTACCAAGATAGCATATTCTAGGTCTCATTCACTGTCATGCAAATGGGGGGCATGCACATGACATATCTTGCAGGGTGCAGCGCGGTGAGGACCACGTCAGGCCGATTGGCAGATGCCGTGGCTCAGGCGCTCAGCTCCTCCTTCTCCAGTGTCAGCAACGCATGCCAGCAGGTCCGCCCCCGCCCCCGCCCCCGCCCCCGCCCCCGCCCCCGCCCCCGCCCCCCGCCCCCGCCCCCGCCCCCGCCCCCGCCCCCGCCCCCGCCCCCGCCCCCGCCCCCGCCCCCGCCCCCGCCCCCGCCCCCGCCCCCGCCCCCGCCCCCGCCCCCGCCCCCGCCCCCGCCCCCGCCCCCGCCCGCGCCCGCGCCCGCGCCCCGCGCCCCCGCCCCCGCCCCCGCCCCCGCCCCCGCCCCCGCCCCCGCCCCCGCCCCCGCCCCCGCCCCCGCCCCCGCCCCCGCCCCCGCCCCCGCCCCCGCCCCCGCCCCCGCCCCCGCCCCCGCCCCCGCCCCCGCCCCCGCCCCCGCCCCCGCCCCCGCCCCCGCCCCCGCCCCCGCCCCCGCCCCCGCCCCCGCCCCCGCCCCCGCCCCCGCCCCCCGCCCCCGCCCCCGCCCCCGCCCCCGCCCCCGCCCCCGCCCCCGCCCCCGCCCCCGCCCCCGCCCCCGCCCCCGCCCCCGCCCCCGCCCCCGCCCCCGCCCCCGCCCCCGCCCCCGCCCCCGCCCCCGCCCCCGCCCCCGCCCCCGCCCCCGCCCCCGCCCCCGCCCCCGCCCCCGCCCCCGCCCCCGCCCCCGCCCCCGCCCCCGCCCCCGCCCCCGCCCCCGCCCCCCGCCCCCGCCCCCGCCCCCGCCCCCGCCCCCGCCCCCGCCCCCGCCCCCGCCCCCGCCCCCGCCCCCGCCCCCGCCCCCGCCCCCGCCCCCGCCCCCGCCCCCGCCCCCGCCCCCGCCCCCGCCCCCGCCCCCGCCCCCGCCCCCGCCCCCGCCCCCGCCCCCGCCCCCGCCCCCGCCCCCGCCCCCGCCCCCCGCCCCCGCCCCCGCCCCCGCCCCCGCCCCCGCCCCCGCCCCCGCCCCCGCCCCCGCCCCCGCCCCCGCCCCCGCCCCCGCCCCCGCCCCCGCCCCCGCCCCCGCCCCCGCCCCCGCCCCCGCCCCCGCCCCCGCCCCCGCTTGTAACGTCCCCGCCTGCAACGTCCCCCGTCTTCCCTGCTTCCTCTGCTGCTACAGGCCATTGCTGAGTCCACTGTGCCAGCCTTCCGTGACAGCCTGATGAGCGCCATCCTTGCAGCAGCGGACCGAGCCTGCTCACGAGGGGAGGCCCTGGACATTCAGGCCACGCAGATCAAGAACGCCATAACCCCGGTGAGGAGGCTGTTGGCGAACAGCTAGGTTGTGGGCACGTGATCAGGGAGTGTCTGCAGAGGGGGCGGGGCCGGTGAGGAGGATAGTCTGTGTGCTTGACCAGTGACAAGGTGAGTTCTTGAGGGGAGGGGTTGCTGCTTAGGGTAAGCACAAGCCGATCATGAGAAGGGACTACAGACTAGTGGACGAGGTAGAATGATGCAGCCAAATCAAGGCAGTATTGATGGTGGCCGAGCCCAGTGGGGGCCAGCGCTTGACTCAAGTAACCCTCCTTGAACCACAAACGATGAGAAAACAAAGTCGGTGAGCCACAGTTGCCTCACACTGCAAAACAGCAAATGCACGAAAAGGCAGACTTTGTTGATACACAGCAGTCCGCACCAGGTCTAATCAGGCCATGAAGGGGCCCCTACCCTGCTGCAGTCCAGCTGCCCAGCACAAAGCAGCCGAAGGAGTCGCCCCCAGCCCTGACAACCGCACTGTGGCGCTCATCCACCTGCCCCACCAATCTCCCCGCCCTCCCCGCCCTCCCCAAGGGGCACTGGACCACTTGGCAGCCGGCCTGCCACGTCTACTAATCGAAGCTGCGGCACAGTCTGCAGCAGCTGCCTAGCTTGCTTATTGGCCGGCCCGCCTGGCAGATGGGGTCACCCTGTGGTCTGCCACCAAAGCTCAGACTTTGCACTGCCCTCAGGCCAGCGCCAGCCAGCAAAGGGCCCCCTCCCTTGCTGCAACCCTGATGGGAGCAGGCTGCGCTTGAGGCGGAAGCCCCTCCCTTGATGCACGCTGGCTCCGCCGGAGTCGTCTTCTACAGCCCAGGCACTCGGCTCAGGGCAGCAGGTGCACCACCAGGGGCCGCTGGCCACATGATGTACGGATGCCGGCTGCACAGAGGCGTGCCAGGCTTCCAGGGTGCCAGTCAGGGCTACCGTTGAGCATGACGCGTCAGGTGGTGTGTCACACATGCACCTGGACAAGCAACTGCGGCTGGACAAGCAACTGCGGAGAAGCAACGGAGTGTGATATGGTGAATATGTGCTGGGCTGGGATTGACCCAGGACCAGCCTGGTTTACCAGCAAAGCACACGTGCCTAAGCAGCCGTGGGATGCTGACGGTCGGCACCAGACGAGGGTTCGACTTATTCTGTTCCCAGCTCAGGTGGCAAGGGGCGCAAGGCATGAAAAGCTCATGTCTACAACAACAACAACAAAACTATGCCTCCGGCAAGCTCTGCAAACTAACAGGACAAGCTGTGTGACAACATGGCCAGCAAACTAGCATGACAACAACAACACAACCACCACCACAACAACCACAACAACCACAACCACAACCACAACAACCACAACAACCACAACAACAACAACCACAACAACAACAACAACAACAACCACAACCACAACCACAACAACCACAACCACCACCACCACCACAACAACAACAAGAGCAACAACAACAACAACAACAACAACAACAACAACAACAACAACAACAACAACAACAACAACAACAACAACAACAACAACAACAACAACAACAACAACAACAACAACAACAACAACAAGAGCAACTGTCATACATCCAGCTCTTGATGGACTACGGACCTCAGATATACTAGATATACTCGCCTCAGATATACTCAGATATACTCGCGTCTACCTTGCACATTGCGCGCACTATTGGACTCGTCCTCGTCTCCGTGGCCATACAGACCTTGGCTGCGCCTCGGTGTCAATGGCCACAACGTCTCGGACTCGCCACTATTTTGGCATATTGTATTCCATTACATAGCTGTCTCCATCGTCAACCCCTTTTGTTTCACTTCCAGCTCCTCGAGCCATGCTGCCTCAGCGTAGCATCCACTGCCTCCTCAGTGTGACTGCTGCTACCCGCATGCCGGGGAATACAGCGGGCAGGGGCTGGGGTTTGGCCTGGGCTAAGGCCTGGGGTTCGTGGCTGACTGGTGGCCCTGCACCACGCCCGCTTATCCAGGTGCTGGCATTCATCCCCATCAATCAAACCTTGCGGGCAATCTCCGGGCCAGACTGCAGATGTTGGATCAGGCTCCCTCCTGTGCGGGAAAATACCAGCACCTCCCCTCCTCCTGCCCCCTCTCCCCCGGCCCCCTCTCCCCCCACCCCCTCTTCCCCCGCCCCCTATACCCCTCCTCCACAAGAGCCACCCTACCAGGCCCCTCCCTCCCCCCCCTACACCGCACCTGCTCCCGCATCCGTGCCTGCACCCTACACCCCTGCAGCAGCACCGGCATACACGCCATCAGCCACACCTTACTCCGCCCCGGCAACTGCCGCACCCACTCCCCCTCCCCCCTCACCACCACCCTCCCCTCCCCCCTCCCCCTCTCCTCCTTCACCCACACGGCCAGGCAACCTGACCAGCAGCCCAGGCCAGCCTCGACCTGCCCCCAGCAACCGGCCAGGCAATGCCACCACCAACAGCAGCGTGCGGCCAGGCAGTGCCAGCAACAGCCCTCCCCCTGCTGCCCGGCCCACACCTGCCCCACCACCATCCTCATCCTCCCCAGCACCACGTGCTGCTCCGTCCCCCAGCCCCCCTCCCCGCCCACCAACCCCATCGCCAGCTCCAACCCTACCTTCCCTACCCCGCGCTCCTCCCTCACCCCCTCCCTCCCGCCCCCCACCCCCGCCCCCCCGCCCACCACAAGCGCCCCCGGGCCTCTTCCCTCGCCCTGTCGCCTCACAAGCAGCACCTGCATCCAGAGTGCAAGCTCAAGGACGGTGAGGTTAGGGGGCGCGGTTGTTTGGAGGAGGTTTGTGCAGCCGAGGAGGCAGCCTTCAAATGCGGCGGCTGTCTCCTTGGTGGCGGCTGGCCATTGACACGGTGGCAGGGCCGGAGCATGCTCCTAGCTGAGTCCTGGTCCAGGGCTGCACAACAACAAGGTCCATCATTGTAATGGCCTAAAGAAAGCAATGCAGCTGGTTCATGGCAGCATCCGTAGCAGCGAAACAAAGTGCAGATCCCGGTTGTTTAGGTCCTTTATTCGGACACAATGCTGTTGATGCTTTTGCATACGACCACCTTGTTCAGTTTCCTTGTTAGCAGCAGGGGCAGGGCGTTTAGGAGGCTGGAGTTGGGGTTGGAGTTGGGATTGGAGTGGTAAGAAGCTGGAGCTAAGAAACAAGTGGACGGCCCGCGCTTGCTTCCCTTGCTACGTGTTTCCGACCAGTCGGACATTAGTTGCAGGGCAGGCAAATGCCGAACTGGAATCGCCTAGCGATCGGTGAATAGCTAGGGCGTGGTACGATGGGGGGACACACAAGGCGGGGTGGGCCTTTCACCTGGCGCCTGCTCGTTGCCCAGCCATCCCGGCGCTCTTGTCGTTGCTTGACTTAAGGCAAGCGAGACGCTGCGATGGAACCAATAGGAGCGACGGGTTATGGCACAGCGCGTAACTCACATTGCTCACAGTCGGCTAGGGACACGAACCTTTCGGTTTCCTTGGCGGGCCCTTCTTTCCCTTGGCGGTACCCTTCCGTTTCTTCTTAGCCATAACACGATGTGAGCTGTCGCTTGATTGTCGCTTTGTTGATTGACTGTGCTAATTGTCACTTCGTTGTTTGTAACCAGAAAGGCAGCCAGGACTGAACTCCCTGGCCCCCTTCAGTATGCATTCACAATGCCGCTGCTGTGCACGCTTGCTTCACCAGTCTAGTCTGTCTGGGTGGAAGTGGCTAGCCCTGCCGCAATGTTATGGTCCATGGCAAATGTGTCGCTGACGACACTGTGCTGTTGCTGCTGCTGCTGCTGCTGCTTTGCTTACCTTACCACAGGTCATCACCTTTATTCCAATCAACGCCACCATGCGTGCTATCTGGGGCCCTTGCGCCTGCCGCATTCGGCGGCCACCAGCATTACCAGTACCCCCCTCCTCCCCCTGCCCCTCCCCCCCCTCCTCCCCCTCCTCCCTCTCCACCCCCTCCTCCCCCTCCTCCCCCTCCCCCTCCCCCTCCCCCTCCCCCCCCTCCTCCCCCTCCTCCTCCTCCCCCCCCACCGTCACCGCCGTCTCCTGCATCTCCCAGCCCCCCGGCCTTGAGCTTCGGCTTCCCCGGAGGGGGGTCGCTGACACTGCCCATTGGGGGTGTGTTCGGACCCCCATCACCAAAACCACCAGCCAACACCCCGACTTTCACGTTCCCATCTTTTCCCATCGCTCCATTTAACTACCGGCCCCACCCCACGCAGTGTGCCGCCGCCCCGGGCCCCCAGCCCCACCCAGCCCAGCCCAGCCCGCACCAGCCCCCCCAAAGCCCCACCTTCGCCTATTGTGCAAGGCTAGGCGAATGCCTAGAACCGACCATTGCATCCTCAAGCTGGCATGGATCGTTGTGATCGCGCATGGAGGTCAGCGTTGACATTATCATGGCGAGCCCGCATGCTGCATGTAGTATAGCTTCAAAGTGTTGGCGTGAAGTGTACATACAACGCATCTGCTCCGATGTGCCCCTCCTTTGCTCCGCTGTCCCGCCCCGCCCCGCTGCCCCGCTGCCCCGCTGCCCCGCTGCCCCGCTGCCTTGCCACCCCGTCACCGCTTTCCGCCATCCACTCTTGCTCCTCGCCCTCTCCCCCCTCCCCTGTGTAAGGTTCTTGGCAGCTGTTCTTTACCAATGGCCTGGTCCCCAAGCATTGCACAACGCCTTGAAAGAGCAGCAGAGCAGCAACCCTCACATGCTCACAGCAACGAATAGACCCCCCAGGCCTATCCCCCAAGCATACCCTCGTCATCCCGTCACACATGAACATGACGACCAGCCCCCTTGTCCCTCACAGGGGCCTCCATTTGAGCCGGACCACCAGGGACCACTAGTGGCCACTAGCGGGAATACTAGGGACCAGTAGTGGGCAATAGTCGCCGACTCAAGTGGTGTTGATGGGCTGTGTGGAGTATACCCAATGCACATGGACATGGTGCATGAGTGCCTACCACCTACACTATTGCCTGACTCACGTAGGGCTATTGTGTAGAGTTGGCATGAAAGACATGCACCGATTGTGAGCTGATGACAGCTCAACGAAAGGGGGCAGACCTCTACTGCTGCTGCTGCTGCTGCTGCTGCTGGGCCTTGGGTGGCTTGTTTCGCAGCCGCTTGTACCCATGCTTACCCAGGCTTGTACCCATCCTTGCCTTTGGCTGGCAGAGCTCCCTGCTCTGGCCACCAGCACAGCTCCAGCGGGCGCCACCTGCTCTCCCCAGTGCGCTGCATGTTCAGTGCCGCATTGCAGTCCCTGTCCAGCCACCTGCCTGGCTGTGGTGCTGGCTTTGCCTTGGCAGCCTTGCCCTGCTCAGCCTTGGTGCGCTTGGTGCGCTTGGCTGGCGGGGGAGTGCTGGGCCCTGGCTCTGAGGCTGCTGGCTGTGTGGCTGCATGGGGCCTGTGGGGGCTTGCGGGGGGCCACTGCCGGGCACCACATCAGGCCCCGCACTCGCTGGTCACCTTGCCCTGCTCAGCCTTGGCAGCCAACACATGCACACGCGCAGCCAACTTCCTGCATGCGGGAGCACACTACTGAAAGCAACAAGCAAGCAAGCCAGAAAGAAAAAGTACATGACGAAAAGGAAGCCTACGCCATCGCCGTCGGGCATGCCCTTGCTACTCTCCCACCAGAGATGGGCGGAGGTGGTACACAACACTGGTACCATACTAGCTCAGCTTGCCTCTCTCTATCCTTACCCCTTCCCTTTCACCCTGTGATATCAATCAGCCCCCCCCCTTAAACTCTCTTTTTCTGCTTTGTCACACTTCTTGCTGCTGCCTGTTGCTGTGCACCTCTCTGCTGGAGGCCCGTTTGGCTAGATTGGTGGGGAGGGTGGTAGTAAGTTTGACTTCTGACTGTATGCAATCATCTGTTGCCAAACTTGCAGGACTACATTGCAATACCAGGGGTTCAACGAAGATTCACACTGCACAAACCGCCAAACGGATCGTAACCACGACAACAAAAACCTGAACTGAAAAGTAATCTGAACATTGTGCTGAACAAATCTGCCAATGTCTATGCATTACTAACGAAGAAAGGCGGGCTTATGAGAGACACTGCAGGCGCGCCGCTATTCGGTCTTTTCTGTACGTCATGTGTACTAAGTGCTGCCAGTGATGCCAAGTGCCTGTGATGAGGCCGACTGCAAGCAGGGCTGCAAGTGTGGCGCACACATCACGTTGTCATGGCACAAGTACAGGGCAGGCTGCTTTCTGTCTGCTGTGCATAGGGCAAGCACATGGCAGCTGCAAAGCATGAGGAGCTGGGCGTGCAGGCGTGCAAGCTGGCTGCATAGCAAGTGGGGCCATGGCTTAATGTTGGTCAGGCGAATTTGCACTTCACAGGACAGTTACCTGGAGCAGGCTTTGAGGGCATTGCTCAGGGCCTAGCTTGGCCTGCTTGGACGCTGATGATTGAACCCTTGCTGAAGCTCATGTAAACAGCCTAGATTTTACTCCCTCTGTGTGATGACTAGCTGTGTGATGACTAGGCCTAGCTGTGTGCTGTAAGATTGAGGCTGCGTGGAAGCATGCATTGTGCATCAAGGCGACCATGGTCCCATGGCGCACAGGAGAGGCATATGGGGGAACAAGCTGACGGAGACCCCGCAGGCCAAGCTATCAGGTTCAAGCATCAAGTGAGCTGTGCCATGCGCCACGTTGACCTCGCCTCAGTCACCGCCTGCTCAGCTGGAAAGGATGCCAGTGGCTGAGGCTGTGCTTGGCTGGCAGAAGCTTGCAAGGGCAGGGCTGACCATGGTCTTGGGTCCAGTGGCTTCAGCTGCGCCGGCCTTGGCGGTCCTGGCGGTCCTGGCGCTGGACCTGGTTTGCAGGAGCCTGTTGCCGTGGTGCAGACTGGGCTTGAGCAGCCGCTGGCCTTGGAGCTGGCTGAGCTTGTGGACGCTCTTGGCGTGGCTGGCTTGCTGCTGGCCGTGTTTGCTGAGGGGCTTGACGAGGCGGGCTGGCAGCACTCCTTTCAGTGACGGGGGGCTGTTGCCTGGGAGTAGATGCCTGTCGCTCAGGCCCTCCCCCTCCTGATGATCGGGTGGGTGGAGCAGAGGAGGTGCTTTGGCTGCTTGGGCGTGGGGTGGGGTTTGCAGAAGGGGTGGGTCTGGCAGGCGGGGCGGTCCTTGATTGGGAAGACTGAGCTGGGCTGCTTTGGCTAGATGAGCTGGTTGCTGATGGACGAGAAGCAGAAGTGGAGGAGGGCGTGGAGGGCGAGGAGGGCGAGGAGGTAGGCGGTGAGGGGCGGCTGGTGGCAGTATTGGGGGGCGAGCGGGAGGGAGAGGAGGGTGAAGAGGGGGGGTTGGAGGGAGAGGAGGGCGTTGGCACAGGCACAGGCACAGGGACAGGCACTGGGACAATGACCCGGGTGGTTCCAAAGCCTCGGCCTCCGTAGTCATACCTCCGGCCAAACCCATTGAACACAGGCTGTACCGGCTGCACTGGCTGGATGACCTGAGGCTGCAGGACAATAGTCTGGGGTGCAGGGGCGCTGGCAGGGGTGACTGGGATGGGGTTCTGGGCTGTAGCAGCGATCACTGGAACGAAAGGAGGTGATGGGCTGGGCGATGGGCTGGGTGATGGGCTGGTGGGAGAGCGTGAGGAGGTGCAGCCACAGGGGCCTTGGACGGCCCTTAGCACCACTGAGATGGGGAAAGTGATAGCCTGCAGTGCAGCAGCAGTAGTGGCTCGCGGTTTGTGGCACATGCAGACACACACACACCCCTGATGCACTAGGGTCCCGTCACCATGCTCCCTGTGGCCGCTGTTCCCAGCATGTGCTCAGCACTGGGCCGTTCCCCTTGTGCGTGCACACTGCCCTGGCCGTCACTACAGCAGCTGCCACTGTGACAGCAGGTGAGCTCCACGCCCCTGAACGCATGCACTGTGTGTGATGCCATCACGGCACACTGCATGGCCACCGCAAGTGAGGCACGGCATCACTGACCGCGGTCACTGCGTCCCTCACGGCCTTGGCCTTTGCATCATAGCCGGGGCTGGAGGAGCAGGTGGCCTGCCCCGCGGAGGAGATGGCGGACTGGATGCCGCCCCTGAAGGTGTCCACTGTGGAGGCTGATGTGGCCTGGGCAGGCAGGGCACCACCGCCAGCACCACCAGCAGTCAGGCCAGATGCAGGTAATGTGTCAGCAGAGGTGCTCGCAGCAGTGCCAGCAGTGAGGCCACACGCCTATGGCCGCCACAGGGGCAGTCACGGGCAGTCACAAGGCACTGCACCGGATGTTTACCAACAGGCTGTCCAGCATGCAGTGGCTAAGTAGCGCAGCAATGTAGGGCAAGACCCAGCTGGCACAAGGGAGCAGGGTGAGGATGAGGGCCAGCACTGAGCTGGTGATGTGCCAAGTACGAGGGTGATACATTTGGCTTTCATCATGCAGGGATGGTGTGCATGTCCTTGCACTAGCCATACTCAAGCATTGCTGCCACGCTTGAGTAGTGTTTGTGCAGGCATCAGTGATGCTCAAGCACGGTTTGCATCCCCCAGCTGACAACACTGTGACCATGGTTATGTTGCAACTTGTTGTCCACACAGCACAGCTCCAGCAACATGTGGCCTACTGCAGCCACACAATCCCTCACCGCCTGGCAGTTGTTGGTGATGCCGGCGAAAGATGATGACAGCGCCTGGGCCACAGCGTCGGCCAGCACTCGCGCATCCTCATTGACATTGCCACAGCCTGCAGCTGAGAGCAGTCAGCAGCACCCACACCCCAGATCCTGACTCTGTGACCATGCAACCACGTCAGGGAGGCCATAGGTGGGGCTGGTGGCGAGCAGTGCTGGCGGCTGGGAGGGCGCTGGACAGGGGTGCTTGGTCGCACACCTGAGCTGGGCTGGGAGGTCGCAGCCTGGGCGTAGGCCTGGCCAGTGGCGGTGGCCACAGCAGCAGCAAGGGAGGCCGAGGCACCGTCCACACCGGAGCGACTGTTGCACAGCTGCAGGGCGCCAAGCAGGCCTACTCTTAGACATGCCGACTGCGACAGCAGCCCAGCTCTTGTGCCAGGCAGGTGCCAGGCTGGTTGGGGCCCTCGAGTGGAGCTATCATGTGGGGCTGGCACTGCATGCAGTTGCTGGCAGCACCCACCTCTGACACAACCCTTTTCACTTCACTCAATGTCCTTCCCCCGGCTTCCTGGGCCCTCTGGTTGAGACCACCGCTGGCTGCAGCAGTGCAGGGGCAGTCAGGCAGCAGCAAGGTGGTGACCGCAGCATGGCAGCCGTGAGCATCAACAGGCACGCATGGGCCATGGTAGGGGTCAGCCAGGGCGCGGTGACAGTGCGGGGTATGCCGGGGCTCGAGAGGCAGACCGCGCACTGTGCTCGCGCTGCTAGTTCAGGTGCAAGCTGGTGAGCTCACTCACATGCCGACTGCTTGAGCTCGCGGCGACTAGGTGTGCGGCTGGTTGTCGCCGCCCCTGCAGCCAAGGTGTCGCACTCGTCGTGTCGTTCTACAACGAAGCGCGGACAACCCTGCTGGGTTCCGCAGCTTCCCGCCCGAAGCTGCTCGCGCCGGGCGGCAGTCACCATCCCATCCTGGCTGCAAACCGCCTTTGCGCGCTAGCTTGTTTGTCCTGTTCCTTTCCTGATGTTCGCGCTTGCGCGGGGTGGGGCGTAACACTCACCTTCCGTGCACACGATGGCCGCGAGAATGGTAAGTAAGCTCTTTAGCGTCATTGCTGGCATTACGGCTCGCTAGTAGCAGAGTTTAGTTGAGGTTGGACAGCTGGCGACGTTTGCTGCTGGCTCGGCTGTGACAGCGAATACATAACAACTGTGCTGTGACTCCTAGTACAACGTCCCCCGCCGCAGCGTCACTCAGAGTGAGGCTCGATCAAATGGTGAGAAGTTGCTTGGTGGTCATGCCGCAAAGCGGACGGGCACCTTCTCCCACACAACTGTCATAGTATCCACCTTCTTCTTCCACAAGTGCACCTTCGGCCGACACCAGACACCTCACCACAATTGTTACAGGTATGTTGTAGCTACTCAGATGTAACAGAGGGGGGGCGTACCTGCCGTGCTCCTGCCCTCGCCCTTGCTGTTGTTCGTTTACACGCTTAGCCACCAGCTGGGCATTACAGTCTCTGACTGTTCGCATGGCTGCATGAACAAAGCGAGGTGTACATAACCCCGACTGCATCCACATGCAAGCTGAGGTTGTCTAATCCAAGCTGGGCAGTGCTGCTCATGACCTTGAGATGTGCAGGCATGTCCCACATGTGCAGACTGTCCCCCTGCTTGCAGTAGATTGTGTACGTTCACTTGTCCCTGTGTGCTGCATCTCGAGTTGTAGGATCCCCAGTGTAAGCATCCCAATGCATCTTCAAGCTTGCTTCACAAGCCGTGCACACGTCGGCTACGTCAGTTTAGACTGGAGGAGCAGGCCAACTCGAGGCTCCAGTTCGTAGAGTGCTACTTGAAGGGCAGGGGCCGAGGCTGGGGCAGGGCATGGGCCGAGGCTGGGGCAGGGCAGGGGCCGAGGCTGGGGAGGGCGGGGGCGGGGCGGGGCCGAGGCTGGGCAGGGCAAGTGCCGAGGCTGGGGCAGGGCATGGGCCGAGGGCGGGGCGGGGCGGGGCGGGGCGGGGCGGGGCGGGGCGGGGCGGGGCGGGGCGGGGCGGGGCGGGGCGGGGCGGGGCGGGGCGGGGCGGGGCGGGGCGGGGCGGGGCGGGGCGGGGCGGGGCGGGGCGGGGCGGGGCGGGGGCGGGGCGGGGCGGGGCGGGGCGGGCGGGGCGGGGCGGGGCGGGGCGGGGCGGGGCGGGGCGGGGCGGGGCGGGGGGGCGGGGCGGGGCGGGGCGGGGGCGGGGCGGGGCGGGGCGGGGCGGGGCGGGGCGGGGCGGGGCGGGGCGGGGCGGGGCGGGGCGGGGCGGGGCGGGGCGGGGCGGGGCGGGGCGGGGCGGGGCGGCGGGCGGGGCGGGGCGGGGCGGGGCGGGGCGGGCGGGGCGGGGCGGGGCGGGGCGGGGCGGGGCGGGGCGGGGCGGGGCGGGGCGGGGCGGGGCGGGGCGGGGCGGGGCGGGCGGGGCGGGGCGGGGCGGGGCGGGGCGGGGCGGGGCGGGGCGGGGCGGGGCGGGGCGGGGCGGGGGCGGGGCGGGCGGGGCGGGGCGGGGCGGGGCGGCGGGCGGGGCGGGGCGGGGCGGGGCGGGGCGGGGCGGGGCGGGGCGGGGCGGGGCGGGGCGGGGCGGGGCGGGGCGGGGCGGGGCGGGGCGGGGCGGGGCGGGGCGGCGGGGCGGGGCGGGGCGGGGCGGGGCGGGGCGGGCGGGGCGGGCGGGGCGGGGCGGGGCGGGGCGGGGCGGGGCGGGGCGGGGCGGCGGGCGGGGCGGGGCGGGGCGGGGCGGGGCGGGGCGGGGCGGGGCGGGGCGGGGCGGGGCGGGGCGGGGCGGGGCGGGGCGGGGCGGGGCGGGGCGGGGCGGGGCGGGGCGGGGCGGGGCGGGGCGGGGCGGGGCGGGGCGGGGCGGGGCGGGGCGGGGCGGGGCGGGGCGGGGCGGGGCGGGGCGGGGCGGGGCGGGGCGGGGCGGGGCGGGGCGGGGCGGGGCGGGGCGGGGCGGGGCGGGGCGGGGCGGGGCGGGGCGGGGCGGGGCGGGGCGGGGCGGGGCGGGGCGGGGCGGGGCGGGGCGGGCGGGGCGGGGCGGGGCGGGGCGGGGCGGGGCGGGGCGGGGCGGGGCGGGGCGGGGCGGGGCGGGGCGGGGCGGGGCGGGGCGGGGCGGGGCGGGGCGGGGCGGGGCGGGGCGGGGCGGGGCGGGGCGGGGCGGGGCGGGGCGGGGCGGGGCGGGGCGGGGCGGGGCGGGGCGGGGCGGGGCGGGGCGGGGCGGGGCGGGGCGGGGCGGGGCGGGGCGGGGCGGGGCGGGGCGGGGCGGGGCGGGCGGGGCGGGGCGGGGCGGGGCGGGGCGGGGCGGGGCGGGGCGGGGCGGGGCGGGGGCGGGGCGGGCTGGTGGGTAGGCCCTGTCGGCGCTGAAGGATAGACTGGAGGAGCAGGCCAATTTGAGGCTCCAGTTCGTCAAGTGCTACTTGAAGGGCTTCATCAGGACTCCAGCCGCATCCGACACCGCATCCGACACCAACAACATCGTGGCGCACTTCAGGCTGATGGTCGGCATGAGCCGCAAGAAGCGCAAGCTAACCAGCCTGGGTGTTGCACCCTGGGTAGACTAATGCAGCTGGCCTAGTGCATGGTGGGGCCTCCCAACCCTGACTTCCAGCCTGTTCCTCCCCCTCCCTCGGTGCAGACTCCTCCAGCCCAGGGTGCGGCCCCCCTGGACCCTCTCCCTGGCCCCAAGAGCCCTGCAGCAGGCCCAGCCCAGCCTGCCTGGCAGCCCAAGCTGCAGGAGCGCTGCAGCCCCAGGCTGGCCAGCAGGCGCCCCCTCCCCTCTGCCCCAGTTCCTCACCAGCACCTTGGACAACATCCTGGACCCTCTGATGGCCAAGAGAGTAAAAGAATGGGCTGCGGAGTACGCCAGACCGAGCGAGCTGTCAATCTGGAAGCACATCATGCGTGGCCCTGCACACAAGCAGGATCTGTGTGACCTCCCCAAGGCCTCTATAGCGCACCCCGACAATGCTGTCATCACAGCCAAGCTGGTGGAGCTGGACAAGACCGAACTGAAGGGTGATGACAACACCATTGGCGCCCTTGCCGAGCAGATGGCTGTCAACACACAGGAGATGTTCGCCAACCCATGTAAGAGTGGTGGCCAATGCAAGTCACTGTGTCCTATGCGAAGCAAGGTGATGCCCATATTGAAGAGTATGTCTTGTTATTCCTCATGTGTGGGCTCCCATGATGCCCACAACCCATAATGCCCACAAATGCTGCATGTTGTGCTCACAAGTTGCTATGCAAATCGTTATGTCAAGCTACGGGCCAAGGGAGCCCGCTCCAAGTACGGCATCACCAACGCGGTGTCCAAGCTGTTTGTGCGTGTGGTGTGCAAGTACAGCCTTAACTCCAGCAGCTCCGAGCTGCGTAGCACCCCGCTGGAGGATGCTGAAGGCTGGAAGCCCCAGCCAGGTCAGGTGCAGAACCACTTGTTGTGGTCAGCCTGGAGCAAGTGGTTTGAGGCGCCAGTGCGGGGGCTCATGTGGTGCCCTTGGCTGGCCCAGGCCACCCCTGGGGACCTTGGCAAATGGGTGGACAGGGACTGCAACGCAGCCCTCAACCTCCAGCGGGAAGAGTAGAGTAAGTGGAGCCCACTGGAGCTGTGCATATGGCAACACCGAGGAGCGGCTCCAGCCAAGGGCAAGGAGTACCCAGCACTGGGCTTCAAGAAACTGCGAGACCGAGCAGGCCCAGCAGCCCGTAGCACAGTAGTATGCTAACTTCCAGTTCTAGCAGTTAGGAATGAGGTATCAGGAATACTAGTTGGGAGATTCACACATTTACATGGGCTAGCCAAATTTCTCAACCTACTCGCCAGAGTCGAACCAGCCGCGCTGCACAATAGGCAGCTGTTGCAACCAGAACACCCATACGAGCCGGTTCCCCTTTCCACGAATAGACACATTCGCAACAGGGCAGCTTCTAACGTGACGACAGCAAGCAGCGATGCGCGCGAAGGCGCTGTTAAGCTATCTGGTCATCTTCGCGGCTGGGTTGTGGGTAGAGGGTGAGTGTCGTGCTGCACACAACATACCAGTGCGCGCAACTAGGAGACAGGCAGCGCAGTACTATGCTAGCGAAGAGCTCCGAGGCATCGCGTTCACGCTTTTTACGGCATAAAGGGGGGGTAGTCACAGCCCGGCGCGAGCAGCTTCGGGCGGGAAGCTGCGGAACCCAGGAGGGTTGTCCGCGCTTGTTGTAGAACGACACGACGAGTGCGACACCTTGGCTGCAGGGGCGGCGACAACCAGCCGCACACCTAGTCGCCGCGAGCTCAAGCAGTCGGCATGTGAGTGAGCTCACCAGCTTGCACCTGAACTAGCAGCGCGAGCACAGTGCGCGGTCTGCCTCTCGAGCCCCGGCATACCCCGCACTGTCACCGCGCCCTGGCTGACCCCTACCATGGCCCATGCGTGCCTGTTGATGCTCACGGCTGCCATGCTGCGGTCACCACCTTGCTGCTGCCTGACTGCCCCTGCACTGCTGCAGCCAGCGGTGGTCTCAACCAGAGGGCCCAGGAAGCCGGGGGAAGGACATTGAGTGAAGTGAAAAGGGTTGTGTCAGAGGTGGGTGCTGCCAGCAACTGCATGCAGTGCCAGCCCCACATGATAGCTCGACTGAGGGCCCCAACCAGCCTGGCACCTGCCTGGCACAAGAGCTGGGCTGCTGTTGCAGTCGGCATGTGTAAGAGTAGGCCTGCTTGGCGCCCTGCAGCTGTGCAACAGTCGCTCCGGTGTGGACGGTGCCTCGGCCTCCCTTGCTGCTGCTGTGGCCACCGCCACTGGCCAGGCCTACGCCCAGGCTGCGACCTCCCAGCCCAGCTCAGGTGTGCGACCAAGCACCCCTGTCCAGCGCCCTCCCAGCCGCCAGCACTGCTCGCCACCAGCCCCACCTATGGCCTCCCTGACGTGGTTGCATGGTCACAGAGTCAGGATCTGGGGTGTGGGTGCTGCTGACTGCTCTCAGCTGCAGGCTGTGGCAATGTCAATGAGGATGCGCGAGTGCTGGCCGACGCTGTGGCCCAGGCGCTGTCATCATCTTTCGCCGGCATCACCAACAACTGCCAGGCGGTGAGGGATTGTGTGGCTGCAGTAGGCCACATGTTGCTGGAGCTGTGCTGTGTGGACAACAAGTTGCAACATAACCATGGTCACAGTGTTGTCAGCTGGGGGATGCAAACCGTGCTTGAGCATCACTGATGCCTGCACAAACACTACTCAAGCGTGGCAGCAATGCTTGAGTATGGCTAGTGCAAGGACATGCACACCATCCCTGCATGATGAAAGCCAAATGTATCACCCTCGTACTTGGCACATCACCAGCTCAGTGCTGGCCCTCATCCTCACCCTGCTCCCTTGTGCCAGCTGGGTCTTGCCCTACATTGCTGCGCTACTTAGCCACTGCATGCTGGACAGCCTGTTGGTAAACATCCGGTGCAGTGCCTTGTGACTGCCCGTGACTGCCCCTGTGGCGGCCATAGGCGTGTGGCCTCACTGCTGGCACTGCTGCGAGCACCTCTGCTGACACATTACCTGCATCTGGCCTGACTGCTGGTGGTGCTGGCGGTGGTGCCCTGCCTGCCCAGGCCACATCAGCCTCCACAGTGGACACCTTCAGGGGCGGCATCCAGTCCGCCATCTCCTCCGCGGGGCAGGCCACCTGCTCCTCCAGCCCCGGCTATGATGCAAAGGCCAAGGCCGTGAGGGACGCAGTGACCGCGGTCAGTGATGCCGTGCCTCACTTGCGGTGGCCATGCAGTGTGCCGTGATGGCATCACACACAGTGCATGCGTTCAGGGGCGTGGAGCTCACCTGCTGTCACAGTGGCAGCTGCTGTAGTGACGGCCAGGGCAGTGTGCACGCACAAGGGGAACGGCCCAGTGCTGAGCACATGCTGGGAACAGCGGCCACAGGGAGCATGGTGACGGGACCCTAGTGCATCAGGGGTGTGTGTGTGTCTGCATGTGCCACAAACCGCGAGCCACTACTGCTGCTGCACTGCAGGCTATCACTTTCCCCATCTCAGTGGTGCTAAGGGCCGTCCAAGGCCCCTGTGGCTGCACCTCCTCACGCTCTCCCACCAGCCCATCACCCAGCCCATCGCCCAGCCCATCACCTCCTTTCGTTCCAGTGATCGCTGCTACAGCCCAGAACCCCATCCCAGTCACCCCTGCCAGCGCCCCTGCACCCCAGACTATTGTCCTGCAGCCTCAGGTCATCCAGCCAGTGCAGCCGGTACAGCCTGTGTTCAATGGGTTTGGCCGGAGGTATGACTACGGAGGCCGAGGCTTTGGAACCACCCGGGTCATTGTCCCAGTGCCTGTCCCTGTGCCTGTGCCTGTGCCAACGCCCTCCTCTCCCTCCAACCCCCCCTCTTCACCCTCCTCTCCCTCCCGCTCGCCCCCCAATACTGCCACCAGCCGCCCCTCACCGCCTACCTCCTCGCCCTCCTCGCCCTCCACGCCCTCCTCCACTTCTGCTTCTCGTCCATCAGCAACCAGCTCATCTAGCCAAAGCAGCCCAGCTCAGTCTTCCCAATCAAGGACCGCCCCGCCTGCCAGACCCACCCCTTCTGCAAACCCCACCCCACGCCCAAGCAGCCAAAGCACCTCCTCTGCTCCACCCACCCGATCATCAGGAGGGGGAGGGCCTGAGCGACAGGCATCTACTCCCAGGCAACAGCCCCCCGTCACTGAAAGGAGTGCTGCCAGCCCGCCTCGTCAAGCCCCTCAGCAAACACGGCCAGCAGCAAGCCAGCCACGCCAAGAGCGTCCACAAGCTCAGCCAGCTCCAAGGCCAGCGGCTGCTCAAGCCCAGTCTGCACCACGGCAACAGGCTCCTGCAAACCAGGTCCAGCGCCAGGACCGCCAGGACCGCCAAGGACGGCGCAGCTGAAGCCACTGACCCAAGACCAGGGCAGGTCTGCCTTCACAAGTTCTGCCAGCCAAGCACAGCCACAGCTACCATTCTAGGTGTGACATGGCTTCATGCTCGGGACTGCCTATGGTGGCATGCCATGCAGTCTGCCTGCTTGTGTGTTTGCTCCTATGCAGCCTGCATCACGCTGCATATATCACATTACAATGATGTCCATATCAAACCCATAACATGTTGCCATCTGTGTCCCTTTCCACCCATATAGATAAGTCGGATGAGCAGCTGTCGAGCCATCACACAGCTACATAGATTCTTAGGCATGGTCACCAGTTGTGTTAGCTTCATGGTATGAAATTGGTTCAGGCACTTCAGGTAGTGAAAGGCTGTGCATTGTGTGCATGTTTAATGCCAGCGAGTGGTGTTTGCTGACGTGCTGTGAGTACGAAGGTGCATTGTAGTGAGGTTCACATCTTTACAGGCTCAGTAGCATCTCTACTAGGGCTGGAACTGTTTAGTCATGCAAAGCACTGCTATGTATCAGAACTCTACTTCAGGATCTCATAGGCAGCGCAGGGTTGACAGTAGGTATTTGGGTGGTGTTGCGTACATGCTGTGATATGTTGCAAACCCCTGGCGGGATTAGTTGAGTGGTGTACAAAGGTGCTACGCCTGGCACAGGCGCAAGTGTAACAAAGATCTAAAAGAAGCACTGGCCAAGCAGGGTCAGTTTGATATTGTGCGCACCATGTGCTTATTGTGCTTTATTGGTTGTGGCGCACATTCAGTAGAGGCCAACGCCACAATCAAAGTGCGTGATGAGTGTTCTTGTCATACATCGTTCAACCACAAGAGGGGAATACAACCAGAACCCAACTAACGGTGGGGGTCAGTGATGGGTAATACGTGTATCATTCAACATCGTTCAACCACAAGAGGGGATTACATTCAGCACCCTATCAACACATAATGGTTTTCAGCGTGGGGGTTAACAACACATAATGGTTTTCAGCGTACTGCTCCAAGTAATGCTACTTGTTATCAATCAATTGACAACTAGTGGTCCTACACGTTTTCCATCTCAAGGAGGATCTAATACTAATGGTGCTCGTTTTGAGGTGTAGCGACAGGGCAGGGTTTATGAAAGGCCACCCAGGAGGCGGTGCAAGACGCAAGAGCTCCAATGGCCAGGACCAACGACACTGGAGATATGGCGAAAGCAACTGTGTTGAGCCTGGTGCTATAGGACCCCAACAACAGGTAGCTCAGGACCCCAACAGCATGAGCTGGTGGTTCCATGTCAGCTCAAGATCATCAGTTCTGCTATTTGACAGGATCCAGTCTGGCCTTGCCAGGCCAGGGTACAGCTAGGCCATAACAGACCGCTTGTGCTTCCATGTCAGCTAGCGATATGTCTGCACGCCACACCCTGGCCTGCGTAACCCCTGCGGCAGCCTCCATGTCGCCATATGGCGAAAGCAACGGTTCGCTTTTTCAGGTGACCTCAGGTAGGTACTAACACCGCATCACCCTCATCGCGCTGTCTAAAAGCTACGCGCTGCCACGGACCATCGGTCCTCCACTCCGTCCAAAATGACACTTAATCTGCGACGACCAAGTACGCTAGCGCTGGTTTTGCTGGTGGCCTTGGCTCGCAGCTTCTCATATGCGCTGCGCGCGCAAGGTGCGGCGAGGCACATCGTGCCGCGGCGCCATCGATTCAGCGTTGCGTTGCGATACGCACCTGCGACGTGCCCCAGAAGGCTCCGTGTGCAGCGTATATAGTATAAGCTTCATCTCGCCGGCCGGACGGTTGGTTCCGGGGCCTCGGCGCAGCAATTGACGATTTGACTCCCTTCCCACTTCTTGTGCTGCTCGCAGGCAGCCGGACATTGTTACAAACAAGGAACTCGGTTCAAGATGCCGTGACGCAGGTCAGTACGCAATTGAGCAACTAAGTCACAATCAGACGTACTAGGATACCATCATGCTTTGCATTGTGCTTTGCGCAAGCAATCTTCACCACGAAAATGGCTATGCCCAAGGGCTTCGTCATGCAAGGGGGCGTGTCATGCTGGCGTCTCCATGATGTTGTGTGGCCTTTGTCCTATCAGCCCCCCTTGGATCCTGCAGCTTGTTGTGGGCATGCTTGTTAGGCCGTCCCTCACAGTTTGGTGAAGAGGCCCACATATCCCGCTGTGACTCTTGCACCTTGCGCCTTCCACATTGCCCCGAGCAGGTGTGCAATGGTGCAGACGTCAACACGGTCGCCTCAGCACTGGCCGGCACGATAGGGAACTTCACGGCCCAGCAAGGTGTGCTGCAGGAGGACCTGCAGGCTTCAGAGCAGAGTGTCACAGCCTCCAGTGTGATGAAGCAGAGCTCGCCAGACTGCGACTAGTGGGCAGGGGCAGCCAAGGCCGCAGTGATGGGCTGGCTGCTTAGTCAGTGGCTCGAGAGCCTCGAGAGCCTCGAGAGCCTCGAGATGCAGAGAGCCTCGCAGCACCGCGGGTGCAGTAGGTGCAGACACCTGGTAAAGAACCTGTTGCGCACTGCACCCATGCGCCCACTGCTGGCTAGAGGGCACGTCATCGAGCCCATATGTTGCCGCACACAGCCGTGCATGCGACCCCACCCAGCAAGTGCTTCTCAGCGAGGGCTGGAACCCAAGGCCAGGGATGTGAGGGTGGCATTCACCTTGCCTTCACCCTTGAGCCTGGCATGCCGCTTGGGTGCAGGCTGCGGCAACCAAGGGAACCTGGCCACCAGTGTGGCCGACACACTGGCTGGGGACTTCTGCCAGCGAGTGGGTGGGAGGGCCTCTACGCTGTCATGCTCCCGCTCCTTCACTTGCTGTCTCACACCCTGCTCCACCTGCCTCTACTCAGCCCCGCTCTGACCCTTTTTTCCCCAACTCTACCTCATCCTGCTTGGTCATGCCTTGCCTCTTTCTGGCACCCCTGCCCCACCCCCCTGCCTGACTCTCCCCGCCCCTCCCTGTCGCGTTGTATGCCAATGCTCCCCCTGCCTCACCCTGCAGCCTGTCGCGTCCAGCTTCAGAGGCGAGCTGGTCAGTGGCCTACAGCAGGGATGCGCCACTGGGTCTTCTGAAGCAGTCAGGGACGCGGTGGCTGGGGTGAGCTCCACGAGCCTCAGGCGCAAGTCAGGCACTACATCTGTGGAAGGCTCATATTGCATACGTCTGCCTGCAGGCGTTGACACCCAGTCTAGTCACAGCTGTGCGCAGCGCTCTGGGCTGTGGCTGCCCTGCCCTGCCCCAGTCCAGCCCCTCGCCCCCTGCACCTTCCCCCCCAGCCGTTGCCCCTTACAGCAGCCCCTCGAGCAGCCCGGCTGCTGCTGCTGCGCCCTATGCTTCCCTGCCCTCTGGTGGGGGCGGCGCATCCTACACACCCAGCTCTACTCCCTACACGCCCTACACACCCCCTGCCACTCCTAGAACCCCCAGCCCCAGCCCTAGCCCCAGTCCCAGCCCCAGCCCTGGATCCAGCCCCAGCCCTAGCCCTAGCCCAAGACCCAGCCCCAGCCCCGGCCTCAGCCCTAGCCCTGGATTCAGTCCAAGCCCCAGCCCCAGCCCCGGCCCCAGCCCCGGCCCCAGCCCTAGCCCCGGCCTCAGCCCCAGCCCAGGGTTCAGCCCCAGCCCCAGCCCTGCCCTCATCCCCAGCCCTAGCTCTGGAAACAACCCTAGCCCCAGCCCCAGCCCCAGCCCTGCCCTCTTCTCAAGCTCGGGCTCAGGAAACAGCCCCAGCCCCAGCCCCAGCCCCAGCCCTGGCGTTGTCCTTAGCACAGGGCTAAGCAGTTCTCCACAGGGCCCCTCCTCCCCCTCCCCGGCCTCCCCCTCCCCTCCCTCCTCACCTCCCACTACCTCCCCTCCCTCCCCCTCATCGCTACAGCGAGCAGTGTCACCACTGGCTTCACCCTCACCTCTGTCCCCCTCCTTGCCACCCTCAGCGCCGGGGTCTACTTCAAGTCCCACCCCTTCCAGCCCTCCCCTCAGCCAGTCCTCCTTTGCTTCCCGCCCTGCACCATCCGCCTCGCCGCCACCTTCAGCAATCCAAACGAGCTCGTCCACTCCACCCAGCCCAACACCCACACCCTCAGTCCGGCCAGCTCCCTCACCCAGCAGCAGCATGGCAGCATCCCGCACCCCCACTGCCACCACCCCTACACCCAACCCCACCCCTCCTGCCCCTGCAGCGTCTAGCCCACCTAGGACCTTCACGTCATCACCACCTGCTGCTGGCCCTAGCTCAGCAACCCCTCCATCCACACCACCTCCACCAACCACCGCTCCCCTAACCCCACGCAGCAGCAGCACCCCAGCTGCCGCACCCCGGGTGGCACCGCCTCCCCCACCCCGCCCCCCAACCACAAACCCACGACCTGCTGCTACCTCCCCCCCCGGCTCTCCTCCTGCCCCAGCCCCGCGCACCGCAGCATCACCCCGCCCTGCCGCTCGACCCCCCCAGGCTGCAGCAGAGCCTCGCCCTGCCGCCCAGCCACGTGCAGCTGCACCCCCTAGGGCAGCAGCTGCGGCGCCTGCGCCTGTAGTGAGGACACAGGCGGCAGCACCCCGTGCAGCGGCAGCGCCCCGACCAGCGGCAGCGCCCCGGGCGGCAGCGCCAAAGCGGCGAGCCTGAGCCATGTCCCTGCTTTCCCTTCGCAGCTGACCAGCATCGTGTGGCCAGGGCGGCATGGAGGCTGCCACAGGGGGTGACACAAGCCAGGGTGTGGCGTGCCGACATATTGCTAGCTGGCATGGAACCACCAGCGTGGCCTAACTAGACCCTGGCCTAGACTGAACCCTGTGAAATAGCAGACCTGAAAGATCTTGAGGTGACCGGGAACCAGCAGCTCATGCTGTTGGGGTCCTAAGCCACCTGTTCAGGCCCAACCTCAGCATCATGGCAGGTGCTTGGAGTGAGATGTAGACAAGATGTGGACAAGAGGCAACCATGACAGCTGATCCACACAGCTGTCTGACTAACAGAGGCAGGGCGATGACAGGCCTAGCAAGGCCAGGCTGGACCCTGTCGAACAGCAGACTTGTCGCAGTTGTGCCTTGCTAGGACCACAGCTGCCATTGTATGCAGCTAACGTCATAAACCCTTGACGCTGCTACTGTTGCTGCTCACGCTGTTGCATGTTATCGATCGCCCGACCCTCGCAAGGGGGTGGGGGTGGAGCTTAGGTAGCTTAGGATGTTTGTCTCAGACACAGAGTCCGGACAAACACAGGCCCCCCTCATTAGTAGGGGAATAATGTGCTGTTGGATGCTGGATGCTGGTTGTTTGCCGAGGGCTGTTCGAAGCAGTTGGGCTGCTCCCTGTGCCCGGACAAGAACGAGGACAAGATCGAGTCAGCCTTTTGCGTCTACACTCCCATCCAAAGTAGCTCTTCACATCAGGGGTCTCAGCACACCATGTTGCACCTTGTAGTAGCGTGACAACTGGGTTGTGATAGGCATGGGTGCGGACGTTGCACGCCTTGTGTATCATTAGCCTGTGTCATCCTGATCTATGGGGGAAGCGGGTGTTGCAGAAGTTGTTCCACGCTGCCACAAACTTCAAACTATTCCGCGCCTGTTGCTGTGATGGTTCTGTGATGGTGGTTTGTAGCTGGTGGTTTGTAACTCAGGTCAGTTCTACAGCGACGGCAGCGGCGGCAGCGGCAGCGGCGGCACCAGCATCATGTGTTTCATGCCATACATCAAACAAACAGGTCTGGCTGGCTTGGAAAACCATGGAGTTGAGTTCTGAAACTTAATATGTAGGCTGGTGTGCCCTAGGGGAGCACAAGACTCTCTCGGGCTTAAGTGTAATTCTCAGTCGTTGGGGAGTTGCTGGACCAGGTGTAGGGCTGTGACCCTGATTTTGGCTAAGGGAGTTGCCACCGAGTGACCAAAGTGAACTTTCATGAAATGTCTGGCACACACCGGTGTGAATGACTGGCACACACCGGTCCATACAGCGTCCAACCCACATCTGCATCGCAAAGTGGAACACAAACTCACGCTCGTCAGCTATGCCCTTACTAATGCGGGGCCCAGCAGCAGGCCCCTCTGGCAGCAACCCAGCAGCAGGCCCCTCTGACAGCAGCAGCAGCAACAGACCCCTCTGGCAGCAGCCCAGCAGCAGACCCCTCTGACAGCAGCAGCAGCAACAAGCGCAAAACAACTGACATAGGCAGCGGCCTGGCTCACGAGCGGGCGTTCCAGATTAACCCAACCACTCAGATGGGCATGGGGCTGGAGCCTGGGGCCATCCAGACAGTCAGCGCAGCTTCAGGGGTGTGGCGTGAGGATGGCTGCTTGCAAGGCTTCTACAGGAGCAAGCTGACCAGGAGCCAGGTGCAGCATGACAGCGGCCTGATCCAGGCTCGCCGCAACACTCAGCGGTGGAATGACAACGTCAAGCTCGAGCTGCAGCACCTAGCATCAGCCACCCCAGCAGGCACCTCCCTGGTGGCCATCCAGCGGCATGTGGCCGTCACCCTGGCCACCTGGGATGCAGTGTGGGGGGAGTACCTGCATCCCAAGTGGGCTGAACAGAAGATGAGGCTGCGCGGCGCGCAGGAGAGGGTATTGAGCGCTGCTTCAAGAAGGTGTGAGTGCCAAGGGTAGGGGGGGAGGGGCAGGGCCAGATGATGATGACCTCCCCACATGTGACCTGCTAGGTGCCATGTCCCCAGCCCTTCCAAGGATGTCAGGCGCATTGTGTGCCTTGTGTGGCATGCAGCAGGAGGAGGAGGCAGCCATTGAGTCCCAGAAGCGGTGGGGGACCCACCAGCAGCTGGTGGTGTTCGTTGGCAAGGCAGGCATTGGCACCCGGGGTGGGCAGGGTCAGCTCAGTTATGAACAGCCCCCAGCCCTGTGAGGAGGAGCTGGACCGCAGCAAGCCACCAGGCTGGAAGGCTGGCAGCCCCAGCCAGGTCAGGTGCAGAACCGCTTGTTGCGGTCAGCCTGGAGCAAGAGGTTTGAGGCGCCAGTGCGGGGCTCATGTGGTGCCCTTGGTTGCACCAGGCCACCCCTAGTGACATTGGCAAATGGGTGGACAGGGACTGCAACGCAGCCCTCAACCTCCAGCGGGAAGAGTAGAGCAAGTGGCGCCCACTAGAGCTGTGCATATGGCAACACCGAGGAGCGGCTCCAGCCAAGGGCAAGGAGTACCCAGCATTGGGGTTCAAGAACCTGCGAGACCGAGCAGGCCCAGCAGCCCGTAGCACAGTAGTATGTGTGCACCTGGCAAAACTTCAGCTGTTGCTTACATCAGAGCATGTGTTTCATGCCAACATCGGTCGCCCGACTCTTGCAAGGGGGTGGGGGTAGGAAGTTAGGTATTGGTAGCGGCTGTAGGTCACTGACACTCTCTCACAGACACTTACAGATAACACAGCCCCTACCCATTAGTAGGGGAATAATGTGATGCCAAGTTCCTGCTCATTGTTGTAAAGGCTACTGCTAGTGTGCCTAATGACCACTTCAGGTCAGCCATTCTGGTGTGTGTAGCTCCCCTAGTAAGTTCCTGCTGCTGGGGGGCCTGCTGCTCCTGCTGCTGGCTCCAGTTAAACTCAGGTTACTGCTGCTGCTGCTGCAGCGAGCGTGCGCACCCCACACATACACTGACCCTGTCTACATGTATCAGCCAGCTGTTACTGTAAGCCGAATGGGAGGAGGTGGTACCAGGTCTCGAAGGTGGTGGATCGGTGAACGGCTTGCACAGGCATGGCATTGTGTGGCATGCAGTTCCTGTGGGAGGCTGAGGCCCTGGCTATTGAGGTCTTGCGCTGTGTCGCACAAGTGGTGACCTTCTTCAATCGCACTGGCGTTGGCAAGTGGGGTGGTTGGTGCCAAGGCATGCGGTGGACAGGTCCAGAAGCCATAACCAGCTGGACTTCGTGGTATTTGAGTACGTCATCAGCTGGGTCAGCTCAGCTGCAGATGCTAGCAGTGTGGTGGCAGCTAGCAGTGTGGTCTGCGACTGTAACAAACCAGCCCAGGCCTCAGGGATAGAAGCCCCCAAACGGAAAGGTTGCCGAACCCTTGCTGCAACCAGTCTGACGCAAGAGGCATGGCAAGCAGTTGCGGGGCCTGACACAGTGCCCCTCAATGCTCGTCAGGCAGCCCCCACAGCCCTTGCACAGCATGGCAGCGCAGCCAGAGCCGTGTAACCTGGACCCAGCACCCCACTGCCTGCACCCCATCGCCCGGACCAAGCTCCTAGGAGCCTGCCTGCCTGCCTGGCCTGCCAAGGCTGTCATTCTCATCTTGCGGCCCAGTCCTTGCAATGCTGCGCTCTTACTTGCCGCTGATCAGGTCTCTTGCCGCCGCCCAAGCGCGGAAGCAGGCGCGGACGCGGAAACTGCTGCGAGGGCAAGTGCAGGCCGTCCTGTATCTCTATCCTCCTGTGGAGCCCCTACACTTCTCCACGGGAGTCAGGGACCGGTGTGTCTGGACCATCTGAGCACGAACTGGCACAAATGAGCCACGAATGAGCCCACTTATCCACCTCACAATTAACCGTTAGTTCCAGTCTAAGGACGTCAATGCGACGTTAGAAGCGGGAGTCATTGGCTGCGGAGTGACCCAGCATACCCCAGTGACCGTTTCGCACACTTCTAGCACACAGCCATAGCCCCCCAGCAGCTGTGTGTGCTGGCCAACCTCGCGCCGTTCAAGCTGCAACCAGCACTCACCACCATGCCTCGGCGCGCAGCCCATCATGCGCTTGTGCTGGCCGCTCTCTTCGTGGCCGCCCTGGCAGCCCCAAGAGGTCAGTGTGCCAGTGGCGGTTGGTTCGCCACAATGTTAATTAGGCGGTTAGATGCCACATCGCAAAACCGCGCCATCTGCCTGCCTGCTTGCCTGTGTGCGCGCCCGCCTGCCCACCCAAGCGTCACGCCGGAGCCGATGCATGACTTTGGCGCGCGCCAACGTAACTTGCAATCCGCCCTGATGCCTTGTTTCTGAACGCGGTGCTGCACGCACAGGTGGCGCTCTGACGCAGCATCGAGCTTTGCAGAGCGCACCCCCTACACCCACTGGTTCGGGCCCTACCTCGGCCACTAGCGTGCTGGTCTCGGCCGGACCGCCACCCTCGACGACGAGCGCATCAGGCGCAGGGCCTACGGACGCCGAGCTGGAGGTCAGCACCGCTCCCTCACCCGGCCAGGGATCAAGCTTTGCTGGAGGATCAGCGCAGGGTTTTACTGGGCCCGCGCCGCCTTTCAGCCCCCGACCAGCCTCGCCGCTGCCGAAGTTACCACCCTCGGAGCCATCCCCAAGCCCTTCCCCAAGTACCCCACCTCCCGTGCCTTCCCCTTCCCCATCCCCATCCTCTGAGGACATGGAACCTCCGCGCCCTGCACCCCGCTCACCATCCCCTGCCCCTCCCCCTCCACCATCCCCTGCCCCTCCCCCTCCACCATTGCCTGCCTCTCCCCCTCCACCATCCCCTGCCTCTCCCCCTCCACCATCCCCTGCCTCTCCCCCTCCATCCCCTACCTTTCCCCCTCCACCATCCCCTGCCTCTCCCCCTCCATCCCCTGCCTCTCCCCGCCAACCATCCCCTGCCCCCATCCCCTTCCCCTTTCCCCGGCCCTCACCCTCCCCTCGCCCAAGCCCTTCCTCGCCCTCTGGCCCATCTCCCTCTCCCCGGACACCCTCCCCTTCCCCGGGCCCCGCCGGCAACTCAGCCAAGGCAGTAGCCACCACCGCCACCAGCACCGGGGGGGGGCCGCCAACAGTGTCCTCAGTGACCAACTTCGCGTCCGGCCCTGGTCCTGTGACTGCCTCCGCCTCTGCAGGCCCCACCACAGGCCCTGCCAGGCCCCCTATGCCCTCGACACCAGCCCCAAAGATGCCGGCCCCCAAGGCCCCTGTCCCGCGCCCAGCCCCACCCACGCCCATGCCGAAGGCCTCGGCCCCACAGCCACATGGGCCCCGCCCTACGCCCAGGCCACAGGGTGGGGACAAGGGCACCTCGGGTCGCTAGGTCAGTGGCGCTGCGGCAGGAGGCCAATGTGATGCTGTGGAAGGGGGCAATGTGATGCTGCGGAAGGGGGTCATGCTTTGATGGCCAGCACCAGCGAGTGGTGCCAGCTCAAACGTGCCCATTTTGTAGATCCATGGTTATCAAGCTAGCGTTTGTACTCCTTAGCCAATGAAGCAAGGGGGAGGTGTTGTGAAGCATCGGACGGTGTATTACCTTATTATGCTCCTCAGCCGATGAGAACGGAGGTGAGGTAGTAGATATTTGAATGTGGTGCTACGGACCAGCCATGCGCTAAGTTGAGGTGTTGCAGTTGCCTGATTTTGTCTGCTGGTGTTCAGAGGTTGTTTGTTGAGGGCTTGCTTGATGCAGTGCGTTCATTGTAAGTTGACTGCTTAACTGTGCTCCCATCACCGCAACCAACCACCGCCTCGATCATCGAGGTCTTGAGCTGCAGCTGTGCCACTGAGGCCTGTAATGTTTTCGTGACAGCTCTGTCAGCTTTGTGGGTGTCCACCACCTTGCACCTCTGCCCGGCTCCCTGCCCCATGAGGCCACTGGGCAATCCCATTGGACAATCAGGCTGTAGGGGTGTTGGGAGACGGACAGCTTTGCTTCCTTTCGTGTGAGGCAATTCTTGTGGTATAGACTCCAAAGAGGTGCAGACTTAGCAAGGGTGTTAGTGGTTTGTAACCCAGACCTGTTTCAGGTAGGAAGGTATGTAACACGCAAGACTTTTGCGAGGAAGTGGCAGCTACTATTGGCCAGCCGCGCAGAGACGGCGCGTAACACAAAAGGCTGTTGCGATGGAAGATGCTTGGCAGGGTTCCCTGTATGCTATCCTCCTGTGGAGCCCCTACACTTCTCCACAGGACTGAGTGACCGGGGTGTGTCCCTTACCGGGGTGTGTCCCTAACCGGGGTGTGTCCCTAACCCTAGGAGTCGCTAGAGCCCTACCCTACCCTAAGCACGACTCCCTCGCACACACATCCCCATTGTAGGGGGCAATCGAATTGTTTGTTTATTTGATTCATGGCATGATACACATGACACCAATGCTGCCGCTGGTGCCGACGCTGCCACTTCCGCAGGAGGCCTTTGTCGCGCACGTGCACCCACTCCTGGCCTGGTCTGCCTGGGTTAGGCATGGCGGGGCGGCCGAGCCAGCTGCTGAGCTCGCGGGGGCGGCCCGGCCCGGCTGCAATGCGGCGGATGTTCAGCGCGGCTGACACGTCTCGGTCGTAGAACCTGATGCCGTTGCTTGTTGAGCACATCAGGCCCCGGATGCGGGACCGCGTGGCCATGCTGCGCACCGGGTGCAGCCACCTGCAACTTGCAGTGCAAGGCTACATTCATCAATGCACACGTGTATTGACCAAACCGTGTGTTACACGTGTCCTTAACATACCAAGTGTTAAATCAAGCCATGTCTAGTCTAACCGCTGCGGGGCACAGTCTAGGCAATCTATGCAATGACCCCTCCTACAATGCAAATGCACCTAAGGTCTCTCACCTGAAGGACTCTGCCTGGCCTACCACCACGTCGTCGTGGGCAGAGCTAACCCGGCTGGTCCGGAACTCATGCACCGACACCACACGTCCGGGCAGCTGCTTGCATGCCTCCCGTAGCATCTGCTTCACAGGCACACCCCTGCTGCCAATGCTGCCACTGCCGCTGAAGCTTGCTGCCCCATAGGCCAGTGCCTGCCGCGTGTGAACCAGCCGCGTACCATGAAGCCCAGTAGCAAGCTGGCGAGCAGATGCTTGGTAGGGGGGAAAGCCCAATCTAGTCACGCTTTCACACTTGTTAAGTCTGCAGCGCTGCTCGCGATCAGCACACACTGTAGCTGTACGGAGTGCGCCTAACTTCAGGCCCTAACAATGTGGGCAGCGACACCCCAGATGCGATGTCGGCAAGGACTCTACGTCGCCGTTGCCTTGGTTTTGGTCGCTGGGCTGCTCGCGGTGCAAGCTGCAGGTGCGGGGGCGAGTACTGCAGGCCCGATTGATGGTCAGCACCTCGGCTGTGACAGCGCCAGCAGCGGTGCAGCTGAGGCTCGACTGGTAACATCATGTGCCAGCCCTGTCACCGCTGGGTAGTTCGTCGCCCTCACGGTTTTCTCAGCCGCAGTTCCGCTACTCAGATGGCATCCATCCGCAGGTGTCCAAGATCAACAACACCGCCGGTTGATGCAGAGTGCGAGCGGGGGTGCAGGGTAGTTGCTGAGCCGGGACGGGTTGCCGGTCGACCCTGCTGCGTTTCCCCAAGATGTGTGTTTCTGTCTCCCACAAACGCATGTCCGACTCGCAGGCGTCGTTTCAGCGGTCGCCAACTCGCAGGCAGTGGAGCAGGCTGCAAACGATGCGAAGGAAGCCAGCTCAGCTGCGGTGGCCGCAGCCGTGAGCTCGGTAGGTAGCTCGGCGTGCGCGCTATCCAAGCCCGAGATTCCGCGGTCTCCCGGGTCTAATCAGCCGATCAGTTTATGACCAGTTTATGATGGAAAAGTCAACAAGACCTGACGTCTGCCAAAGGGTGGTAATTGCAGTGGTTTGGATGTGTGACGTTGTGCAGGTGTGTGGTGGAGGTGACGTGCAAGCCGCTGCCACCGCTGCGGTGGGTGCTGGAGCTGCCCCATGCCACCCTTGCTCTGCCTGGCCCTGACGCGGCTGTAGCCAACAGCCGCAGGACCTGGCCTTGGTTCATAGCTGATCCAGATGTCTGCAATACAGCCAGACATGTAACTGCTCCCATGCCCACTGCTGGGCATGATGACCTGGCCTACATACCCCTGGCCTGGCCTGACCTGGCCTGGCCTGCAGCACCCCACTTAATCATGAGGGGATGGATGGAGGCAGTAGAGCCTGGCTGCGTGCGGGTGCCAGGCGCGGACACCGCATGTCGCAGGCAGTGCCCTAGCAGTGTGACCAGGCTGCTGTCATTGCCAGTGGCTGGTATGAACCCCTGATGAGGCGTAAACATCACCTCATGTCCCTGAGATCCTGCCACCTTTGCACCACTGCTGCTGGCACTGCTGCTGCTGCTGCTGCTGCTGGCACTGCTGCTGCTGCTGGTGGTTCTGGCACTGCTGCTGCTGCTGCTGGTGCTGGCACTGCTGCTGCTGCTGCTGGTGCTGGCACTGCTGCTGCTGCTGCTGGTGCTGGCACTGCTGCTGCTGCTGGTGGTGGTGCTGTGAGTGTAGGCTACAGCCACTGCCAAGGCAACAGCCACGGCCATAGCCAAAGCCAGTGTCCAAGTGAGTGTCCAAGGTGAGGGGGTCACACCAGGGGGACACGCAGCACACACAACCCCCACACTCCCTGGTGATGGAGACACTGGGCAGCGCTGAGCAGCAGGGCAGACCACAATGCTGGATGTCATCACACTCATCACGCTTATCACACCAGCTGAAAGCACATCACCCCGGCTGAAAGGAAGCCAGATGTGAGGCAGAACCAGATGCTGCAACAGGCACCAGTCATTGCCAGGGCTGCTGAGAGTCTGGGCTGAGAGCCCAGCCAGGTCAAGGAGCCCAGGCAGCAGCCAGGAGCGCCCCAGTCGCAGCAGCCAGCCTCGCATACGCCACTAGCTGGCAGGTGGGCTGCCTGGTGTGGCACTTGCTGGACCTGATCCGCTGTGCTGCATGGCGTGGCGCAGGGACTGGTATCGCGTGTGCTGACGCCAGCGCTAACGCCAACGCCATTGGTGAGAGCCACACCCACCCCGGGTCCTGCACCAGCCCACCCCAGCCCAGCCCAGGCCTTGCTCCCAGCCCTGGCCCCCTCCCCCCAGCAGCTAGTTGCCCGCAGCTCACCCGGGTGGAGCTCATAGCAGCTTGGTGCTGACACCCTGACTGCTTTGCCGCTGCTCCTCGCAGCCACGGCCCAGGCTACGGCTATCGCTAGCGCCTTCTCCTCCGCCTCCAATGGCTGCAGCCAGGTGCGGGCTGCAGGCGCCACCCCCCCCCCCCGCCCCCACCTGGGGCAGGGGCCCTGCTGATGGGGACAGCAATGTCATGCTGGCTGGCAGCATGTGATGGCAGAAAGGTCATGGTGCTCATGGGAACAAAAGGCTGTTTATCGAGCATTCAGCGCCCTCTGCCCTATTCCCTGCTCGTCCGCAGGCTGTTGCGGCCGCTCAAGCCAGCAGCTTTGATAAGCAGATTGCCCAGGCCTCAGCTACAGGCAGGTGGAGGCCAGCTGCTGTGGCCCTGGACCCCCACCCCCGCCCCCCTCGCCCCCTCCCCCTCCCCCTCCCCCTCCCCCTCCCCCTCCCCCTCCCCCTCCCCCTCCCCCTCCCCCTCCCCCTCCCCCTCCCCCTCCCCCTCCCCCTCCCCCTCCCCCTCCCCCTCCCCCTCCCCCTCCCCCTCCCCCTCCCCCTCCCCCTCCCCCTCCCCCTCCCCCTCCCCCTCCCCCTCCCCCCTCCCCCTCCCCCTCCCCCTCCCCCTCCCCCTCCCCCTCCCCCTCCCCCTCCCCCTCCCCCTCCCCCTCCCCCTCCCCCTCCCCCTCCCCCTCCCCCTCCCCCTCCCCCTCCCCCTCCCCCTCCCCCTCCCCTGCTCCCCCTCCCCCTCCCCCTCCCCTGCTCCCCCTCCCCCTCCCCTGCTCCCCCTCCCCCTCCCCTGCTCCCCCTCCCCCTCCCCTGCTCCCCCTCCCCTGCTCCCCCTCCCCTCAGTATCCATTTGGCCCGATGCTGGTCATGATGCGTGATGCAGCGTCGGCCAGTGCGTGCTCCACTGGTGGCCAGGCTTCAGCGCAAAGTGAGGCGGTAGCAACCGCAGTGGCCACAGTGAGCGCTGCCTCCCTCCCCCCTCTTCCACCCTCCCTTTCGCCACCTCAGCAGCACCCCTCACCTGAGCCCCTTCCCACACCCACCGCCCCCTGCTTGGTCAACACTGGTCCATCACCTCTCACCGCCAACCCCTCGTCCCCACCGGGCTTACATCAAGACAGGCACTGACCCGCAATGAGCTCCCTAGCGCAGGCTGACCCACACCAACCCGACAGCTGACCAGCCACATCAACCACATCAAGCACCAGCCCTGAGCCACGATGGCAATGGCGCGGGTGTATGAGAAGCTATGCACAGCTGCATCACCCTGGTGGCGTTCACCCCATCTGCCTGCCCTGCCCTGCTCACCCTGCCCTGCCCGCCCCGCCCCGCCCTCTTGCCCCCTGCTCACCCAGCCTGCCCTCAATGCCTTGCCCTGCAGGCCACCGCCAGCGCCTTCGCCACAGCCCTGGCCGCTGTCAAAGGGCCATGCGGTTGCGGCAAAGGAGGTTCATCCCCCGCCCCCTCCACGTCCCCCTCTCCAGCCTCTCCATCACCCTCAACCCCTTCCCCAGGCAGCCCGCCGCCATTTACCATTTCGGGTATCCCAGGGCTTAACGGTGGCCTGGATGGCAGCGGTTCAGGGGCTGGCAGCGCGTGCTCGGGCTGGGTCAAGCAGCTGTGCTGCGACAACTGGGACAAGAGAAGCAACGGCTGCAACTACCTGGGGTGAGGGGGAAAGCAGTAGGGGGGAGGGGGGGGGGGGTCCCCTTTGGGTTGTGAGGGTTGGGGCAATGGATGCCGCACAAGGGGGGATGGTTGGAGCACAATGCGTGTTTGCTGGGGCATGCCGCCCCTGCTGCCTATGGTGACATTGCTGCCGCTGCTGCCACCGCTGCCACCGTTGCTACTGCCACTGTTGCTGTTGCTGCTGCTGCTGGCATTGCTGATGTTGTTGCTGCTGCTGGCATTGCTGCTGTTGTTGCTGCTGCTGGCATTGCTGCTGTTGTTGCTGCTGCTGGCATTGCTGCTGGCACTGCTGCTGCTGCTGCTGCTGCTGGCACTGCTGGCACTGTTGCCACTGCCATGTTGCTGCAGGCCACTGGGTCCTCAGTTCAGCCTAGTGAATCCGAGCCCTCCGCAATGGAAGGACAAGTTCAGCAACCGGGTGTGTGGCTGCAGCTGATCGCATGCAAGCGGGGAAGGGGCTGAGCGCCTGACGGGGAAGGATGCAGCACGACATTGCAGGTTGGAATGAGCAGCAGCAGGGGCGTTGAGCCCTTGAAATGCTCTGAGACTGGCAGAGACCGCCAGAGGGCTTATTTCACTGCTGCCGTTCAATAAGTAGTGCAAGACTCAGGCTCAGCATAGGTGTTGGTCGCTGCCTGGTGTGGCCAATTTTTCGCACTCAATCAAAAAGGCTCATTGCTGGAGAGGTGTGGGAGTGGATTAGAGCAGCTTGTGCGTTGGCTCCTTCTGGACGTGTTGAACATTGCTGTTTGTTGAAGTTTGGCGGATTTGTCATTAGTTGGTAAACTATACATCATGCTCCTGCTTACGCCTGTTAGTTGAACAGCTCTAACTGACTTCAACACATGTGATCGTCTATTGTGTGACGACCCTTGCCACCAACCCCATCAGATAACTGCAAGTGTAAGCAGATAAGTACCTCCAACACATGTAATTGTCCATTGTGTGACGACCCACGCCACCAGCCCTTTCACATAACTGCAAGTGCAGCGTCTTCGACGGGGACGCTGATGACCATGCCATTGTCAACCACCTTATTTCCTACGCTGCACTCACTCACCTAACCTGTAATGCGTCCATCACATCATTATCAACCATGCAAACTGCACACCCACCTCTACAAAATTCCTGGCTTACGAACAAACACTTGGCGACGCTCAAACAGGTTTCTTTCAGGCAAATACACCAGCGACAAGCGCGTGCCAGACCTGACTACCTAGCGCCTAGATCCACGCCCACCCTCCGAGCCCGGACTGCCCGACCCTTCATGCGCTGGTCCAGGACTCCAATTCTTGACCCGTAACGCTCTGCGCAGCACGCAAGCAGCGACACACAAAACGTTCTGTAACACCGACCGTCTCAACCACCCTTGCTTGCTGTTTGCCCATCAGTTTTACCTTTCCCCGCTCCCACACTCAATCCACTCCATGCTGCTGGGTCCCTACCCCTCGAGGGACACCTTAACAACTCTCACTCACTCTGTAGCCCCAAACACCCCTGCCCTGCCCCCACCCCGTCCCGCATCGCCCTGCCCTGCCCCTCACCTGAGTCCCTGTATCCTTGTCTGAGCTGAACACGATGTCACTGCGTCGCACAGTGCGCCTTTCCCCTGCCTGCCGGGCCATGCCCAGCTTCTGCAGAGCAGCCATACAGCAGCAGCAGGCAGCGGCATAGACATGGCAGCGGGACCAAGGCGGCACCCGGCGGTGAAGGGTTAGCAGCACCACAGCAGGATGGTACATGGACCCTGAGTTCATCAGCTCTAAACATTCCAGCTTCAGCACACTGTGCTGCCACCGCCTCCCCAGCCACACTGCAGCTGTGCACGCCTGCAACCAGCTGTGCACCAACCACCATCAGGCTGCCGTCACGCTGCCCCAAGCACAACAACTATCCCAGGCTGCTTTGCTGCACCCTCGAACCTGGTTGGCCTCATCAGCTGCAGCTACCCCACCAGCTGCACCTTGCCACTAGGCACAGCTTCAGCAGCCTACTGGACTGACCAGACGTGCTTCAACCCACAGCCCCAGGGGCCGGAGACTGTCCTGTCGCGTCCTGGCTGGCCTGGGCAAGACAGGCGAAGCGTACCAGAACCCACAGCCCCAGCGGTCCAGGGCAGGTGCTGTTTGGTCTTGGCTGGCCTGGGCTGGGTGGCGGTGGGCCTACTGCCTGCTGCCTGCCCTGCTCACCTCCTGCAGCCACCGCCCACCCCGTGCCACCAGGCGGGAGGCTGCAGCCCGTGCTTTGTTGCGGGCCTGGATGTCTGCATTGCGTCGCTGGTTCCAGAACCACCGGAATGAGGGGATGGCGAAGAAGGACACCGCATAGGCCTGCAGGTAGCCATGCAGCCATGCAGCACAACGGCAGCAAGGGGGAGAGTCACACCCAGCTGCAGGCATCCAGCCACATGACTGGCTATCACAGGCAACGCCCTCCCACACCTCCTGTTGCATGGCAGGCTAAGGGCAAGGGCAGCAGTGGTGAGGGCAGCAAAAAGGACTAACCATGGTCAGCTGGGCAGCGGCAGGGCAGCAGGCTGGGCAAAGCTGCGCCTATAACAGCAGCGGCAGGAGCGGATGCAAATGTGTCCCCACCCCCACCCCCATCCCCACCCTCACCCCCACCACACCCCATCAGCAGCAACAGCGGCTGTAACAGCGGCAGTTCTAGCAGCGGTTGCAAAAGTTGCAAGCGAGCCAGCTAGTGGCACTTACGCCCAATGCCGGCAGCAGGCCCGCCACCCAGCCCAAGCCCTGGGCGGCTAAGACGTATCGCGCTCCCGGGTCACCCAGCAGGGAGGCCAGTGTGGCCACCCCCACCAGGTTCAACACGCCCAGGGCCACGGTCCCGGCCACCTGGGCAGCAGGGCACAGGGCAGGCCAGGGGGCAGCAGCTCAGGCAGGGGGAGGGTGAGCACATCATGCCAGGGGTGGCCTGGCTTGAAGCTACAATGGGAGGGGGAGGGAGGAAGATAGGGGAGAGAAGGGCGGGTAGTCAGAGGTGCAGTTGGGCGAGTGAAGTATGTAAATGTGTACTGGGAGGGCGGTGGGGCGGTGCCGAGGGATGGGTCTTGACCAAGTGCTTGGGTGTGTGGCATGCAGGTGGCAGCAACCCTAAGGTGCCTGGACGTGGCTACATGCCTAACCCGGCGTTGCTACAGCAGTGATAGCCCGCCGCTGCTGTCCAGTGGAGTTGTGTATGCCCGACCAGTGGCGCTAGTCTAATGCCTATGAATACAACGACATATGCTGCTGCTGCTGTTGCTGCTATACACCACTGTGGCTGCTGCTGCCCGGAATGCATATGCTGTTGATGGCTTCCCCCGCTAAGCTAGCAGCCAGGTATGGCTGCTGGCTTCTGGGCAGGCCATGGTGCAATGGTGCCCACAGGCAGCACATGGTGTGGTGTGGTGTGGTGTGGTGTGGTGTGGTGTGGTGTGGTGTGGTGTGGTGTGGTGTGGTGTGGCGTGGCGTGGCGTGCAGCTGCAGGGCCATGACAGGTGAGTCTTTCGCTCCAGCTCCAGGCTGCAGGCAGGGCATCAGGGATCACCTGGCCTGGAGAGGCGGCAGTCAGTTCCCAGGGCGCCTCCTCAACTGGGGCAGTGGAGGCGGCGGGGTGCAGCGCCCAGGTACTCCTGCAGCAGCCAGGCGCAGGCCAGGGCAGGCCATCACACCGCAGGCTGCACGTCGGGGGGGGGCCAGGGAGGCTGGGGTCAGGGGCATGGCTGAAGGGTGTTGAGCAGCCGGGCGGGGGGTGGGATTGGGAGATGAGGGTGGGTGGGTGCAGCCGAGCGTGGGAGGGTTCATGGAGGGGGTGCAATCAGGGAGGAGGCTGGGGAGGCAGGCAGCACCTAGAGGTGTTTGCGCTGCAGTGCGTGTTTGGGTGGCGAGCTTGCCGGGTTGGAACTGTGCACCACGCTTCACCTGTACTTCCAGTCCCCGACCTGAAATGCCTCAGCCTTCGCGTCTGCCCCTGCCCTGGCCCCTGCCCTGGCCCCTGCCCTGGCCTCTGCCCCTGCCCTGGCCCCTGCCCTGGCCCCTGCCCTGCCCTCTGCCCCTGCCCTGGCCCCTGCCCTGGCCCCTGCCCTGGCCCCTGCCCTGGCCCCTGCCCTGGCCCCTGCCCTGGCCTCTGCCCCTGCCCTGGCCCCTGCCCTGGCCCCTGCCCTGGCCCCTGCCCTGGCCTCTGCCCCTGCCCTGGCCCCTGCCCTGGCCCCTGCCCTGGCCTCTGCCCCTGCCCTGGCCCCTGCCCTGGCCCCTGCCCTGGCCCCTGCCCTGGCCCCTGCCCTGGCCCCTGCCCTGGCCTCTGCCCCTGCCCTGGCCCCTGCCCTGGCCCCTGCCCTGGCCCCTGCCCTGGCCTCTGCCCCTGCCCTGGCCCCTGCCCTGGCCCCTGCCCTGGCCTCTGCCCCTGCCCTGGCCCCTGCCCTGGCCCCTGCCCTGGCCCCTGCCCTGGCCTCTGCCCCTGCCCTGGCCCCTGCCCTGGCCCCTGCCCTGGCCTCTGCCCCTGCCCTGGCCCCTGCCCTGGCCCCTGCCCTAGCCCCTGCCCTGGCCTCTGCCCCTGCCCTGGCCCCTGCCCTGGCCCCTGCCCTGGCCCCTGCCCTGGCCCCTGCCCCTGCCCTGGCCCCTGCCCTGGCCCCTGCCCTGGCCCCTGCCCTGGCCTCTGCCCCTGCCCTGGCCCCTGCCCTGGCCCCTGCCCTGGCCTCTGCCCCTGCCCTGGCCCCTGCCCTGGCCCCTGCCCTGGCCCCCTGCCCTGGCCTCTGCCCCTGCCCTGGCCCCTGCCCTGGCCCCTGCCCTGGCCCCTGCCCTGGCCTCTGCCCTGGCCTCTGCCCCTGCCCTAGCCCCTGCCCTGGCCTCTGCCCCTGCCCTGGCCCCTGCCCTGGCCCCTGCCCTGGCCCCTGCCCTGGCCCCTGCCCCTGCCCTGGCCCCTGCCCTGGCCCCTGCCCTGGCCCCTGCCCTGGCCTCTGCCCCTGCCCTGGCCCCTGCCCTGGCCCCTGCCCTGGCCTCTGCCCCTGCCCTGGCCCCTGCCCTGGCCCCTGCCCTGGCCCCTGCCCTGGCCTCTGCCCCTGCCCTGGCCCCTGCCCTGGCCCCTGCCCTGGCCCCTGCCCTGGCCTCTGCCCCTGCCCTGGCCCCTGCCCTGGCCCCTGCCCTGGCCCCTGCCCTGGCCTCGGCCCCTGCCCTGGCCCCTGCCCTGGCCCCTGCCCTGGCCCCTGCCCTGGCCTCTGCCCCTGCCCTGGCCCCTGCCCTGGCCCCTGCCCTGGCCTCTGCCCCTGCCCTGGCCCCTGCCCTGGCCCCTGCCCTGGCCCCTGCCCTGGCCTCTGCCCCTGCCCTGGCCCCTGCCCTGGCCCCTGCCCTGGCCTCTGCCCCTGCCCTGGCCCCTGCCCTGGCCCCTGCCCTGGCCTCTGCCCCCTGCCCTGGCCCCCTGCCCTGGCCCCTGCCCTGGCCTCTGCCCCTGCCCTGGCCCCTGCCCTGGCCCCTGCCCTGGCCCCTGCCCTGGCCTCTGCCCCTGCCCTGGCCCCTGCCCTGGCCCCTGCCCTGGCCTCTGCCCCTGCCCTGGCCCCTGCCCTGGCCCCTGCCCTGGCCCCTGCCCTGGCCTCTGCCCCTGCCCTGGCCCCTGCCCTGGCCCCTGCCCTGGCCCCTGCCCTGGCCCCTGCCCTGGCCCCTGCCCTGGCCCCTGCCCTGGCCCCTGCCCTGGCCTCTGCCCCTGCCCTGGCCCCTGCCCTGGCCTCTGCCCCTGCCCTGGCCCCTGCCCTGGCCCCTGCCCTGGCCTCTGCCCCTGCCCTGGCCCCTGCCCTGGCCCCTGCCCTGGCCCCTGCCCTGGCCTCTGCCCCTGCCCTGGCCCCTGCCCTGGCCCCTGCCCTGGCCCCTGCCCTGGCCTCTGCCCCTGCCCTGGCCCCTGCCCTGGCCCCTGCCCTGGCCCCTGCCCTGGCCTCTGCCCCTGCCCTGGCCCCTGCCCTGGCCCCTGCCCCTGCCCTGGCCCCTGCCCTGGCCCCTGCCCTGGCCCCTGCCCTGGCCCCTGCCCCTGCCCTGGCCCCTGCCCTGGCCCCTGCCCTGGCCCCTGCCCTGGCCCCTGCCCTGGCCCCTGCCCCTGCCCTGGCCTCTGCCCCTGCCCTGGCCCCTGCCCTGGCCCCTGCCCTGGCCCCTGCCCTGGCCTCTGCCCCTGCCCTGGCCCCTGCCCTGGCCTCTGCCCCTGCCCTGGCCCCTGCCCTGGCCCCTGCCCTGGCCCCTGCCCTGGCCCCTGCCCTGGCCTCTGCCCCTGCCCTGGCCCCTGCCCTGGCCCCTGCCCTGGCCCCTGCCCTCTGCCCCTGCCCTGGCCCCTGCCCTGGCCCCTGCCCTGGCCTCTGCCCCTGCCCTGGCCCCTGCCCTGGCCCCTGCCCTGGCCCCTGCCCTGGCCTCTGCCCCTGCCCTGGCCCCTGCCCTGGCCCCTGCCCTGGCCTCTGCCCCTGCCCTGGCCCCTGCCCTGGCCCCTGCCCTGGCCTCTGCCCTGCCCTGGCCCCTGCCCTGGCCCCTGCCCTGGCCCCTGCCCTGGCCCCTGCCCCTGCCCTGGCCCCTGCCCTGGCCCCTGCCCCGGCCTCTGCCCCTGCCCTGGCCCCTGCCCTGGCCCCTGCCCTGGCCCCTGCCCTGGCCCCTGCCCTGGCCTCTGCCCCTGCCCTGGCCCCTGCCCTGGCCCCTGCCCTGGCCTCGGCCCCTGCCCTGGCCCCTGCCCTGGCCCCTGCCCTGGCCCCTGCCCTGGCCTCTGCCCCTGCCCTGGCCCCTGCCCTGGCCCCTGCCCTGGCCTCTGCCCCTGCCCTGGCCCCTGCCCTGGCCCCTGCCCTGGCCTCTGCCCCTGCCCTGGCCCCTGCCCTGGCCCCTGCCCTGGCCCCTGCCCTGGCCCCTGCCCTGGCCCCTGCCCTGGCCCCTGCCCTGGCCTCTGCCCCTGCCCTGGCCCCTGCCCTGGCCCCTGCCCTGGCCCCTGCCCTGGCCCCTGCCCTGGCCCCTGCCCTGGCCTCTGCCCCTGCCCTGGCCCCTGCCCTGGCCCCTGCCCTGGCCCCTGCCCTGGCCTCTGCCCCTGCCCTGGCCCCTGCCCTGGCCCCTGCCCTGGCCCCTGCCCTGGCCTCTGCCCCTGCCCTGGCCCCTGCCCTGGCCCCTGCCCTCGCCTCTGCCCCTGCCCCTAGCCCCTGGCTCTGTGCTTGGCCCACCCCACTCTGCTCACTCGGGTCACGCTGGTGGTTTGCAGCGCCGGGAAGCGATACAGCAGCGCACCGCTGCCCTCATCCACAAACGGCTCCCCACCAAAGCGGATCAGGGCGGGCAGCACAAACGACTCGTCTGAATAAGCAGCCTGCAATGGCGCCAGGGCCAAGGCAGCA
The DNA here is from genome assembly GCA_030144725.1 of Haematococcus lacustris. Taxonomy (NCBI): domain Eukaryota; kingdom Viridiplantae; phylum Chlorophyta; class Chlorophyceae; order Chlamydomonadales; family Haematococcaceae; genus Haematococcus; species Haematococcus lacustris. The sequence continues at coordinate 7,771,571 of JASKMD010000026.1, read as the reverse complement.
GCTTTAACGGAGGTAGTTGGGTGAGGCAGGCAGGCAGGCAGATCACCGGCGGTGGGTTTGGTGGCAGAGCAGCAGCAGATATGTTGACACTGAGCCACGCACAGGAGCTAAGGGTCGGGCGAGTGGAGCAGCACTGCAGGCAGGGCGCTCATGGCAGCATCAACAGCAGCAGAGAGGGAGGGTGGCTCGCAGCAGGGCGGCAGCAGAGGGGGTGTGGAGGCCTCACTGAGCCACTAGCCAGGGCCTGCGGGTCCACTGCCGGGGGGTCCAGGAAGGGCGCCATTTCCTCCGCCGTCACCACGCCACCCCTGCACACGCGTCACACCTCACCCAAAAAGATTAGGTACTAAGCAGTCAAGGCACCACAACATTGTCTTCATTTGCCTCACACACACGTGATGAATCGCTCATGCCATCATGAGAGAGAGAGAGAGAGCAACCAGGGAGTCACTGGCAGGTTTTGAACCCCGTCACTACATAGTCTTGCCCCTCTGCAGCTCCTGACCCTACACAACCGTACAATAACAATATGATATATAACATGAATATGCCCTGAGCCGCAACACTCCATTACACTCAGGTCCAAGCGGGCGATACAAGCAGCACAATTGAAGCAGCAACATGCAGCAGGAGGATGCTGGCAGCAGCACAATGGCAAGAGCACAGTAGCTACAGCAGCCGGTGCAAGCACCTTGGTCTTCCCCCTCCCTCCCCTGCTGGCCGCCTGACCTCTGCTGGATCAAGGTTGCCAGGGCAGTCCACCGCTGCTCATCAAACTTGGCATTGGGGTCGCCATCACCAAACACAAAGCTGAAGATGGCCTCCACAAAGGTCAGCTGAGCTCCGCGCTCCAGACGTTGCTGGGCCACCTGCGGGGCGATGGCCACTGGGGTGGGGCTGGGTGCGCGGGTCAGTAGGGCACCCAGGCCCGGCTGGACCAATGGTGAGCAGGGGTGAGGGGCAGGGGGGTGCTGCTGGTGGGGTGAGATGGGGGCCCACTAGGAAGAGGAGGTAGCGCTGGCAACATGGCTGGCCGGCTGGTGAGCCAGAGGCAAGGCAACCAAGGAAAGGTAGGTTTCATAGTAAGGCATGGGGGTAGTGGCAGTGCAGGCAGAGCAGGGGTTGCTGCCCACCTGGCCATAGTTTGGGTCCAGGTAGATGAGCAGGTCCGTGAGGTTGAAGTAGAGGCGCGCTGAGGGGCCGCCACCTCCCCCATACGGCCCGTAGTACCTGCAACAGGGCAGGGGTGCGGGTGGTGGGATGCTACAGGGGCAGGGGGCAGGGGGCAAGGAAGGGGAACAAACAAAGTGGAGGTGGGAGAAGGAACAGGGGCAGGGGCAGGGGCAGGGGCAGGGGCAGGGGCAGGGGCAGGGGCAGGGGCAGGGGGGGGGGGCAGGGGCAGGGGCAGGGGCAGGGGCACAGGGGTAGGGGTAGGAGCAGGGTGTTGGCCAGCACATGCGGCAGCCACTCACTCATTGTAGTAGCCGGGCCCACCCCTCATGCCGCCGCCCCGCCGGTCATCCCTGTCCCGGCTGGTCCCCGTGAGGATTGCCACCACGGCCAGCCACACGATGGCGATGGAGGACACCAGGGCAGTGCCGAACAGCACGCGCGTGAGGTACGCGATGGCCTTGCGGGCCTGGGCCAGCAGCGGCGCCGCGCTGAGTAGCAGGGAGCGGGAGCGTAGGGTGCTGCGGAAGCCGGAGGGGAAGGCGTACACCACGTCACCAGCAGAGGACACCTGAGGTGGGGTGAACAGGGGAGGGGGCAGGAGCGGGGGAGGGGGGCATGGGAGAGGGTGGAAGGGAGCAGGGGCGGGGGAGGCTGTGTGGGCGGGGGGTGGCAAAACGGGTGCTACGTTTACTGTTACAGGTAAAGGAGGGGAGGAGGAGGGGGAGCAGGGGAGGGGGAGGGGGAGGGGGAGGGGGAGGGGGAGGGGGAGGGGGAGGGGGAGGGGGAGGGGGAGGGGGAGGGGGAGGGGGAGGGGGAGGGGGAGGGGGAGGGGGAGGGGGAGGGGGAGGGGGGGAGGGGGAGGGGGAGGGGGAGGGGGAGGGGGAGGGGGAGGGGGAGGGGGAGGGGGAGGGGGAGGGGGAGGGGGAGGGGGAGGGGGAGCACACCCAGGAGGCTGAGCCTCACCAGGCAGGAGGGGGTGGGGAAAGGGACAAGGGGGGCGACAGGGAGCGTAGCGCATGTGGAGCTGGCAGATAATTGTCATTCTGGCGCTTTGCTTTGGCGTTCGCTACAGAATATCAAACTTGGTTATAAATTGCTTTGTGCCATGAAACAGTCGTTTGTGTACTGTGCAATCACACCTATTGCTACAGAAGGCGACCTTACTGTGCAATCTTAATATATTTTTAGACTCGCGTGTTGTAAGTATTGCCAGGTCATCAACTTGAGGGTATGTCAGGTCGTATGACAGTTGTGATTCTGTGCCGTGTCAGCTTAAGCTATTGAATGAGGCATCTGGGCACAAAACAAAACCACTTGCTAGGCAGCCTAGCCCCCCTCCCTCCCCACCCTCAAACTAGCACCCCATCTCCTCGATTGCATAGCTCCTTTCATCACCACCCCTCCATGGCATCACCTCCATCGCAAAGCTTCCTTGCCCTGATATCAGCAGCGGTCCCTCACTGCCTGCCTGCCCCAGCCATCACCCCAGCCTGCACCCACCTCTAGTGCGGCAGCCGTGTCATACGCTAGGGCCTTCAGTGCCTCCTCCGCCTGCGCAAGCTTTACCCCGGCCCTGGCGGCCACGTCCCCTGGTGTGACCCTGAAGCCCAGCTGCTCCACCGCGTTTTCAACAGACTCCCTCAGGTCAGTGGGCAGCCTGACAGGGGCAGGGGCACCGTGGGCAAGGGTCACGCAGGGGGAGGTTAGAGGTAAGAGATAAGGAAGAGGGAGCGGTGAGGGGTGTGTGGTGGGGTGGAAGCATGCAGAGCAAGATGATGGATTGGGTGACAGCATGCGGAGTGAGAGACATTGGGGAGACGAGGCAGGGCGGGGCAGGGCAGGGCAGGGCAGGGCAGGGCAGGGCAGGGCAGGGCAGGGCAGGGCAGGGCAGGGCAGGGCAGGGCAGGGCAGGGCAGGGCAGGGCAGGGCAGGGCAGGGCAGGGCAGGGCAGGGCAGGGCAGGGCAGGGCAGGGCAGGGCAGGGCAGGGCAGGGCAGGGCAGGGCAGGGCAGGGCAGGGCAGGGCAGGGCAGGGCAGGGCAGGGCAGGGCAGGGCAGGGCAGGGCAGGGCAGGGCAGGGCAGGGCAGGGCAGGGCAGGGGGACAAGGAGGGGTGACCTTCACCACAACCTGCTGTCTCATCACGTTCTTACAATGGGTCATGGAATCAGGGGCAGGCCGAGTGCAAAGCAGGATGAGAAGAGGGATGCCACCTGACAGCACCATCGCGTGCTAACATGTATGCCAGCAGCAGAAGGTGTGTACACCATGGCAAACCCAGCCCAGCCAGCAGACTGGCACGCCCGCCTAGCTTCTGCACTTGCCCCGCCCCTCCTGGCCCTGGCCCTGGCCACACCTGTTGCTCTGCAGGCCTTGCTCGCGCTTCACCACCTCCACTGGGTTCCATGACAGGCGGCTCTGTTCCCTGCCACCACCACTGCTGCCAGGGGCCCCAGGGGCACTCCCTGTGCTGCGGCCCCACTCGCTCTCTGCTGTGCCAGCCTCTGACCGTGCCAGGTCGCCGCCGCGCTCTGTGCGCACGCCCAGGTCGCCCCATCCTCCTGGAAGATCAGCCTGCCGGCCGGGCTGCAGGGGCTCGGCATAGTCAGTGGGCTCTGGCTGCCGGCCTCGGGTGGGGCGGCGGAACCTGGTGTAGCCCTCCTCAGGGGTGGGGCCTCGGTTGCCATATGGGTCACGCCCTTCTGAATAGTGGGCTTGTACTGGTCGAAGTGCTAGGGCTGTTTTGGGAGATGGAAGGGGACCAAGCTGAGCGGACGGGGAGGTGAGGTGGGCAGCCCGGCTGCAACGTAGGTGCACCGCAGACGACCGCGGGCCTAGTCGGGGCACAGCGTAGCGTCCGACCCCAGCGAAAGAGCCCTGGGAGTGTTGCACCTGCATTTGCGTTGAGCCCGACCTGCTGTGACGCAGCACGTTGCAGATTCTCCGTGTTAAATAAGGCCTGCTCTCGATGGACTGAGCCTGCTCTTTTAGTTATGAGGCCGAGGCGAGCAGCGATTAGGAGAGGCCCGACAGTAACTAACAAACCGAAGGGCTCCAGTTCTGCGGCCTCGTGGGGAGCTGCATGGAACTCGATGTAGCCCAGTGGCTACGAGCTGACGCTCCTCGCCTTGTCCCCGTGGTCCGTCCCCGCTATGTTTGTTGTTGGTCAAAAGCTTCTGACCTTGATGGAGGGGATTACCACTTCGGCAGCACAGCTGGTGGGTTTGATTTAAGACGAGCAACTGTGTTGTATATGCCTGACTGTGTTCTGCTGCTGGTGTGTGGTGGACCCAGGCCTTGCCACCTACACTGCCCCAGTCCTGCCTGCGGACCTGAATGAGGGCTACCCAGACAGCTTTGTGCGCAAGCCCCCAGCTAACCAGGGTACCTCCGTGTCTGTGGAGGTGGTGGTGCAAGCCGCAATCCATGCAGCTACCAGTCTGCAACCGCAGCAGCCTGCTGCCGACCCTCTTGCAATGCTGCGTGACGTCAGCATTGTCACATTTCGTAACAATTTAAACAAGATACTGGGAACACCCTTGAATCTGCGCGATGGCTGGGTGGTGGACGGCTGCTGGAGCCACCCTGGTGTCTTATACCTCAACATGGTCCAGCGAGCAGGTGGGCCTCCCACTTGATTGAAGAGGCCAACTGATTTTGCCACACCCATTCATGCATGCATGCATGCATGCATGCATGCCACTAGTTGACAAAGAGCACTGTTTTCTTTCTTGTTTTGTAGCACCACGCCGCCCATGGTGTAAGCAGTGTAGCTTCACAGCAGTGCGGTCATCACACTTCCACACCCTTCTCCCTCTCGCTGTGTGATGCGCAGAGGATGAGCCGAGGTTCCCCGACGCTGACCGCTTCGAGTACTACGGTTACAAGTTTGAGCAGCTGTGCTCAGCTGCGCCCGCCCCTGCCCCTGCCCCTGCCGCACCACACAACCCAGGGCCATGCCCAGAGCCTGTGGTGGATGCCACCAGCGAGTTTTCAGCCCTGGTGCGCCTGGGCCTGGGCAAGCACCGCATCCTCATGGCAGCTGAGGTGGACTGCAGCACCAGCGACCAGGCGGCGGAGGAGGTGCAGCTGGAGCGGCTTCGGGAGCTCAAGACCTTCAAGTGAGGCCGGGTACGGCGTGCCAGGGGCGCAGGAAAGGCTGCAGGCCGTGTGTGCCTGGGCTTGGTGCAGGACAACCAGGATGGGGTGCAGCATGCAGTGAGGAGCCAGGCAACGCCTACAAGTAAGGGGGCATATGAAGTTAAACATTTCAATGGGAAGGTGGGCTGGCCTGGCTAAGGGAGACTGAAGACCTTCAACCCCCCTGCCAACCCTCATGGCTGCTCGCGCTAACGTCTACTTCGCTGCTGAGCTTGCTTGGTCTCAAGCCTACCCACCCCTGCGACTCAACTGTTTAACGTCTTCCCTCCACCAGTCAGCACCCAGCAAGGCCCTATCAGCCAGCACCCACCCACCCTACCTCGCTGCTGAGCTTGCTGAGCTTGCTTGGCCTCAGGCCTGCCCACCCCTGCCCCTCTGTCAGCCAGCACCTCAGCCAGGCCCTGCCAGCCTCAGCCACCCCTTACGCGATCACTGTACCACCCACTGCGCCACCAACTGCCACTGCAGTGTCTGCTGATTGGGTGGGTGGTGGTGCGTGGTAGTGCGGGGCAGTGATCCCAGGGACAGGGCTATAGTCTAGAGCCGGCATGATAAACATGCGCTGATTGTGAGCTGATGACAGCTCGACAAAGGGGGCACATCACTACTGTACCACAGCAGGCCGCTGCTGCTGCTGGGCCTTGGGTGACCGCTCTCGCAGCCGCTTGTAGCCCAGTTCCGGGTACTCCTTGCCCTTGGCTGGTAGGGCTGCCTCTGATGGTGGCCACTAGCACAGCTCCAGCGGGCGCCACTGGGCCTCTGCATGGCTGCATGTTCAAGGCTGCATTGCGGTATCTGTCCAGCTACCTGCCTGGCTGTGGTGCTGGCTTTGCCTTGGCAGCTTTGCCCTTCCCTCGCACCACTTGGGCGTGCACCACCTGGGGTGGGGTGGACATGCGCCCAGCCAAAATCAGCATATCAGCACATCAGCGCACATGCGAGGCCGTAGTCTTTCTTTCTTTCAACAATTGTCAAGACATATCAGCATATGTTGGCAAATACCTTGTAATGATGATGATGACGATGATGATGATGGTAATGCTGTTGCTGCTGTTGCTGATGATGGACACGCCCCACTCTGCTGCCTGCAGGTTGCCTGAGCACAAAGGCCAGGAGCGCACCTTGAAGGGCAGCAAGTGGCCGCGCTGGTGGCTGCAGAGCTTCCTAGCTGGTGTGCCTGTCATTGTGGCGGGAGGTCGTGACGCTGAAGGGACCCTGAGGAGGGTGAGCGGGGCGCTGCATGCATGAACCGGGTCACCCTGCCTGCCTGCCTGCCTGCCTGCCTGCCTGCCTGCCTGCCTGCCTGCCTGCCTGCCTGCCTGCCTGCCTGCCTGCCTGCCTGCCTGCCTGCCTGCCTGCCTGCCTGCCTGCCTGCCTGCCTGCCTGCCAGGCTGGACAGCATAATCACAGTGCTGGGTGATGGCGCAGACGCACCTGCTTGAAGTTGGCCTGGCGCAAGCGCTTGATGCGTTCGTCGTCATCATCATTAATACATGGCATTTGCTTGTCGGCAATGCTGCAACACACGCAGCCTCAAGGTTCCTTCCAGCAACACTTCCATGCAATGTGGCATGGTGGATGCTTGCTGGATGCGGGCAGGCCATGTTCCTTGCTTTCCACTCCATGTCAAGTCATCAACCGTTCGCATGAGCTGCCGGCCTGGCAGCAAAGCAGTTGTGGAGATACAGCACTCATTGTGTGACGCAGCTGAAGTGCTCGTCTGTGTTCGTCAAGCATGGCTACTGGCTATGGCCATGGAGTCCACCATACCCAGATGGTTTCCATGCAGCTGCAGCCGCCTGTACAGCATGTGCGCATCGCAGCGCTTCGTGCATCTGTACATGGACACGCATACTCCAGCCCCCATAACCCAACCTTGTTGACAGCCATCCAACCGCGACCCCTGCAGAGACCTGGCTTGACCTTTTCATTCCCTATAGATGTAGTCTTAGAGATATAGATATAGATTAGATTATTAGATTATAGATATAGATTACAGATATAGATGTAGTCTTTGAGCGTCAAACCCTTCGTGGCGCCAGGTGCTAGGTGCGCTCATAGGCAGGCAGCTCTCACCTAGCTCAGGCATCCAGCCCTTGCCGGGGTGGTAGCCACGAGACGAGAGTACCTTGGCTGTGTGCACTGACTGTATGTGTGTGCTGCAGGTCGAGGAGCTGCCTGTGGCTCAGTTGCCGTCCCAGGCTGCAGCTGCGGGATGCCAGTGGGACGCCTGGCAGATGCTGCGGTGGGGCGAGGACTGCCTGGCCTGGATGCTGTCAGTGGCCAGGCGTATGCCTGAGCAGCACATCCGCTTTGCATACTCACCAACTGGGCCAGCACCGCGGCAGCGCTCAGGCCAGGCACCACCTGCACCTCCACCCATCACCGCGGTTTGTGTGCAAGACGGGAGCTTGCCTGCGCTGCTCAAGGCTGTGCTGGCCGTGCCAAACTGAGGGGATGGGCGGTGGGTGCAACGGCTGCAAGCATGCCAGACACATGCCATGATAAAGGGTTTTGACTTACGGGGACTGCTTACAGGATTCCTCGTAGCCTGAGCCTGAGCAAACAAGTGGTTTGTGCCTGTTGGTGCTACCCCATGGATGCACTGACACCCATGCCTGAGGCAATGTCTTAGGTGACGCTAGATGCGGCTAACTCCAAATTGCAGCTTCGGCACTGGTATCTCGGAGACCCGCCAGTTGGTGATAACAAGTTTTAATCCCTACAGCCCTAATGCAACACCAAAATAAAGCACGAGTTCTGTGAGATCTGCGAGATCATTGTTGTAAAGGCTACTGACAGGGTGCCTAGTGCCCACTTCAGCTCAGCCTTCTGGTGTGTGTGCCTCCAGGTCTACTACTAGCAAGAGCTCTAACTAACCCTATAGCTCTCACTCACACACATCCCCTTTGTGAGGGGTTCGGTTTCTTGTTTTTTGGATTGTCTTGCTGCAATTGGCTACCGCTGCCACTTGCGCCGCCACTTGCGCAACAGGGTTTTGTCGGGCAGGTACACCCACTCCTGGCCTGGCTGGCCTGGCTTTGGCATGGCTGGACGGCCTTCCCAGTAGCACAGCTCAGTGGGGCGTGGGCCTGGGCCGACTGCACAGCGGCGGATGTTCAGCGCGGCTGACACGTCCCGGTCATAGAACTTGCACGTGGGTGTGGGAGCTGAATGAAGTCAAGCCATGTGCCATGTCATGTGGGATATGTTGCGGGCGCCCAGGCTGTTGCAGCCCTTCTCTGGCCTGATGCCTTGCCCGTGTGCCCAGCCCGTTGCTCAGCAGGCAGCGGGGCCAGCAGGCTGGAACTCAAACGTGATGTGGCTTTCCTGTCTGTGGGCTGCCCATTAAACATCTTTTGCCTTTCACACTACTGTTTCACGACCAGTGCTGGTGGCTGCATGATGACTGATATTCCCATGCCTATTTCTCCTGCTGTTGGACCTAGCACAGCCAATCTTTCAGTGGCTTGCTGCCCTCCTCACAGCACTTACTACCTGAGCTGCACATTCAAGGCCAGCCAGGCCAACAGCACAGCTCCAATTATTGCTGCATGCTGCCTTAATTCAGTAATCTGCCCGGATGGGGTGTGGTTGAGGGGCACAGACCGGCAGGGCTGCAGGGAGACCACCTCTGGCTTGGGGTGGTTGTGGTCCAGACGCAGCTCACAGGGCGGGGGCGCATGCATGCTCTACTTAACCTGGCTGTTGTTCACACAGTCTTGTTCACACTGTCGCTCTCCACAAGCATGAGGCCCAGCAGTGACAGCTGGGCTGGCATGGAGTTGCTGTTGGTGTGTACCACAGGCTGCGAGCTCATTATTGTAAAGGCTACTGCTAGTGTGCCTAGTGCCCACTTCAGCTCATCGATAACAACTGGTGGCACTACCGGTAAACTCAACATCCTGATGTTTTCGGCTTAGCAACAGGTTTAACAAATCGTTAACAGACCCGTTTTGCTACCCTCAGGCGTTCCCAACATGAGGTTGGTAATCTTCTGGCATAACAACTGTTGGCACCTTGTTGGTTGGCACCTTGCTGGTCATCACCAATGACGAGGGCCTCCCTGGTAGACGGCCGTGCTGAGGGCCTATTGTGGGGTTACGGTGCTCTGCTGGCAGCCAAGGAAGCAGCACCTGCCTTGCACCTACATCTGCACCATGCCATGCGACAATGTCGGCCGTGGATCCTCTGGTCCAACAAAGCTCGTCACCCTAATGGGACCTCGTTCATAGGGACCGTCCCGACCCATCTAACGTTAGACTAGATTAGACGATTATAACGTTAGATTGGCTTGCTAGATCTAGTCTAACCATCTAATCTAACGTTAGATCTACGTAGATCTACGTAGATGGGACGATCCCTACTCGTTCACCAAAGCGCATGGACTCTCTGACCCGCCAGAGCCAGCAGTGCTGGACCCACATTCAAATCCCTCGACTCCGTTTCATATGCAGCCTAAGCGGCGTGGGCCAATCATCATCATCATTAGCTTTCTACTGTTGTGGTCGCATGGTCACCAGTCTAGTCAGTCATGGCTGCATCCGGCTGGCCTGGGTTGCGGCTATGTTTGTGAATTTCAGGCAACACACTCATCAACAAGCGTGCAAAAGCAACAACTACTCTCAACTCTGCACGTAACACACTCAGTCAACGTTTGGTCAACCTCGCTGTCAGTTGCAATCTACCGAAAAGAATACAAAGTTGGCAAGCAGAAGGTGACATCTTCACAACAGATGCTGGGGCAGCGGGCGCGGGCAACGGCGTGCAGCAGACGATCCGCGCAGACTCATCTCAGCCACACTGAGTGCGCTTCAGCCTGAGACGCAACCCGGACAGCCTGATCGCTAAGGCCCGCTTGAGCCTGTCAGGCATGCGGTTTGCGCTGTTGGCACTAGCCGGAGCCAAGAGCTCGGTGTCCCGATGATAGTGTGATGCCCGTCTGCCTGCCAGGGGCGGTGAAGAGTCCCCCGCCCCCAGCCTCGCACCGGCCGCATCGGGAACAGAGTCCCTCCGGCTCCCTGCTGTGCCTGGGCCCTGTGACTGAGCGCTGGCCCAGGCCTGCATGTAGGCAGGGTCATGAGGCACTGTCTGGCCACCGCTGCTTGCATTGCTGCTGTGTGGGGCCGCCTTGGGAACCTGGTTGCTATCCCTGCTGCCGCTAATCAGCTCTGCTTGAGTCAGGGAGGATGGCTGCAGGGGGGAGGGTGCAGGGAGGGGATGCGAGCTTCCTCTGCCGTCACTGCTCTCCGGCGACGGCGGGGGGGCCCTGCCAGGCAGCAGGCTGGATGCCGGGCGAGGCAGATTGCGGTCCCTGCAGCCACGCAGCCCATGCCTCTGTCCAGGTTGTGCAGCCAAGCTCGTCAGCAGCACGTCAGGAGCGCGGCAGTCCAGTCAGAAGCAGTGCTTCGCACAACGGCCTCAGGCCAGTGGTGGCAGCACAGGTGGCAGCACAGGTACCCAGGACTGCGCTAAAACCTACCTGCCCAGCTTGGTCAAAGTCTGAGCAAGGCCTTGGCCAGCAGCTGGCATGACATGCGAACAGCAGCTGGGTGGGCACCCCTTGCGCTGCCAGGCTCTGATGCTAATGATGTGCCTGTCTCAGAAGCGACGCTTGCGCTGAAGGCTGGAAGAGTGCCACAGCCAGACACATGGCTGGCCAGCCAGGTCATCAGCAGCCCCTTCCCCCTCCCATGTCACAGCAACCCTCAAACACGCCCCTGGGGCCCCCTTGCGGCCGCTCTACCTGTACATCACCAGGAAGCGCCCGCGGCTGCTGACTGGGACACAGTCCTGGCTGTTCTCCAGCAAGCCACTCACAAACTCTCGGGGGTATGGACTGCCTTGCGGTAGGACCACCTGCACAGCAGCCGACAGCACCCTCAAGTGCTGGCAGGCTGATGACCTGAAGGGGTAGCGAGGAGTCATGCTGGGGCAGGCGGCTCAAGCAGCTGCAACCAGGGGGGTAGAGCCTTGAGCACACCCAAGGCAGTTCTGCTAGCTACTGCGCAGCACAGGGTGGCTGCAGGGGGGCTGCCTGGCTATGCTTGTGCACCAGGGGTACCCTCTTTTCCTTGCTAGTGGCAAATTGTGTTACCAGGGTATGGCTGGCAGAGAAATCCCACAGCAAGCCCCATAGTGGCCCCAGCCTGCATGCATTGCTGTAGCTGGTGCCCACCTCCAATAGCTCATGGCAGGCCAGCTGGACTCCAACAGTTGCAAGCCAGCCGGCAGTGGGCCCAGCCTGGCCCATTTGTAAACGATTCAAACCCTTGAGAGACTTCAGCTCCTTTGCCCGTGCATCTAGTTCCTTCTGCTCGTGGGGCAGCAGCTGCCTTTGCTTGCGTTCTGAGCTGTATGATGGCGCAGCAAAACAGGCAAACATAAGCCACACATCTGGGTCACCCGGCATCATACTCCAAAACAAGTACGAGCAAGTACCTGGACAGTAGGTAGATGTCCCCTCCTGGGTCGTGCTGTCTATCTGGCGGTCGATGTTTGGACTTTTGTCTGCGTGGGATATTTTCTTCGTCGTCTGAACCCATCAAGACGCCTGACGACCCTCCTTCTGAACCCGAGCCTGCCTCCAATGAGGTGGTATCGGAGGAGCCGGCCACAGTGCTTGTCGAGGCTGGTGGTGGCATCGCTGGCGCTGACTGCATGACGGACCTAGCTAGCATCGAAAGGGGAGCCGACTGGAGTGATCGCTGGAGCTGAGTGATGCTGCTGGCTGCGAACATCGTTGGCACCGATGCCCGGATGCTGCCCAGGGCCATCAGGCTTGTCTGACTACATACAGCGTGCCTGGCAACGCTGCATGACAAGAGCTGAGAACCTCGACTGACTGCGCGGGTGCTGTTGCGCACAAAGCTGGACCACGACATGGGGACAGGTGCGACGTTGTACACAAATTCGCTCACAAATTCGCTCACAGCCCTCATGCAACACCAAAATAAAGCACGAGTTGTAATCAAATACAGGCTGCGAGATCATTGTTGCAACGGCTACTGCTAGTGTGCCTAATGCCAACTTCAGCTCAGCCTTCTGATGTGTGTGCCTCCAGGTCTACTACTAGCAAGAGCCCTACCCTACTCTATAGCTCTTACTCACACACATCCCCTTTGTGAGGGGCTCGGTATCTTGTATTCTTGGGGTGTCTTGCTGCAGTTGGCTACCGCTGCCACTTGCGCCGCCATTTGCGCAACAGGGCCTTGTCGGGCAGGTACACTCACTCCTGGTCTGGCTGGCCTGGCTTTCGCATGGCTGGGCGGCAGATTTGCTCACAGTCGTCAATTGTCACAAAAACCAACCCAGCACACAACCCAACCACAACCCAACCCAATCTAATGCATTACACCTGATGTACGCTAGAGCCACCCATTCGCGGAAGGTACAACCCGACTACTCTATAAGTTCCATGTTCTATAAGTTCTATAAGGCCCATGAAGTTCACAGTTATATGAGCACCGTGCGGCGCAGCTTGCATTTATACTAGAGCGGCAGCTTTTATAGCGTACCCTCGTCGCTTTAAAGCGAGACATAGGGCTCTCCTGAAAATAGGAACGTCCCCTTGTCACGTTTATCACTCTGACCCTCTGTGGCTGCGCCCACCTTACATCGCCTATGTAGCAATCGGGTGCATGCATCGCACGTGCCGCCCATTCTGGGCACCTTTCAGTGTCTTTCGCGCAGCAGTGGAGCATGCCAATGTTGCTTTGCCAGTGCACGACTGGCCTTGGCCACGGCAGCAAACATTGGATGCAAGCCATAGCTTACCCTACCCAATGCCATGGACCTGGAGCGCAAGGGCACGAGAGTGCCCACCAGCAGCTAGCGGCCACACTCTTCTTCTTGAGCCAGAGTGTGGCTGCTGGAAGCAGCGGCGGCAGCAGCAGCAGCAGCAGCGGCGTCAGCAGGACCAGCAGCAACAGGACCGTCAAAGAAACCCACCACGCCGATGGCACCGTATTTGTCTGAGAGGGAGGTGTGACAGGCGTCCCATACCTGACTGTCACAGTTCTGGCATAACATTACCCCAGCCTGGCCCATGGCAGGAGCGGGGCTCAACCAGACCAGCAGGCTGTGGCGGCCAGTGCTCCGCCAGCGCCAGCCACATGCGGTGTGTGCAGCCTGCGACACAGTCGCCTAGCCCTGCCATCAGCCCAGGCAGGCGCTTCAGCTCGACCTGCCCTCCCCCCTGCCCTCCACCCCCGTCTCCTTCCCTGGGCCTCACCAGCCTGGCCGACCTGCAGCCCTTCTCCCAGGAGGTCCACCCCCTGTTTGAGCAGCCCTCCCACCGCTCAGTGCACCCCCTAGCCCGATCACACTTCACACTGCTGCGCTACCACCTGCCTGCACCCAGGCACCCTGGGCCTGCCCCCTGCACACCCGCCCCGCCCCTCACCCCGCCCTCCACCTCCCAACCCCTCAATTTGTCACAGCCGCCACCGCCCCCTTCACGCCGCCGCCACCCCCTGCAGCTAGCGCACGGTGGCACCAGCAGCCCGCCCCCCAGCCGCGCTGCAGACCAAGGGCTGCTGGGGGCCAGTGGGCAGGGGGGGGCCCCCACCCGCCTGCCTGCTGCACCAGACAGCCGCGAGGGGCGGTTGCTGACTGCCGCCACCCTGCTGGTGGAGCAGCTGCAGGCGCAGGGCCACCTGGCCTTCATTGCAGGTTGGTGCGCAGCAGCCCCTGCAGCATTCAACTCCGCAGCCGGCCTGCTGCTGGCTTCCTGTGGGCAGGGTGCTAAGTACTGGCTTGGGCAGGGTATGCCTAGCCCTTAACTTGCCTTGACCTCACCTACTGTGTGCCTTGTCCCGCCTGCTGCCTGTCGGAGGGGCAGCCAGCCCTCCCTGCCCTCCCGCCCTGCATCCCTACCCAGTGCTGACACAGCTTGCTGAGCAGCCCATGCCCCATCAGCCCCTCCCCCTCCCAATGCTGCTGCAGGGGGGTGGGTGCGGGACGCGCTGCTGGGACAGCCCTGCGCTGACATAGACATCGCCACCAGTGCACCCTTGGATGCTGTGTGGGTGAGGGTGGGGCGGGGGGCAGCAGCCAGGCGGGTGGGCGGGTGGGCAGGAAGTGTGAGGATGCAGCTAGGGGCCTGGACGTCGCATCCAGGGGCTGGTGACTAGGTGCGTGGTTGCTGGGTGTGCAGGTATGCTGTGGTGATGTGGGATGGATGTGGAGGGGGAGGGGGAGGGGTAGGTGAGAGTCAGTCAGTTTGCAGGGGAAGAGCCTGCAGCCAGGCATCCTCAATAGGAGCAAGCACATGATTCGTAGTCAGGGTTAGAGAGTGAGAGTGAGAGAGTGTGACCCGCTGCAGTGCCTGGCTGCTCAGCTGCATGGGCCCAGCCCCTGTTGCCAGGCCCTTTGTGGCGCCTGCCATGCATACGCATGCATGCCCACCATGCTAGTAATCCAGAAGCCACCCCCCCCGGGACCTTGCAGCCAGCCAACCAGCACTTCTTGTCTGGACCTCCACATCACACATCACACCATACATCCAGGTGTGAGGCAAGTCTTTGCTGTGCCTCGTGATGTGTGACCGCAGTTGAAGCAGAATGTGAGCAATGTGAGGCAGTTGGTGCACATGCCACGCAACATGGTGCGGATTACTGTGGGCGGGGAGCAGCAGCTGGAGCAGGAGTTTGAGGTGGCGCAGTTCAGGGGCTACCGCAAGGACCCCAGCTTGGCTGCTGCCTCCATGGATGCTCGTAAGGGCAGGGGCGGGGGCGGGGCCAGAGGTGGGGGCGGGGGTGGGCTGACTCGATGAACCGGTGTCAGACTGCACTGCTCTTTTCCCCCAGCTTCTGCTGCCATTGCTGGCTCTGCTGCCGCCGCTGCCTTCCTGCAGACCTGCGTGACTTCACCATCAACTCCCTGTTCTACGACCCCTTCACCCAGCAGGTCCTGGACTTCACAGGCGGGGTCAAGCACTTGCAGGACAAGGTCAGCCTCAAGCCCGTTGGGAGCCGGGCAGCCAATCGAAAACATCAGATGCGCCACCCCATGGGCTTGCGCCGTACCCTGTCTGCCTGCCAGCCTGGCCAGCCATGCTGGCCTTCAAGCAAGCAGCAACTGCTTCACAATGCCAGAAGTGGGCAAGTGGGCATTGATGGCCCAGCCAACGCAGCCTGTGCTCTTGTAGTAAGGCTTGGTTGGCTGGCTGGCTGGCTGCTGGGTGCGTAGGCATAGCTCCTCATTGCTGATCACAACAGGGCCCAAGCGGAAGCGCAGGATGCGGTGCAGGGCAGATGGTGTTAAGCACAACCAACTGCTGCGGCTGCTGCTGGGACACAGCTCACCACTCAGCAGCTGCATACAGCAGGGCGGGCACCGCTAGGTCCTTGTAGACCAGCACCTTAGTGTGAGTGCTGATGCGGGATTTCAGCAGCTTGCTGCGCGGGTGTGCCATGTGGATCGGAGGGATGAAGTGAGACGTGTGACGGGCGGGTGCTACAATGACGCAGGTGCTGGTGGTCCCGCCCCATCCGCTCGGCCACCTGAGCAGTGTGGTCCTCCAGGAGGATCCACTCCGTGTCCTGCGCGCTGTCCGCTTCTGCACCGCACTGGACCTGCGCCTGGAGCCAGACACACACGCAGCGCTCAGCCGCTGGGCGCATCGCTGTACGTTTTATGATGCTTCAGGTGCGTGCACATCAGACACCTTTGCCAAAGATGGGCCACACTCGATCACGTGAATTAGCGAAGCGCCACGACGGCGCGGACCGCAACCGGCACCCAAGGCGTCTGCTTCCTGGCCCGCGATGTAGATTCTATCATGATCGTCGAAAACCACATATAAGAACCCAAAGCTGCTGTCAACGTCGGCTTCCCTGCCCAGGTGCTCGCGCAACCTCTTGCAGCGCCTTGCTCTGATGAAGTCAGCGATGCGGCACCACCCCGCCGTCTCGCACTGCAGCCTTAACATGCCGCGCGCATCATGCTCAGCCTGACCAGGACCAGGACGTAGACCCAGCACGTGCTTAGCCTGATCTGGACCTGCCGCAGGAAACGCCTCGTTGGGGCCCCGTCGCGTCCACAAGGAGTTAATGAAGATCGGGACCCTGGGCAACAGCTTGGGGCCGCAGGCGCTGCCCTATGCCTTTCGTCTGGCGCACGAGCTGGGCTTGCTGGCCGCGCTGTTTCCCTTCCTGACTCAGGTGAGTGGCCGGCGCGGGCCGCACCAGCCAAGCTCGGGACCGAAACCGCGGACCACCACCCAGCGCGGCCATCGCCCTGTTGTGCGTGTGGCCACGCAGCTGCAGGGCTGCGGTGCGCTGTCGCCCGCAGAGGTGGCCCGGCTGCAAGCCGCTCTGCCCTCTAGCTGCCCCCTGGAGCTGAGGCTGACAGCCCTGGTAAACCCCTGGCTGCAGGACGCGTCGCCCAGCCAGCAGCTGGCCGAGGTGGGTGCTGCTAACTCTACACAGCGGCCCATGATCCGGGCAATGATGGGCCATGACCGACCGATCACGCCAACTTCTGGCACCAGTGGTCTTCCTAGGGAAGGGAAGAATGGTGGTGGTGGCGTTGAGGCTAGTTTATACAGCATTCGGAGCAGCCAGGCTGGTGCGTGGTCTGCATGCTCTTCCTGACTTGCTGCCCCTGTTGCTGCTGCTGCCCCTGCTGCTGCTGTTGCTCCTGTCGCCACTGCTGCTTGTGCTGCTGCTGCTGCTGCTGCTGATGGTGGTGGTGGTGGTGCTTCTGCTGCTGTTGACGGGTGGCGCAGCTGGCTGGGCTGCTTGGCGCGAGGGACGCTGCTGGAGTAGGGTGGGACGTGCGGCTGGTAGACCTGGCTGAGGAGGCCATGCGCTCCCTGCAGCAGCTGTATGCCGAGCCAGGAGCGGGCCAGGGTGAGGGTGAGGGGTGGGGAAGGCAAGGTTAAGCAGGGGGAGGGGTCAGGCACGGGTAAGCGTGAGTGGCAGTGATTTGTTTTTGCGTAATACGTAACGATCGGAACCAAAAGCTTGTTATCTAGGCCTGGCTTTCGTTACCAAACGGACCCTTGCGTTGGCTGGCCTCGGCTGCTTCGTAACCAAAAAATGTCTTTTTGTGTACATTGTTGACATAAAACGAGTTCTGGCATAAGAAAATGCTGCGATACTTGTTTTTCGTAACCATTCGGGACCCAATGCGTAACCAGCCATGTGATGGTCCTAGACCCTTCGTGACCAGCGTCAGCTTGGCAGTTTTGAAAATAAAAACATTGGGTGAGTGGTAGGGAAGGGTTGGGGGGCCAGGGTTGGGGGGTGGAGGGGCCAGGGCCGGGATGATTCAGGACTGGCAGCAGCTGGTGTCACCATCAAGTGCATGCATGGCGGCTGCCAGATGTTAAAGGACACACCTCCAGCTGTGCAGCAGCAGCAGCAGCAGCGGCAGCAGCACTTTCGAGCGTGCAGCAGCACCTTCAGCTGTGCAACTGCACTTATAACAGCAACGGCTCCAGCTGTGCAGCAGCAGCACCTCCAGCTCTATTGCGGTGCAGCAGTGAACGCCTTTTGATGAAGAGGATGAGGGTTGATGCAGTTGTCAAAACGAGGGACAGGCTGATACACTTGGCGACATCAGGGCATGCGTAATTGAATCACACTTGGTGGCAACAGGCATGTCATCAGCTGAGCTGGAGCACAACCAGCAGCATCAGGAAGCTGTAGAGCAGTGGGTGTCAGGATGAGCGCTGACGTGGCTGAGGGCGGCTGCTGTTACCATGCAGGTACAGAGCAGCTGCTGGCCCTGGCTTCCCAGGACGCTAAGCTGCAGGAGGTGCTGGGACATCAGGTACCTCACCCGCCCCACCGCCTTCATTCCCACACAACATGACTGCTGAACATGACAGCGTGCTGTTGTGTGACCTGAACTGCAGTCCCTAGCAGCACCCCTCCATACACCCACCCTACCATCCCCCAGCCCCACCCACCTGCCAGCCCCACCCACCTACCACCCAACCACCCATCACCCACCCACCTACCACCTACCTACCAGCACCTACACCCACCTTAGAGCCACCTTACCCCAGACCCAAGACCCACCCTAGAGTCAATGCCTGCTTATGGACCCCGCTGTTGAGCAGCATATCATACATAACCACCCTGCCTTCTGCTGCCAACAGCAGCAGCAGCAGCAGCAGCAGCAGCAGCAGCAGCAGCAGCATCTTCGTCGTCACTGCAACGAGGGAGCCATGAGCATGAGGACACATGCATCCATCAGTGGACAGGCATGCGTCCAGTGTGTGCCTGCCGCAGTTCATGCCGTGTCTGGAGGCCTGGCTCCTGGCCTGGCTGCCAGATTCACGGCAAGAGGGCGAGGAGCAAAGTGTGAGGGGCATGGTCAGAGCGGACCTGCATGCACTGCGAGGCCGGCGGGCAGGTGGCAGGGTGGTGCTGGGGCATCCGGGGCCAGGGAGCCCATGACCCCCAGGGCCCCCAGGGCTGCCTTACCGAGCACAAAGCTGGCTGAGTCTGCAGCTGCAGCTAAAGCAGGGGGCATGGCCTGGGTTTGTTGAGTCCCTGGCTTAGTTGAACTCAATCACAGCTGCCCTGAAAGACAATGTACTCCAGTTGCATCACATGGTTGTAGTTATCATCTTCTCCAGCGCTGACAGACACCCTCGAACAACATGAAATCGCTGTTGCTGGGTGTCTGCGGTGATGCGGTCGGCTTTCTGCGCGTTGTTCCTTTTGCAACAATAGGCAGGTATCGGCTATGGTGAGATGAAGAGACGCTTGGATGCGGTCTGGTGTGCCATTTCATGGTGTCCACCATAACACTTTAGTTGCAGACGGCGTGTAGTCAGGTTTAGTTCGCGACCTGCCTGCATCACCTATGAACACCAACCGGTCATTGCGGGAATGAGCAAAGAGGATGGCCGGACTATTTGAGCGCAGCTTCGTGTCTGAGTTTCAAGCTTTGTCTCAGCTGATCCGTACTGAAGAGGTACTGTAGATGCCTCAACCTTCCGGGACATGGCA
The DNA here is from genome assembly GCA_030144725.1 of Haematococcus lacustris. Lineage (NCBI taxonomy): Eukaryota > Viridiplantae > Chlorophyta > Chlorophyceae > Chlamydomonadales > Haematococcaceae > Haematococcus > Haematococcus lacustris. The sequence goes on along the minus strand of JASKMD010000026.1, from coordinate 7,752,270 downwards.
GCTGCGTAATGCAAGGCACGGTGCACTGTAGGAGCATGTTGACACCAGCAATGTATCCAAGCCGACCCCAGCCAGCATCGGTCCCAAGGAGCTCCTCAACGTAAAGGTCCCTGCTCCTAAAGGTAGCAACTGACGGTGCTAGCTGTCCTGCACATGTCAGCTTTGCATATGCACCCTGGCAGCTGCGCAATTGGCAACGCACCAGCACAGAGTGCTAGCCAGTATCACTCACACTGGCAGTAGCTTTGATGCAGCTCGCAAGGACCCCAAGGCCATCTGGGACCTAAGTGAAGTAGGCGACTTGGTGGAAGATGACGTTGATGATGGACGTGCAGTGCCGGAGTGGGTGACAGGGCTCATACACTGCATGTATGTCTTTGAGTCGCTACAATGAATAGTTCAAACATCCTGTTAGCATGTCCATCACACCCAAGCCAACACGCCATCCCAACCTTGCTTTCTCTGAAATTTGCTGCGCTGAGGCTGGTGCAAGTGCTGCCGTTGCCCGTGAATGCATGCAGCATCACATCATGATAGCAGCTACAGCACCTTGGCCCTCAACCTTGAGCCTTCATTGCAGTCGAACACACTCAGTGTGGACCACTACAAAGCGGTGTTTTTGTCTGTGGTGTGTTCCCATCGCATGGCATGCTCATGGCCTACACATGGCATACACATGGCATACACATGGCATGCACATGGTCATGGTCGCCTACCACCTACAACATTGCCTGACCCGTTAGGGCTACACCGTAGAGTTGGCATGACAAAACATGCACTGATTGAAAGCTGATGACAGCTCAAAGTGGAGGGGGGCACACACTACTGTGCCACAGCAGGCTGCTGCTGCTGCTGGGCCTTGGGTGGCTTGTCTCACAGCCGCTTGTACCCATGCTCAGGGTACTCCTTGCCCTTGGCTGGCAGCTTCCCCTGCTCTGGCCAGTAGCACAGCTCCAGCGGGCGCCACCGGCTCTCCCCAATGCGCTGCATGTTCAATGCCGCGTTGCAGTCCCTGTCCAGCCACCTGCCTGGCTGTGGTGCTGGCTTGGCTTTGGCAGCCTTGCCCTGGGCCTTGTTGGGCTCAGCTGCCGGCTCAGCCTTGGTGCGCTTGCTGCGCTTGGCTGGCAGGGGAGTGCTGGGCCCAGGCTCTGAGGCTGCTGCCGGTGTGGCTGCCTGGCTGCTGCGTGGGGCTTGTGGGGGCTTGCGGGGGGCCACTACCGGGCACCACATCAGGCCCCGCACTGGCAGGTCACGCTGCTGGCTCCATGCTGGGCGCAGCAAGCGCTGTTCCACCTACCCTGCTGGTGGCTTCCAGTTTGCAGGCCTGGTGGTCCTGCGCTTGTTTAACTGCCTCTCACAGGGCTGCTGGCCGTTCACCGCAGAGCTGACCCTGGTGGTGCGGTGCTCATCCACAAGCACCACCCTACCCCGCCGCTGGTCTGTCCCCCTTGGCCTGCACACCACCTTGCGGCAGGCCCGCAGCACTGCATCAGCACCCCAGCCCCCATTTGTGCCAATGCTAGCTGCGCCAAAGAAGACCACCAGCTGCATGGCATGCCCATGGCGTTGCATGGACACCTCAGCCATGTCCTGGGCCGCTTCCTCGGAGGCATTGCGCCACTAGGCTCATATCTACTAACACCTGCTGATACCTACTAATACCCAGGAGGCGATGTCACTCACTCTCGCACTCCCAAAGGGCACTTCCAAAGAGCACTCCCAAAGGGCACTTCCAAAGAGCACTCTAAAGACAAAGGCAGCATGGAGGAGTTTGGAGCGCAGCTACAGCATACAGCCAGGTGTCAGTGAGGGGTACAGAGCGCAAGAGGGATGTGGCAGCAGCTCACAGCTGGTTGCCTTGCAGGTATGAGTTCATGTACAAGCAAGCTGTGGGCAGCGCTGATGTGTACCTTGGAATGTCAGGGAAGGACGAGTCATCCGGCAGCTGTGAGGACCTGGTGATGAAGATCTCCTTGCCAGCCATGAATACAATGGCGGGTGAGGTCAATGCGGAGTCCTCCGGCCCCTGCCTTCTTCACTGCGTCCAGGTTCCTGGCATGGAGCCAAGTTCAACACAACCAGCGCTGCTGCTGCTGCTGCTGCTGCTACAGCATGTCAGTCACTGATTGCAAAGTGTGCTGCAGGATGTCATGAACGGGTGTGTTGATGTGATTTGGCGCATGGGCTTGCCCTTCGCATGCATGTGCATAATGACTGTTAGGAAGTCAGCATGGAGTGCACACATGCGGCACACTGCCTGGTTGCTTGCAGCTTGGTGAACAGCACAGCATGCAGTTCACGCCAGCAGCTTGTGTGAGCATCCACTCCTCAAGTTGAGTCAATGCAAGCATGATATGCATTGCAGCAACACGGACAGGCGAGTACAATGTAATGGTGATGATGGAGATGACAATGACGATGTTGCTGCTGCTTCTGCTGCTGTTGGTGCTGCTGCTGACACACTCTTCCTGCTGGTGATGGCTTTAGAGCTGGACCTGGAGGTAAAGTCCAACTACATCAAGCTCAACGCCACCGCCTAGTAAGTCATTGCCCTGCTGCTGCCCTGCCTCCACACACCCACAGCCCGCAAAGCCAGCCCACATGGCCAGCCCGCAACAGCCACACAGCCTGGCCTGCAGCACTGCTGCGCTGTATGGTCAGTCCTTATGACCAGTCAGCTGCGCCAGCAGCAATGAAAAAGCACAGGTAGACATGGTCCATGGCAGGTACGCAAGGGCAGGTGCGGAGGTGACAGTGGACAGGAAACAGGTGACATGCCTTCGTGAAGAACGGGAGCTTCGTCGGCGGTTGAAGTTACTGCCGTGTGCATGGCCGCAGCAAGCTATCGGTGTACTTACCACACTCGGTGATGGAGGAACGCGGCAGCGCCAAGTGGGACGCCACGAAGAAGACGCTGACGGTCACACTTCCTATTGTCAGGGAGGCGTGGTAGGCGCGGTAGGTTGAGGCGCGGTAGGTTGCTAACACACTTTTTTAGGTTACTTGTAATTACTTTGATTATCTACGAGGACCCCCGCACGTGGGCACCGAAGGACCCTTGCTCGTAGATAAATCGAGTAACTTAAAAAAGTGTGTGCGCAAGCTACTGCGCCTCAACGCCTCCTTGGTGGCCCTGAACCTGAAGCGCACTTCGACGAGGCACGTAGTGCGGTTGGCGGTCGCTGAGCTGCTGCCCAATCCCGGCAAATTTCACAAGAAGGTTCAAACTATCTTTGAATTTGGCGTTGTTTCAGAAAAAAGGTCCATTCACTGAACATCTGAAAGTGCCGGGTGCTGCCCCCGGTCGGATCGTAGCGCGATGTCAGCAGCAGGCGAGCAGGCTGTAGGGGTGGCTGTACAGGCTATCCGGCACCCCTACAGGCTGTCCGGCTCGGCTGAAAGGGGCGGGGCGGGGCGGGGCGGGGCGGGGCGGGGCGGGGCGGGGCGGGGCGGGGCGGGGCGGGGCGGGGCGGGGCGGGGCGGGGCGGGGCGGGGCGGGGCGGGGCGGGGCGGGGCGGGGCGGGGCGGGGCGGGGCGGGGCGGGGCGGGGCGGGGCGGGGCGGGGCGGGGCGGGGCGGGGCGGGGCGGGGCGGGGCGGGGCGGGGCGGGGCGGGGCGGGGCGGGGCGGGGCGGGGCGGGGCGGGGCGGGGCGGGGCGGGGCGGGGCGGGGCGGGGCGGGGCGGGGCGGGGCGGGGCGGGGCGGGGCGGGGCGGGGCGGGGCGGGGCGGGGCGGGGCGGGGCGGGGCGGGGCGGGGCGGGGCGGGGCGGGGCGGGGCGGGGCGGGGCGGGGCACATTCCCGCAACCGTTTTTCAATCCGACTGCTGCTACGACTGCTGCTACGACTGCTACGACTGCTGCTACGACTGCTGCTACTGCTGCTACGACTGCTGCTACGGCTGCTACGGCGGGCGGTCGTAGCGTTGACTGCATGCTCCGCAACGGTGCTGTGTACGGTCTACTGACTGGATAATTATTGCGGATGGGTAAAAGGTAGCTGGCTGGGTTGGCTACATTGTGAATCATATAACATTACATTTGGCGCATTGAGTGCAGAGTTACAGCCGTCCTACTGCCAAGGGTCGGTTTCCTGTCATTTTCTGTTAGTTGGGAACACCTGACCGCTGGTGCCGCATTTGCTTTGTGAACCTTTGCTTTTTCCCGTAGTGCCTAGGGCCGAGGTGCCTCATTCGTGCCAATGCTGTAAACATATCGGTGGGTGATGTCCAACCTGTTTCTTTCCTGCATAGCATTGTCATCCGCGCGCCTGCCCAATGTGCTGGGCACCACTTTTTCGACAGCCGTGGGACTGGAGTTTACACCGCAAGAACCTCTATACACTACAAGAAGCAAAGTTGTCCGTCTCCCAACACCTCTACAGCCTATACTGTCGCTGTGAACTTACAACTCTGGCTCGGCTCATAGGCATATTCTGTCAGTGTCAAGTGACAAGCCTGGCTCGGCTTACATGCATCTTCTGTCATTGTGAAGTTACAAACCTGGCTCGGCTTACAAGCATATTGTGCCACTGTGAAGGGACAACGCTGGCACGGTTACTAGGCGTATTTAGTCATTGTGGAGTGACAACCCTCAGATATATGCACAAGATGCACAGTTGCACAGGTGCTCCTAAGCTGTAGTTCACCATGCTTCGTTGTCATGCATACATGTCATGTGAGTGTGCTGAATGACCCACCAACAAGTCATATTAGACTGAATGTGGCATGGACCCTTGAAACACATGGCTGATGACATGCAAGGACATCCAATACATGTCAATCTCATCATGTCTAGTTGCCAACTCTCAACCAGGCAGCTCTGAGGTCTCAGCCACCTGCCCTTGATTTTCAGTCACTCCAATGTACATAGCATTGGGTGCAGCAGTGGCTCCAATGTTCTGCCTGGCCCTTAGGTGCCACCCAATGTCGAATTCAATCATGGTCACTCTGCCACCACCCAATATGTAGGCTCACTTCTTGACCCCACGCTTGGACTGATTAGCAGCAGTCTTCCGCTTGGTTGCTGCTCTTTTTCCTGCCCCCCCCCCCTGCTTTGCCGCGTCTGCCGTTGGCTCCTGTACTCCAGCTGCTGCATACCACTGCTTCTTCACCAGCTGCAGCGTGCCATCTGAGAACTGCTTCAGCCAATTTGGCTTCCACATGGCGTCCTCTTCTCTTGTAGGTGGAGGGCTGTAAAGGACTCGTGGCACATATGTGCCTGCTGCTGGCCCCTGCCACGCTGGCACCTTGGGGTAGCTGCCGGGCTTGAACTCTGTCGTTGGCTGGCACAGGCTGTCGAACAGAGGGCCAAACTCAGAGACGTAGCAGGTGGCGTCGGACTGAAACCTTGTAGAAGCATAGAAGTGCACGCGCACGGATCCTGTCCCCGGTTGGACCTCATCCCCAGCATGGATCGTGTACCCACGCATCCCCAGCACCTGACCTGCTTCTAAGGTCACACGCCTGACCTCCTGGACAGGCATGGTGCTGAGCGCCTGCTCCAGGGCTTCGTCGCACTCGTCACTATCTTCCTCACCGGCCCAGTACTTCTCGACCAGTTTGACCCATTTGTGACTCTTGCGAATGAGGAGGATGGTGACACGCTGCATGGCCATGATTAGCACCATGCCATCACGTTCAATCTTGGCTACCTTTCGCTTTGGAGATGGGCGCTGCTTTGGGGACGCTCATTGCCTGGAAGACGGCTGATGCCTGGGAGAGGGCTGACGCCTGGGGGATGCGTGCCCACTGGGGCCAGCACCATGTGATGCTTGGCTGCTGGATGGTGCGCAGGAAGTGGCTGGAACGTGAGGTGTGGCTGTCATTTGGCAGGGGGGTGAGGGTGGGTCTGCGTCAGAGTCAGAGCTGGTTGGCTGGGCTGCAAGAGCCGCTTTCTCTTCACCTGTCAGCATGGGCCGCACATCAACGTGCAAGGCCTGAGCGGGCGCCAAGCCAGTCGCTGGCTTCTTCGCCAGTGTTGCGCCCACGTGCTTATGATATGGGTCATTGCACAGGATAGTGCCACCACGGAGAGGTGAGGTGACCAGCTGCAAAGCCCTGAGCTGGAGCCGCTTCAAGCAGGCCTGGGCCCACTTGATGGCAGCCAGATGGCGAATCTGCATGTCAGAGTCCAGGTTGATGAACTTCTGAAGCTGCCTCTCATTCAGCAAGCCTGCCATGGACACCTCATCAGCTAGGCGGCCGTCCTGCTGAGGGCTGGTGAAGAGAAGCTGCTTGCGCTGCCCTGTTCCAAAGTCTGTGATGACCTCCTGCATACAAACAACACGCATAACGCAACTGTGTGCATGTCATGTTTGGTGGCATAGTGATCATGTGGTATGGTGCCATAGTGATCATGTCGATGTAAAGATTGTGAACATAGCTGTTGTTGCAATATGAAGTAGCGTCTGCATCTTTACTACACACACTCACTTTTCCATTCTTTCTCTTGACGATGTGCATGGACCCATCTGGCAAGGTGGCAAACTGCTTGAAGATGACGTTGGCGTAATGCATGGCCAAGGTCAACAACGCCCATAACTCCTGGTCTGAGGGCATGATTGCATCCCCGACCACTGTCACTGCACAGCCATCTTCCATGACTGCAGCTTGGAACTCCTTCTCCTCCCCCACTTGGTACACCCTCAAGGACAACGCCCTGTAGCCGGATGGTTTCCACTCAGTACCAGTGCTCGGTTGCAGAGGTGCTTGCACAGCCTGCACAAACACCACAAATTAAATCATGGTGTTCATGGAACTGACCATTTCACATGAGTGCATGAAAGGCACCATTGGCATGTTGTTACGTAAGCCATGTAATTGATGTGATGCATGACTGTCATGTACTTTAACTGCATGGCATGGAGCAATGCTGTAGGGGTTTGACTTTCATACCTGGTGGGCCCGTGCCTCTTCTTCTGACTTGTGCTTCATTATCCCATGGATTCCCTCGATCATGCCTTCCAGTTTTTCCAGACTAGCCTGCATTGCCTCCAGCTTGGGTTGCATGGTTTCCATCTTGGCTATCTGCTCCTTCATGTCCTGCAATCACAACATTGCCTAATGTTATTGCCTAGTGTGTATCTACTGGCATGGATGCTTACTTGCCTAACTGTTGGTGACTTACAGCCATGTCTTCCTTGATCCTCTCCACAGTCATCCTCAACTGGCCTCCTTCAGATTGCTGTGTCAGGTGGCCTTCTTCTTGGCTGGGTCCCTACAACATGCAGTGGTGCACAAGCAGCCATGCCATGGTGCAGCAGCGAACATATAGTGATGCAGCATTTGACATGCAGTGGTCAAGCACCACCATGCAGTGGTGCAGCACCTAACATGTTGTGATGCAACATCAGCCATGCAAAGGTGCATCAGTGTGCAAATGGTATAGCAACAGGCGCCAAGCGTCAGTCAGCATAACTCATCCAGTGGTGCTATAGGCAACATGCAGTGGTTCAGGAGCGATCCATATGAGATGATGAGCGTGGGCGTGATGGAGCACCAGTAGCCTTGGTGTTGGGCAAAGCATTCATGCAAGAGCACCAGGGTTTAGCAGCAGGGCAGCAACAGCAGCAGCAGCGTTCCAGCCTGCATGCAGTGGTTCAGCAGCCGGTACGCATGACGGCGTTAGCGTGGACGTTGTGGGGAAGCATGTGGTGGGGCAGCAGCGCGCACGAGGTGGGGCAGCAGCAGGCATGTGGTGAGGCTGCAGCGGGCATGGGGTGGGACAGCAACAGGATGGAGTGGGGCAGCAGCAGGCATGCGGTGGTGCGGCTGTGGGCATGCGGTGGTGCAGCAGCTGGCATGTGGTGGGGCAGCAATGGGGATGTGGTGGGGCAGCAGCGGGCATGTGGTGGTGCCGCAGTGGGCATGGGGTGGGGCTGCAGCAGGCAGGGGGTGGGGCAGCCGAGGGCAGGGGGTGGGGTAGCAGCTGGCATGTGATGGGGCCGCAACAGGCATGGGGTAGGGCAGCAGCGGGCAGGGGTTGGGGCAGCAGCGGGCATGTGGTAGTGCCGCAGCGGGCAAGCGGTAGGGCTGCAAGAGTGGTGGGGCAGAAGCAGGCATGCAGAGTGACGCAGCAGGCATGCGTTGGTAGTTGCAGGCATGTGGTGGTGCAACAGCTGGGCTGTGGAACAGGCGTGTGCACATGGTGAGGCAGCATGCACCAGCTACCTATCTTGCCCCAGACGCTGCAGTATGCAAGGTTAAGCATGAACAGCAGCGGGCATGCGGTGGTGCCACAGCGGGCATGCGGTGGAGTAGCAGGGGGCATGCGGTTGGGAAGCAGCAGGCATGTGGTGATGCCACAGTGGGCATGCGTTGGTGCAGCAGCGGGCAGGTTGTGAGGCAGCATCGGAGAGGGTGTGATGCAGCAGCTGGCATGCGGTGGTGCAGCAACGGGCATGCGGTGGTGCATCAAGGGGCATGCAGTGGGGCAGCAGTGGGCAAGCGGTGGGGCCACTGTGGGTTACCATCATGGATGCAAAGAAGCCCCACTATCTCATATGACTCACAACCATTTGCTCTGCCAGCACTCTTAACAGCCTTACCTGCTGTTGCTGTTGCTCAGGCTGTTGCTCCTCCTGTTCATTCTGCTGCTCCATCTGTTGCTGCTGGGCATGTTGTTGCTCGTTTTGCTGCTCAGGCTGTGAGGTAGCAAATGCTGTCCGAAACCGTTTCCATTGGTCGGCACATGCATCTCTGCATGTGACATATGTTGCATGATGGTAGAGGATAGCTGGATGCAACATATGTCACATGCAGAGATGCATGTGCCGACCAATGGAAACGGTTTCGGACAGCATTTGCTACCTCACAGCCTGAGCAGCAAAACGAGCAACAACATGCCCAGCAGCAACAGATGGAGCAGCCGAATGAACAGGAGGAGCAACAGCCTGAGCAACAGCAACAGCAGGTAAGGCTGTTAAGAGTGCTGGCAGAGCAAATGGCTGTGAGTCATATGAGATAGTGGGGCTTCTTTGCATCCATGATGGTAACCCACAGTGGCCCCACCGCTTGCCCACTGCTGCCCCACTGCATGCCCCTTGATGCACCACCGCATGCCCGTTGCTGCACCACCGCATGCCAGCTGCTGCATCACACCCTCTCCGATGTTGCCTCACAACCTGCCCGCTGCTGCACCAACGCATGCCCACTGTGGCATCACCACATGCCTGCTGCTTCCCAACCGCATGCCCCCTGCTACTCCACCGCATGCCCGCTGTGGCACCACCGCATGCCCGCTGCTGTTCATGCTTAACCTTGCATACTGCAGCGTCTAGGGCAAGATAGGTAGCTGGTGCAGGCTGCCTCACCATGTGCACACGCCTGTTCCACAGCCCAGCTGTTGCACCACCACATGCCTGCAACTACCAACGCATGCCTGCTGCGTCACTCTGCATGCCTGCTTCTGCCCCACCACTCTTGCAGCCCTACCGCTTGCCCGCTGCGGCACTACCACATGCCCGCTGCTGCCCCAACCCCTGCCCGCTGCTGCCCTACCCCATGCCTGTTGCGGCCCCATCACATGCCAGCTGCTACCCCACCCCCTGCCCTCGGCTGCCCCACCCCCTGCCTGCTGCAGCCCCACCCCATGCCCACTGCGGCACCACCACATGCCCGCTGCTGCCCCACCACATCCCCATTGCTGCCCCACCACATGCCAGCTGCTGCACCACCGCATGCCCACAGCCGCACCACCGCATGCCTGCTGCTGCCCCACTCCATTCTGTTGCTGTCCCACCCCATGCCCGCTGCAGCCTCACCACATGCCTGCTGCTGCCCCACCTCGTGCGCGCTGCTGCCCCACCACATGCTTCCCCACAACGTCCACGCTAACGCCGTCATGCGTACCGGCTGCTGAACCACTGCATGCAGGCTGGAACGCTGCTGCTGCTGTTGCTGCCCTGCTGCTAAACCCTGGTGCTCTTGCATGAATGCTTTGCCCAACACCAAGGCTACTGGTGCTCCATCACGCCCACGCTCATCATCTCATATGGATCGCTCCTGAACCACTGCATGTTGCCTATAGCACCACTGGATGAGTTATGCTGACTGACGCTTGGCGCCTGTTGCTATACCATTTGCACACTGATGCACCTTTGCATGGCTGATGTTGCATCACAACATGTTAGGTGCTGCACCACTGCATGGTGGTGCTTGACCACTGCATGTCAAATGCTGCATCACTATATGTTCGCTGCTGCACCATGGCATGGCTGCTTGTGCACCACTGCATGTTGTAGGGACCCAGCCAAGAAGAAGGCCACCTGACACAGCAATCTGAAGGAGGCCAGTTGAGGATGACTGTGGAGAGGATCAAGGAAGACATGGCTGTAAGTCACCAACAGTTAGGCAAGTAAGCATCCATGCCAGTAGATACACACTAGGCAATGACATTAGGCAATGTTGTGATTGCAGGACATGAAGGAGCAGATAGCCAAGATGGAAACCATGCAACCCAAATTGGAGGCAATGCAGGCTAGTCTGGAAAAACTGGAAGGCATGATCGAGGGAATCCATGGGATAATGAAGCACAAGTCAGAAGAAGAGGCACGGGCCCACCAGGTATGAAAGTCAAACCCCTACAGCATTGCTCCATGCCATGCAGTTAAAGCACATGACAGTCATGCATCACATCAATTACATGGCTTACGTAACAACATGCCAATGGTGCCTTTCATGCACTCATGTGAAATGGTCAGTTCCATGAACACCATGATTTAATTTGTGGTGTTTGTGCAGGCTGTGCAAGCACCTCTGCAACCGAGCACTGGTACTGAGTGGAAACCATCCGGCTACAGGGCGTTGTCCTTGAGGGTGTACCAAGTGGGGGAGGAGAAGGAGTTCCAAGCTGCAGTCATGGAAGATGGTTGTGCAGTGACAGTGGTCGGGGATGCAATCATGCCCTCAGACCAGGAGCTATGGGCGTTGTTGACCTTGGCCATGCATTACGCCAACGTCATCTTCAAGCAGTTTGCCACCTTGCCAGATGGGTCCATGCACATCGTCAAGAGAAAGAATGGAAAAGTGAGTGTGTGTAGTAAAGATGCAGACGCTACTTCATATTGCAACAACAGCTATGTTCACAATCTTTACATCGACATGATCACTATGGCACCATACCACATGATCACTATGCCACCAAACATGACATGCACACAGTTGCGTTATGCGTGTTGTTTGTATGCAGGAGGTCATCACAGACATTGGAACAGGGCAGCGCAAGCAGCTTCTCTTCACCAGCCCTCAGCAGGACGGCCGCCTAGCTGATGAGGTGTCCATGGCAGGCTTGCTGAATGAGAGGCAGCTTCAGAAGTTCATCAACCTGGACTCTGACATGCAGATTCGCCATCTGGCTGCCATCAAGTGGGCCCAGGCCTGCTTGAAGCGGCTCCAGCTCAGGGCTTTGCAGCTGGTCACCTCACCTCTCCGTGGTGGCACTATCCTGTGCAATGACCCATATCATAAGCACGTGGGCGCAACACTGGCGAAGAAGCCAGCGACTGGCTTGGCGCCCGCTCAGGCCTTGCACGTTGATGCGCGGCCCATGCTGACAGATGAAGAGAAAGCGGCTCTTGCAGCCCAGCCAACCAGCTCTGACTCAGACGCAGACCCACCCTCACCCCCCTGCCAAATGACAGCCACACCTCACGTTCCAGCCACTTCCTGCGCACCATCCAGCAGCCAAGCATCACATGGTGCTGGCCCCAGTGGGCACGCATCCCCCAGGCGTCAGCCCTCTCCCAGGCATCAGCCGTCTTCCAGGCAACGAGCATCCCCAAAGCAGCGCCCATTTCCAAAGCGAAAGGTAGCCAAGATTGAACGTGATGGCATGGTGCTAATCATGGCCATGCAGCGTGTCACCATCCTCCTCATTCGCAAGAGTCACGAATGGGTCAAACTGGTCGAGAAGTACAGGGCCGGTGAGGAAGATAGTGACGAGTGCGACGAAGCCCTGGAGCAGGCGCTCAGCACCATGCCTGTCCAGGAGGTCAGGCGTGTGACCTTAGAAGCAGGTCAGGTGCTGGGGATGCGTGGGTACACGATCCATGCTGGGGATGAGGGCCAACCGGGGACAGGATCCGTGCGCGTGCACTTCTATGCTTCTACAAGGTTTCAGTCCGACGCCACCTGCTACGTCTCTGAGTTTGGCCCTCTGTTCGACAGCCTGTGCCAGCCAACGACAGAGTTCAAGCCCGGCAGCTACCCCAAGGTGCCAGCGTGGCAGGGGCCAGCAGCAGGCACATATGTGCCACGAGTCCTTTACAGCCCTCCACCTACAAGAGAAGAGGACGCCATGTGGAAGCCAAATTGGCTGAAGCAGTTCTCAGATGGCACGCTGCAGCTGGTGAAGAAGCAGTGGTATGCAGCAGCTGGAGTACAGGAGCCAACGGCAGACGCGGCAAAGCAGGGGGGGGGGGCAGGAAAAAGAGCAGCAACCAAGCGGAAGACTGCTGCTAATCAGTCCAAGCGTGGGGTCAAGAAGTGAGCCTACATATTGGGTGGTGGCAGAGTGACCATGATTGAATTCGACATTGGGTGGCACCTAAGGGCCAGGCAGAACATTGGAGCCACTGCTGCACCCAATGCTATGTACATTGGAGTCACTGAAAATCAAGGGCAGGTGGCTGAGACCTCAGAGCTGCCTGGTTGAGAGTTGGCAACTAGACATGATGAGATTGACATGTATTGGATGTCCTTGCATGTCATCAGCCATGTGTTTCAAGGGTCCATGCCACATTCAGTCTAATATGACTTGTTGGTGGGTCATTCAGCACACTCACATGACATGTATGCATGACAACGAAGCATGGTGAACTACAGCTTAGGAGCACCTGTGCAACTGTGCATCTTGTGCATATATCTGAGGGTTGTCACTCCACAATGACTAAATACGCCTAGTAACCGTGCCAGCGTTGTCCCTTCACAGTGGCACAATATGCTTGTAAGCCGAGCCAGGTTTGTAACTTCACAATGACAGAAGATGCATGTAAGCCGAGCCAGGCTTGTCACTTGACACTGACAGAATATGCCTATGAGCCGAGCCAGAGTTGTAAGTTCACAGCGACAGTATAGGCTGTAGGGGTGTTGGGAGACGGACAACTTTGCTTCTTGTAGTGTATAGAGGTTCTTGCGGTGTAAACTCCAGTCCCACGGCTGTCGAAAAAGTGGTGCCCAGCACATTGGGCAGGCGCGCGGATGACAATGCTATGCAGGAAAGAAACAGGTTGGACATCACCCACCGATATGTTTACAGCATTGGCACGAATGAGGCACCTCGGCCCTAGGCACTACGGGAAAAAGCAAAGGTTCACAAAGCAAATGCGGCACCAGCGGTCAGGTGTTCCCAACTAACAGAAAATGACAGGAAACCGACCCTTGGC
>JASKMD010000026.1:7701391-7736391 GCA_030144725.1 Haematococcus lacustris | reverse complement strand
ATCTGCCGACGCCGCGCCTGCTAGTATACACACCATCGGCATCAACACCAAGCTGCACAGATCTGCCTCCTAGCGTTCTCTTGCCCAGCCCAGCCCTGCAACTGTACACAGTCCCTCCTCTATTGGCACCCGCACCACCCTGCTCTGATCTCACAGCAGCAGCTCACAGCACGCCAGCCATCTGCCCTCTCCACCCCGCCCCTGCTTGCTCCCTGATCCGCTCCTCTTGCCACCCCTCCTTCTCCTCCTCCTCCTCCCTTCCTACTCCCTGCCCCGCACCCCTCAGCCACTCCCCCCTGTTTTGCCAAGGCTGCGTCCCCCTGCAGCACCCACCCAGCCCAACACCGGCAAGCAGCATATGGAGTGCTCTACCTAGAGGTGCCTCATCACACCTCACTCCTCACGCCGCACACCTCACACCTCAGGCCACTCCTTCTGCCAGCTGCCTGTGCTGCGCCACACCATTGCTGCGGTCCACAACCCAACTGTGAGCCTCCCCTCCCCCCTCAATCCTCCCTGACCCTGCTGACCCTGGCCCTGCCCACACCTGAGGTGGTTGCCAGATAGGTTGGACACGGACCTCCGTGACCCGCCTTGGCTTCCCTCTCTTCCCCTCCTCGTGCCACCTGGTGGCCACTCAAGGTGGGAGCGGGGTGTGTGCAGGCAGCAGGCAGCCGGCAACAGCTGGGGCTAGCAGCCAGGGGCACCGCAACCCTTGTGGCTCCACCTCCGCCGCAGCCAGCCCTCTGCTCCTCCCTCAAGGCCACACAGCAGGGTCTACCAACATACGCCCCTGCTCCCGCCACTGCTGCCTTTGCCCCTCAGCCTCTGCCACTCTTCCTCCTGAGCCTGCCTGTGCTTCTTCCTCGCCGTCTTCCCCTTCCTAACCGTCCTTGCGGTCTTCAGCCTCCCCTGGTGGAGGGGCAGGGGCAGGGCGGGCGTTGGCCTCTCACAGCCGCTCCTCAGCCTGCCGTGCAGCCGCCGCCTGCTCTGCCGCCCTGGCCGCGTCCCTGGCCGCTGCGCTGGGGCTGGCAGCTGTGCCCGCCCGCCTGTTGCGAGTGATGATGCGGGCCACTGAGGAGGTGGCCTGGTGGTAGGACCTGAAGGTGGCTGACCACTCCACCACGGTCAGCGGGTGGGTGGACAGCTCCGGGGCAGGGGAGCCAGCGGCTGGGGGCGGGGAGGCAGGAGGGGCAGGGGCAGGGGCAGGGGGAGGGGCAGCGGCGCCTGCTGGCAATAGGGGGGTGGCGGCAGCAGCAGCAGCAGTGTCGGAGGGGGGAGAGTCAGGGGGGTTGACGCCAGGGGGGGTCGGGGCACCACAGGGCTCGAGGTGGTAGGCTGGCGGCATGCTGGTCGTCTGTGGATGGCCCTTGAACAAGCGTGCCCCAGCAGAGGTGGGTGGATGCAAGGCCAGGTCAGCGGCTGACAGGCTGCTGATGGTGGGGAATGGATGGCCCTTGCGCAAGCGTCCCCCCTTGGTGGTGGGTGGATGCAAGGCCAGGTCAGCGGCTGACAGGCTGCTAATGGTGGCGAATGCCTTGCGCCCCCTGCGTATGGCCTGCTGAGCAGGTGGGGCGATGGGGGAGCCAGCGCTGGCCACCTCCCTGGCAGCATCTGCAGGGTGAGGAGAGGGGGGTTCAGAGGAAGCAGCAGAGGGGGTGGCAGGGGGGTGGGCAGAGGGGGTGGCAGGGGGGTGGGCAGAGGGGGTGGCAGGGGGGTGGGCAGGGGGGGTGGGGCGGGAGGGGGGGCTGCCGATTGGCTCTGGCAGCCACAGCTTTACCTCCCCGCTGTCAGAGCTGGTCAGGCCCTGAGCCAGCTGGGCACCCCGCCTGCCCTTCAGGTTGCGACTGGCCGTGCCCCTGGCAGTAGAGGAGGCAGCGGGGGAGAGCAGCAGCCCTGCCCCGTTGGCCCCGCCAGCTGGGCTTGACTTGACAGCCCCAGTGCCCGCAGGGCTTGGTGGCTTGGGCACTGCTGCCGCTGCTGCGCCTGACTGCAGGCGTGCTGTGTATGCCTGCAGGATGTCCCCCAGGGTGCCTGGCCCCTGCTGCTGCTGCTGGCGAGTGAGCAAGGTGGGAGTGGGAGGCGCCTGCTGGCGTTGAGGCTCCTCCAAGCCACTGGGGACCACTGGGGTGGAGGTGGGGTCAGAGGCAAGAGCAGGGTCAGGAGCAGCAGGGCCGGACGAGGTTTCAGCCGCTGCCGTGCCCACCATCACCGGCCCTACCAGCTGCTCCAGGGCTGCGCTGCCACGCTGCTCGCCCTCACCGCCAGGGGCTGGACTAGAAGTCGGAGTGGAGGAGGAGGGGGAGGAGGAGGGGGAGGAGGAGGGAGGGGAGGAGGGCGAGGAGGAGGAGGAGGGGGTGGGGGAGGAGGGGGCAGGGTGAGCAGGGGGCCCTGCCGCTCTAGCTGCCCGGCTAGCTGCCATGAACCTGGACACACGGGCTGCAGAGCGTCTGGCTGACGCGTTGAGGTCCGCTGCTGCCCCTGCTGCCCCTGCCCCTGCTGCTGTTGCTGCTGGCTCCTGGCTGCTGCTGGTAGGTGTGGTAGGGGTGGGGCTGGCAGCAGGGGGCGGTGCTGGAGCTTGGCCACTTGGGGCCTTGTCCACCAAGGGTTGTGAAGGCAGTGGTAGGGTAACCCTGGCAGCGGCAGGGGAAGAGTGTGGGTGTGGGGCTGTCGGCCCGGTCTTGGTTGCCTGGAAGCCCTCCACCTGCCGGGGCACAGACAGGGGCAGTGGCAGGAGTAAGGGCGGTGTGAGCACTTATGGCAGCCAAAGCAGTTGGGGCAGTTGGTGTAGAGGGGCAGTTGGGGTGAGATTGAGACCGGGAGGGTTTAGAGTGGTTCGTTGACATGGCAAGAGCAAGACAGGAAGGCCAAGGGAGGGAGGCAGAGGGCCCTGAGCAGCCCACGCAGCCAAGCTGACAGCACATGGTCAACCAAGGGGGCCGCAGTGTCCATGCCACCACCCACATCTGCCCTCCACCCCACTGACCCCCACTGCTGACCCCACTGCTGTGGCACCTTACTCGAGGCCTCGGAGGCCATGCCACCACCCGTAGCCGCCAGCCACCCTGCTGACCCCACTGCTAACCCCCCTGTTGAAGCTTACTAGACCTACCTGAGCCGCAGCCTTGGTTTCAGCCTCAGCCCTTGCCACTGACACTTCAGCCGCAGCCTTGGCGTCAGCGTCAGCCTCAGCCCTTGCCCTCGCCTCCCTTGTAGCCTCAGCCTGGCACTCAGCCTCAGCCCTCGCCTCTGACGCTGCCACCGCCGCCTTGGCCTGCGCTGCAGCCTCAGCCCTCTCAGACTCTGCAGCCACCTGTTCAGCCGCAGCCTTGGCCTGCGCTGCAGCACTTGCCGCTATTGCAGCCTTGACTTCCATTTCAGTCATGGCCCTTGCCGCCACCCCATCAATTGCCATCCTCCTGCGCTGCACCTTAGCGGCCACCGGCTCAGCCGCCGCCGCCTGCCGCCTGCGGTGCGCCGCCATGATGTCCCCTAAGGTGCCTGGACCGTCCCACCTCTCCTGGCTAGGGCCCCTCATGCCCCCTCTTGACACAGCCTTGGCCTTGGCCTTCGCCTCTGCACCCACCCCACTGCTGCTGCTGCTGCTGCTGCTGCTGCTTGCTGTGTCAATGGTGCTGCTGCTGGTGTCAGTGCTGGGGGTGGCGCTGTTGCTGGGTGGGTCCAGGCTTGCATCGCTGGCTGCAGGGGGTGGGGATGAAGCGATGATCTGGGCAGAGGGCGGTGGGGCAGGTCCCGGGAGCGGGTGGAGGGTGGAGGGGAGGGTGGGCAGCGCAGGGAGCGTAACTGTGGGGGAGGGGGAGGCAGGTGCTGCTGGCATTGAGGCGAGGGGGGCGGCGAGAGGCTGTGAGGGGGGAGGGGCAGACTGGGGGTGCAGGTCAACATGAGGCCCAGGGGGGCTGCCAAGGCTGGTGCCACCTGCTGCTGTGAGGGGCTCGGAAGAGGCAGGTAGGGCAGCAGCGGCGTCAGGTGCGGTCAGCAGGTTGGCAGCGGAGGCAGCTGCAGTCGTGGTAGCATCAGGGGCAGCACTGGCACCTGGGGCAGGGCTGAAGCCAGCCTGCTGTTGCCGCTGCTGCTGCTGCTGCTGCTGCTGCTGCTGCTGCCCCTGCTCCACCCACTCAGGCCAGGTGGTTTGTTTCCTGGCTGCGGGGGCCCGGAAGTGCAGGCTCACCAGCTCATCCAGCTCCTGGTCAGGCCCACCTGCAGCTGCACTGCCGCCTGCCTGGCGCCTGCCTGGTGGCTTGGCCCCTGCCAGGGTGGAGGTGTCCCCAGCTGTGTCCGGCTCCCTTGCGCCCGCTGCTGGTGCAGCCCCAGCTTTGCCTGGGCTCAGGCTTGAGGTGAGGGCAGCGGTGGGAGGGACCTCTCTACCAGGGGCTGAGACCACTGCTGCCGCTGCTGCTGCCGCTACAGATGGAGGGTCCACCATCTTTGGAGGTTGCGATGCGGGTGCGGCTGCTGCCAGTAGTGGCTCTGCAGCCTGGCTCTGCAGCTTGGCCCGGCCCCTGTCGCTGTGGGCACTGCTGGCCCCCCTGGCGGCACCCCCAGCCTCTGCCCCTGCAGCCTCCCCTCCAGCCTCCCCACCCTCAGCAGTGAGCCCAGCCCCCAACCGGCACCCAGGCACCTCAGCCGCCCCCTCACAAGCGTCAGCAGCGGGCGCCTGCACCACCACGGCCAGGCTAGCAGGGGGCGGCACCACCACCAGCCCCAGTGCGGCCCCCTCCTTGCCGCTACCCTCCACACAGCCAGCTGTGGACTCCGCACCCACCCCTGCTGCTGCACCCACCCCTGCTGCTGCACCCACCCCTGCTGCTGCTGCAGCACCTGCTGCTGCACCCACTGCTGCTGCACCCACCCCTGCTGCTGCTGCACCACCTGCTGCTGCTGCTGCGCCCTTGCCTGAGCTCCCAGGTGGAATGGCCAGTGGCCCAGGGGCTGAGGGCTGCAGCGCCTCCAGCGCCCTCCGCACAGCCAGCTGGCAGGCCACCAAGCACATCACCCACACCAGGCAGGGCGCTGCCACCTGCAGCAGCCTCTGGAGGGCCGGGCTGACTACCTCTGACCCCACCCAAGGCAGCCAGCCATCTGTTCCCACAGCTTGGCCGGAACTGCTCATGGCGCTGATGTCGCCTGCCAGGCCTGCCCCAGCTGCTCCTGCAGCGGCTTCATCCTCATCCCTGCTGCTGCTGCTGCTGGGAAGGTGCGGAGTCAGCTTGCCCTTGGCTGCCGCCACCACTGCCTGCCCCGACTTCATCACCCTCTGCGCGGTGACCTCAGCCGCCTGCTGCGCCTTGGCGGCTGCCACCCTGCTGCCCTGCACAACCCGGCCAACTGAGGGTGATGCCAGCAGCTGATGGGCAGGGTGAGCCAGCTCAGCCAGCCGCAGCGCCACTGCTGACGCCTGTGTCTGCAGGTAGTGCAGTGGAAGGGCCTCCGCGCCCGGCTCTGCCTCACTGCCTCGCACATCAGTTTCAGTTGGGGCGGATGGAGCGGTTTGGGCGGTTGGAGCGGTTGGAGCGGTGGTGGTGATAAGAACATCTGGCACTGGGAGGGGGGCTGGACTGGGCATGGGCAGGTCGGGGAGAGGGCCTAGGACGGAGTGGCTGATGAGGTCAAGTGCGTCAGAGGGGGCTGACGCGGGCGCCGCGGCTTGGCTGCAAGGCAGCAGGCATGGCGGCACTTCGTCATCTCTTCACAATTCAGTGGCATGCTTCCGTTGTTACCAGGTGGAGCTGGGCGGAGCTTATGTGAACGATGTCGTGTGAAGTGAGTACCAGCTGATGGGCGGATAGGCGGGCGGGCCGGCGGGCGGGACGGCTACAGTCTTGATGAGCAGGGCAAACATAGCCGCGAACAGGGCATCCTGTGCTGCCATGGCTATAGCTGCAGCCACTGTATCATGTGTCACCACCACCACCCCTGACCCTGCCCCTGCCACCGCAAACCCACCTTACAAGCCACCCATCCCAGTCTCAGTAGCCACCTCCAGCCTTTGCCACCAGCCATCAGGCCAAGCCAGCATCACAAAGGTGTCTGCTGCTGCTGCTGCTGCTGCTGCTCTCGCAGTCAGACCCATAGCTCAATGACTTACTTTTCGTGTCTCACTCACACATTGCAGGGGATCAGAGAAGTGTGATGTGGTGTGACAGTGGGATCCCACACTGAGTAGCAGGCTGACGGTAGGGCACTGACCTGGAGG
This sequence comes from Haematococcus lacustris, assembly GCA_030144725.1. Taxonomy (NCBI): domain Eukaryota; kingdom Viridiplantae; phylum Chlorophyta; class Chlorophyceae; order Chlamydomonadales; family Haematococcaceae; genus Haematococcus; species Haematococcus lacustris. Next base: position 7,730,177 of record JASKMD010000026.1, on the reverse strand, counting down.
TGTGGACTCCATGCTGGCTGGCCCCACCGGCCTTCTGCACAGCGGTGTGGTAGGGGTGCGGGGTGAAGGGGCTGGGGCCCAGCAGCAGGTACTCCTGCAGCACCACAGCCCCAGGCCAGCAGCAGCTGTGGGGTACCGCCCGGTGCAAGGCAATGTGGGCCCTCATGGGCCTGCCCCTGCCTGCTGCTGCCTTCCCTCACCTAGCGTGGTGCACCAGCGTTGTTCAGTTTTGATGCACATCAGCGGTTGCCATTAAGGAGTGCTCATGGTGGCACCCCACCCTGCCACACAGCACTTGGCCGCCACACACCAGCCTGCCACACCCCGCCCGGCTGCCCTCCTCCCCACCCGCCACCTAGCCACCCTAAGCCATGGGCAGTGCTTGATTGCCATGCACTGCCCCTGCCTTCCACTGCCCTACGCGACCTGGCAGCACCCTACCCGGCACATCCAGGCAGACCCAGGCCCCCCACGGCACCTGACCTAGCCCTCGCCGCTCTCCAGCCTGGCCCCCTGCAGCGCCACGCTCCCCACTCCACCCTCCCACCTGCCCTACCTTGCCCTGCTCAACCTCTACCAATCGTGCAACGTCGCAACGCTGCCATACTCAGCCTTCAGAAGACGTGACAGTGGCAGTGGCAGGGACATAGGCAGCGCAGCTCGTTTGCAAAACGGCAGCCGGGTGGGCTGAGCCTTTGCAGGTTGGCAGTGGTGCGGCAGGAAGCAGCAGTGGGTGGAAGCAGCAGTGGGTGGGTGGAAGCAGCAGTGGGTGGGTGGGTGGGTGGGTGGGTGGGTGGGTGGGTGGGTGGGTGGGTGGGTGGGTGGGTGGGTGGGTGGGTGGGTGGGTGGGTGGGTGGGTGGGTGGGTGGGTGGGTGGGTGGGTGGGTGGGTGGGTGGGTGGGTGGGTGGGTGGGTGGGTGGGTGGGTGGGTGGGTGGGTGGGTGGGTGGGTGGGTGGGTGGGTGGGTGGGTGGGTGGGTGGGTGGGTGGGTGGGTGGGTGGGTGGGTGGGTGGGTGGGTGGGTGGGTGGGCGGGCGGGCGGGCGGGTGGGCGGGCGGGCGGGCGGGCGGGCGGGCGGGGCAACCACCCACTGCGATGCGCACGGGCAGCAGGGCGTAGTGCAGGGCTATGCGGCTACGGGCCAGGGCGGACAAGGGAAGGCGGCTGGGGGCGTCCCTGCACCACACAGGGAGTGTAAGCAGAGGGGTGAGAGGGAGAGGAGTGAGGGAGAAGGAGGGAGTGTGAGAGCATTGAGAGAGATCAAAGAAAGGGCGGAGGTGAGAGGTGGAGGGAGAGAAAGGGTTTAATGCAAGCATGGCAGCATGGTGGCTTGGTCTACACGGCCACAAATCCCACCACCTCCTGGAGTTGGCTTTATTTGTGTGCAAGCTGCATGTTGGCTGCAAACACCAGGTATTAGTGTTGAATTCAGTGACAGGTGGCTTGCATAAACAGAGTGACGGCAGAGCTGCAGGCAGGCAGGCGACTCACTGGGTGGCCGTAGTGGATATCCCATCCTCATTGAGCTTCACCCCTGCCTCTGAACCTCCTACTCCAGCTGCTGCTGCTGTTGCTGCTGCCGCCCCTGGCATGACTGCTGCTGGACCTGGGGCAATGTCTGCAACACCAGCACCAGCTGATGGGAGCCCTTGCGGGGGCTGCTGCACCTCTGCCCCTGCTGCTGCCCGGCTGGCCCATGCGGTCAGGCCTTGCTTTGGCAGATGGCTCTCATGTCGCTGGCCAGTGGTGGCTGGCGTGGCAGCGGCAGAGGACCGGTCAGCTGACAGTGGTTGGCAGGCAGTTGACGCGATGACTGGTCCAGGGGCCAGGTTGGCTTGCAGCCACAGCCCAGGCCCAAAATAGCCGAGCACCTGCACTCAGCACAGCACGGGGCATGGCATGGCGTGGCAGCACCATGGCTGCAGAATAATGGTGCGAGACATGAATCAGCAGTGTGCACCCTATGTACATTGGAGGGGCATGCACATGATGGTGCATGGTGGAGGGTGCAGGGTGGATATGCTCCATGTAGAGCTTTAGCAAGGTAAGTGTTATGCGGATTTGAATTGCTCTTCCTGGATACTAAGGCAGTATGGTGTTGATATCTTTGGAGTTGAGGTCGCTCCCAGAAGTGGCTGGTTACCCTCAATTCTGCAATCGGGGACACCAAAGCTGGCTGCCTGCTGTGGGGCATCTCGTGGTGCCACCTACCGCTCCTAGAAACATAACAAATGGGCTGCAGCTCAGGAGCGACTGCCACAGCGATGAACGTGGCGCGGCCGATGGAAGCATTGGAGCGGGCGCTGCTTCTTCGGCAGCATTAAGGCCTGACTTAGGGTTGTGCTCGTCCGGTTTAGTCGCACGTGTGATGATGTGCAGCCGCTGGGATCGGCCAAGCACTGGGGTGCAGGAGGGTCTGCCGAAGTTAGTAGCGCAGTGGCCAGCAGGGGCTCGGGCTCGCAGTACATTGCGCATCGTGGGTACTGCAGTGCTGGTTAGTAAGCAAGCGCAACTGGCGTGGGAATTGGGAAAGCCCTTGTTCATTCAAACTTTCTGTGAGAGAGTGCGAAGCCGTGGCATTAGTGGAGCGATAGCTTGTGAGGCCCAGCCGCCCAAGACTGGGCAGTGCAGCAGCTGTCACAGCCGGCATTTGGCGGAATGCTGTGCCCGGCTGAAGCACGAGCGGAGGAGACGAGGCGCTTGCGTTTCTTAATCGGGGACATCTGTGGGACTCAGCAAGTGCTGGCAGCCGGAGCCAGCTGCCGGACGCCCTGCCTGCCTGACTGGGCTGCACTGGCTGGGACGCTGACTCCTGCATACCCTGCCTGGCCTCCCTCACTGCTCCCCCTCCACTGCCCATATGGCTCAGCCTGCCCTCTGCTGTCTGGCTGTGCGGCAACGGCACCCCATCTGCCACGACACTAACCGATATGTGTACAACATTGGCACGAATGAGGCACCTCAGCACGAACTGGCACAAATGAGCCACGAATGAGCACACTGATCCACCTCGGCCCTAGGCACTACGACAAACAAAAGGAAACAAACAGGAAACCAGGGGGGGGGGAGCAGTAAGCGATTCGCAAAGCAAATGCGGCACCAGCGGCAGCATTAGTGTCATGTGTATCATGCCATGAATAAATACATAAACAATTCGATTGCCCCTTGCAAAGGGGATGTGTGTGCGCTAGAGTGTGCATAGGGTAGGGTGGGGCTCTAGCGACTCATAGGGTTAGGGACCTAGCTTAGGGTCCTGTGGAGAAAGTGTAGGTGTAGGGGAAACCTGCAGCACGACAGGAAATCTGCCGGCCTTGCGACTAGTACTAATGTGCTAGCCAGCCAGCTGGGCTCCGCAACCCGTCGGATCATAAGGAGGCTGAGCTATGACCCGGGTAGGCTCTCGGTGCCTCACAATAGCCGCTACTCGTGTACCCTCGTCGAGCTGGAGCAGCAAGACTGCCTCATCGAGCTCGCACGCGGACATTATGCTGACTATACGGCCCACGCAATTGACGAGCTCCACGGGCTTGTCAAAGGGTTTAGCCGAGAGAAGCCTAAATACGTTCAGGTAGCAGCTGCAGATCCGAGTTCACCCTTGCTGGCCCAGCAGCAGTAGGGACACGCAAGCAACCCCCTTGTCCCTCACTAGGGCCTCCATTTGAGCCGGACCATTAGGGACCACTAGTAGCCACTAGCGGGAATACTAGGGACCACTAGTGGGCAATAGTCACCCGAGTCAAGTGGTGTTGATGGGCTGTGTGGAGTATACCCGATGCACATGGACATGGTACATGAGTGCCTACCACCTACACTTGCTCACTGTGGGGCCAGCCACCTGCCAGGCTGTGGGGCTGTCTCCGGGGTAATGGGTGTGCCATTTCCCTTGCCAGGCTCCCCGTTTTTACATCGATGCAAACAGCATAGGTTGCACTCCTTCTGTGTGATGACTAGCTGTGTGAAGACTACAGCCTGAGTCAACGATGCCAGCCTGTGTCCCACCTTCATTTGTAACATGCACAGTGAACCTAATGTCTAAGTGGGCATGGGTGTTGCATTGCCTGGCATGGTGAGCAGCAGCCTTTGTGCCTTGTTTGCTATGTGCTAGGACAGGCTCCTTCAACAGCCTTGCTTTACCCAGCCAGGCATAGACCACCTGTTGCTGCATCAGCGCCTGGACCGCTGCAGCATCAGGTCAACCTCGGCCTCCAAACTGCCTGCTCCAGGTTGCACGTCGGAAGTCGTCCCCAAAAGCTGGCCAGCAAGGTCACGCCCCTGGTCACTGCTGGCCTGCTGCACGGCCTCGGACGAGGAGAACGGTGGTGTTTGCACTTCGGCCTCTCCTGCCAGTTGCTGTTGTTGCCTGCGTCAGCAATCGCAAGCAACACACGAGACGGGGCAGGGAGGCCTATGACCGATTCACCTAACAACAAATCTCACAGCCCACAGATCTCGCAGTATCGTTCCCGCAGTTCCGACTAAGCGCGCTGTGTAGCCTGTTCCAAACACTCACTTTATACCCGTGCTCGCATCAGTGGCCTCGACAGACGACATCTAACCTGTTGTGTGCTCAACGCTGCCTGTGGCTCGGTGTTTGTCTCTCTCTTTAGCCGCTCGCGAATGTGATCGTTATGAGGTCCCTCACACTTGCGGCATGTTTTTGTTTGTGCTTCTTTTCTTTGAGCCTGCCTTGCTGTTAGGGCGTGTCCGCTAACATTAGCTAATGTTAGCAGAAGCGGCGTGAGCCGATACCGGGAGCTAATATGAGCTGATAATGCGCCGAATCGCACTCGAACCAGAACGAACGCCCCTCGGTTCGAACCCGCCGCTAGCCCACTTAGCGCCGCAGCTCTTATGTGGTGCTACTAGAGCTGGGTGCAATTACATGCTCCCAGCAGGCTGACCCATCAGTAGCAGCTTCTGATGCTGCCCAGCATCCCCACCTTTGTGCTGCTTGCACTTACAACCTTGTTCTAGTAGGCTTAAGCAGCAACAACAGCTGTTGCTACTGCCTAGCAGCCCAACCCCTTGCTGCCTGCACCTGCTGGGTGCTATTACATGCTCCCAGCAGGCTGAACCAGTAGTAACTGCAGCATCTATTGCCTAGCAGTCAGGTTAGACAAGCAAGGGAAAAAAAAGCCATTTTTCGGACGGACCTAACTGACTCTTTACACCGCTTCTGGATGTAAGATTGGCACGCCTTGACGCAGCGCCGCGCACGTTAGCATCGGCTCAGATGAACAGGCCTATGGTGATCGGCTGGTCCGCGACCCCGTCCAATGTTCAGGGGCCCCGACCAGCACACAATGTCATAAGCACTCCATCTCTCTCATTGTTGCGTGGACACAACTTTAGGCCCAAACACCTGCGAGCCTGAACTTCGACGCCGCTAACTTTTCTAGCACGCTGAAGCTAGTGGTGCAACCGCGGTAGCAAATGGTGGCCTGAATGTGGAGAACAGCATGGTACCCAATTTTCCCCTTGCTTGTCTAACCTGACTGAAAGCAGTCAGGTCCCACAAGGTCTCTTTGGCAAAATGTACCGTGAGCCATTTGATGCCGCGCTTACACAGCCGTGATCAGCGAGCCTTCCCGATATGCCTACCGCATCAAAGGGCCTGCACGGCCTGGGCGCTCACCAACCTCGACAAGTGTCCAGGTGGCAAGGTTACCGTAGATGGCCGCGGCGTTCTTTCTAAAGCGGGTACTAGTAGGTACGGTCTACAACAGCGCTAGCGCAAGGGCCGGCGGTTATGTTCGGTAACCGGGTGGCTCGCAGCTCGCTCGCAACATGCCTAAGCGTTGCACTGGCCCTACTCCTCCACCGCATCAAAGCATGTACCACGAGCTGCAGGCAGCATGTCCGAAGGAACTGTTGTTTCTGGTCTCTCCCTTCGACGACGTATCGAGAGGGCTGATGAATGACAAGAGCTTCCTATGCTATCCTATGCTATCCTCTGCTGTCCTATGCTTTCCTATCCTTCCTATTCTTACTACGCTGACTGCGTCGGCCCATCGCTAATTATGGCCGCCATTCTGCATCATTTGCGCCGCTGATGGACGCTGGTGGTAGCTTGGAGGAATCAGAACAACCTCGTACACTTTCGCAGCCTGGTAAGCGCGAGATGATGGGGTAATTTAGACATGAGCATGGTAGGTATGTCTGGGTGTATCTATGGGTGCTAATCCTAAAGATAACGATACCAAAAGCGTAAGCGATTCTCGGGGCACACCGCTTGCACCTGTACAGGAGGTCAGCACGGCATTTGATGCACTTCCCGCCTATAAATAAGGTTTCAACGCACTGTAATTTCAAGAGCTTCCCAACCTGTGCAGGGTCGCTTAAATACATTGCAATAGCTTCCCGTGGGAGCTATGAGCATACTTCGGCGCTAGGGCGCAAAAACAAGTCGAATACGTAGCAGCAACAAGCAGCAAATCGACCTCAAAAACAGCACTGCAGATTTGCATGCCGGCACCCCATCACGCACGCCAACCGACCGACTAGTGACCGCACTACCGTCAGGGTGCAAGGAGTCACTGGTGCAAGGATACCGCGGAGGGGGGCAATGTTGACTTTAGCCCGTCCCTCGCAGGCCAAGCTGCGGAGCACCACGCCGCAGCGGGGCGTCGCGGTTTGACCTCTTGGAGTGCAGTATACGCGACAAAAAGTGACGGTACATTTTTTCGAGCCATTTTACCTGACCTTGTGGGACCTGACTAGCAGCCCCACCTCCCATCGTTTTGTCTTGTTCGACCCAGCGTCACACGTCACCCCTTTTCGGTGGTTCAAAATCTCGTTCGGGCCCCACCTATAAGAGCTCATATCATATGACTCATATGAGCTTATATAAGCTTACGGGAGCTGACATGAGCCAATCGGGAGCTGAGCTACTACGAGCTACTACGAGTTAATTGGGAGCTAATGTATTAGCTTAGGGGGAATCAGGTGTTCCCAACTGTTTAAAAATGACAGGAAACCGACCCCTGGTAGTAGGACGGCTGTAACTCTGCACTCACTGCGCCAAATAATATGCTAGATGATTCACAATGTAGCCAACCCGGCCAGCTACCTTTCACCCATCCAGAATAATTATCCAGTCAGTAGGCCGTGCACAGCAAAGCATCAAAGTTAGTGATTCAAATTTGAGCCGTTGCGGAGCATGCAGTCATCGCTACGACCGCCCGCATCGCTTAGGCTGCTCTACACGAGCATGCGCGTCGGCAGCAGCAGTCGGATCGGAAAGCGGTTGCGGAAATGTGGCACGGAGGCAGTTGGCAGGTGCGGTTGGGAGAGGTGGCCACTACAACCTTAGTCTAACTATGTCTCGTGTGTCACCGCTTGCGCTTGGCAGCTGTCTGGGGCTGCCCCAACCCAGCAGGTGTGGTACGCTTGCGGAGCGTGCAGCCAGGAGCTGGCGCTTGAGCCATAGCAGCCTGCCCCTCGGTGGCGATTGCAGCTAGTGCCAACTGATACATGTGGCCGAAATCAGGTGATGCAGGCGGCCCTTGCTGCTGGGGTGGCTGCTGTGGGGGTGGCTGTGGGGGTGGGTGGGGCTGTGGTGGGGGCACACCAGCTGACACAACTCTGTTGTACCCTGCTGTTGTTGCTGCTGCTGCCACCCGTTGCTGGCTTGCATGGTCCCCCACATTCACCACAACCACCCCCACACTGCAAGCAGCTGCTGTGGCTTTGCGTACGGCTGTGGCTGGTGCCCTGGCTTCGGCTGCAGCCACCTCATGCAGCCGCACCGCAGCGCGAAGCTTAGGCAACTGAAGCGCGAAGTCGTGCACATCTATGTTGTTGAGGGTGGACCTATGTGTGTGCAGGGACATATGCTCCAGGAGCGCAGGCAGCTCCATGAAGCGGCCAACTCCATGCTTCAGCAGCTGTAGCAAGGACTCCACCGGGGCATTGGAGGTGGGACATGCCAGAAAGTACACCTCGAGGTGGAGGCGCAACTCGGCCATGGCCTCAGCCATGGCCTGGATGTCCTGTTGGAACTGACGCCACGTGCAATGAGGGTCCCACACACCCAGGTCACTCTGCCCCTCGTCCATGCGCAGGGCGGCACACTGCACCACCTTGGCGGCACACTGCACCACCTTGGCAGCTGGATTGCATGGGTGCGCTCCTCAGCCAGCTGCTCCAATGACACATTCTCACCCTGCACCTCTTGGTGTGTTGCCTGCAGCTGCTCCATGTCTGCCTGCAGCAACTGATAATCTGCCACCGCATCACCGAGCTGCTGGTGGAGCTGCTCAACCTGTGCCCGCAATTTCATGGCCTGTGCCTTGTTCCTGTGCCTTGTTCCTTTGAGCTTTCAAACCATTGGGGCAGCACTTAAATCCTGCCTTGGGTGAGGCATTCAGCTCTTGCAGGGATTGGCGCCGCGTCTTGCTAGGCCTCTTACCCCCCATGGTGGCTGCAAGGGCTGGGGGTTAGGTTTGGAGGGGTAGGGCTGGGAGGGTTTGGGCTGGGAGGGGGTGGGCTGTAAGTGGTTGGGCTGTGAAGGGGTGGGCTGGGAGGGGGGCCCAGGGAGGTAGGGGGGCCTGGGAGGGTGTGGGCTGGGAGGGGTGGGCTGGGAGGGGGTGGGCTGGGAGGGGGTGGGCAGGCTCAATGAGGTGGGCTCCTGCAATGATGGGTGGAGGGGTGGCGGGCATGGTGGGTCGATGCATACCATGTGCCTAGTGAACATGATGTAACTTTGAAAGTGTCAAACGGATTAAGGCCTGGGCTGTTTGATGTGCGGTTTGTTTCAAGAGATCCGCCAATGAGTCAAGACCAAACATTACGTATCGCTTTTTCTATGGGTGCAGCGGGTGCAACACAGTGGAGGACACAGTGGAGGAGGGGGGGGTGTAAGCCGGTGATACCTTAGTGTGCGCCGACCCATATGGTGTGTTCGGCGAAAGCGAATACGCCCAGATGTTTAAATCACCCCGTCAAGGTGCCCTGCACGCCCGGCAGGCATCGCGTTGGGTGTCAGCCGGACATTCCATTTGTGCACAACCAGCACACTACGCTAGATAGATGGGGTCACAGGGATGTGGCGCACCGTGCCAAGGAGACCCGTCTCGCCGATGTGATTTGTTCGCGGGCACATGTGGCAGTACACGAGCAAAGACTCCAATGGCTAGCGCTGATGGTCAGATTACGCGGAATAAGTTACGGCTGCCAATGTGACAAACGCTATCGAAAATAGTGCAGTATTGATAGAGTACTTGCATGAACATTACCAACCCCATGTTGGGAACGCCCGAGGGGGAACCGCCCTACTTGCTGTGTGGGCAACCTGGCGTGCTTGTGCACAAGTCGACTTCGATGCATTGTTGCGTGTAACAAGCAACTAGGGCGTTCCCGGCCAGGTATTATTAATACCCAGGTATTAATACCCTGAGGAATTTGAACGAGGTATTAATACCTCACCGGCCCACCGGCGGCACACATCAGCGCCACTAGCGCTATGGCTACGACTGTCAGTCCTACACCGCCCGACACTCATCCTGCAGCCGAAGCGTGTCTGGACACAAAAGTACAAATGAGTACCTATGAGTAGAGTGCATTGGCTTATGCCGGATGTAATTGTATGAGTGTTGGTGTGCCATTGTGCACCAGGGCAACCCATCGGGAACATCGCGACCACGCCGGAGCGCCCAACGCCGGAGGCTTACAGTGTGATGAGGCTGACAGTGACAATGTAACATAGCCGCAGTCACAGCCTTGCTTTAAGGTTGCTCTAACAGTAAGCGAGTGACCAGGCCGCAAACTCGGTTCCAACCTATTCAACGCAGCACGCTGATGCCTTCCCAGCAAGAACGGGCGTGTCAGCGTCAGGCCGCACACTCCCTCAATCCATCACACTCGGCCGCAAACCAAAACTGTATAATTCATGATGATGATGATGACACGCCGGCCGTCTAAGACACCCTATTATGAATTGAGCATCAACTACAGGGGCTGGCTGTGTGGCGTGGTGAAAAGGGCTGTGCAACGGTTGTGCATATTGAGTTGGTGTTTTCGCGTTACTGGTGTGTTGCATGTGGCACCAGCCGTCGCGGGCTCTGTCACTATTACCACGATACATACTGGCCCAATCGACTAGCGATCCTGTACTTACTCCTTCATTCTCTCGCTCCGAAGGTGAGCATACCCAACCCTGACAGGATTCGATCTTGGGACCTCTCGCACAAGTGCCACTTCCAGGTATTAATACCTCTAGTACCGGTAGTAGTGGCGTTTTCACGCGTTTAAAAACGTTAGCAGCCCTATCCTTAAAACGTTTAGTACGCGGCCCCTCCGCTATTAACAGCCACAAACCAAACTTGTGGCTGTTAGTAGGGGAGGGGACTTGTTTGTGGCTGTTAGTAGCGGAGGGGAGTTGTAAACAGGGCAACCACCGTCGCGATCACAGTCTTCGTCATCGAAGTCAGATGCAGGCGAGATATGCTCGGACATCGAACAAAGACAGGAGGGAATAGATGCGCGGCGGTCAGCATCACACATGTCACACCAGATGTGAGAGACAGAGCCAGCGCGGCTCCGCCGCGCTGGCTACAGCTTGAACGCTTTAAAAATACCACTACACTAGATAGCGACAAAACCGCTGCGTGCTAAAGGTTTAAACACGCTCGGCCTCGCACCGGCGCTAAACAGCTCTCGACCTCAGCCAGCGGCCGCGTCGCTACGCTCCGCGGCCGCTGGCTTCGGTCTCGAGCTGTTTAGCGCCGGTGCTCGGCCTCGCGTGTTTAAACCCTTTAGCACTGGCGGTTTTGTCGTTATCTACTACTTAATACCCGTAGTACCCAAAACATCAGGCAGGTATTAATACCTGGCACGCCCTACAAGCAACACAATACCCTGTAGCCATCCTGTACCGCAAGGTCATACCCATGCTCAGGGTACTCCTTGCCCTTGGCTGGCAGCTTCCCCTGCTCTGGCCACCAGTACAGCTCCAGCGGGCGCCACCTGCTTTTGCCTTGGTGGGCTGGGTGGGCTCAGCTGACTGCTCAGCCTTGGTGCGCTTGGCTGGCGGGGGAGTGCTGGGCCCTGGCTCTGAGGCTGCTGGCTGTGAAGTCTCCTGGCTGCTGCATGGGGCCTGTGGGAGCTTGCGAGGGGGCACTACCGGGCACCACATCAGGCCCCGCACTGGCAGGTCCCGCTGCTGGCTCCAGGCTGGGCGTAGCAGGCGGTGTTCCACTTGCCCTGCTGAGGGCTTCCAGTCTGCACGCCTGGTGGGCTGCTCATGGTCCAGGTCCTCTTCACAGGGCTGCTGGCCATTCACTGCTGAGCTGACCCGGGTGGGTGCGGTGCTCATCCACTAGCACCACCTTGCCCCGCCGCTGGTCTTTACCCCTGGGCCTGCACACCACCTTGCAGCAGGCACGCAACACCGCGGGCGCGGCCCTTTACCTGGCGCCTGTTCGTAGCCCAGCCATGTCGGCGCTCCTGTCGTTGCTTGCCTTAGGGGAACGAGACGCTGCGATGGAACCAACAGGAGCGACGGATTGTTGCATAGCGCGTAACTCACGTAGAGCTCTCACAGTCGGCTAGGAACACGAACCTTTCAGTTTCTTTGCCGGCCCTTCTTTTGCTTGTCGGTGCCCTTCCGCTTCTTCTTAGCCATCACGCGATGTGCATTAGACGGGCGGTGGCCTTTTCAAGCAACTTGGGTTTCTCGTGATATTCATGGAGTGATGATCATTCCAACATGATCAATGGCACATGGGAAGCAAGCAGATTAGGCTAACAGCCTGTCAAGCCAAGCGTAAGTGCCAGTTTTGAGGCCGGTCTAAACCCTGTCTATAGCCCTTGTAGCCACCGGTGGCAGCAGAGCTTGTCTGACACGTTAGCCTGGTCCCCTTCTCCTTCCCCTCCCTCGTTGCCCTCCCCTGCCCCTCCCTCCCCCCTTATTCTCATCCTCCTCATCTCCCTGGTAGGGTCCCAGTCTCAGGCATGCGTCACGCCTCCTCCTCCTCGTCCTCGTCATACCCCTCCTCGTCCCCTTCCTCCACGCCTTGGCCAAGGAGCCCGTCCTCACCTGCACATGCACCGCCCGGCAGGACACTTTTCAAAACGTGAAGAGAAGATTCAAATCTCATCCTCAAGCACACCAGGGTGCTAGAGCACCCATGTGATGCCAGTACCATGCGCAGGTGAGGAGATGCAGCAAACGCAGGAGCAGGCGCAGGAGCAGGCACAGGAGTAGGCGCAGGAGCAGGCAGGGGTGGCACATCAAGTGGCAGTGGCACACGGTTCCAGGTTCAGTGAGTTGCTGATAAAGTGCTGTGTGGTCTTGCAGGTGCCTGTGGGGCTGGCGCGGCTAGGCTAGGGTTGCCTCACTGTGCACCTTCAACGCACATATTACAAAGCAGGGACGCAGGGGGGCTGGGAAGGCAGGAGCAGGGGCGGCAGGGAGCAGCAGGCGGTGGCGCAGAGCCTGTCTGAGCTTACCATACCAGGCTGGCTCATAGTCGAGTGAGCTGCCCAAGCCTAGCTGCGGGTCAGCTGGCCAGCCAGGTGGCACCGCAGCCAAATCAGGATACAAGTCCGGTGCCATGGCCTCAGCCATGGCATAGAAATCCTCCTCAGCCATGGCATGGAAATCCTCGTCATCTAGCTCATAGTCAAAGTCTACGTCAAGGTCAAACAGGGGGTCCCCTCCCTGGCTGGCTGGGCTGAGGTAACGCCCCCACAGGGCCTCCTGCCCAGCCTGCCCTGGGGCCGGCGGGACAGGGTCAGAGCCCTGGGGCCACCAGTCGCCCATGGCCCCTCCCATGTCCTGCATGGCCTGCTCCATGTCCTGCATGGACCCCTCCATGCCCTGCATGCCTGGGTAGGGCCCCGCACTCTCGAGCATGGCCATCATTTGCTGAGCACGAGCCATGTCAGAATGTTGACCATGGTAAGCATGAGGCCACTCCTGCTGCTGCTGCTGGTTGTGGCTGGGGTAGGCATAGCCATTAGGTGCATACGGGTGGGTGGCACCCCATGACGCATGGCTGTGGCTAGACTGATCGCTGCCTGACTCATAGCCCTGCCAGCTGTCCGGCAGCAGCCCGCCAGCAGCATAGCCCTCAGCCATCCAGGGGAGAGCAGCAGCAGCAGCAGACAAGCCCCCAGGCCTTGCCCCCACTCGAGCAGCTGCCTGCTGCTGCATTTGCTGGTACGCTGCCGCCATCTCATGCTGCAGCTCCTCCTCGTACGAGGCCTCCTCCCACTCGCTGCCACTGCCGCTGCTGCCACCATCGTCTTCCTCCTCCTCCTCCTGTGCCCCTGGCCAGGGCATAGAGGGGAGGCCTAGCACCCGGCCTGCTAAGCTGTGGCCAGCGCCAACAGCATCACCTGTACGGCTACCGCTGTAGTAGGGATTGTTAATTGTGTGGTAGGCTGCAGCTGGCAATGAGTGGCCAGCATAAGCGGTTGTGGTGGGCGGTGCAATCTGCTGCTGTTGCAGTGGCTGGAGGTCGCTGCTGAGATGGCTGCTGGGTCGCCTCCCTATAAGCCAGCTGCCGGACGCCCTGCCTGCCTGACCGGGCTGCACAGGCTGGGACGCTGACTCCTGCATACCCTGCCTGGCCTCCCTCACTGCTCCCCCTCCACTGCCCATATGGCTCAGCCTGCCCTCTGCTGTCTGGCTGTGCGGCGACGGCACTCCATCTGCCACGACACCAACCGCTAGTTGCTGGAGCCCAGGCAAGGTGTGTGTCTGGTCCTCTAGCCCTGACCCTGAGACACCCTGCCTGCTCTGCTGCCCGCCGCCCTGCGGCTCACCGCCCTGCTGGTCTACCATCTGAGCCACTGCACTCTGCAGTGCTGGAGGAGCCTGGTGCAGGTGGCCCAGGTGGCCCCCCGCCCCCTCATGATTGGGTACCGCAGAGCCCACCCCTGGCTGCCCCTGGCTGCCCTCAGGTCCCCCTGCCCCTGCTCCCCCCTCCCATGCCATTGAGTGCGGGTCCCCATGGGTATCAGCCCCAGGGGACTCATGCAGGGGTGCGCCTGTGCCTGCCCAGCCTGGGGCTCCAGGGCCTGGGTGCAGCCCCCCAGGGGCAGCAGGTGCCGCGGCAGCCCCTGGCCCCCCCTGCTCCTCAAGTATGGGGTCTGAGGGGGTTCACAGCGCATCCAGACATCCAGCCCATGCATGCAGGGGCAGCACAGAGTGCGAATCAGCATGCATGCATAGTGTGACGGGCAGCCCGTGCATGGGGAGCACATGGTATAATGTACCATGAAAGGGGGGGCATGGCCATGGGTGCCATGCCTAACCCGCGCCTGGCGCGCACCTCAAACCATGCCATGGCTACTAGTGATCTATAGTCTGGCCGGCGTTTCCTATGATGACATGTAGAGGGGAGTGGTGGGGGGTCGCACCTTGTCCTTCTGCGTCGGGGGGCACTAGGAACATTTGCCCACTGCCATCCTTTGCCATGACCAAGCGGTAGCCAAGCCTGGGGCGCAAGACGTACCGGGTGCATGGCTGCTTCACTCCCCCAAGCACATAAAGCTGTTGCAACCGGCTGTGCATGCTAACCAGTTGCTTACGACTGCAGCTTCTTGATGAAGTCCATGCCCTGGCCTGGAGTCGACGGGCCACCAGCTGGGCCTTGGGCTGCTTGAGTTGGCAGGCTTTGATGCAAGTCGTCCACCTCATCCTCATTGTACAGCTCCATAACGTCGTCGTGCTGCAGGCCTGCGCCTGCCTGGCGCTGTCGGAGACTGCTGCCATCCTCATCGCGCTTGAGCTTGTAGTCGCGCCGTGGCTTGGGTTTGGCTGGTGTGGCGGGCAGGCTGGTTTGCGGTTCTGCCGCCTTCTCTCGTTGACGTCGGCGATGAGTCCTTATCCGCTTGATAGTAAGCACCATCAACGCGGCTGGCAAGGCGATGTTTGTCGCCGACATAAGCCAAACATCGAGCCAATACCGACGCAAATGCTGCGGGCGTGTCATGGTGCTCGTGTTTCCTTGCTGGACGCTTTGAAGCGCGCTCGTGAAGCTTTGAATGTATGTGTGTGACAAACACGAAAATCCTTAGTATGGAATTGCTGCCTCGCGTTGCAGATAGATCACACCGTTAAAATTCTCCGCGGGGTTGCGATTTACCCACACAGTGGGAGGGAGAATTTGCCCGACCCCTTCCCCAGGCGTTCTGCCGCACCCACCTCGTCGCCTTAGTGTGGGATGTGCGGCACCCGCACCAATGCGCCTCAAACGGGCAGATGGCAAAGGTGTGACCGCTCACTGCGTTGAACCCCGCGTTGAACATGGCCGTCTCCTGTAGTCGCAGCCGCACCCAGCCGCAGCAAGCCTCTCCCAGCACGTTGCGGGCCAGCCACAGCGCTGGCTCCTCTGCGCCCGCCCCCAGCCCAACGCTGAACGCTACTCCACAACGCAATGCAGCTAGGTAACTCACGCCGAGAGCGGGGCGCAGGCCACACCGTGCAGTTAAGCACGAGCGGTGCAGCCCTGCAGCCAGCCCAGCCTATGTGAAGGCGAAGCCGCCCTGGTCAGCCTGCTCCCCTGCGTGCATCTCAACGTGGAACCCACGACCAGCCGGAGCTCAAGGACCGCCGCATCCCAGCCCTGCCCCACCCCCTCCCAGCCTTGCGTTGCCCCTCCCCTCCCTGCCCAGCCCTGCCCCACCCCCTCCCAGCCTTGCGTTGCCCCTCCCCTCCCTGCCCAGCCCTGCCCCACCCCCTCCCAGCCCTGCCCCACCCTGCCCCACCCCATCCCAGCCCTGCCCCACCCCCTCCCAGCCCTGCCCCACCCTATCCCAGCCCTGCCCCATCCCATCCCAGCCCTGCCCCACACCCTCCCAGCCTTGCGTTGCCCCTCCCTGCCCGGCCCTGCCTTGCCCTGCCCTACCCTGCCCTGACCTGACCTGCCTGTAGGTGTGTGGCAGTGCAGGCTGCAGGTAGCAGCAGGCTGCAGGTAGCAGCAGGCTGCAGGTAGCAGCAGGCTGCAGGTAGCAGCAGGCTGCAGGTGTGCTGCAGTGCATGAGCAGCAGCAGCAGGCTGTAGATGTGTAGCAGTGCAGGTTGCAGGTGTGTTGCAGTGCATGAGCAGCAGCAGAAGGCTGCAGTGCATGTGTTTTAGTGCATGAGCAGCTACAGCAGCAGGCTGTAGTGCGCCAGCAGCAGTGCATGGGCAGCAGTAAGCTGTAGGTGTGTGGCAGTGCAGGTAGCAGTAGACTGCAGGTGTGCTTCAGTGCAGTCTGCAGGTAGCAGCAGGCTGCAGTGCATGTGTTGCAGTGCATGAGCAGCAGCAGGTTGTAGGTGTGTTGCAGTGCATGAGCAGCAGCAAGAGCTGCAGGCTGTAGTGCATGAGCAGTGCATGGGACAGCAGCAGCAGGCTGTAGGTGTGTGGCAGTGCAGTCTTGTTATAGCAATCAGCAGCAACTTTGAGCCCACCTAAGAAGAATGTTGCATGGTACAAATGCTTTCAAAAGGCTGTCCTAAGCTTCCGCTCAGTTCCATGCCACACCATGCCATGCCG
Source organism: Haematococcus lacustris (assembly GCA_030144725.1). Classification (NCBI taxonomy): domain Eukaryota; kingdom Viridiplantae; phylum Chlorophyta; class Chlorophyceae; order Chlamydomonadales; family Haematococcaceae; genus Haematococcus; species Haematococcus lacustris. Next base: position 7,713,692 of record JASKMD010000026.1, on the reverse strand, counting down.
TGATTTGTAAGCTGTGAATGGTCAAGATGTAATGAAGAAAACGGTGGTGGTCATTAGCCGTATACTGTAGTGATACGCCCTGTTGGTGATTTCACCAAATCAATTCGTCAAATTGTATCACCATTTGTTTGAGATGCGGCTGTCACCAAATTTGTAGCAGCACCCTCAAGTTCACCATAACTCTAACCATAACTCATGGTGTATGGCGCCAAAGCTAAAAACAAGCTTCGAGGGCTGCTGCCACTAGTGAACAAATACATATGTGGACAATGTGCTGAGTGTTGCACTTGGCAGCCTCTGGCTTCGTAGATCTATTTAGAATAGGGAGTCACCAAACATGTATCACTTCAATGTTTGAGCCAGGGGCTGTCACCAAATTTGTGCCAATAGGGCCTTTGGGACCGTTTTTTTGGGTTTCACCAAATCAGCGTATCACCGACAGGGCGTATCACTACAGTATCCTCTTAAATGATACCTACGCCCCTTGTATGGACAACACCACCACGCGGTGATGCGCTAAGGCCGCAAACGTGGTAGCCACCTGCTCCATACCCCTCTTGCATGTATGCATCACGGTCATGCTTAACAAGTGAAGGCCTGGCAGTGATCCACATCCAATGTATCATAGCTAGCTAGACCACGGATGGTACCTAAGGAGCGACCGGCCAACCTAGAATTCTATTTCTAGGTTTCTAGGCTCAGGAAAATCTTCTAGGATTCCGGCCGGCCAACCTAGAATTCTATTTCTAGGTTTCTAGGCTCAGGAAAAAATTCTAGGATTCCGAGCCACCTAGAAGTCTATGGGCGTACCCTAATGGTACCTATAGTGGAGGCTCACCAGATCCAGCCACATCCTAGGGTGTGGTGCGCCACATACCCCTTGTATGGACAACACCACCACGCGGTTATGCGCTAATGCTGCAAACGATGCAGCCACCTGCTACATACCCCCCTTGCATGTATGCATCACGGTCATGCTTAGCAAGTGCAGGCCTGGCAGTGATCCACACCGAATCCAACCATATGCCACCACGCGGTATTACATCGACGCTGCAATCGGCACGGTCAAGGACTCTCGGTCTATTGTAGACTTTGATGTTTGAGTTGCAAGTGCCCATCACCGGGGGATTCGTCTTACACAACCAATGTGGTGTCCATATGCGGCTACACAAGCAATGGCATGGTTGAACAACCGCAAATCGCATGCCTTTATTTACATGGAGCTACCAAGACCACCGCAGACCATGCCAGATCTATGCCTTGAATGCAACCAGACACACTCCGCACATGTTGCTGTCCTTGCACTGCTGATCATGCATCACAGCCTGTTGCTGCTGCGGCTGCTCATGCATTGCAGCACATGCACTGCAGCCCGCTGCTGCTGCTCATGCACTGCAACACACCTGCAACCTGCACTGCTACACACCTACAGCCTGCTGCTGCTGCTGCCCATGCACTGCTGCTCATGCACTACAGCCTGCTGCTGTTGCTGCTCATGGACTGCAGCACATGCACTGCAGCCCGCCGCTGCTGCTTATGCACTGCCACACACCTGCAACCTGCACTGCTACACATCTACAGCCTGCTGCTGCTGCTCATGCACTGCAGCACACCTGCAGCCTGCTGCCACCTGCAGACTGCACTGCCACACACCTACAGTCAGGGCAGGGCAGGGCAGGGCAGGGCGGGGCAGGGCAGGGCAGGGCAGGGCAGGGCAGGGCAGGGCAGGGCAGGGCAGGGCAGGGCAGGGCAGGGCAGGGCAGGGCAGGGCAGGGCAGGGCAGGGCAGGGCAGGGCAGGGCAGGGCAGGGCAGGGGGACAAGGAGGGGTGCCCTTCACCACAACCTGCTGTCTCATCACGTTATTACAATGACAGGACAGGGCAGGGCAGGGAGGGGTAACGCAAGGCTGGGAGGGGGTGGGGCAGGGCTGGGAGGGGGTGGGGTAGGGCTGGGAGGGGGTGGGGCAGGGCAAGGAGGGGGTGGGTCAGGGCTGGACAGGTAGGGGAGGGGCAACGCAAGGCTGGGAGGGGGTGGGGCAGGGTTGGGAGGGGGTGGGGCAGGGCTGGGAGGGGGTGGGGCAGGGTTGGGAGGGGGTGGGGCAGGGCTGGGAGGGGGTGGGGCAGGGCTGGGCAGGGAGGGGAGGGGCAACGCAAGGCTGGGAGGGGGTGGGGCAGGGCTGGGCAGGGAGGGGAGGGGCAACGCAAGGCTGGGAGGGGGTGGGGCAGGGCTGGGATGCGGCGGTCCTTGAGCTCCGGCTGGTCGTGGGTTCCACGTTGAGATGCACGCAGGGGAGCAGGCTGACCAGGGCGGCTTCGCCTTCACATAGGCTGGGCTGGCTGCAGGGCTGCACCGCTCGTGCTTAACTGCACGGTGTGGCCTGCGCCCCGCTCTCGGCGTGAGTTACCTAGCTGCATTGCGTTGTGGAGTAGCGTTCAGCGTTGGGCTGGGGGCGGGCGCAGAGGAGCCAGCGCTGTGGCTGGCCCGCAACGTGCTGGGAGAGGCTTGCTGCGGCTGGGTGCGGCTGCGACTACAGGAGACGGCCATGTTCAACGCGGGGTTCAACGCAGTGAGCGGTCACACCTTTGCCATCTGCCCGTTTGAGGCGCATTGGTGCGGGTGCCGCACATCCCACACTAAGGCGACGAGGTGGGTGCGGCAGAACGCCTGGGGAAGGGGTCGGGCAAATTCTCCCTCCCACTGTGTGGGTAAATCGCAACCCCGCGGAGAATTTTAACGGTGTGATCTATCTGCGCGTTGCTATTGTTTATGGCGAGGAAGAAGAGACGAACCGGTGTGGGTGGGCCTAGAGCAGTGCCGGAGGACCCCGACTTCGACATAGTTGACCGCGACGAGGCAGGCCAACCCGACTTGACCGAGGCAGAGCGCAAAAGGAAGGCTTCAGGAGAGGCCCGCGCTGCCCGCAGCAGGGATAACACGTTCCACGCAAGAAAGGCCAAGTTAGCCCACCTCACCGACCACCTCCCACAAACGGCGTGATGACGGACAAACGCTCCCTGCTCACAAGCACTAGGCTCCCTGAAAGCAGCTGATGTTGTAGAGGCGACGTGAGGGGGACATGCCTGGGTACATGCCTGTGGGGCACAGGCACCTGTCTAAGTGAAAACAGCAGACCCATACGCATCACTGAGCAGCACTGCATAATGCACTCGTCCAAGCTGACAGGCCAGTAGTTTCTGGTGCTCTGGTGAAAGGAGTATACTGTATCAGCAACCAATTCCAGGACGAAGAGCGGCCTGAACATGTCGCGATCAAAACTTAAGCACGTCGACATATACTTACCGAGCGCCCATGCAGGCTCCCACAGCTCCCACGTTGTGTGGGGTCTGGACGTAGGGTAGATTGATGGTGGACCAAACGCCAGGGGGCAGCCTTTCTAATGCGGACTTTAGGAAGCTGCTGTCGACACCCAGAGCGGGCTCCGGCGCAGCGACACCTCTTGGAGCCAAACCAACACAAACACCAAAGCGAGCGGACGACGCGAAGCCAAAAAAGCCGTACCGCCCAAAACCTAAGCCCAAGGCTGGTGATGAGAAGGAGGAGGGCGACATTTACAGGTCTGCACCTTTTCGACAACTGCCCTGTGTACTGTTGCGTTAGGCTCATTGAAGCCTGGGCCTTTGAGCCTGGGTTAGACGTCACCAGTACCAGCCTACAACCACCAGCCACCAGCACTGGCTGCTTGGGACAATCCCCTCCTTCTGCATTGGCCGAGCTGCTACTGGAATGCTTGGTTCAGCATCAGAGACGAGCGGTGTTCTGGTCAGCGTCTTGTTAGGTCTGGTGCTCTGGCCAGGTGTACGTTGCGGGCACGTACAGCCCCCTTGTCCCTCACAAGGGCCTCCGTTTGAGCCGGACCAGTAGTGGCCACTCGCAGGCACTAGCGGGAATACTAGGGACCACTAGTTGCCGACTCAACTGGTGTTAATAAGCTGTGTGGAGTATACTATATGGACATGGTGCATGAGTGCCAACCACATACACTATTGCCTAACCACGAGGGCTATTGTGTAGAGTTGGCATGAATAACATGCACTGATTGTGAGCTGATGACAGCTCAACAAAGGGGGGCACACAACTACTGTGCCGCAGCAGGCTGCTGCTGCTGCTCATGGGCCTTTGGTGGCCTGTCTCGCAGCCGCTTGTATCCATGCTCAGGGTACTCCTTGCCCTTGGCTGGCAGCTTTCCCTGCTTCATGGCACGCGGGCACGCACAGTCCGAGTCCACGCCTGGTGCTGCTGCTGCTGCTGCTGCTGCCCCAGGGATCGAGCTGAGGAGCGGCGTCGTGGCATTAATCCGGACTACGTCTCCGCCAATAAGCTGCTGAACGTGATCGGCTCAGATGGCGCAGTTGACACCAGCAAGCTGTCCATTGAGGACACCAAGTACCTGGGCGGGGACCTGGACCACACCCACTTGGTCAAGGGCTTGGACTTTGCGCTGCTGCAGAAGGTGAGCAGGCAGCAGCAAACGCGAGTACCTGATGTACCCAGCCTTGCGTGTAGGGACAGAACATGTGGGTACAATTCAATTACGACTTCACAGTTTGGACTTATAGGTGTGTATCCCATGTTATACCTATGGGGAAACACTGTTGCAGCCATCAGCCTGGTAGGGCTCTGTGCCATTGCACTGTAGCAGCTTGGGTGTAAAAGCTAGCAATCCACTACGTTGCGGCATGCACACAAAGATGTACCTCTGTACTTATCCTTGAGCTGCATTGCCTAAAGCCCAAGCCTTGATGCTCTGAAGGACAGGGGCAGCCATGCAGCCTAGCGGCTGGCAGCTTTAGCGGTGCAAGCCATCATCTCCATGCATGCGACATTTGCGCCATGCATGTACCGCACACCATATCTGCACCAGCACTAGGTCCACTTCTTTACCATCTACCTTGACCACCTTTCCACAGTATTTCGTAACATCAGCGGCGCACCCTTGAAGCGTCGTGAATGCCTGCTGTTCCCTGCTGCCACCATGCTCTTCCCCACTGCTGTCATGACTTGGTGTCTGTCCACACCTGGTGACATATTGCGAGGCAGGCAGCGCTGTTTGTGGCAGTTGCCCAGTTCAGCTGTTGACCGGGCACTGCACACCTGCAGACGCGCAGCAGCACTGAGAAGAGCAAGCAGGAGGGCGAGCAAGGCGAGGACTCTGTGGCCAAGTCCGGTCAGGGGCCAGATGGCAAGGCAGCAGCTGGCGGAGCACAGCAGCGGGAGGAGCTGAGCATCAGGCATGCGGTGGCACAAGGGGTGTTTAACACGCTGTTCCCTGTGGCCAGGTGCGGGGCGGCTGCTGCAGCAGGGGGTTGCCAGTGCCACGCTGCAGGGGGGTAGCAGCAGGCGGTGCAGCAGGCGCAGCAAAAGTCGCAGCAGGTGGCGCAGCAAGAGGCGCAGCAGGCGCATCAGCAGCAGCAGCAGGCAGTGTGGCAGACATGCCCTGATGCACTGCAGCACCCCACATGCTGCCACATGCAGCCTGCCCCACAAGAGACCTTGCCTTTGACCCCTGTCTAGTTAGCAGCCAGCACGCGCCAACAAGGGAGTAAGAGTGTACAGGACTGAGCCATGATGGGAATGACAAGTGTGGCGCAGCGGGACATAGGTCAGCAGTCATCACTGTCCCTCAGCCCCTTCCCCTTCTCTTTTCAGCTGGTCAGTAGATGGTTACAGCTACACCCTGCCCCTACCTGCGGTACAGCAGAAGTCAGGTTTAGCCACAGCCCTGCTTAGCCACAGCCCTGCATGCAGCCACAGCCCTGCTAGTGGGCCGCCTCCCATGTGGCCTCCCACCATCGCTGGCACATGTCCTCACATACCCCACCCGTTTCTTGCCCCCCACCCACAACTGCCCTGGCTGCTGCGGCTGCTGCCAGTGCATTGAGCTTCTGTATGCCATCCTTGGTCGTCCTTAACCCCCCAACCTCCCACCCCCTTTGCCCTCCTCATCCACCTCCACCCCCTCTCCCCTCACCCCACGCTCCTGTGTGCGGCGCAGGGCGCAGGTGTATGAGCAGTTCCTCCCCCGCCGCATGGCCTTTGTCTACGAGTTTGAGGCGGACGAGAATGGGCAGGTGGCAGACATCCCCACCACGCTGCGACGCTCCAAGGCCGACTGCCCCCAGGCAAGCTCTTGGTGCACAGCCCCAGGGTAGTGTGGGACCCGGCTGCTGCTGCTGGTGTGGGACCCTGGAACACCATCACTTCACCCTGACTGCCACGCAGCCAAGTTGCAGGCAGGCTGCCCTATCACACCTCCTGCTCGCCTGCATACTCCACTCTTCCCTCACAATCAACCCATCCCTCACATTGACCTCTTTCCTGAATCTCAATCAATACCAGTATTGGGCGGCAACTACTGGGAGTCATGACTGAACGGATATCCTTCTTGAGTATTGTACCCTGCACTTCTCTACCCACCCGCCCACCCGCTCGCCTACTCACCCACCCACCCACCCACCCACCCACCCACCCATGCATAGTTCACCCAGGAGCAGACAAGTCATGCACAGAGCCAATGGCAAGAGGCACAAAAGGCCCTAGTTTGGCTTGTGTCACCCTGTCCATGGCTGGCCTAGCTAAACCAGCCCTTGACTCGCCAGCCCCTCATCCAGCCCTTGACTGCGAACCTCCCCAGATGGCCGAGGCAGTGTTCGCCAAGGTGGACACCGCAGTCATCCAGCGCATTGCCAAGATCATGAGCTACATCAAGACTACGGCGGGTGGCAAGAAGATCAGGAAGAAGGAGCGTGACGAGCTGCTGGGGGAGTTGATCAAGGCAGGAGCCCCTGGAGGCCCAGGGGGGACCGTGCCTAGCGGAGCAGGAGGCCAGCGGCCCGCAACCGCGACTGTCAAGGTGGCTGTGCCTGGTTGAGCATCACCTCACCCTGCTGCTTGGTTTAAGGGAGAAGGGAGGGAGAAGAGGAGAGGAAAGCTGGACACGAATATTGAGTGCCAGTCAGGTAGGGCAGGTATGGGGTTGGAGCAGGCACTCAGATGATGGCACAAGCTATGCAGTTCTGCCTGGCTAAGGCCACCTTCAGGAGGGTGCTTCACAGCCGCCGCCACTGCTGATGCTGCCGCCACTGCTGCCACTGCCACTGCCACTGCTCCCGCCACTGTCGCAGCCGTCTCCCTTACCTTCCACCCCTCTGCCGCCCAGGTAGAGGAGCAGGAGGAGGACATCTTCGGGGAGGCGGGCACAGACTATAAACCCTCAGTTGCTGCCAAGCCCAAGCCCAGCGTGGCGGCTACAGCGTACAACGCTGAGGACATGGACTTGGAGGAGGGGGAGATGACAGCGCCAGGTGCCGCGTGGGCCGCTGGCCAGGGAGGCTCTGGGGGAACCCTCCTGGGCCCCACCCCCCCGCCTGCTGCTGGGGGAGACCAGGGTTACTCAGACCCCTACACCGTCCAGCAGCAGCAGGCGTATGCACTGGGCGGGCAGCAGGGGGTGCAGCTGTGGCAGGGCCAGCCGGGGCAGGAGGGTCACGCAATGTGGAGTGAGAGGGATGGGTACGGGCAGCAGGACGCGGCCATGGGGTATGGGCAGCAGGTGAGCGCCTGGCTGGGTCAGGTGGGGCTGGGTGAAGCCATCTGTGACGCCGTTGGAAGCAGCAGCACAGCAGCACCAGTGGCAACACACCAGCCGTAGCAACAGCAGCAGTTGTGCAACAGCTTGAGCAACAGGTGCGCACTTAATGCAGCATGCATGGTTGGCAGCCAGCAGCGTGGTCACACAGCTGGGGTGTGGTGTTGCTGGGGACCCGGATCCTAATTGACGCTCCTCAGCCAGTGTGGGCCCGCACAGGCCTCAATGTCAGCTGCACACAGCTGACAAGGGCCATGTGGTAGCAGACAGGGGCCTTGTGGCTCTGCCCTCTGCCCTCTGGTGATCAACAGAGTCTCAGGCACTGCCCTCCTTGGCGGTGGGCGGGGCATGAGCAGGCGTGCATCAGGAGCTGCAGCAGGCAGGCTGGCCGCGCTGCAATGTGGGCGGGCTGCTCTGCTAGGGTTCAACTGGTGGGCCCATGTTGCTAGGTTCCATGCGTGGCTGCAGGCTGAGGGGCCGAAGTGGAGGGTGAGGGCCAAGAAGACGGAAGAGCGCATGGTGGACTATGTGGATGATGCGTACGGAGAGTTCTATCAGCTGGCGGTGAGGGGCACCCGCCTGGCCTGACTGGAACTGCTGGGCCGGCCCTGCAGGCCTACACAGCGTTTACGCTGCTGCCTTGCCCTTCAGTTGCTTCATGTAGTGGTGAAGTTGATGGCAATCATTTGGTTTGGCTCACATGCATGTTCATTGCTGGGTTGACTTGGACCAAGCTGATGCCCTCCCGCTCATGCCTGAGTGGGCTACCACTGCCAAGTCACAGATCGCTTACACAGCACGCTGACCAACGGAACTGGACATATTTGGCATATCCTAGCACCATGCTGAGGAGGTTATGGGCGGTAGCGCATACACAGCTGTGCCATAGGCTGCTACTGCTGCTGCCGTTACCGCTGCTTTTGCCGCTGCCACCTGGGGTTTTATGGGGTGCGCTGGTGTGGGTGTTGCACTGAGCAGCAGGCAACAGCTGATGCAGCTATCATGATGCTGCAGGGAGGCTCTGAAGTGCCCACCCTGGAGGACGACGATGACATCCCCGACCCCAAGGCCGCCCTCAAGGCCGCCAAGTAAGTCTACAACCCTCGGCTGGCACAGCAGCGGCGGGGCAGGCTGGCCACCCCTGCCCACACCCACAGCAGCTTCACACTGCATGCTAGCCACCTGGTCAGGCCGGCCATGCAAGCTCAGCACTATCATAGTGAAGAGGGCCGTGCCCAGGTGGCCTTGCATAGCAGCAGAGGCTGCACAGCAGGACAGCAGGGGTGCCCCTGTTCTTGGCCCGGGCAGCCCCACACCCATACCAAGCAAACCCTTGGCCCACCAGCAGCCTCGGCCACTTGTGCTGACGTCCTTGGGTGCTGGGGGCTGTTGTATCAGGCATGCGCACCCCTGGCAGCAAAGCAGTGGTAGGGCTATGTCGCCCTCTTGTGTGACCCACCTTAGGTTGCAGGAGGCCGTCCTCTAACTGACGCTGACCTTGTCTATAGCTGCCGCACAGCACCACTGCTCACCTCAGCGTGCCACCCACTGCCCACAGTAGGGTATAGGCCAGGCCTTCAGCTCAGCGGCCCCACAGCGAGGCTTTGGTGCTGCACATTGCTGCTGCGATGGTTGCGTGCAGGGGCGATGCTCGGACTGCAGGCAGAGGAGACAAAGAGGTGTGTGGGCAGACAAGTCCTGGAGGGCAGCTCACATGCCACAACCAGAGCTGCTGTGTCAGTGCTGCCGGGCTGAGAGGCCACTGCAGAGCTCAGGGGCGTGTGTGGGCTGCACAACACACCCTGACCTCCTGCAGGCCGCACTCTTCCTCATCAGGAGATCCTCCTCCTCCTCCTCCGCCTCCTCCGCCTCCGCCTACACACACCTGTCACAAACACGCAGCAACCAGGAGCCTGGCAGCATGGCTTCAGCATTGGAGGAGGAGATCAACAGCAGCAATGCCCAGGCTTGATTGATGCTGATGCACTGAAGGAGGAGGACTGGCTGCAGCAGTAAAGCAGGACAACAACAGCTGCAGAGCCTAGGCCAAACCTGTGGCCACTGCTACTGCCACAGCAGCACCAGCTCATGCTCAAGAGCTGCTCACCTGCACTAGCAGCACGCTGCCGTACACTGCAGCATGCTGCTGAGCTGCTGCAGGCCTGCTGCAGGGTCACACCTCATTACACACTCATTGGCATTGTAGGTCCTGTCTGCAGTGACTGTCACCCCCTCAGCCCCAATGCTGCTTCGCTGCACTCCCCACACACTGCCTTAAGCTCAGTGTGCCCCACACTGGGTTAACTTCACCATCACTGCAGACTGTGCTGGCGGTGCCATTCATATACCCTGCTCGCCCATGCTGTGCTGCCGGGGTGTATGGGTCAAAGGGCACAGTGGCTGTTGTGGCGCGGGACTGCCACCCCTTCAGTCAGGGCCCTGCTGTCATGCGCATGCAAGCACTGCTCCACTGCGCTGTGCTACCAGGGGGCCCGGGAGGACAAGGCCAAGGTCAACACGCAGCTGCAGAAGATCGAGACGCTGTTGAAAGACAAGGGGCACGACCATTCCGGGGCCTTTGGCCGCACCCCCAGCAGAAAGATCAGCACTGGCGATGACCCATCCATCACCCCAGCTCATGGGAAGAAGCGGCGCATCTGAGCAGCTGCTGGCATGCATGTAGGCACACATTGGTGCTCACAGCTAGCCACTCCTCTTCTCCCACTGCTTTGCACTGGGGCTGCCCCTACTCCCATGACCCTTTTATGAGTGATGAAATAGCACTCCAAGTCCCCCTCCCCCTGCGTGACCCTTGCCCCAGTGCCCCTCCCCCACTCAGGCTTGCCGACTGCCCAGGGGTAGAGTCTTGTCATTGTGTCCAGTCCGCCTATGCTGGCCTCATAATGTGAGAGCTTCACTTCGCATGATGGGGCAAGGCACCACATGGCTTGTAACCCCTGGGTCGCAGCCCTCCTGGCCCTGCCTCGCCTAGTCACGCTGAGCCCTTCTAGTGGCTGCTCAAAGGCATGGGAAGTGGTCTACCCCGTTGAACGTAATGCGATTGGCTGTTTACATTGCGGTCGACGGCATGGGAAGCCATTGGCTCCAGGATGGTTGGCAGGAGGGGCTGCAGGGCCAGGTGCTGCTCCCAGCTGACCACTGGCTCCAGGAGCAAGCCGAGCTGGGTGCAGTGTAGCAGCCAGACCAGCATATCAGCCACCATCCTGCACCACAGTACAGGGAGTACAGGGAGTACAGGGAGTACAGGGAGTCTGACCTGATGCGAATCCTACCTCACAGCGACCTTACAGCGACAGTAGGACCTGGCCCTGTTACAGTTCTAGCCGCAGTTCTAGCCGCAGTGCCGCAGTTCTAGCCGCAGTGCCCACGGGAGAGCCGCAGTTCTAGCCGCAGCCGCAGTGCCGCAGTGCCGCAGTGCCGCAGCCGCAGTTCCACAGCCGCAGTACCGCAGAACAGCCGCAGTGCCGCAGTTGTAGCCCCTGAGCCGCAGTTTTCTCGCTCCAGCAGCCTAGCCGCCTCAGCAGCCTCTCTGGCCGCACAGGAGCTGCAGCCCTTGAGGGCGCCATCGCTTTCCCTTAGCCGCCTTTCGTCTTCTGGCCATCGACTACCGCGATGGGCCACGAGGCTTCCATAGCTTAACCTTCACCTGCCATTATGAGGGTAAGCCTGTTTTTGGCTTTTCTCTCGGCAGTAGCCTGGGTGCAGGCTGCGCACGTCGCCCACCTTTTTCCGGGGACTATCCTACCCTCACAGCTACAGCGGAGCCACAACCAGCTTCATCGCCAGCTGCTGACCAGCGGAGCTGGTCATAGGCACAACAGCCTTACCACCTGGAGTCAGGAGACAGCCCAGCAGCTTCCTAGGAACCCCAGCTGTTACAGCCAGCTCTTCTCCCATGGGGCGTCCTACAACACCTTCCTTAATCTCCCTAGGCCTCATGGCACTCACCCCCATTCCGTCACCTTCCAAGCCTACCACCTCCCACTCCTTCCTCCCCCTCTTCCCCTTTCTCTTTCCCCCTTCATCTCCTTCCGCCACCCCTTCATCACAGCCTTGGCCTCCACCATCCTTCTGCTCTTCCTCTCATCGCACCTGGCCACTGCCTCCTGTTTACCCCTCCTCTCTTGTCTGCTTTCCCTCTCTAGCCTCATTCTCCTCAACGCTAACCTGCCAGGCATCATCATAGCAGCCTCAGCGGTACAACCTTGGCTCTACCTTCCTTATCTCACCCGCCAAGTTCTAAGATGTCGCCGTCGCTTTACCTCTTCCCCCCCCCCCACCTCCCTTGGCCTGCTGCTCCTTTTCCTGCTTTCTACCCACCCCATTCTCATCCCCTCCCTTGCCGTTCATCTCCCTAGAGTCAGCTTCACCTGCCCCTCCCTACTTCCCCCAGCTGGCCTTAACTCTCCCACCCCCACCTCCACCCCCTCACCCACCCCCACCTCCTCCTCCACTCCAGTTGCCACAGCCACCGTCACCCCCACCTCCACCCCCACCCCCTACTCCACCGCCACCGCCACAGCCTCCCCCACCCCCACCCCCACCTCCACCCCCACCCCCACCGCCACCCCCACCCCCACCCCCACCCCCACCCCCACCCCCACCCCCACCCCCACCCCCACCCCCACCCCCACCCCCACCCCCACCCCCACCCCCACCCCCACCCCCACCCC
>JASKMD010000026.1:7629876-7695891 GCA_030144725.1 Haematococcus lacustris | reverse complement strand
CGCTACCCCTTGCCCCCCTTCCCCCCCCTCTCCCTTCCCCCATCTCCCCCCACACCTCTTCCTCTCCTGAGGCTATCCCCCCCGACCAAGACCCTATCTGTGCCATTTGCCTCTCACCTATTACACCAGGGCAAACCCTCTTCATCCCCCCTTGCCATAGGCATCACGCCATCCATCACCACCCTCCCGACCTAGATTGTTGGGGCCGCCTCCTCGCTGCTTCCACATCTCACGGAGTCAATTGCCCCCACTGCCGTTTTCCCATCCGACCCCCCACCTTATTAGAGGCCGACAGTCCCATGGAGCTCCTTCCTTCCTTTCCCATCACCCCACCCAGCCCCTCTGACCTTATCCTCTTATCCTCCTCAGCTTCCCATTCGACCCCCCCCCCCATCCTCCCCACCCCTTCTCACCCCCCCTACTTTGAGGGTCAGCACAGGCAGATGTGTGCCCTGCATGCTCTCAACATGCTTATGGGTTGGCAAGCAGCCACTGGGGACCAATTTCAAGCCTTCCGTTACCACCTCCCTCAAGGTACCACCTTTTTCTATGGTGATGGGGACACCCAGGTGGACGAGACAGACCACCAACACCATGACGACGGCTTCTTTACCGGTGCTATAGTGGCAGCTTGGCTACAACATCACACCTCCACCTTCCTTACCCCTGTCCCGTGGGACGCTCCACTTTCTCAACAGCCTCGCCTCCTCAACGCTCTCTCCCCCCCCAACCCCAACCTTTCTCTCAGGGATCTAATCTCCAACTACCCAACCTCCCTCCCGCATCTCTTCCACACCCTAGCCCACCTCTTCCACTGCTCAGGCTTCCTCTGCTTCTCTAACCCCCCCCACGCTCACACCTTCACTATCCGGTTCGCAGCCAACAACTGGTATATTCTCGACTCCATGAGCCCCACTGGACCTCGCCTCCTCTCACTACCCAACCTCATCCACCCCTCCTTCACCATCTTTTACCCTTCTTCCCTCCCGCCTGCCCTACTCTCCCCTAATGCCCTTCATTTCCCTGTCCTCTCCCTCCTTCACCCTCCACCTCCGTTGCTCACCTCTCCCCTGTTCCACACCCCGTCCCACACCCCCAACCACCTCTCCCCTACTCCTGACCCCCTTCCTACCTCGAGCCCTGTACACATCTCCCACACCCCACACCCCTACCACCCCCCTTCGACCACCACTCTCCCCTCCCCAATCAACCACCCAACCTACCACCCAATTAGCAACCCTCTTTCACCCCAAAGCCCAACCTTTCCCGACCACTCTCCTGCCACCTCAAACCTCCCCCCCCATCTCTCAACCACCCCTCCTCACTCCCCAAACCAGCAAGACCCCCCCTCCCCGTCAAGGCTTCCCCTTCCCAACCACTCTACAGACACCCCCCCCCCCACCCGCCAGAGTCACCCATCTCCTACCCCGACACCCCCCCCCCCTAGCCAGCCCTCCTCCACCCCTTCCCATCCCGCCAACAGCCATCCCTTACCCTCCCCATCACGCCTACCCATCCCTAACCACACCACAACCACCCCTCTTCACCCCCACCGCAGCCACCCCTCTCCCATCCCTTCAAGGCCCCCCACCCCCCACGACCCTACAGGCACCCCTACAGGCACCCCTTCCCACCAAAGGCACCCCTCTTCTGCCACAACAAGGCTATCTTCAGCCAATCACCCTACCGCCACCCTTCCCCTTCCCTGCCTCAGACCCACTCCTCCAGCCCCATCACGGCCACCCATCCCCCGCCACCCAACAGCCACCTCTCCCCAAAACACCAACCCTACCCCCCCCTCCCATCGCCACTCCCCCTCGCCTGCCCATCCCCCCCCCTCGCTTGCCTCCCCCCCCCCTATCCCAGACCCTCTCCCCTCACGCCCCTCACCAATCCCCCCTACTCTTACCCACAACCCTCACCCCCCCCCCACATCCCTCCCCTCCAACACCTCCCTTCCCCCAAACACCTCCTTCCCTCTCACCACTCCCCCCTCCCCTTTACCACCACGACCACACAGTAGGCCCTTATCCAACTCCACTACCCCTCCACCTTCTTCCCCTTCTCCCCCAGGAGCCCCAACCAACTCCCCTCTCCCCCCACCCCGTCCTTCGAGGCCGCCACCCCATCATGCATCTCGCCAACGGTCTTCTAGGGCTCCCTCCCAAACCAACACCACCCCCCCAAACCCTCTTTCCACCCCTTCCCCCCTCTCCCCCCCGGCTCATTCCACTTACCTCACCTGTCCTCCTCCCTCGCCATCCTGGATCTGGACCAAGGGGACGAGAGAAACCCCAGGTCCCCACTATGGCTTGGTCACCACCCAAGTGACATCCAATTCTGGCCAACTCCTCATCAGGGTTATCTTCTCAGTCAACCTTCGACCTCAACCGGCTGACAACCCCAACCACACCTCCTGGCAAGATGTTACCCTCACTGCCCTCCGGAGACGGAATGCCCACCTCCTTCACCCTACCCACCTCCCTCCTGAAGACCACAGGTCCCGGGTCAACTCCACCCTCTCAGCCTTTCACGACCAATCCTACTCCCTTGACTTCGAACACCTCCCTGATCGTTGTGACATTCTGAACCCTCTGCGGAGCTGGGACAACAACACCTGGATTACCCTAGGCCTTACCCACCCTCCCTCGTTCCACACCCTCCCTTCTACACCACCCACTTCCCAAGAGCCTATCCCTCTCCTATCACCCATTGGTACACGAAGAGCTCGCTCACCTTCCCCCACACCTTCCGCCCAACGTCCACCTCAAAGACCTAATACAGGTCCTATCCTTTTCAATGTAGGTCTAAGTCCCCCCTCCTCTCGCAGGCGTCGGCGTCTTCCCAACACCCTCCCCCACCCAAATTCATCTACACCTTCCCCCATCCCCAATCCCGTCCACCCCCCCACCACCACCACCCCTCCCCCTCCCCCTCCCCCACCCCCTCCCCCACATCCTTCTCCTCCTAACACCCTCACCCAAGATCGACGGAGCCTTCTCTCCTGGCCACGCTTCCGCTTTGGTTCCAACCTTCTTCCCCCTCCCCTCACAATTACCTACACCTCCTCCACCTCCTCCACCCCCACCCCCACTCCCACCCCCGCCGCCACCCCCACCCCTGCCGCCACACCCACCCCCACCGACACCCCCACCACCACCGCCACCCCCACCACCACCGCCACCCCCCACCCCCACCCCCACCCCCACCCCACCCCCACCCCCACCCCCACCCCCACCCCCACCCCCACCCCCACCCCCCACCTCCACTCCCTTAACCACCGCCACCGCCACCCCCACCCCCACCGCCACCCCCAACCCCTACTCCACCGCCACCCCCACCCCCACCCCCACCCCCACCCCCACCGCCCACCCCCACCCCCACCCCCACCGCCACCCGCCACCCGCCACCCCCACCCCCACCCCCACCCCCACCCCCACCCCCACCCCCACCCCCACCCCCACCGCCACCCCCTCACCCACCCCCACCTCCTCCTCCACTCCAGTTGCCTTGTCGCCCTCTCCCACCTCCACACCCCCCCCCACCTCCACCCCTATTGCCTTGTTGCCTTGTCACCTGTTGCCTTGTCACCCGTTGCCTTGTTGCCCTGTTGCCTTGTCACCCACCCCCACCTCCACCCCCTCACCCACCCCCACCTCCTCCTCCTCTCCAGTTGCCTCCGCCACCGCCACCCCCACCTCCACCCCCACCCCCTACTCCACCGCCACCGCCACCGCCAACCCCACCCCCACCCCCACCTGCACCTCCACCCCCACCCCCACCACCACCTCCACCCCCTTTGCCACCGCCACCGCCACCCCCACCGCCACCCCAACCCCCTACTCCACCGCCACCCGCCACCGCCAACCCCACCCCCACCGCCACCCGCCACCCCCTACTCCACCGCCACCGCCATCCCACCGCCACCGCCACCCCCACCCCCACCCCCACCCCCACCCCCACCCCCACCCCCACCCCCACCCCCACCCCCACCCCCACCCCCACCCCCACCCCCACCCCCACCCCCACCCCCACCCCCACCCCCACCCCCACCCCCACCCCCACCCCCACCCCCACCCCCACCCCCACCCCCACCCCCACCCCCACCCCCACCCCCACCCCCACCCCCACCCCCACCCCCACCCCCACCCCCACCCCCACCCCCACCCCCACCCCCACCCCCACCCCCACCCCCACCCCCACCCCCACCCCCACCCCCACCCCCACCCCCACCCCCACCCCCACCCCCACCCCCACCCCCACCCCCACCCCCACCCCCACCCCCACCCCCACCCCCACCCCCACCCCCACCCCCACCCCCACCCCCACCCCCACCCCCACCCCCACCCCCACCCCCACCCCCACCCCCACCCCCACCCCCACCCCCACCCCCACCCCCACCCCCACCCCCACCCCCACCCCCACCCCCACCCCCACCCCCACCCCCACCCCCACCCCCACCCCCACCCCCACCCCCACCCCCACCCCCACCCCCACCCCCACCCCCACCCCCAGCTCCTCCCCCACCCCCACCCCCAGCTCCTGCCCCACCCCCATCCTCACCCCCACCCCCACCCCCACCCCCACCCCCACCCCCACCCCCACCCCCACCCCCACCCCCACCCCCACCCCCACCCCCACCCCCACCCCCACCCCCACCCCCACCCCCACCCCCACCCCCACCCCCACCCCCACCCCCACCCCCACCCCCACCCCCACCCCCACCCCCACCCCCACCCCCACCCCCACCCCCACCCCCACCCCCACCCCCACCCCCACCCCCACCCCCACCCCCACCCCCACCCCCACCCCCACCCCCACCCCCACCCCCACCCCCACCCCCTACTCCACCCCCACCCCCACCCCCTCCCCCACCCCCACCTCCACCCCCACCTCTACCCCCACCCCCACCCCCAACCCCACCCCCATCCATCCGGCTCCCTCCTGGGCTCACCTCCCTTTTGGCTCCGGTCGTGCCCCTACACTGCCACGTCCTCGTCCTACAGGCCTCCGCCTAGCCACCCACAATGTCTCCGGCCTCACTTCCATCTCAGCCGTTTTCACCCTCGTTAAAACCTGGGTTGACGAAGGCCTAGACATTATCTGCCTACAAGAGACCTGGATAGGACGTCCTACCGCCCATGGCTCCATTTCCCAACAACAAGCTGGCCTATGGTTGAACCAAGCCACTTCTGCCCTACATTCCCCCCCTTTTCACACCTTCTGGGCCAACAACCACTCCTCCCATTCCCATGCAGGGGTAGCCATCCTTGTCCGCAGTGACCTCCCCATTACCCTCTCTAACCACTCAGCCCTCCCCTGCGGTCGCCTTCAGTCCCTCTCTATCTCTTGGGCCGGTCATTCCTTTTTGCTACTCAACTCCTACTGGCCAAGCACAGGAGCTGTAGACCGCGCCACCTTCCTCACCCAAACCCTTGCCCCCCTTCTCCTTCCCTCATCCCTACCCCTCTGCCTTGTTGGGGACTTCAACTTCACCCCTCTCCCCAACCTTGATAGGTTACCCTCCTGCCACACCACTACCCTTTCGGACAATGCTACCACCACCCTCCTCTCATCCCTCCTCCCATCCCACTCTGACATCTACCGCCAACACCATCCTACAGGCAGAAGCTTCACCTTTCACAGGGGCCATCACCACCTAGCCCGCCTTGACCGCATCTACCTTCCTCCCCAACTCTCGACCTTCTCCCACTCAGCCTCCTGTCACTTTTCCCCCCGAGGCGATCACCACGCAGTCTCCTTTCTTCTCCTCCCCGCCTCTCCCCTACAACCCAGAGGCCCAGGGCGACACCCCATCCCTTGCTCCATGGCTACCAACCCTACCGCCAGCCCCCATCTTACTCTTTGGGCCCGTAAAGCAGTCACCTTTGGCCTCACCCTCTCTTCCGCGGATCTCATCTCATGGTGGCCTACCCTACAGAAAGCCTTCAAAACCTTTGCCCACACCCTCCTCCCCCTCACTAAAGAGCACGATCACAGAGCTCTCGTTACCCTCAACACCACCCACCACGACCTTACCCTTGCCCATTCCGCTGTGGCCACAGCTCTCCCTGACACCCTTCCTCATGCCTTAAACCTGGTGGCCCAAGCCTTCACCTCATTCAGGCAAGCGCACTCAGCTTCTACCTCTCACCTTACCCGCGACGCGCACTCCACCTGGCTCCACCATAGAGAACAACCCTCCCCCCTCCTCACCTCCCTCATCCACCCACCGACCACCCCTACTTCCATCCCCTCTCTCCGTTCTCCTGGAGGCGAATACCTCACCTCTAACAGATCCATTGCTACAGCTCTCGGCGCCCACTTCTCGCGGGTCAGCGCTCAACCTCTTACCAACCCACATGCCCAACGAGCGGTTATCACAGCCCTTCAGCTTGAGCTTACTAAAGGCACAGTCCACCTTATCCCCCCCACCCTTGCTGGGTTAGCCGGAGCGGCAGACATCACAGTGGCTGAAGTCCTCACAGCCCTCACCTCCTGCCCCTCGACATCCTCCCCTGGCCCTGACGGCTTACCCTACAACCTTTGGCGCGTCGACGGTGACTGCTGGGCTCCACTGATAGCCAAGCTCTTCACTGCTATCGGCACCACTGGAACCCTCCCCACCGGCTTCAACAGAGGTACCATTACCCCCATCCCCAAACCTTCAGCTCCCAACCTCTCTAACCCTACCTCTTATCGCCCCATCACCCTCCTCCCCTCTCTTTACCGTCTCCTCGCCAAAATCTTGGCAGCTAGGTTCGGGAAAGCCATGGCCCCAGCCATCGGCAGGGAACAATCTGCCTTCCTCCCCGGTCGTCGGATAGAGGATAACATCAACACCACCTCCCTTCTTCCCCACGCCCTCCAGAGTCAAGGGCTCTCAGCAGCCAACATCTACCTCGACATAGCCAAGGCCTTTGACACCGTAGACCGCCACTTCCTTTACACCCTCATGCACACCTTGGGAGCCTCGGACGGGATGGTTAATTGGGCTCGGATCCTCCTTCACAACACCCAGGCTGTTACCCACGTCAACGGCACAGACTCACCCCTTTTCACCTGGTCCGCGGGCGTCCGACAAGGCTGCCCCCTCTCACCCCTCCTTTACCTCTTTGTGGCTCAAGGGTTCGCCTCCTGGCTCATCTCCCACCCACAGCTAGGCGTGCGGATCGGAGGCTCTCGGCTCGTCTGCACTTTCTTCGCTGACGATACCCAGATTCACCAAGGCGACCTCACAGACCCTGCCCTCTCCACCCTCTCCCTTGCTCTCACTACCTTTGGAGACGCTTCGGGGCAACGGGTAAATACAGACAAATCCTCTGCTGTCCTCATTGGCGTCCCCCTCCCCTCTCCCCCCACCCATCTGGCTGGCATCCCTGTCCATCACTCCGCCACTTCCCTTGGCATCCAACAGGCCAACCCTACCCTCTCCTCCCCCACCCCTCGCCACACCAGAGCCACCCGAGCCTCTCTTAGACCTCCAAACACCCTCTCCCCTCACCCCGACCCAGCTACCTCCTCAGCCTGGGAGGAGCGCCTGAGGCAAGCCACCAAACACCTCCACCGTCTCAACGGCCTCCCCCTCTCTACCATGGGCAAGGGCATCGCCTCCTCCACCTATGCCCTTAGCACCTTCCTCTACCACGCCGAATTCTCGGGCCTACCACCTACTCTCCCTACCTTCACCCATACCCTCTACCACCTTGTGGTCAAGAACCTCCCTTACCCCCTTGCCATAGGCCGTCCTGCTGACGGAGGTTTTGGCCTCCTACCTCTAAGAGAACATATCCAGGCTCGGCACGCCGCCATGGCTACACGGCTTCTACACCACCTCATCAATGACCACGCCTACTCCACCCTTCCCTCCCCGTCCCCGTCCCCGTCCCCCCCACCAGTCAATCCCACCCTTCACCCCCCACCCTTTACCCGCCCTACACCTACCCGCCCCTTCCTCTCTTTTATCCGTACCTTCCTCTCCAATCTCTACCACACCCTTCACTCCCTCTTCTCCCGTTTTTTCACCCCCCTTCTCTCCTCCAGCCTACCACCTAGCCCCTCCCGAGACAGCCCCTCCCACCCTACCCAGCCTTCTCATACCAACCCCAACACCCTCCCCCCTTCACCAACCCCCCCAACCCCCTCTCAATCATCCCCTTCATGGATCCCCCTAGCAGCCACCCTCCTCACCCACGCCTGTCCCTCTCTCCACCCTGCTCATACCCTACTTCTCTCTACCCAAGCCACCGTTCCTGACATTTCTCGAGGCATCATAGGCCTCCCTGCACTCCACCAACCCCACCTACTCCCCCAAGGCATCATTACCCTCATGTGCCAAGCCCTCCAAGCCCTCGGCCCTTTATCCCTTCCCGCTACCTCTCCCAGCCAACCCCTCCCAGTTACACCAGTCCCCCTCCAACACCTTACCTCCCTCTCTTGGTCCTCACCCACCACCTCTGCCCCTCGGGTCTTCCCCACCCTCATTGGGACCCCTGTGAGGGTCTTCACCTCCATGCTCACTCCCCACATCACCTCTGCCCGCAAGCAGGCCCACATCTCTTACATCAACCAAGCTCTATCCACACCTCACCCACCTACCTCTCGAGCGCTAGCCCTTCAAGCTTTCACTGCCAACCTTAACAAAGCCTGGAAGATTCCTTGCTCCAACCTCCTTAAAGAGACCCTTTGGCGCTTGAGCATCAATGCCATCCCTGGGAGCCGCATCACCCCCTGGTCTTGCCCTTGCGACCCCTCTCACCATCCCCGTCACAGCCGCCAACACAGCTTCTGGAGTTGCCCCATCGCCGTTACCATTAGACAACAGCTCTCCCTCAGCCTCGGCACCCAAGTTCACCAATCCTCCCTTTGGTGCCTCATCCCCCCCACCCCTACCTTCCCTCCTTCCCTCTGGAGCCTGGTTTGCATGGCTGCCCTTGATGCGATGGACTTTGGCCGTCGCCGTCTTTGGGCTCTCACCCATCACCCCACCACTCAAGCGACCGCTCCTACCACCCTTTCCCCCATTTCTGCAGCCAGCCAGCTTGCTATCTCTACCTTTTGGCTACACCTACAAGACTTCACCCTAGCCCATCCCAACCCTCCTGGCTGGAACCTCCCCCATCCCCATCCCTTCATCTCTACTCAAGACGGATCCCTTAGTGTCACTTTCCCGGTTACTCCTCCTAGTCCCTCTGACCCTTAACGTGTTTCACTCCCCTCTCCTTCCTAGCCCTCCTAGCTTTTGCGTCCTTACCAGCCCTCCAACCTTTTGCGCCCCTTGCTCCTCCGCTTCTCTGACTTCTCCGCTTCTCGAGGTCTCTCACACGCTCCCTTTAGCTCCCTTCCCCTTCCTTCTCTGAGTTCTTTCTCTCCTAGGTAGTTCCCCTTCTTTTTCCCTTTCTCTCTGTTCTCTCCTAAGTCTTTTACCTTTGGAGGTTGGCTTGTATCCACCCGAGCCCTACCTCCTTAGTGTAACAACTACTACTACCACCAACAGTGTGCACACATCCGTGGATCAGGGCTGAGAGCAGGGCCAGAGCGCTGAGCTCGACTTGATCAGCTGACAGAGCGCATAATGCACGACAGCAAGGGGCAAGCCCTACAGCTGGCATGCAGCATAGTGCAGCTGTTACAAGGTCACGAGCAGCAAGCTGTGGGCTGCTGCCATGCACACATCTGCAGCACCCTCCAGGAAAGTCAAACACACTGCACAACGGGCTGTGTCATGCATGGCTGCATCTATGTTGTGACGTACCGCAGCAGCACAGACTGTACTTGCTTAAGCGTCATATCAGGGCACTGCCATGTGACGACAATCAAGCATTCAGGTGCATGGAATGTGATGTCGATGTAGGTGCATGGAACAGTGGGTGGCGCCTGTCACCCACCAGTGGCCCAAGTCATTCAGCTGGTGGCCACCAGGGGTGGTGACTGCTGCCCAGCCACCACCCATCAGCCCCAGCTCTGGCACAATGGCTGGCTTGGGGCTCAGCCCTTGGTGGTGGCGGTGTGGGCTTGCAAGCTGGTGCTGCCCTGCATGCCCAGCTGGCCCACCCTCTTGCGTGTGCTGTTGCTGCGGCATGTCGCCCTCTGGCTGCCCTGCTGCCGCCCAGCTGTGGAGCAAATCTAGGCTCTGCTGCTCGCCAACAGCGGAAGAGTGCAGGCCATGTTGGCCGGGCTGCCAAGAGCTGGCATATCCATTGTGAAAGGGCAGCCAAGCAACCACACTCTTGGTCACGTTTATTGTCAGTGTTCTGCAAAGTCACTGGTTGCCCATGGTTGCATAGCTGAGCGTGTGTAGATGTTTCTGGCAGTGGCTTCCTTTTTAGTTGGCGAGATGCTGCTGGGCTCATGTTGGGGCTGCCATGTCTCACATTAAGTTGGCTTTCAGCTGCGTGATGGGCTTCTTTGCGCCAAGCCATGGAGCTCTGACCCATGCAGGACACCCACGCGCAGCTGGCATGCGTATCATACGAGCAGCTTTCATGGTTGCCCCTGACACAAGTGGCGGCGCAAGTGGCGGCAATAGCCAGCTACAGCAAGACAACCCAAGAAAACAAGATATTGAGCCCCTCACTCAGGATGTCCCAACATGGGGTTGGTACTCTTCATGCAAGCACTCTTTCAATACTGAACCGTTTTCGATAGCGTTCATCACACTGGCTGGTGCGAATTATTGCGCATCTACTGGCAAGCGGCGCGTTAACTCTTGCGAGTGAGGCCATGCCGGCGCAAGCGAGCGCGGACACACCTCAGCTGCTCACCATCGATTGTTCTAGTGGTATGTAGCGGCATCAGCGATTGAACTGCGCCTTGCATCGAGCAAGAAGTACAATCTCATTTCAGCCCGCCAAGCTCGCACCGCGAGCCTTTCACTTGTGCAGGCTGCGTCGGAGTGCCATCGTTGGGCAAGAAATAACTCGACATTGTAGCGAAGTGCGAATGGGTAGAGGTCTCTCTAGGCAGCCACACAGAAAAAGGGACCCCCTTGCACAAACTGGCATGTGGTGAGCTGACCACTGTGAGTTATTAGACTTTCGAGTTATTACTCTGTTCGTAACTCAACGACACAGCTGTTGGAGAAGAAAGCACGGCATTCCATCGAGTAGGCCTGTGGCCGCCTCCTCACCCTTTGGCGTGACCCGACTCTGCCTTGCAGGATTTTCTAGCCTACTCCGACCGCCTGGACCCTGCCCCCTCGCACCCCTAGCAGCCCCCCACCTCCCAGCCCCCGCAGAAGCCTGCCAGCCCCTCCCGCACCCCTCCCAGCCCCCCTACTGCCCCGCCACCCCTTCCCACCCCCTCCCAGCCCCTGCCTACCACCTCCTCCCACCTCCTCCCACCCCCTCCCAGCCACACCCTGCAGCCCCACCCCCCCCCAGCCCCCTCCCACCGCCTCCCACCCCCTCCCGCCCCCTCCCAGCCCCCTCACTGCCCCGCCACCCCTTCCCAACCTCTCCCAGCCCCTCCCAGCCCCCTCACTGCCCTCCCACCCCCGCTTCCCCCCCTTTCCCCCCCCCTCCCCGGCCCCTGGCCCTAGCAAGTCATTGCAAGACGCAAACCCATGGTCCACAGCCGGCAGCGTGCTCATCTTGCAGCACTTGTAAAGTCACCAAGGGCTGCTTATCTGCACAGTCCTAATGGCTTGAAAGCCGCAGCAAGGAGGGCTGAAGCTATTGCTTTGGAGGTGCACGCCACAAATGAGTTGCTGATGACTGAGGCCGAGTGGCAGCATGCCCATGAGGAGGTCCTCAATGCTCTAGTGCACGACCTTGAGGAGAAGCTTGAGCACCAACAGGCAGGGCAACGGCAGCTGAGGTTGGAGAATGAGGCACTTGAGGCATGGATGAGGCAACATCAGCTGGCTATGACACTTTCAAAGCGTCATCAGCACCGCCTTGAAGCCCAGCTGCGCAAGTGTCGGCTCCGCCCCTCACTAACCCACAAGCAGAAGCAGCAACTGCAGATCCTAAAACAAACGGGTGTGTCCACTGAGGTCCTACGACGGTGGGCTGACAGCAACTGCAACCGGCTCGACACCCATGGCAGAACCGCTGGTGGCACAACAGTCCTAACCGCTGGTGGCACAACAGTGCAGCCCACACCTGACCCATGCCCCCTTGAGCCCTGTGACCTCTTCATCCCCACCCAAGAGGCCTCACCTGGCAAGCCAGCAGCAAGGACAGCAGCATACACAGCTCAACAGTACCTCAGCACAGCCAGGTTGATGTTGAAGACACAAGTCAGCCGTCGCCGG
This sequence comes from Haematococcus lacustris, assembly GCA_030144725.1. Classification (NCBI taxonomy): domain Eukaryota; kingdom Viridiplantae; phylum Chlorophyta; class Chlorophyceae; order Chlamydomonadales; family Haematococcaceae; genus Haematococcus; species Haematococcus lacustris. The sequence continues at coordinate 7,683,635 of JASKMD010000026.1, read as the reverse complement.
CTTCCCACATGCCGGCGGCTGTTCATCACAGAGCAGTGTGTGGTGGCCAACACTCACCGGCCTGGCGAGCACACAACTGTGAGCCGGCAACTGCGTGTGGTCTACAAGTACCTGCGGCAGAGAACCCTAGGTAAGCTGGGCTGGGCTGGGCTGGGCTGGGCTGGGCTGGGCTGGGCTGGGCTGGGCTGGGCTGGGCTGGGCTGGGCTGGGCTGGGCTGGGCTGGGCTGGGCTGGGCTGGGCTGGGCTGGGCTGGGCTGGGCTGGGCTGGGCTGGGCTGGGCTGGGCTGGGCTGGGCTGGGCTGGGCTGGGCTGGGCTGGGCTGGGCTGGGCTGGGCTGGGCTGGGCTGGGCTGGGCTGGGCTGGGCTGGGCTGGGCTGGGCTGGGCTGGGCTGGGCTGGGCTGGGCTGGGCTGGGCTGGGCTGGGCTGGGCTGGGCTGGGCTGGGCTGGGCTGGGCTGGGCTGGGCTGGGCTGGGCTGGGCTGGGCTGGGCTGGGCTGGGCTGGGCTGGGCTGGGCTGGGCTGGGCTGGGCTGGGCTGGGCTGGGCTGGGCTGGGCTGGGCTGGGCTGGGCTGGGCTGGGCTGGGCTGGGCTGAGGAGGGGGGGGAAGGATTGGAAGGTGGTGGTTGTAAGCACATGGTGAAGGACAGGGTTCAGCAATGTTGATCATGCATTGTGCATGCAGATGAGCTACGACAAGCCAAAGCGATCCACGTGCAGTTTGATGGCTGCACATGCAAGAAGCATGGCAAGGTGCTCGTCATCAGAGTGACAGCTGCTGTGCTTAAGGTTGCAAGCCCCGTAACAGGTGCAGGTTCAGTACCAGGTTCAGTAGCCGCTGGCCAGCATCAGCGCCTCACCGCCCAGATCACAGACGTGTTGGCTATCGTCCCCCTCGCTTGTGCCACAGCTGAGGCCCACGTCCAGGTCATCATGCGCGAGCTTGAACGCAATGGTCTGCAGGGCGTCCACATTGCTAGCATGACAGCAGACAGCGCATCTGTCAACATGGGGGGTCACAGCGGAGTGATCGCACAGCTCAGTGATGTGCGCATGCCGTTGCAGAACACAGCCATCCGCGCACAGCCCTGCTACAGCCATGGCCTTCACAACACCCTCCTGGCAGGGTTGACAGCTCTAGGTGCCGGCATCAAGGCAGCAATTGAGGACATAGCCAGCCTCCTAGCTCAGCATTGGGGTGAGCTATCCAGGGGTGAAGGATTCCACCAGCAGGAGCTTATGAAGGGGTGGCTGAAGCCCAAGCTGAAGGGTATTGTCATGGCCCATATCTGCAACACAGTAGCCGCCCTGCATGGCGATGAGCTGGGGGTAGCAGCAGGTGCCGGTGCTGGTGCCGCCCCTGACCTGCCCCCCCCTGGGCTGCTCCCCCTGGGCAGCAGCAGGCAGCTGGTGCTGGTGCCGCACCTGACCTGCCCCCCCCTCCTGCTGCACCCCCCTGGCAGCAGCAGGCAGCTGGTGCTGGTGCCGCACCTGGCCTGCCCCCCCCTCCTGCTGCACCCCCCTGGGCAGCAGCAGGCAGCTGGTGCTGGTGCCGCACCTGACCTGCCCACCCCTCCAGCTGCACCCCCCTGGCAGCAGCAGGCAGCTGGTGCTGGTGCTTCCCCTGGGCTGCCCACCCCTCCAGCTGAGCAGCAGGGGGTCAGGGCGGAGTTGGACACAAGCTCGACACGCAAGCGGAGGGCGGGCGGGCGGGATCGGACCCAACATATCGAGCAAGGTAACGTAGCAATGGCCTACACACCTTGAGTGGCCTTACCGAGTGGCCAGGTAGTAGGTACTACTCACGAAGCGGTCAAGCAATGCAGCAGCCTTGTATACTTCCGAGCATGGGTGGAGGGGCGTCGTTACATCGGTTTGGCGTGCCATGTGCATTGTTTTGACTGCGGCGACTGTCCCTGACTGCTTGCAGAGGCTACTGGGCCACGTCGGTCGCGGCGGTCGGTCGCGGCGAGGCCCGCATGAGCAAAACTGGCATGAATTTGAATGTCAAGATTTGAGCCGCCATAGCACTCAGCACACTGCACAATACTTAATGATACATGTTTCACCGCATAGCTGACGGAGTCCTCTATCCAGGCATGTGCAAAACATAAATAGAAACCACGTGGCTGAGACGCGGCGTCGTTTTGATTACCAGGGGTCGGTTTCCTATCATTTCCTGTCATTTTTTGTTAGTTGGGGTCGCCTGACCCTCACAAAGGGGATGTGTGTGAGTAAGAGCAATAGGGTTAGTCAGAGCTCTTGCTAGTAGTAGCCCTGGAGACACACACACCAGAAGGCCGAGCTGAAGTGGGCATTAGGATCTCATAGCCTGAGTTTGATTACAACTCATCGTGTTGAGATAACTGGTTTATTGCCGTTGTTAATGCCGAGACAGCCACTGGCTTTAATCATCAGCATAATTCTCATATGCATCGTAGCACAGCTGACAGACTGTACCGTTGATGAGCCCCGGCTTGGGTGGCATCGACACAAAGCGCGTCTGTCTCAATTGTTTGTCGCGGGGCGCAATGCGGAGCAGACGCTGTCAGGCTTGCTCGAACACAAGTACCGCCTGTCAGCTGTCCAAGCCCAGCGCAGCCTTGTGTACCAAGGACATAATGCACGACTGCGTACCCTGTTACACCACCTCAATCGGAAGAAAAGCATTCGAATCACTGTAATGGGAGGCGGGGCATCCTGCGGAGTAGGTCAGATTGAGAAGCCCTGCACAATCTGTACGCTGAGCGTGCACACGGTGTACTACTTTCACACGCATTTTACCTCACACGCAGGTGCTACGGACCCCACAGCAAGCTGGGTGCATGTGCTAAACAAGACACTCTCCCATGCATTCCCTGGCGTGGCTGTGGCAGTGAGTCACACAAGCTTGAGTCGCTAAACTGCAGACTGAACACCAGCTATGGTGACAGAGGCTGCAGCAGCTGAGGCTTCTTTGTGACCACGTGTGGTGCCCTGTGGTGTATTTCAGGTTGACGTCCACTGTACCACCAGCTCTGCCTCACTAGAGTATGCAGCGATGTGCAAGTCCAGCGTACTGTCGCAGCCCCAGCTGGATTTGGTGCTTCTAGAGTTGAACCAGCAAGCCATCCACCCCACAGATGTCAAAGTGGCTGAACCACTGGTGCAGTACGAGCAGCTCATACGGGTTGCGTTGAACACATCACCTCCACCAGCGGTGGTAATGTTGCAGGTGAGGTCCCACAGCTGTCAGCACCGCAGTTGTCTCTGTTGCCTTGACGGTGGGTCAAGTGCTGTACCCACTTGGGAGTGCAAGCCTCAATCAAGCATTCTTTGCAACATTGCTCAGCCTTCCCGCCTGATTGCACATCTACTGAAACGGTTTGCTGCCATGTGCCCGGCGTCAGGTACCAGGCCCTGGTCAGATGTTGGCACCAGGGGTTGAGGGCCATGTCCCATTCCACATCACAATGGAGGACCGAGTAGCCGCCCTGGCTCAGGTGAGGGATAGGCAGCGTGCTGCCCAGTGATCTGCCTCGCTTTGCTGTGCTGCTGAGTGAAACCTAGAGACCGCTTGCATCCACTTAAGCCTGACTGGGGCGTCCCGAGCCCCTCAACCTAAGGTGGGCTTTCCTGGTGTGATTGTAATGTCAAAGAGTGAGTGCTGACTGGGTGCTGTCTGATGCTGCAGTACTACGACCTGCCCTGGCTATCCCTACGCAATGCCTTGTATCCGGACGCTGTTTGCACACAGCCTCCAGCCAGCCAGTCTGTACCTGCTCCTCCCGTTGTTGGAGAGCAGCAGAGCCTAGATTTGCTCCACAGCTGGGCGGCAGCAGGGCAGCCAGAGGGCGACATGCCGCAGCAACAGCACACGCAAGGGGGTGGACCAGCTGGACATGCAGGGCAGCACCAGCTTGCAAGCCCACACCGCCACCACCAAGGGCTGAGCCCCAAGCCAGCCATTGTGCCAGAGCTGGGGCTGATGGGTGGTGGCTGGGCAGCAGTCACCACCCCTGGTGGCCACCAGCTGAATGACTTGGGCCACTGGTGGGTGACAGGCGCCACCCACTGTTCCATGCACCTACATCGACATCACATTCCATGCACCTGAATGCTTGATTGTCGTCACATGGCAGTGCCCTGATATGACGCTTGAGCAAGTACAGTCTGTGCTGCTGCGGTACGTCACAACATAGATGCAGCCATGCATGACACAGCCCGTTGTGCAGTGTGTTTGACTTTCCTGGAGGGTGCTGCAGATGTGTGCATGGCAGCAGCCCACAGCTTGCTGCTCGTGACCTTGTAACAGCTGCACTGTGCTGCATGCCAGCTGTAGGGCTTGCCCCTTGCTGTCGTGCATTATGCGCTCTGTCAGCTGATCAAGTCGAGCTCAGCGCTCTGGCTCTGCTCTCAGCCCTGATCCACGGATGTGTGCACACTGTTGGTGGTGGTGCAGGATGGTGGCTGATATGCTGGTCTGGCTGCTTCACCGCACCCAGCTTGGCTTGCTCCTGGATCCAGTGGCCAGCTGGGAGGAGCACCTGGCCCTGCAGCCCCTCCTGCCAGCCATGACGCCTGACCTGCCCCCTCTAGCACCTGGGAAGTGCTGACAGCAGGCAGCAATGGAAGCCACACATTGACCACCATCAATCTTGAAGGAGACTGCCACTTGAGCCACATGATTTGTGTGCGGTCAACATGTAAGGGACTGGCCATTGTGATCTTCTAAGCGCGCTAGCATTGGCCTCGTGCCATGTACCACTAGGTTCTGACAAACTTGTGAAGTCTTTGCAGCACCTTACATGACGAGTATGTGGAGGGCATGTACCACCGAAATATGACAATACATGTGGAGTGCTTGATAGACTCTGATCGCTCACCCGGGTGTGGTTTATAATCTAAAGCAGGTGCCTGACCCTCTGGCTGCCATGCCTAACAGTGTTGGGGACAGTGATGGGTAATACGTGTATCGATACAGGAAATACAAGAAAATACAAGAAAAACGTGTATTTTTTGTATCGATACAATACAGCGATACAGAGGCAACATGTCACGCGGGAAAGGAGCAGCTAGGAGCAGCGCAGCCAGTCCCGCAGCCTGTACTTGATGTCTGGGCAGGACGGCGACGTCGGAAAGTCAGGGCCTCCCAACTCTGATGTTCTTGCATGTAACACCGGCACATGCGACCGGCTGCTCCGGGAGCAGGCCGATGGCTTTAGCCCCGCGCGGCATTGCGCGGACTCTAGTTGCGGCAGCACCCAGCAGCTGCTTCTAAGGCATCCACGCAACTTGCCGGCCGGCACTTGTATTTTTTAGTACGATACGTGTATTCTTGTATTATACAAAAAATACGTATCGGTATCGATACACGTATCTTGTATTACCCATCACTGGTTGGGGTCACCAGGACGGATTCTGGCTCCCCGCCACCTTAAGTGGGTGCATGGTGGGTGGGTGCATGGTGGGTGCATGATGATGATCGATGATCTAACAGCTTGAAGTTGATGACCCGATGTCTGCATGGGTGCTGGGTGTGCTCAGCACACATCTCAGGTGTCCTCAACTAACAGAAAACCCACCCCTGGTAATCAAAACGACGCCGCTTCTCAGCCCCGTGGTTCCTATTTTTGTGTCGCATATCTCTGGATAGAAGACTCTGTCAGCTATGCGGTGCCAAACCGAAGTAACAACGCCCCTCCACCCATGCTCGGGAACATACAAGGCTGCTGAGATGCTTGACCCCTTTGTGAGCAGTACTGATGACTTTGCCACTCTACAAAACCCCACAAGGTGTGTAGGCCATTGCTCTGTTACCTTGCCCGGCAGGTTGGGTCCAATCCCTCACGCCCGCCCTCCGCTTGCGTGTCGAGCTCGTGTCCAGCTCCGATGTGGCCCCTTGCTGCTCAGCTGGAGGGGTGAGCAGCTCAGGGGATGCACCTGCACCAGCTGCCAGCTGCTGCCAGGGGGGGTCACATCTCCCCTGCAACCAGGGACTGTGTCGGCTGTGGTCCGGTCTTGATGTCCGGGACAATACCTACTTCCCTGTCCCCACCCAACCTCTTTTGAAGGTCGGGCAATAGACGTTGGCATGAAACACATGCTGTTGTGTGAGCAACATCTTGGACAGTACCTAATGCACACATTACTGTGCTACAGGCTGCTGGACCCGGGCATTGGGTGGGCGGACTCGTGGCGTCTTGAAACCCATGCCAGTATCGCGAGAGTCGTCATGGGTCTGACCAGCTGCACAGCTCTTGAGATACATGGCAGTGCACATCGCAAGCTCGACTAGCCAGTCACCATTGTCAGGACAGTCAGGCAGCTGGCAGTGCGCTGTCAGGGGCGCTCATCAGGTTGCGGCGGCCCCCCAGCCGTCAGATTGTCAAGATACGTCGTAGGGCCAGCTGGTGAGGAGCTGGGTGGCCTACACTCATGGTGAGGTGCTTCTATTCTTGATAATGGCTTACACCACTGAAGCAAAAGATGCACATCACTTCTGGTGCATGAACAAAGGTGCACATGGGCTGAGGACCAAAGAATGCAAGTCATCATTATTGTTCTAGATAGCCTTCCTTCTCAATTATTGTGATCCTTTTTATGCAGCTTGTAGCAGTGCACGCAAAGATGACGTGTCTGGCCTTGTGCTGTTGGTTGGGGTGACGTCACCATCTGTTGCGGCCCTGATGTTGTGCTTGATATGAGCGTGAGCTCATCCGCATGAATGACATGCGTTCTGGTGTGGCCGAGGACATTGAGGCGAACAACCTCTTGCGGCCAGGCTACTGTGCCTGGTGTGCATGCGCCATACTTTGCAGAATGAAGTAGGTTACAATGAGCTAATGCCAAGATAGAAACCAAAGCAAACTGCATAAACCAATAGCATAGAGGCGGTACACCATGCTGCTGACAGCATGCACGGTGCCAAGTATAGCAACTTCTAAGTGGCAGGGATGGCATCAGGGTTTGCAGCCAGGTATGCAGGTAGGCAGAATGGGCACTGCCATGTTTGAGACCCGACCCTGGCCATGTTTGGCATGCTTTCGAAAAGCTGCAGGCAAGGCTATAAAGCCACGGGCTTCGCGAGCATTCCAGTCAAAATTTTTTAGACCAGCTCATGCACAGAGGGGAGTTTGCGTGGTGGTCGTGGGCAGGGAGATAGCCAGTTGGCACTTCTCTCTCAGAGGCGGTCATCACGGATCTGATCAGCTGCAGAGCTCTTGGGCTTCATGGCAGTGCACAGCGCAAGCTCGACTAGCCAGTCACCATTGTCAGGGCAGTCAGGCAGCTGGCAGTGCGCTGTCAGAGGCAGCAGTGTTGCTGGTGGCGCTCATCAGGTTGCGGCGGCCCCTCAGCCCCTTGATGATGGCAGATATCAAGGTAGTCGTATTGGTGCTGCCGTGCTCCCCATCGCTTCCGTACCCGTCCGTGCCCTTTTGGATAACTACATCAGTGCCGTTCTGTCCTCGAGCCCCTTGAATACCCTGCAAGCACAGCAAGGCATGGTGCCACATATGTGTATGTGTATGCCACTGGATGCCGTCCCTGCACTATGAACACCAGCACTGACAATCATGGAGGCAGCGATGTGCACCCATGTGGGTGAATCAAGCGCGGGCAAGCCATGGAGTGATGCAGTGACCCAGCCTAATGACACACCCAATGGCTACCATGGCATGCCCGCATCTTGCAGGCACCATAGCAACACTACTATGGGAGGGCCATGCGAGGCTGCTGGTATGAAGGGACCCAGCCTGCCCTCACTTGCACCTGCTCCCTGCCATACCACATACCTGGCCCGGGATTGCAGTGCCGCCCATTGAAAAGGCTGCGCCACCCATGCCTTGGCCCCCTGCTGCCCCATTGCCTAGCAGGCTGCGGCTCCCACCGCCACCGCCATCACCACTGGTCGCAGATGTCATGCCATTGTTGGAGATCATGTTGCCCCTGACTGCGCAGCACAGCACAGTGTGGTGTGGGCGAGGCTGGGCGGATGGAGAGTCTGTACTGTGTGCAGGCAGCAAGACACTCAAGCTGGGCACCAGGCTGAGGTGCAGCAGAGGCTGTGAGGCAGGAGGGGCAGCCAGCGGGCCAAAGCACTGCAAGGCTTGGGGCCTCTGGGGTACTGTGTGTGGGCAGCAGCATCTCTGTGCATATGGTGTATCGGAGCTGGACGGAAGGCGGAAGGTGGCAGAAGAGCCACAACGCGGGCTGCGCGTCGCTGCGCCTGGCGGGTTGCAAGATTCCTCATGTGATGGGTGTGCAGGAAACAGTGAGGCATGCGCAGAGACCGACTGTGAGTCCCTTGTCGCGCATCGCTGCAGGAGATCCGCTCTGCGCGGCACACCAGCCGCGCTCACCTGCACGTCTGCGAGCTCAGGTCCTTAACACGACCCCTGGAGTACTGTGCGATTTTGCTCCGGCAGAGCTGGAGCTTGCCCGTCTGGGTATGTGAGGTGTGAGGCGTGGAAGCTGCCTGTTTCATGCTTCTTTATGGAAAATGGAAACTGGAATCCCGGAACCAGGAAACTGGAGACTAGAAACTGGGAACCGACCAGTGACCGCTTTCGGTGAGACCGGTGCGCCCCTCCCACGTGCGCACCCTCCCACGTGCGCACCCTCCCACGTGCGCACCCTCCGTCGGCTGCCGCGCTTTCCGTGGCTTCAGGCAAGTTCTCTATTCATCTTGGTTCTCTATTCAACGGTCCTGCGTCTGGCAGCGTTGGATTGGCAGCTGGTTATTAGCTCTTGTTTGGAGGTCCATGGCACGGATTGTGGTGTGTGTTGAGATTGGGGCGGGGAGCTGACACGGCACAGGCTGGTAGTGTTTGACGTCTGTAACCACTGCAACCATTCTGTGTCAACATGTGGCCTGTCATGGGTCAGGTAGTCAAGGTGGGGCACTGCTGCCCATGCATGCACCCTGCTAAGTTATGGCTGGTCCCCTCTGACCCTCGGCTGTGTCGGCGAAGCAACTTGCTCAGTGTCGTCATTCTTAGCTACTGAAATAGGCTTGCTCGAATTCTGGTGGTTGATGCCTACTGTGGCGCGCACTATCTCAACAATGCAGGGCTACCACGCTCAGGTTCGCTGACGCTCACATCCTCATGCAATAATCTGCACCATGTATGTTGACGCATGGTTTTTGTTACTCATTGCACATGCAACATCACCACACTACTGTAACATGTCTAGGGCCGGCGATGGTGAAGACGATCACTCCAGTCAGCTTGCATCACTGCAATGATTGTTGCCTGCGTTGTGAGATTGCATGGTGGCAGTGTATACATAGGTGCACATGGGGAACCCGATGTGGATGATGTGCTCCATCTCAAATGAGCAGGGCCAAGCAGCCATACCAAGTGGACGGTCACGGCGGTGTAAAACCATTATCATCATAGAATGTAGGACACTGTTCCAGCCCCCTTGTCCCTCACTAGGGCCTCCATTTAAGCCGGACCACCAGGGTCCACTAGCAGCCACTAGCGGAAACACTAGGAACCACTAGTGGGCAATAGTCGCCGTACGCAAGTGGTGTTAATGGGCTGTGTGGAGTACACCAATGCACATGGACATGGTGCATGAGTGCCTACCACCTACACTATTGCCTGACCACGAGGGCTGTTTGTGTAGACTTGGCATAAAAAACATGTGCTGATTGTGAGCTGATGACAGCTCAACAAAGGCGGCACACACTACTGTGCCACAGCAGGCTGCTGTCGCTGCTGCTCCTGGGCCTTAGGTGGCTTGTCTCGCACCCGCTTGTAGCCCAGGCCAGGGTACTCCTTGCCCTTGGCTGGCAGCTTCCCCTGCTCTGGCCAGTAGCACAGCTCCAGCGGGCGCCACTTGCTCTCCCCGATGCGCTGCATGCTAAATGCTGCATTGCAGTCCCTGTCCAGCCACCTGCCTGGCTGTGGTGCTGGCTTTGCCTTGGCAGCCTTGCCCTGCTCAGCCTTGGTGCGTTTGCTGCGCTTGGCTGGCGGGGGGGTGCTGGGCCCAGGCCCTAAGGCTGCTGCCGGTGTGGCTTCCTGGCTGCTGCATGGGGCCTGTGGGGGCTTGCGGGGGGCCACCACCGGGCACCACATCAGGCCCCGCACTGGCAGGTCACGCTGCTGGCTCCAGGCTGGGCGTAGCAGGCGAACGTCCACCTGCGCTGCTGGGGGCTTCCAGTCTGTACGCCTGGTGGGCTGCTCATGGTCCAGCTCCTCCTCACAGGGCTGCTGGCCATTCACTGCTGAGCTGACCCGGGTGGGTGCGGTGCTCATCCACAAGCACCACCATGCCCCGCAGCTGGTCAGAGCCCCTGGGCCTGCACACCACCTTGCAGCAGGCACGCAACACCGCATCAGCAGCACCCCAGCCTCCCCTAGTGTCAATGCTAGCTGCGCCAAAGAACACCACCAGCTGCTTGGCATGCCCATGGCGCTCCATGGACACCTCCGCCATGTCCTCCTCCAACTGCAGCCATGCACACAAGGCACACAGATGGTGGCTGATATGGTGGCACCAGGTTAGGCATGGCACACTAACTACTCTTTCACTTCATGCCCAACCCACCACCGCTCAGTCTCTTACCCACCCACACACCCTTACACCCTCACCTTCTCGAAGAACTGCTCCAGTGCCCAGTCTTGTGCTCCGTACAGCCTCAGCCACTGCCCTGCCCACTTGGGGTCCAGGTACACCTCCCACACCGCATCCCAGGTGGCCAGGGTGACAGTGATGTGCTTCAGGTTGGCCGCCAGGGAGGTTGCTGCTGCCAGGTGCTGGAGGTAGGGCTTGATAGGTGCTATCCACCGCTCGATGTCGCAGCGGGAGCTATTGAGGCCGCTGGCATGCTTCACCTGGTCCTTGGTCAGCTTCCACCGGGTCAGCTGGTCAGCTACCAGCTGGTCTGACCTCTCGTCCCGACTGACTGCCTGGGTGACGCCAGGGTCGATGCCCACCCCAATCTGGGTGGCTGGATCAAACACTAACTCACGCAGCTCAGCTGGTTGCTGGGTTGCTGGCGTCACCCCTCAGGTTGATGCTGCCCAGCTCCTGCAGCTTGGCCAGGAGCTCCTGGTTGCTTGAGTCCTCAAAGACGGGCATGAGCATGGGGTGGCGGCGCTGCCTTGGGCGCACAAGGCGGTGCTGCAACTGGTTGTAGACTATCAGAAAGTTTGGGTTGGCGAAGTATTTATTAAAGTCTTTCAGCTGCATGAGCATCACTGGGTCCTCGCTGTCAAAGGGCAAGGGAGGGCCTGTGGGTGCTGCTGGTGCCAGGGTTGCCAGGCCGGCGCTGCACGCCTTGAGGTGGGCTGAGTGACTGGCTCAGGCTCCGAGTCAGACTGTGACTCTGGCTCAAATCTGACTGACTCACACTGTGACCAGCTCGAGCCCCTCCCAGCCCCAGTCCCGCCCTCCCAGCCCCTCCCACCCCTAGCCCCACCCCTCCCACCCCCTCCCAGCCCCTCCCAACCCCTCCCAGCCCCAGTCCCGCCCTCCCAGCCCCTCCCACCCCCAGCCCCACCCCTCTCACCCCCTCCCAGCCCCTCCCAGCCCCAGCCCCGCCCTTCCACCCCCTCCCAGCCCCAGCAACCTGGGCTGCCCACCCCTCCTGCTGCACCCCCCTGGCAGCAGCAGGCAGCTGGTGCTGGTGCCGCCCCTGACCTGCTACCCCCTCCTGCTGCACCCCCCTGGCAGCAGCAGGCGGCTGGTGCTGGTGCTGCCCCTGGGCTGCCCACCCCTCGTGCTGCACACCCCTGGCAGCAGCAGGCGGCTGCTGCTGGTGCTGCCCCTGACCTGCCCCCCCCTCCTGCTGCACCCCCCTGGCAGCAGCAGGCAGCTGGTGCTGGTGCTGCCCCTGGGCTGCCCACCCCTCCAGCTGAGCAGCAGGGGGTCAGGGCGGAGCTGGACACCAGCTCGACACGCAAGCGGAGGGCGGGCGGGAGGGACCGGACCCAACAAGTCGAGCAAGGTGACGTAGCAATGGCCTACACACCTTGTGTGGCCTTACAGAGTGGCCAGGTAGTAGGTACTACTCACGAAGCGGTCAAGCAATGCAGCAGCGTTGTATACTTCCGAGCATGGGTGGAGGGGCGTCGTTACAACGGTTTTGCGTGCCATGTGCATTGTTTTGACTGCGGCGACTGTCCCTGACTGTTTGCAGAGGCTACTGGGCCACGTCGGTCGCGGCGGTCGGTCGCGGCGAGGCCCGCATGAGCAAAACTGGCATGCATTTGAATGTCAAGATTTGAGCCGCCTTAGCACTCAGCACACTGCACAATATGTAATGTTACAAGCTGCACCGCATAGCTGACAGAGTCCTCTATCCAGGGATGTGCGAATCATAAATAGAAACCACGTGGCTGAGACGCGGCGTCGTTTTGATTACCAGGGGTCGGTTTCCTATCATTTCCAGCCATTTTTTGTTAGTTGGGGTCGCCTGACTCAAGGTTGGGAAGCAATTAAGTAACTTCAGCTAAGCTATGCCTAAAATTTGTGGAGCCACCGTCCGTTGCAGGACACGCCGTCACATCGGCGCCTGCAGCTGGGGCGCTGCTGGTGCTTGAAGTGATGTGTAGTAGTTGTTACACTAAGGAGGTAGGGCTTGGGTGAATACAAGCCAACCTCCTAAGGTAAAAGACTAAGGAGAGAACAGAGTGATGTGTGAGGTGCTGCTTGTGGCAGGCACCAGGTTGCGGCGGCCTCCCTAGCCCTGAGCTGCAGTGATGGCAGATTTCACATCAATGCCTCCCTTCCCTCCTGCTCAGTGATGGGTAATACAAGATACGTGTATCGATACAGATACGTATTTTTTGTATAATACAAGAATACACGTATCGTATTAAAAAATACAAGTGCCGGCCGGCGAGTTGCGTGGGTGCCTTCGCAGCAGTTGCTGGTTGCTGCCACGACTAGAGTCAGCGCTAAAGCCATGCCGCGCGGGGCTAAAGCCATCGGCCTGCTCCCGGAGCAGTCGACCGCATGTGCCGGTTTTACATGCAAGAACATCAGAGTTGGGAGGCCCTGACTTTCCGACGTCGCCGTCCTGCCCAGACATCAAGGACAGGCTGCGGGACTGGCTGCGCTGCTCCTAGCTGCTCGATTCCCGCGTGACATGTTGCCTCTGTATCGCTGTATTGTATCGATACAAAAAATACACGTTTTTCTTGTATTTTCTTGTATTTCCTGTATCGATACACGTATTACCCATCACTGCTCCTGCTCCACCAATGCCCTGCAGACAAGCACACATGGCAGTTGTGCACCATGCAGGCACGACCGCTGCCAGCCAGAGCTCAGTGATGGTAGGTGTAGGGGGGTGTTGCTGGGCTGGGGCGCTCTGCTGCCTGCCCACTGCCTTCTTCTTCTGCGCCACTAACCTTGCCACCTATTGATGTGCACGCAGGCCCATGGGCAACGCAGGCACAAAATGCACCACCCATGGTGTGCTTGAGAAGAATATGTAATAACCTCACTCAGGTATGGCTGCTCGCAGTTCTTGGTCCCCGCAGACAGAACCCAGCTAGCCGTCAAGGCAATAGGGCAGGTCGAGTTTCATCGTGACAAATTACTTTCCAGCGGATTACATATGCACGTCTATGTACATCTGTCTCTCACTCGCCTCCCGTCATCACGCGTACAGCCGTCTACTGTGCCGCTACCTACCAGTGGTGATGAGTGCCGCTCACGTGTGGTCTCATTATACATTCACAATACCACCCACCCACCGAGCTGCAGGATTATTTGCCCAAAGATATTCTGGGCAGACGCACAGCCCGACACTCCTCGTGTTGACGACCTGACCCTACAAGCGTTGGCCACACTCTTTCGTACGCTCTTATGGGCTAGTACAGGCCCCCTGTCCCTCACTAGGGCCTCCAATTGAGCCGGACCGCTAGGGACTACTAGCAGCCGTGAGATTCACGGATCCATGTCACATGTAGAGAGACATGTAGCAGTCTAAAGCAGTCAGCAATGCTTGCCTTCAGCCCGCCACAGCACAGCTTCAGTCCCTCACATCCCAGTGACTGCGCCTCATCATGCACTTCATGCCCTTGTTCAACTCTTGCATGCATGTAGCCACACACATGCGCTTGTTCCCCAGCATGCATATCGAAGGTGCATACGTGGTTAACCTGAGATGGAGCCTGCTCCTGGGGCTGCCTTCGTCTTGCTGTAGCCTTTATGACTACTGCTATAGACTCTTTGCGGCCTGGTCGCACACCATGCATACCAGCTCTCACACATACTCCATGCAAGCACCTTAGGCCTGGTAGATTGTTGCCACGGCATGCGCTGGGACTTGTGCGCAGGCACCGGTGTATGCAACCACACGAGTGACACACACAGCATGCCACGCAGCAGCAGTTAGGAAACAATGCCTTAGGAGCCACACCGCAGCAGCAGTGAGGGAGGCGTAACACCTGCCAGCATTGTAGTACGTGACACGGCAAACACAGGAATAGGAACAGATAAACTGACAGTGCTGTAAAACACCACACATGCGGTAGTCTAGATCCAGGGGTGTGCCAGCAACGTAAGCTTGACAACATGGTAGGACATGACATAGCATGCAATACGTAGAGTGGGTGCCTAACGACCCTGCAGTTCCAGAGTCCAGCAGGCCATACATCCCCTGCCGCCGCACCCCTCCTGCTCTGCTGCCCACCGCTGCCACACCCAGCTGCACACTCTGCCCCATCCCACAGCACTGCTCAACCTACCGCCTACCACCCTACAGAATGGCACCACCTCCCTCAACATCCCAGCATGCTGCAAGCGTATCAGTCACACTAGCACAGGGTGCGTCTGGCTCAAACCCTCTCCACTCATCAACACCACACACCAAACCCACTCAACCTTGTTTCAGCCCATCCCTGCAGTATTGTGAAAAACAGTGAAGGTGCGGTGTATGCAGGAATGGTGGTGTATCCCCGCCACACCACCCTGGGCTATACAAAACAGGCATGAGACGCTTGAAGACCCCACTCATCCCCGCGACACACTCACACTAAACGACTGGAAACACCTCACTTCACATTGACATCACACCGGGGAGAGTGGAGGACCTAGGGGGGCCAGCTCCCCCAGTGGGCCCAGCTCACGAGCTGGTGGCTTCAGGCCCTGAGCACATGGAGCATGCATGGAGCGCCCAACACCACCTTCTGTTCCTGACACCCCCAACCCTGCCTGGGCCCCCGCCCATGCTCCACCCTCTTTGTCGCCTGACACCACTTGCCCTGGCCCTGCACCTGTCCCATCCTTGCTTCCCACCTCACCCACTCCCTCCGCCTCCTCCTCCCATGCAGGGCAGTTGCTGAAGGCGCTAGGGCGTAGGGAAGTCTGACGTGCCAGGCCACCACCAGCATGCCCTGGCTGCGCTGCTGTCCCTGTGCTCGGAGGAGCGGCGCGCGGGCTGGTGCAGCTGGCCTCACCAGGGCCTCTGCGCAACACCTTGTGCTGCGGTGAGGGCGCCCCACACCCAGCATCACCTGGGGCAGCGGGTTCCTTGCCCATTCTGTTGCAGTCAAAGCTGTGACGCACTACATTGTTGGACGGGGAGAGCGAACAGGGACGCAAGGTGGAGGCTGACTCCCACTCCCCTGCCCCCGTCCATTCTCCAGAAAAAGCTGACGGACGGCGGGGAAGCTGGCTGCCATGCTGCATGTTGGCAGGAGACGCCAGCTGAGCAGCAGCGTCCTGGCTCGCAGTGTCAGCCGCTGTAGCAGGCTTCCTCTGTGGGCTCAGCTGCTGCTGCTGCTGCTGCTGCTGCTGCTGGCGGTGGTGCTGCTGATGAATGGCCTGCTGCGCGGCCTGGGCTTGGGCCCCTCCTTGAGGCAGGGAGCTGGGCTTGAACTTGCACAGCAAGGCAGTGATGTTGTCGTAGGCGGTGCAAGAAGGCTCCAGGCACGCTGTGGGCAGCACGGAGCTTTCAACCGTCACCTCACAACATCTCGCAACATGCAGCTTGCACACCACATGCTCTTCTTCCATGAACATGCCCCGCATGTAAGAGGTCACACAGCGTGAGCTACTAGGGCTGGTGAAGCAGGGTGGGTGTGCCCGTTCCATGCTGGCTTCCTTCCCTGCTTGGCTGGCTCACCTCTGCACAATGCTGCACAGACGTCTGCGGGCGTTAAGCCAGACAGGAGCTTCTGGCGCACAAAACGCAGCACCACGTTCTCCCGCATGCTGTTCCACACGCCATCAGAGCACAGCAGCTGCAAGGGAGGATCACCAGCCACACATGGCAATGCTGGATGCTGCTTTTGGGTGGTGGTGGTGATGGCTGTGGTGGTGGTGGTGTTGGTGGTGGTGGTGGTGATGGTGGCAGCGGTGGTGATGCAAACACCACCTGCAGCTTGGTTCACCATTCTTGGATAGACTTTTGCTTATGCCGCCTGAGGGGCCAACAGATGTGCGCTTGCATGGCTGCCGCGAGACAATACCGGCACCCGCAGCAACACAGCAGTTCCTTGACTTTGTGCTTCATGGGCAGCGTACAGTGGAAGGTATGACATGCATTTGGTATGGTGATGGCATGGCTGCTGGGGGCAGCCACTGCACACTGCCAGCACATAAACGATGGCAGCTTCCCCGCAGCAAGCACCACAGCAGCATGCTTGATTGATGTCAGCGGGTTAAATAGCAGCTGCTGTCAGCTCACCAGGAAGTCAGTGGGGCTGACAGCATGGGCTTCTCTGACATCAGGCTGGGGTGACACCTGCTGCTCGTGAGGGCCGCGGCAGGCATCCTGCAGCCAGGGTCGGGCTACACAACGTCGCACTGCCTGCCATGTCAGCAGAATTGCTTACCCAGCATCCAGCCACGCTCTTTGGGTGGCAGCCCTAAGAAGACAGGTGGGTGGGCAGGAGGATAGGCAGGCAGGCGGGCAGGCTCACAAGCAAGCAGACAAACGCACAGTCAATGCCGAGTGCAGAGCGCAAGCTGCAGTCTTCCTGACAGCACCAAGTTCGCAGCAGCAGCAACTGGCAGACAACAGATGTCCACACCCCTGCTGCTACTGCTGTTGCTACTGCTGTCGTGCCCCTCACTCCAGGCTGCACCCCTGCGACACCCACATAGATGGCACCAGTGGCCCAGCTTCGCAGGCGCATGACCCACCTGCTTGAACTGGGCATCACCCAGGGCTCGGGACACGTTCAGGCAGGCATTGACGCGGCCACGGTGCACGAAGCCACCAGCACCCCGGATGCGCGCCTCCTCCTCGGGAGCATCCGGCCGATGATCCACTGTCATGGCCATGGCCCGGCCCCCTCGCACAAACATCCCCCTGCCACAGTGTGCGCGGCGCGCTGGTGGTGTGACAGCAAGGGTGTCAGGAAGGCCTGTCATGGATGGCTAGTCAGGGCGCAGTGATGCTGATCGAGGGCCAACACAACAGATGCTATGCAGGACAGCAGCCCCAGCCAAAAGCCCATTTTAGGACTAGAAGAAACTAGCTCCACAGGAAGAGCAAGCAGACCTGCGTGCTGTGCAACATCATGCATGGATGTAAACATGGAAGTGACCGCCGGCATGCGTACAACTCGCGTGCTAAGCCGCAGACACTGCTGCTGCTGCTGCCTGCTATTGGTCACAGACTTGTGTTGTTCGTCCCTACTGCTGCTGCTAGAGCTCTCACTTGGAATCTCCCACCCCGGCCACAATCAGCTGGTTGCCCCGTAGCAAGGCCACAGTGCTGGTTGTCCCACTGCTAGCTGGGCATGACGTGGTGATGCTGGCATCCAGAGCCAGAAACGCCTGCTGAAGAGCGCCACTCAGGTTGCCAGCTGCCCAGCCCTCTGTATTTTTCAACACCGACGGCTGCAGGCAGAGCAAGCAGGCGTGAACAACAAGCAGTGTTTTGCACATAGCCTCTAGCAAGGACCTTTCCACATCACACTCTTACACCATGATCACTTATGAGAGGTGCTGAGTAGAGGTGCAGCCATTGTGGCTGGACAGGCATGGCACCTGTGTGGGCTGCTGGCACAGGAGCCTAGAGGTCTGCGCTTACCAGGTTGGTGGCACAGTAGTCAGCGCAGTGCAACCCGCCGTGGCCGTCAAAGACCTGCAGCCGGCTCGACACGGCCACGCCCCTCAAGACCCTCATACGCAGCGTGTTTGGTGGTGCCTGATCACCCTGGGCTGCTCATGTAGGGCCAGGGTGCCAGCCTGGTCGATGGTTGAGGTAGGCAGCAGCGGCAGCGGCAGGGGCAACGGCAGCGGCAGCAGCAGCAACAGGGGCAGCGGCAGCGGCAGCGTGGGCATGTCATGTTGGTGTGTGTGAGATATCTATGTTCAGGTCCTCAGGATGGAGATCAGACCAGCCTGACAACCTTGCTGAAATCTGTTGTGCAGGTCCCCTTCGCTCCAGTATCCGCTCCACCCTAACCCTGGTCGCCTGTGTCTTGTCTGGCAGCTATGAGGCAGCTGACCAGCTTGCTGTTCGTAGGGTGCCAAACAGCAGGTGCGCCCTAAACAGCACCTGTGGCTACCACCTCGGCCCCTCACCGCCATCAGCCCCGTCTGCGAGTCCAGCTCCAAGTCCACCAGGTGTGCATCCTCCTGCAGCATTGAGGCAGCAGCACAGGTGCAACAGGCTATCAGAGGCTGGTACAACACAGGGGGGTGGCTCCAACAGCTCATGTTGGTCATGGCTAGGGTGGGTGCAGCGGCACGCGTTGGACAATACAGCACCATGTAAGATGACCTGGTAACGCGCGTCACCACCACCTCCTGCCCCACTACCATCCAACAGATCAGGCTCGTGACAGGCACATTGAGGAAGTGCTGTGAGGTGAACACCACGCTGGTGCTAGCAGCTGCATCTGCTCACCCCAAACAGCTCATTGCTGCATGTTTGCCACATCACTGAGCACTAATCAATACAGCATGGCCCAACAGCTCTTCAGGCTGCTGACTGGGCTGCTGGCTTGGTGCATGTGATGCAGGCTGCGAGGTTTACCCTGAGATGGCTGGCTGCATGGCTGACATCCATGCTTGGCTGCTGTCACAATGGCTGAGCAGGTGTCACCAATTGCAGGAGCGTCGAGTGAAAGCACTCTGGCTATCAGTCCACATCTGCATGACATGCACCCTGAGTTGCACATGCACACATGCGGCTGTCAGCACTTATGAACTTTTCTCACATACAGGGGGCTACACGAGTTGTTGCATTCGTGTATGCTACATGCCTGACATGCTGCTGGGGCTGCTACATCACAAAGCTTGCTGACAGAGCTGGATGCTTTGGTTGAAGCCATTGCAAACCAATTGAGAAATGGAGGTATGGGATCTGATCCCCAAAGTTCGGATGACTTCCATGAACACCTACCATGTTGGGTCTGAATCCTTGAACCCATGCGGAGCCCACTTCCCACTGTGCATTGCTGTGATTGCGTGTCTCCTGCAGGCACACATGCCACCAGCAGCTCATTTGGCCTGTCGCAGACATCACTCTCAGGGGTTCCTATGATTTCACGCATTGCTTGCACGCATCGGTGCAGGGTAGCAGGTCGCTGCGCAGGTGCAGCGTGCCAGTGGCCCTCGGTGCAGCTCAGGGCCGCTATGAAACCGGGCCGATGACGTATGGCCGCAAGAACCCAAAGAACCCAGCGACTTACCACGCGCGTTTGATGGGTGGCGCTCTTTGCATGCGAGAGTGCAGGCGACCCCGACACGTCATTTCCAGCCTCATCCTCGCCTTCCTCTGCTATTCCTCGCGGAAAGCCTATCTCGCAGTGGTGCGTTCCAGACCTAGTAACAGCGGTGGACAAACCAAGGGGCCCAGTGCCAGACCCAGTTATGCCAAATATCTCGTCGATAGCTGGCAGTGGCATAGAAAACGCGGTGCAGAGCGCCATGGTGAATTCCTGGTGTCGATGCTCGCGACAGCGCGGGAAGGTGGCCAAAGTTCTCAACACTTTTCACAGGGCAGTTCGTATTTTTCCCCCACTTTCGCACACCACCGCAAGGGTGCGAGCGACCTTGGCAGCCGTGCACACTAGTCCGACGCGCCAATATGTGCACTGTCGCCGGTTGAGCCAGTACAGAGAGCTAGTACAGACAGCCCCCTTACCCTCACTAGGGCCTCCATTTGAGCCATAGAGGGACCACTAGTGGCCACTAGCGGGAATACTAGGGACCACTAGTGGGCAATAGTCGCCCGACCCAAGTGGTGTTATTGGGCTGTGTGGAGTATACCCAATGCACATGGACATGGTGCACGAGTGCCTACCACCTACACTATTGCCTGACCACGAGGGCTACTGTGTAGAGTTGGCATGAGATACATGCACTGGTTGTGAGCTGATGACAGCTCAACAAAGGCGGCACACACTACTGTGCCACAGCAGGCTGCTGTCGCTGCTGCTCCTGGGCCTTGGGTGGCTTGTCTCGCACCCACTTGTAGCCCAGGCCAGGATACTCCTTTCCCTTGGCTGGCAGCTTCCCCTGCTCTGGCCAGTAGCACAGCTCCAGCGGGCGCCACTTGCTCTCCCCGATGCGCTGCATGCTAAATGCTGTATTGCAGTCCCTGTCTAGCCGCCTGCCTGGCTGTGGTGCTGGCTTTGCCATGGCAGCTTTTGTGGGCTGGGTGGGCTCACCTGCCTCTTGCTCAGCCTTGGTGCGCTTGCTGCGCTTGGCTGGCAAGGGAGTGCTGGGCCCTGGCTCTGAGGCTGCTGGCTGTGTGGCTTCCTGGCTGCTGCATGGGGCCTGTAAGGGCTTGCGGGGGGCCACTACCGGGCACCACATCAGGCCCCGCACTGGCAGGTCACGCTGCTGGCTCCAGGCTGGGCGTATCAGGCGGAGGTCCACCTGCGCTGCTGGGGGCTTCCAGTCTGTACGCCTGGTGGGCTGCTCATGGTCCAGCTCCTCCTCACAGGGCTGCTGGCCATACACTGCTGAGCTGACCCGGGTGGTGCGGTGCTCATCCACTAGCACCACCCGGCACACACAAGGCGGGCGCGGCCCTTTACCTGGCGCCTGTTCGTAACCCAGCCATCCCGGTGCTCTTGTCGTTGCTTGCCTTGAGGGGAACGAGACGCTGCGATGGAACCAACAGGAGCGACGGGTTATCACACAGCGCGTAACTCACGTAACTCGCGTAACTCACGTTTCAATTTCTTTGCCGGTCTCTTCTTTTGCTTGTTGGTACCGTTTCGCTACTTCTTAGCCATCACGCGATGTACGCTTGATTGTCGCCTTGTTGGATCGACTTTGTTGATTGTCACTTTGTTGCCTTGCAGTCCCGCTTGCCCCTCCATCCTGCCTTCCTGCCTCTGCCTCATCCCTGCACTCGTCTCCCCATCCCGAGCCCTGTTCTCCAACCTAGGTGGCTGACACTGAGCCAGCCAGCCAGTCAGTTCAAAACCCCAGGCAGGAGATCGGTCCATCTTCATCTTGCTTGACAGAGTCACAACGAGTCTCGAAGCCACATAAGTTCAACATGGTGTCGTGGGAGTGACAGCCGCTATGTGGCAGCTGGATGTCCGCAACCAGATAGTGTACATTGTGTCGGTTCATAATACGTGCGGTGTTCTCACCCTCCAGGGCCTTAAGATTCAACCTTGAGCATGGCACTTCCCAGCTGGTTGAGTGAGGGATCAACCACATCCATCTTCATCTTGGCTGCTACAGCTGCTTCTTGTTCCGGTGTGAGGGGTAGAAGCAGCTTGAGGCGGTATGCGTCCTGCCCATTCAAGTAGTACCTACAGGCATGTATGCAACATATATACGTGACCTGTCGTCAACAGGCCAAGGTATCACCCAATGTCAAAGACATGTCCCTGCTTTGTGGTGAAGATATGCCCCTGGCCCTGCCCCCACCCATCCTTCTCCAGGAGGACTATTTGTCTTGGTTGTGGGGCCATCAATCCACACAGGCATACACAACCCGCTGCATGTCAGTTCATTGCCTGAGAACCTGGTGGGCCTCTTTCTCACACCTGTGTAGTCTCTTTTCTCTCAAGAAGCCTAGCCCCTCGTACAGCCGCAGCGCCCCTGTGTTGCTGACCTCTGCCTCCAGCACCACCTCCTCACAGCCACCCTCAATCATGGACTGGATGGAGCGCTTTACCAGTTCAGAGCCTGCACCATGCAAGCACCGTGCATGTACGAGAGAAAATAGAAACTGTCTAGCACACTCCAGTGCATGCATGCAGCTTATACATATGGCAGTGTGTGGAGCTGACTGGCCGCTGGATATGTGCTGGTAGCGGACCCCATGGGGTGCAAGGACTTGGGCGTTTTGCAGTTGCAGGCCTGGAAGCCATCCCTAACCCAGTGCCCCTAGCCCGGGTACAGTGCTCTTAACCTGGCTATCAACTCTGCACCTCGAACTGAACTTGGTACATCAGGTGTGCCGCTGGGCCTTGAGCTTTCTGTTCCTAACCCTGACCCGTAACCCTATCCTGCTGATTCTGCACCTATGCCATGGCCTCTGTAAGCTTTGTCAACCACCAGCATGGCAACGTAGCCACGCATTGCCTGCTCCCGATGCACATCCATCTTGCACACCACGCATCCAAGCGGCCTGCTTGCCATGATAGCACCAGTAGGACATGGTTAGGTGGTCGTGCAAGTACATGACATGCCTGTGCTGGTGCCGAGGAGGGCGCACCTGTCTCCGTCGTAGGTCAGCCAGCACAGGTGTGGCCAATTGTGCAAGAAGTAGCGGTAAGTAAATATGGAGTAAGGCTCACTGAGCTCATTGTCAATCAAGGTCATGATGATTGGCAGGTCTCGTTCATCACAGAACTGCGGGAGAACACACCTAGGTTGTTGTGTGCCAGGCAGCTGGGCAGGCTTAACATGCTGCCAGGGCGCCATGCAGGCCTATGGCGTGCTCACAATGAGCAAGCCATGTTGCAGCAGGACTGACAGGATCGCAGTACTGCTAGTGTCAGGAACATTTGTTGGGTTGCGGTCACCACCTGCAAATACCGGAAGCCGCCTTCTTTGCTAGCGTCAGTTGACTCTGAAGGTACTGTTTCACTCATGCAGGTCGCAGCTAGAGGCCCCGTCACAGACAGTGTCCTGGATGTTTCTCTTGAACCCCACACTTCACATTCCCCGGGGCTTGAACACAGCGCCTCTGCTAATATGCAAAATTCAGCAGGCCCGCCAACCTAGGCCAGCGCATGTTCTAAGGTCGCGCGCGCTTGGGGCGATGGTTCGGCTCACCTTAATTGCTCGCATCAGCGACGGGCTCCCTCTCGCTGAAGGCCTGGACAGCGAGAAGGATAGTGAGATCGATCAGTACAAGGCACAGGCCAAGGTGCATGCCAGGTGTCCAGCTGCTCAACTGTGCACAAGATTGCACAGGGGCACATGGGCAATTAGTGAATGGGAGTGGGTGAAACTTGCCATGCAGAGCCTGTTCAAGAAATTTGGGCAGCAGCCACATCACCAAACCCCTCGCATGAGTGTGGAGTCTGGGAAATACATGTTCCATTACATACTGGACTCTGGTGTAGCCTTTCTCACCTTGACAGAAAAGGGGTGCGTGGGCATGCAGTGGAGCTCCAGCTTGCAACACGCAAACAAAGCATGTCTGGCATGATGCACAACATGATGATGATGATGATGAGGGCAGACATTGCCAGCGAGCACCTGTGCACATCCTTGACATCCTCTCACCACAATGCACATGCAGTTCATGTACCCTCCTTGCCCTCAGCTGAGGTGTGTCAAGGCACCCTGACATGGTGACAGGTACCCCAAGAAGTTGGCCTTCCAATACCTTGAAGAGCTGTGCGGGGAGTTTGGGCGGCTGTATGGTTCCCAGGTGGACGGCGTGCAGCGCCCATATGCCTTCATCAAGTTTGGTGGGTGTGGTGTCACTGCCAGGAGCAGCCAACCCGCCTGCCACCTCATTGTGTGTGTCGGGACACAGGGCATCATGCATAGAGCCCTAACGGCCTTGTTCTCAACTTGGTTGTAGCCGTGTAAGCCCAGGCAGCCCCTCACATCTCACCACTGCAGGGCTGCCCGTTTGCAGCACTAGGATGCATCCAGCTTTAGGCGTGTATAGCTGCCGGTCAACCCTGATGCAAGGCTGGCCGTGACGTGGGAGTGTCAGGCAATTCTGATTGCAGGCAGGGACTGGCAGGGAAGTTGCAGGGCAGGCATGCGAGACAGGCCAGCACAGCCAAGGACATCGTAGCATTGTCAGACCATGCACTCATGTTGGCATGGCCTTCTTTTGTGGTTACCTGTCACACAGCATTGTCACACAGCATTGACACACAGCATGATATCACAGCATGGCCACACTTCATTGTTACAGCATTGCCACACATACCTGTCACACATACCTGTCACACTGACTTATCACACAGCCTTGTCACAGTGGCGCAGTATGTGCTTTGTGCAGACACCTTCATCCAAAAAACCAAGAAGTTGTACATGGACACGCGTACCCAGCGCAACCTGACAAAACTGAGCGAGGATTTGAGTGAGGTCCACTCGATCATGACCCGCAACATACAAGAAGTGTTGGGTCAGGGCGAGAAGCTGGACAGTGAGTGGCCATTGCGCCCCTTGTTAGCAGGTGCTCTTGCTGCTGCAGTAATGACGGCTGCTGCAGTAAGGATAGCTGCTGCAGTAAGGATGCTGCTGCAACACAACAGTGCACGCACACGATAGAAAACTCTGGGCCTCGCATGCTAGTGATGGGACTAGCAACGACAGCTGTATGTCGGCTTGCAGACATGACCAAGATGTCGAGTACCCTTGCAGCAGAGTCCAAGCAGTACTCAACTCGAGCCAAGAGTTTACACCACCAGGTGTGACCTTGTTACATTTCCAAGTGCAAGTGGCTAACCCAGGTGGCTGCAGCACTGTACGCCTCTAATGCTTCTGCTGCTTGTGGCTTGATGCATGCAGGCACTCTTAAAGAAGTATGTGCCACTATTTTCCGTCATCCTCATTGTCTTGGTCCTGATGTGGATCAAAAGCAAGCTATACAGATGAACCCAACCCTTTCCGCATGTTACATGGTTTCTACATGCTTCAAGCTGGGTTCTCAGATCCGGTGTGCTCTCTTGCACTGTTCAGCACAGCTCAACTCCTAACAGCAACACCGTGGCCCCATCACCAACGTGTCGAGCTGTGCGCCTGTCAGCCGACTGCAAAGCTATGCAGAGAAGCTGCTGCAAGAAGAAGTGGCAGCCACCCTAGGCCCAGGGGCAGCAGCAGCAGCAGCAGCTTGCTAAGGCACAGTAGTGTGTGCACCCTTTGTTGAGCTGTCAGCAGCTCACAGTCAGTGCATGGATGTCATGCCAACTCTACACAGTAGCCCTCGTGGTCAGGCAATAGTGTAGGTGGTAGGCACTCATGCACCTTTGTCCATGTGCAATGGGTATACTCCACACAGCCCACTAACACCACTTGGGTCGGGCGACTATTGCCCATTAGTGGTCCCTAGTACTCCCGCTAGTGGCTGCTAGTGGCCACTAGTGGTCCGGCTCGAATGGAGGCCCTAGTGAGGGATAAGGGGGCTGCTTCGTGCTGCCGTCTCAATGTGCAGGAACCCACCGACCCCTGTCTCTGTCAAACCATCACCCAGCCTTCTCCCTTGTTCCTTATGACCGCATCAATGTAACAGTCGGGCAGATAGGTTTGCAGCAAGAATGCAGTCAGCGACACGGACAATGCTCAGACAGTGTTCATGGACATACACAGACGGTGTTCATGATTTGCCGTTCACTGCATGGACTGTGTGATATCTAGAGGGACCTCAGCTTTAGCATCAGATGCCGCAACACTCAAACTGGCTGTGCGAGCGCCGCTCTGCTGAGGGAACCAGGAATGAGCCATGAAACACAACTCGTGAAAACCTTGAAAGCCCACCCAGCCCCCACTCTGAAGCTGTCAACAGCTTACAATTAGTGCATGCATGTCATGCCAGCTCTAGGCTAAGCCCTGTCACAGGAAGGCGCCCATGCCATGTGCATGGGGACACGAGCCCACACAAACGGAGAACACCACCCATAGCGAACCCCAGGGTCGTCTTAGTTGACGTGGGCGCAAGCTCAATCTTTAAATGAGCACAAGCAAAGGTGAATGAGCTCAGATCTGGATATAAGCAGCAAACATGTTGTTCCGTGTTGATGAGTTTTGTTTGTCTGGATTTTCAAGTAGCATTGCAAAACCCACCACCCCTTAGTGAGTGGTCTGCCTTTTACATAGCCTTGCTGCCCCATCCCTTGCTACTAGATGGGGTCAAAAGGGAATCGAACCTTTGCTGCGGTGTTTGATTAGTGGTTGCGGTATGAATGACCGCCTACGAGTCTACCCTCCGCTTTGTTGCTGAAGATGAACACTTCAAAGGGAAGAAACTTGCACACTTGCAACTTGCTTGTGCCTGTTCAGCAGCTCACCCAGTGCCTCTATTGATGATACGCAATGTACGCCACCAGGACATGCTGCTTCACAAACTCTTCGGGGCAACATTAGCCTTGCATGGCCTTGAACCTAGCTTCTGCTGCTGCGGCCATACGTGCTCTGCGGGCATCCGGATCGTCTGCACCAGTGCCAGCGAGTGGCACATCAGGGCCACCAAGCTTGCGCCCCTCCCCTGCTGAGCTTGAGCTCGCCACATGCTGCGCCAACCTGCAAACACGACGTGCAGCCAAGCTGGCACATAACACCAACACACTACCAGCCATTTCGCTGTCTGAGCAGCATGGACCACTCGCTAGGTGTGAAAAGGTGGGCAGGCAGGCAAGCTCTGCACATGTTTGTGGCAGCCATGCATAACCATGCTCGAGCACAAACACGCCTGAGCTGTGTGACAAGGGGTGATGATGCGGGTCTGGCAAGGCAAGGCGAGGCGCTGGTAATGCACACGCCTTGGTGTGATGATGTGGAGCTTGATGTGTGCATAACATAGACCTTACCCCTCAACCAGTGCAGACAGCTTTGCTTTGTCCGCACCCACCACCTGGTCCACCTTGCTCCCATTCAAGTACGACTGCGGTCAAGAGGATAGCATGTGACAGTAATGCATGCCCAAGGATCACAGCAGAGGCACCAGAGCAGAGGGAGCAGAGGGAGCAGCAGCAGCAGCAGCAGCATCTGCAGCATCTGGGGCCCACCAGGAGCAGAGTAGTGCTATACCTGGCGTCCACAGCTGCAACGCCACTTTTCCCACTTACATGGAAGGTAGGCATTCCAGTAATGCCACATTTGCTGGCCACATCACTGCACTCATCTACATCAACCTGCACGGACAGTGCAAAGCCAGCCTAAGCGGTTACCAGCTGTTATGTGGTCAGCAGGCTGCTGTCACTCTGGCCCGCCTTACCTTCACAAATGTGAGGGAGGGATGTTGGGCTGACATCTGCTCAAAGATAGGCCCGATCATCTTGCTGCATCCTAGCAGCAGTGGGATTCAGTTGGGGAACAGCCATGCGCATGCCTTCAAGAGTAGAGGTTGGGTCCTCACCAGGGTCCACACCAGCTTGCGGTGAAATCAACAACTACCTGCGCAGCCATGGCCAGGTGCCCACACAGTGCCATTCACGCTCCGCCTAGATTGGCGTGGTCATGGCGCCCACATGCACATATCTGGCATTGTGCAGCAGCTGTTGTGTGCCATGCAGCTAGGCAGGCTTAACATGCTGAAAGGGTGCCATGCAGGCCTACGGCGTGCTCACAGTGAGCAAGTGTAGGTGGCAGGCACTCATGCACCATGTCTATGTGCAATGGGTATACTCCACACAGCCCATTAACACCACTTGAGCCGGGCGACTATTGCCCACTAGTGGTCCCTAGTATTCCCGCTAGTGGCCACTAGTGGTCCGGCTCAAATAGAGGTCCTAGTGAAGGACAAGGGGGCTGACAGTGAGCAAGCCATGTTACAGCAGGGAGGATAGCTAGCTGATGCTGCATCAAACAGTGCAGGCACTTAATTGCGAGCTCTGGGCTTGCATGCTGGTCATGGGAAGAGCAGTGACAGCTGTGTGTTTGCTTGCATACAAGACCAGCTGTGAGTTGCTGTGCAGAGTCGCAACGTCGCTGTGCTCACCCCCGTGGCACCTCCAAAAGGCGCCTTCGCATTAATCTTTGCTTGAAACTCGTCAGCAGAGTGGACAGAGAGAACTCGCGACATGACGAGCTACGCTGTTATGAAACAGATCCTCCTGCTACCGCTGTATGGGGTGACCTGGGGCACTGTCACTGCGCGGGTCATGTCTCTAGTCGCCCATCGCGACTTTGCATGGCATCGATTACTTAATCCCATGTATAGTCACTATGGGTGCATCGTTCTGTGTTAGATCTAATCAGACGCACCAAATATTATAGGCGTGTAATGTGCGCCTATTACTGGACAGCAAGAGCAGGTTCCCCACCGGGGTTTGAATCGCAACACACAACGCAACACACAACGACACTTAAACTACTTGATGTGTCACTACACACTCTCCTGCTCCGCCTATCTGCTGGGTGTGCCTCCAACACTAGCTCAAGCTCCCATAGACTCATACACACCCTCTTTGCGAGGGATGTATTTGGCCTGATGAATGAATAGACTCATCGCCCCCCATTGTGCAACATGGCCTTGCCGGGCACGTACACCCACTCCTAGCCCGGCCTGCCCGGCTTAGCCATGGCTGTGCGGTCCTCCCATCTGCATAGCTCGGTACAATGCTTCTTTCTCGCCATTCGACACACTAACACGACGCGACTGCATCCTTATATACATGTTACGATAGAATCAACTAACAGTGTAAATATAGGTAGATTTGAAGGTAACGACCAAACCTGAAAATTGTTTCTAGTATTTGTGATGGCTTCACGCTCTTGATTTCTATGGCTAAAAAAAAGGCGGACGGTGCCTAGGCCAGTGCCGGAGGACCTCGACAGTGACATTGAGGACCGCGACGAGGCACTACAGCCGGACCTCACCGAAGCGCAGCGAAATAGAAAGACCTCCGGAGAGGCCCGCGCTGCCCGCGATAGGGACAACACATACCACGGCAGGAACTGTAAGCTAGCCCACCTCACCGACCACTTGCCGCAAGAGCTTTGGGATGCCTTTCTGGACGACGCTGTGCAGCCACGAGTGGAGGCCATCAGCGAGCGGGGGGTGCTCGCCAGCCTGCTGTTGGGCTTACTCGTGCGCGGCTTGTTTACCATTCGCGTAGCCGACCCGCTGGGCCTGCACGACCAGCCCGTGTACACAGACATCCCTGTCTCCCAGGCAGCCATCCCGGACCTGAGCTGCCGGAACCTGTTCCTGCAGCTGTGCTGCGGCCCGCCCGGAAACGGCGCGAACACTCAGTCAAACGCGGCAGTGGCTGCCGTGCTGGCAGCGCACCCTGACCT
Organism: Haematococcus lacustris; assembly: GCA_030144725.1. Classification (NCBI taxonomy): domain Eukaryota; kingdom Viridiplantae; phylum Chlorophyta; class Chlorophyceae; order Chlamydomonadales; family Haematococcaceae; genus Haematococcus; species Haematococcus lacustris. Next base: position 7,654,330 of record JASKMD010000026.1, on the reverse strand, counting down.
TCGCGCCCGCCTCGCAGCAATCCCTCGCCACCCCTCTGATTGCAACATGGTGGACCACGTCGGGAAGCAGCTGGAGACAGCTTTCAGCAACATGCTCACCCTGCTCTTCGCTGGCAGGCTCAAGAAGTCAGTGTCCCTGTTGCTGCCTCTGTTGCTGCTGCTATACCTGACCTTACACATGTGTGCCACTGTGTGCGGTACCATGTGTGGATGCAGGTCAAGAAGCAGGCACAGAAGCGGTGGCCGGACCGCATCCTGGCCCTGGCCTATGGGGCAGCTAGCTTCAGCGGCAGCGGCAGCGTTGGCTGCAGGGGTGTCCCAGTCAGTCAGATACGGAAGGAGGCAGTGAAGCAGTTCGGGGCAGGGCGTGTGGTGCTGGTGGAGGAGATCCGCACCAGCCGGGTCAGCTCAGCCTACAGCAGCCCCAGTGAGGCCCTCCCTGGACAGCCGCCAGAGTCCTTCAGGTGAGAGCGTCAGTGGGTGATGGTCGTTGGGTCAGGGTAGTGCTGGGAGGTGGTGGAGTCAAGGTGGCTGGGTAGGGTCAAGATTGGGAAGGTAAGGAATGAATCTTACAAATGTGCATTGCCCCATATGTCCATGCAGGTGGCTGCGGCCAGTGTACAGCGAGGCAAAGCTGCCGAGTCCGGGGCCTGATGAGCTCAACAAGCCACAACATCAGGTAAGCACTGACCAGACACTGCACATGTGCATGGCTGCAACATATCCCACATGAAATGACACATGACATGGCACATGACTTGACTTCATTCAGCTCCCACACCCATGTGCAGGTTCTATGACCGGGACGTGTCAGCCGCGCTGAACATCCGCCGCTGTGCAGTCGGCCCAGGCCCACGCCCCACTGAGCTGTGCTACTGGGATGGCCGCCCAGCCATGCCAAAGCCAGGCAGGCCAGGCCAGGTGTGGGTGTACCTGCCTGACAAGGCCCTGTCGCGCAAGTGGCGGCGCAAGTGGCAGCGGTAGCCAGCAGGAGCAAGACAACCCAAGAAAACAAGAAACTAAACCCCTCACAAAGGGGATGTGTGTGAGTAAGAGCATTAGAGTAGGGTACGGCTCTTGCTAGTAGTAGACCTGGAGGCACACACACCAGAAGGCTGAGCTGAAGTGGGCACTAGGCACACTATCAGTAGCCTTTACAACAGCGATCTCGCAGCCTGTGTTTGATTACAACTCATGAGTTGCATGAGGGATTAAAACTTATAACATATCCGTATAACATATCCACATTTGGCGGTGTGTTTGTAAAGCAATACGTGACAATAACGTGGCAACATTGTAATGCTTCGGGCAGGGGCAAAACGCTACCTCCATCGCCGCAGGCCGGCGAACATTTGTGCATGCTTGCACGTTGCGGAGACTGGGTCAGCTGTTCAGCAATCTGTCGCCGTTCCGGTCCCCTTGTGCCGTCGCCCTGGCCTCTATGAGGATTCTGTAGGGAGCCTGATGGCATGGCGCACATGGGCTAGGGCCAGTGTTGTGCAAGTGGGAAACTCCTTTACGCTGCAAGATGATGGCCCGTCTGAAGCCGACTTGCAGGTAAGTAGCAGCAGGCACTAGGCCGTGCTTGGTCTTGATTGAAAAAGGGTCTGTTATGCTGTAAATCAGGCACATTGCTGCTGCTGCTGCAGAGGGAAGTGGAGTGGTTGCTGGAGGACGTTGTAGAGGTAACAGGCCAGCTATCAGCGCAGCCAGTTATCGGTCTCAGGCGCCTACAGACATCCAACATGCTCTGCAACACACAGGCAGTGCAAGAGCATGCAGAACAGCCCTGGGAGCAAACCAGCTGGCGTGAGCTGCAGCCTGCAGTCAGAAGTGCTGAAGCCCGACGCCAGCAGCCCGCTAAGTGGACACTCAGACTGCGCATGTCTGTGGACAAGCTGCACAAGCTGTGGCACCAGCGGCTGCACGTGAGCCTGGCTGCGCTGCGCTGCTGCTGACACCAACCCACCCACCAAAACTGTGAGGTGCATCAGGGTCACCCCATGCTGTCACGGCTTGCTGTGACCTTTGCCACGAGTGTGTGACCACCCGATGTTGTTGGTATGCCGACTAGTACTAGCGGTGCAGTGCGGAATACTGACACGTCTTTACCACCTCTCACCAGACTACCTGCGGGCGAGCCCTGGCAGCTGGCTGGGCCTAGGTCTGCCTGCTCACCCAGCTCTGCTGTTCAGAACCTTGTCTGTTGCGAGAAGAAACAACCTGACGTGGCGAGCTGATGCACATGACACATGTTTGTGGCCGCACTGGGGCTGACCACCACCAGGCCTGCTGCTGTGCTGACCCTGATGGCCCCGGAGCACCAGCTGCACAGAACGCAATGCTGACCCACTGTGATGTATGGCATCCACCACGAGGAATTCGGCTGGTGTGGCAGAGCATAAGGGCGACATGCTGGCATGCTGTACGCTGCATGGCCGCTGCCAGGAGCGAGCACCTCTGCAGTACCTCACAGCCAGCGCTCACTGGCGCGACCATGTGCTGGCAGTGGGGCCAGGGGTGCTCATCCCACGGCCTGAAACAGGTTGGTGTATGTGACGAAGCAGGGTGTTAAAGAGTTCACCGCCACTACGGTCATCATGGCCTTTTGGGGAGGGTAGAAACTCGGCCGCTCCCACCTTGACATGTGCACAGCTTGCCTGGTGAGGCATGATGTCCTGCCTTGCTCCCAGCCTTGCTCCCAGCTCGCCTGATGAGGCAGCCTCCAGCCACAAGCCTGGTAGTTGTGTGGAGATGACTGGAGCTGGGTCTAATCAAGTAATCTCGTAATTTCTAGATGCAAACACCCTCCTGAGCCTGATCTTAAAGGGTGAGACGAGCCTTCAGGGAGCGGTTAGGCACACCCCTGCACTCTGAGACTGGGAGCAGGTGACATATAGTGTGGGCTGCACAAGCAATGGAGAAGGGCCCAATTGCAGCCACCCACTGCTGCATGCATGGCAGGGGCACCAGCCAAGCCCTGGTGCTGGCCACGCTGTGCAGAGATCTTCCCTGACCTGGTGTCAGCTGCGGTGGCTAAACGGCCTGGACTAGCCTTGCTCCCCTGGGCTGACCTGGGCACGGGCAGCGGGGCCATAGCCATCGGCACAGCTGAGGTGCTGGCTCGCACATGTAAGGTGGGCACAGCCTGTTGTGGCTGCTGCTAGAAGCAAAGGCACAAGCAAACACATGCCAGGCTGTATGAGCAGGAGCACAAGCAGGTGCAGCTGAAGGGCATAAGGGTAGGAAGAGCATGCAACGCGGTTTTGGAGGCGAGCGGGGCTGGCTGGGGTGATGGCAGGAAGGCTGCACCACCTGGCTGCTCCTGCAGGCGCCTCGGGTCCTGGCAGTGGACTTCAGTCCCATTGCTGTGGCGTATGCCCATGCCAATGCTGTGGCAGCAGGGCGCAGCCACCATGTCCAGGTCATGCAGGGCTCCTGGTATGAGCCCATCGCCCAGCATTTGGCAGGCAGCCCGCTAGCGGCTGCAGACCTTGGTAAGGCACACCTTGTCGTCCACCTGCCCTAACTACCCTACTTGTGACTTTCATGGCCAGCTGTTGCTCATGTGACGCCAGCATAGCTCCAGCTCGTTGCGCAGCCCTCTCAAACTCAATTGGTGCGCACCCATTGCCCCTGTACGCCCACACCCCTTGTACCCCTGGTGCAGGCCTGCAGTCAGGCAAGCTTGGGGGTGTGCTCAGCAACCCGCCCTACATCCCATCCTCCGTCATCCAGGCGGGGCTGCAGGCAGAGGTGGGGCGCCATGAGCCCAGCACCGCATTGGATGGCGGGCCAGGGGCAGGCATGGACAGCCTCAAGGTGAGCAGCACTGTGAATGTTGTGGGTCTCCCTGCACCTCAATGGCACCATGTGGTTCACTGCACCATCCCAGGCTGAGGAGGGCTCGGGTGATCCTGTCAAGTCCCTAACCCTGTTTGACAGCCCTGTTGTCGTGGCATGGCCGATGCGTGTAGTGCTGAGCATTGATTGAGGCAGGTTGCATGTGCCTTCCTGGCTGCAGGTGGTGTGCCAAGGTGCGGTGCAGTGGCTAGCACCTGGTGGCTTCCTGGCGCTGGAGGTGGGCTGGACCTGACCCAGGCCTTGTGCCCTGCCACCCAGGCCTCTCCCTCTGTACCTGTGCTGTGGGCAGTGTCAGCAGTGAGGGGCCATGTACACACCTTGCACTTCAGCCCTTCCCCTGGCGTGCATGGCCTTACTGTCAGGAGCTTGCAGGAGGTTCGTGCCGCTCCCTTGACCTGCAGACGGCTGGAGCTGAGCAAGCCGCCCAGGTGGCCAGCCTGCTCGGCGCCCTGCCGGGTGCCGATGGTCCGGCCTTCGAGGATGTGTCAGTCGTGCCGGACTGTTACCAAGTGCCGCGATTTGTGACGGCCTCGCGGACTGCTGCCTGATGAGCTGGCGGCCTTGGCAGGCAACGAGCCTGTGATCATACGGACGAGCTTCACGGCCGGCTGTGCTTGCGGAGTTTCACTGCCGGTCCCTACTCTGTGTAGTCCTATCTGGTCAAAGGCTAAACTAGTGTGCTTCCGGGTGCCTGCTTTGTTTTGCCCAATCAACACGTCTGTACATCATGTATGTATAGATGACATAAAACCGCGAACATGCATCCAGTATAGCCAGTCGTAGAGGGCCCAGGCAGCAATACCTAACCGTGAATGCGGTCGTCGGGGTCGAGGTGCGCCGCGAGCAAGCGTACATAATCTTGGTGTGACACAGCCGGCGAGTGTTGAGCGCCATGATTCCAATGTGCTTCGTTCGGCATCCTTTCCTATGCGTTGCATAGCTAGGCAGCTGCAATGCGCGCTATGCTCATCATCCCGTCCCTGGTGCCAACGTTAGTGCTAGTTTGCCTTTGTGTCAATTGCAGCAGCGTGGCCGATGCAGCTCAGGGCCATCGCGGACTGCGCCGCAGCAACGTGGCCGATTCAGGTCCGTCGCGTCGCCCGAACATGGCTTCACGCACTGTCGAGAGATGTCCTGGTCTACCTGCAGGTTGGCGTGCTGTCCATCGACGCGCGCTTCAGCAGTCCCCTCCTCCTCCGATCCCTCCCTCGCCATCCAATGGCCCGCCGTCTCCCCCCTCGCCACCATCCCCTCCGTCGCCATCGCCCATCTCGTCACCACCCGCTCCATCGCAGTCGCCCGCGTCGTCTCCTTCGCCAACCTCTTCGTCACCCGGTCGGGCAGTTTGTTTCATTGTCACATACCAGCCTCAGAACCTACCCAAATCCCTACCAAGTCTGCCAGCTACCTGCACTGTTGCTCTCACCCTTCAGGGGTGGGCTGCTAGCCTTGTTTTCAATGACAGGCTTGCACAGTCGGCATAGTTCCTACATGGCACACACTACCGATGCAGGCTGCTGGCTGCTGCTGCTGGTGGCCATTGCATTGTAATAGCTACTTGTTGCCCAGGCCAAAGCAAACCCTGCTGTTGGCATGCAGCAGTGCATGCAGCACTGCACATGTACCACACATCTTACACCTCAGCCTGCTCTTTATTTGTTCAGTAACTGTTTAGTAAACTGCTTAGTAAACCAGGCAAAGCCACCAGCTCAGCCCTCTCCCAGCTTACACATGCTGCAGGTGCCAGCCTTGGTGAACAAGCCCAGGCAGCGGGTGGCAACGCCTACAACGCTGTTGTGGACGCCATCTCTGCAGTGAGTTAAACCACCTTGGTTAAGCAAGCCACCAAGTGTTTGAACAAGGGTCAGGTGAGGTAAGGTGAGGTAAGGTGAATCCGGGGTCCATCAAGAGAGACTCCAGGGGTCAGTATTGGCAATACTGGCATGGACTGCTGCCCCACCAACGAAATGAGTCGACTCACTACTGCCCCACCAACAGGCTGGTGCCTTGTATTGGCACGACGTGGGTATCTTTGCCTGCTTGCCTGCACCTGCACCTTGTGCAGCTCTGTGGCGGCCGGTCAGACGCGAACAGCGGGGCTTCCTCCCTGGCTGCCTCGGTGGGCAACACCACTGGGCTAGCCTGGTCCCGGGCCGTGGCCTCACTGCCCAACTCAGGTGAGCACCATGGACACCAGTCACTGCCGCAGTAGTAGGCAAGGCAGCATGGTTAGCCACCTGCACGACCAATGATGGTAAGATGGGCGTGGCCCAGATAGAAGGTGGGAGAGCGAGCATGACCGCAGGAGCAGGGGCTGCAGCTGAGGGGGGTGGTCAAGGTGTGTGCTGCTTGCATGTGGCATTGTGCAGGCTGCAATGCTGTGTCGGCCAATGCGAACTCACTGGCGTCGACAGTGGCACAGGCACTCAGCTCAGCGTTTTCCAGCGCCTCCAATGCCTGCCCCCAGGTGCGCCCTGCTTGCCGCTGCCGCTGCCGCTGCCGCTGCTGCTGCCGCTGCTGCTGCTGCTGCTGCTGCTGCTGCTGCTGCTGCTGCTGCTGCCGCAGTTGCTGCTGCTGCCCCTGCTGCTGCTGCTGCTGCTGCTGCTGCTGCTGCCGCTGTTGTTACCCTCTTCCCCTCTGCTGTTGCTGCCCAGGCCGTCAACGCGTCATCCGTGTCTAGCTTCCAGGCTGTCCTCCAGGCCGCAATACAGTCAGGCGCGCAGTCCGCCTGCTCTTCCAACAGCAACCCAGAGGCGCAAGCGCAGGCTGTGCAGAACGCCGTGGCTTCGGTAAGCAAGCGTGTCGAGCCCCTTCTATAGCCTGCTATATCAGGATTGATGAGGTAAGCAAGGCATGCAGAACATGTTGTGTTGAGGGCGATGCAACCAGTGTTGTGAATCTTCAGATTTCAGATTTTCAATTTTCAGATTTTCAATGAAAATGAAAGTGTTTCATTGAAAAACTGAAAGAGTTTCATCGTCAGTGAAACTGAGCGGATGCCGCTGGTTCTCAGCATATCCTTTCAAACGCGACTTGTTTGTAGGCCTGCACTGTTTGAAATGCAGAAATACTTAGGTTGCCAAAGGTCAGACATGCAAGCCATTTTAAAAGATGCAAGCCGTCCATGCTGTCCGTGGATCCGCCATCTGTGGCGTTTTCTGGCTTGCGCTTCTTCCGCTGTGGCTGTAGCGCGCTGGCGCCAACCAAGTTAATCACAGCACAGCCAATCACTCTGCAACACCCGATCTGCGATCTGACCGGGGGCAGCACCCGGCACTTTCAGATTTTCAGTGAAGACGTTCAGATTTTCAGATGAAACTTTTCATTGAAAATCTGAATGAAAATCTGAAATTTTCACAACACTGGATGCAACCATCCTGCTAAGACGGCAACCTTGCAGGTAGAGCTGCAAGGTTTGAACGGCCTCTTCTTCCCATTGCCGCGCTCCTCCACCTGCTGCCGCCTGGCTGCAGGCCCTGGTCACACCCTTGGCGCCAGCGCTCTCTGCAGTTCAGGGCCCCTGCGGCTGCCCCGCCAACCAGCCGCCCTCCCCCAGCCCCTCACCTGATCAGGACAGTCCACCCTCTCCCTCGCCAGAGGCCCCCTCACCTGAGCCCGCCCCACCTCCTCCCACCGCAGCCCCAGCAGCCCCTGCGGAGCCCCCCGCTGGCTCACCTGGCAGCTTTGAGGGCGGCAGCTTCTCATTGCCTTCCATCGGGGGCGGCTCCTTCAGCCTGCCATCCATTGACGGAGGAGGGTTCGGGGGTGGAGGTGGGGGTGGGGCTTACACACCTGCCTACACCAGCCCTCCCGCCCCGTACAGCCCTCCTCCTCCACCAAGCCCTTCCTCCTATGCACCAGTGATTCGTTTTTTGCGTAATACGTAACGATCGGAACCAAAAGCTAGTTTTCGAGGCCCGGCTTTCGTTACCAAACGGGCCCTTGCGTTGGCTGGCCTGGGTTGCTTCGTAACCGCGTTGGCTTCGTGCCATGTCCCAGTTACGCGCAAGGCGGGGGCACAGCGATGGTGTTTGGAAAGCCAATAGGCCCGCTGGTACCACGAACAGGTTCCAGTCTGAGTGGCTCGAAGGCCGCGAGATGTGGCTTGTAGTTTTCGGCTTGCAAGGCAACTTGTACCGCGTGCGCTGTACCGCTTGCGACTTAGTCATAAACAGCCATCTGCATACCATTCAGAAGCATGAGGACAGCGCTAGACACAAGCAGAACCTTGCAGCCAAACAGAAGAGCTCAGCAGCAGTGCAAGCCTTCAAGGCTGCGCTCACCACGGGGCGAGACAGAACTGCAGCGAAACGCAAGGAGCAAATGGAAGACCCAGCCACCGTCACGCAGTTTGCAGCAGTGTTTTACCTGCTCAAGCTTGGCAGACCCATGACAGACATTGAGCACACCCCGACCTCGCCAGGACTCCAGCCATTGCAGCCAAGCACTGGAAAGACGACAGCGCATGGCAGATTGCAGAGGCCCTTTACTCTGTCATGCGCAAGCATGACTTGGAGGTATTGCAGTCAGCAACATTCCTGTCCCTGTGATGATGATGATGGACATATGCTTCGATGATAACAGACAGTCTGTCTGGTGATGTTTTTGTATAATGCTTTTAGATAATTAATTAAAGGTTTAAAAATGTTTTTTTATTTTTCGTAACCAGTCGTGACCAACCGCGTAACCAGCCACTTTATGATCCAGGACCCTTCGTGACCAGGATCAGCTAGGCCGTTTTGAAAAACGAATCACTGCTATGCACCACCTTCCCCAAGCCCCTACTCGCCCCCCCCATCAAGCCCTGCCAGCTCTGGCACAAATGGCACGAGCCCAGCTAGCCCCTCCCCATCAAGCCCTGTATCCAACCCCTCAGCGTCACCAACTACATCAACCAGCCCTTCACCGTCAGCTATGCTTACTCGTGGCACAAACTCAACAAGCCCTGGCCCCAGCCCTGGCCCCAGCCCTGGCCCCAGTCCTGGCCCCAGCCCTGGCCCTGCCCCTGGCCCTGGCCCTGGCCCTGGCCCTGGCCCTGGCCCTGGCCCTGGCCCTGGCCCTGGCCCTGGCCCTGGCCCTGGCCCTAGCCCCAGCCCTGGCACTGGCCCTGACCGCAACCCCTCCTCTCATCACCCAATCCCTCCCCTGACCGCCCTACCTCCCCTTCCCCTGCCCCCAACTCCTCCCCCAACATCAGATCCCCCTCCCCTGATCCCCCTCCCCTTTCTCCTTCTTCCAGATCACCGTCTGCCTCGTCATCGCCCTCCTCACCCAACCCACCCAGCCCATCAACCTCGCCAGCTGCCTTCACCCCGTCTGAACGCCCCAGCCCCCTCCCCTCCTTCCCTCCTCCCTCCCCTCCTTCGCAGGCTGCCACGGTGAGAAGTGCAGCAGCACCATTCAGCTCACCCAGGCCCCCTCCCACCTCCCCAAGCCCCTCCCCCCCTGCCCCACGACTTAGCCCCAGGCCCCCTGCCCCAGCCCCAGCCCCTACCCCAGCACCCAAGCCTGCACCCAACATTGCCCGCATCGTCACCACACCCACACCAAAACCTGCCCCAGCCCCAAGGCCTGCAGCTGCAAAGCCTCCAGGCCCGGTCCCTGCTCAGCCTGTCACAGGTTGAGGCCCCTGCCAGCACCAGGGCCAAGGTCACAGGTTGGGCTGTCAGGGACCAGTGAGTTGATGCCCCTCCCGCACACCTTGCCCTCGATGCCGTGCACACACCGCACATAGCTCGGAAGGGAACATGCCACTGGTGAGGAGGTTTGTAGTCATCAGTGGTGCACTCAATTACCCACAGGTCAACATATCAACATATCTGCATGGATGTTTCAAAATGGGTGTGTGGTGACGCTGTCAGGAATCAGAGCCAGAAGTTAGGGTTAGGGTTACGTGCTGGGAGAGTTACAGCACCTCATCAGCTTTCACGGAGATGGAGACTGCCACATGAGTTGATGACACACTAGCAGTGTGGCGCAGCGGAGGGTTATAGCACACCATGCCAAGGAATGCAGAAAGAGATGTAGCTGGCAGCAGAGCTAGTATCGTTTATCACATGAGCTGCTGGGACAACGCACCATGTGGTTCGGCCATGTGTCATAGCCTCAGTTGCATCATTACAGCTAGGTTTGCAGCAGTTTTAAGTTGCCACCAGTGGTTTATACCCAGCAGGAATGTGACCAGCGTAATCAGGGCCAGGCGACCCCGAGGACTTGACAGGGAAGATGCATTGTCATTGCTGGTTGCCATAACGTCGTCATCTCATTATGCATGCAGGATGGTGTCGTCTGCTGCAGTGTGAGCCTTCATATGTTGTAGCGAGGTTGCATAAGCATGGCAGCACTGGCGGAAAGCAGCATAAGTAAACTGAACCTGACATAACCAAAATGAACTGAGCCTTTAAGTTTAGTACATCATCCCGGTTTCCCAAGCTGTACAGCTGTACATTGTGACATGGCATAGATTCCCCCCAGGGTTTCGGCCTGCCCTTACCCTTGTTCATACCCTTGAATATCTGAAGTGTATGCAAAATACAGGATCAAATAATTCTTCATAACTCGGATGAGTATATCAAGGCTGCAAAGTGCGAGCAGCTTACTCCGCGTATTCCACAAGTGTACCGCAAGTCGCGAGTGTGCTAGTTGCATGTAAGGCTTGCACGTCGAAACCTGCAAGTCGCGAGTTACCCGGAAAAGCTCGCATACGCAACTATTGCAACCTCAACGCAACAAATGCAACAAAGCGCGGTAGCTTAGCGGACTATTGCCAGGCTGGCATGTATACTCACAATTGCCAGGCTGGCATGTTGACTAGAAGCTTCGGGCTTTGGGCAGGCCGCGCTCATCGCGAATCGACAAATAGAACGCTTTGTCGTTGCTGCTAAGCCACTTCGTCGTCAAAAACTTCAGATATTTGACCTAACGTTGACTGCCCCTTTGTATAATTGACGGGCCGCGGGGAGCACTTTAGTATAATTGACGGGCCGCGGGGAGCACTTTTGTATAATTGACGGGCCGCGGACCTCAGATATACCAGATAATCGCCTCTACCTCGCACATTACGCGAATCTAATGGACTCGTCCTCGTCTCCGCGGCCATATACACCTCGGCTGCGCCTCGGTGTATATGGCCACCTCGCCTCGGACTCGTCCATTATTTTCGCATAATGTACTCGGCCCGCCGATTATCCATTACATAGATAGCTCGACCTTACTCAGAATCATAGCTCAGGTGAAAAGGAGAAACTGGGCTGAATTGGGCTGAAAGGGCTGCTGCAGTCAGCCTGGAGCGAGGGGCGTGGTGAGTGGCGTGGTCAGTGCCCCTCACCTTATCCTGCCATAACCCGCGGGGCGGGGCGGGGCGGGGCGGGGCGGGGCGGGGCGGGGCGGGGCGGGGCGGGGCGGGGCGGGGCGGGGCGGGGCGGGGCGGGGCGGGGCGGGGCGGGGCGGGGCGGGGCGGGGCGGGGCGGGGCGGGGCGGGGCGGGGCGGGGCGGGGCGGGGCGGGGCGGGGCGGGGCGGGGCGGGGCGGGGCGGGGCGGGGCGGGGCGGGGCGGGGCGGGGCGGGGCGGGGCGGGGCGGGGCGGGGCGGGGCGGGGCGGGGCGGGGCGGGGCGGGGCGGGGCGGGGCGGGGCGGGGCGGGGCGGGGCGGGGCGGGGCGGGGCGGGGCGGGGCGGGGCGGGGCGGGGCGGGGCGGGGCGGGGCGGGGCGGGGCGGGGCGGGGCGGGGCGGGGCGGGGCGGGGCGGGGCGGGGCGGGGCGGGGCGGGGCGGGGCGGGGCGGGGCGGGGCGGGGCGGGGCGGGGCGGGGCGGGGCGGGGCGGGGCGGGGCGGGGCGGGGCGGGGCGGGGCGGGGCGGGGCGGGGCGGGGCGGGGCGGGGCGGGGCGGGGCGGGGCGGGGCGGGGCGGGGCGGGGCGGGGCGGGGCGGGGCGGGGCGGGGCGGGGCGGGGCGGGGCGGGGCGGGGCGGGGCGGGGCGGGGCGGGGCGGGGCGGGGCGGGGCGGGGCGGGGCGGGGCGGGGCGGGGCGGGGCGGGGCGGGGCGGGGCGGGGCGGGGCGGGGCGGGGCGGGGCGGGGCGGGGCGGGGCGGGGCGGGGCGGGGCGGGGCGGGGCGGGGCGGGGCGGGGCGGGGCGGGGCGGGGCGGGGCGGGGCGGGGCGGGGCGGGGCGGGGCGGGGCGGGGCGGGGCGGGGCGGGGCGGGGCGGGGCGGGGCGGGGCGGGGCGGGGCGGGGCGGGGCGGGGCGGGGCGGGGCGGGGCGGGGCGGGGCGGGGCGGGGCGGGGCGGGGCGGGGCGGGGCGGGGCGGGGCGGGGCGGGGCGGGGCGGGGCGGGGCGGGGCGGGGCGGGGCGGGGCGGGGCGGGGCGGGGCGGGGCGGGGCGGGGCGGGGCGGGGCGGGGCGGGGCGGGGCGGGCGGGGCGGGGCGGGGCGGGGCGGGGCGGGGCGGGGCGGGGCGGGGCGGGGCGGGGCGGGGCGGGGCGGGGCGGGGCGGGGCGGGGCGGGGCGGGGCGGGGCGGGGCGGGGCGGGGCGGGGCGGGGCGGGGCGGGGCGGGGCGGGGCGGGGCGGGGCGGGGCGGGGCGGGGCGGGGCGGGGCGGGGCGGGGCGGGGCGGGGCGGGGCGGGGCGGGGCGGGGCGGGGCGGGGCGGGGCGGGGCGGGGCGGGGCGGGGCGGGGCGGGCGGGGCGGGGCGGGGCGGGGCGGGGCGGGGCGGGGCGGGGCGGGGCGGGGCGGGGCGGGGCGGGGCGGGGCGGGGCGGGGCGGGGCGGGGCGGGGCGGGGCGGGGCGGGGCGGGGCGGGGCGGGGCGGGGCGGGGCGGGGCGGGGCGGGGCGGGGCGGGGCGGGGCGGGGCGGGGCGGGGCGGGGCGGGGCGGGGCGGGGCGGGGCGGGGCGGGGCGGGGCGGGGCGGGGCGGGGCGGGGCGGGGCGGGGCGGGGCGGGGCGGGGCGGGGCGGGGCGGGGCGGGGCGGGGCGGGGCGGGGCGGGGCGGGGCGGGGCGGGGCGGGGCGGGGCGGGGCGGGGCGGGGCGGGGCGGGGCGGGGCGGGGCGGGGCGGGGCGGGGCGGGCGGGGCGGGGCGGGGCGGGGCGGGGCGGGGCGGGGCGGGGCGGGGCGGGGCGGGGCGGGGCGGGGCGGGGCGGGGCGGGGCGGGGCGGGGCGGGGCGGGGCGGGGCGGGGCGGGGCGGGGCGGGGCGGGGCGGGGCGGGGCGGGGCGGGGCGGGGCGGGGCGGGGCGGGGCGGGGCGGGGCGGGGCGGGGCGGGGCGGGGCGGGGCGGGGCGGGGCGGGGCGGGGCGGGGCGGGCGGGGCGGGGCGGGGCGGGGCGGGGCGGGGCGGGGCGGGGCGGGGCGGGGCGGGGCGGGGCGGGGCGGGGCGGGGCGGGGCGGGGACGGTCTTGTTTCCCAGGTAGCAAGACTAACTCGTCAATACGGTCGTCGATGCGGTCGTCAGTGCGGCCGTCAAGGTCGAGATGCGCTGCGAGCTAGCGTGCACAATCTTTGTATCAAACGGCGGGCGAGTGAGAAGCGTGGAAGGACGAAAGGACGTGAAATTAGTGTTCTTCACACAACGTCCCTTGTAGGCGTTGCATAGCTAGGCAGCTGCAATGCGCGCTATGCTCATCATCCCGTCCCTGGTGCCAACGCTAGTGCTAGTTTGCCTTTGTGTCAATTGCAGCAGCGTGGCCGATGCAGCTCGGGGCCATCGCGGAGTGCGCCGCAGCAACGTGGCCGATTCAGGTCCGTCGCGTCGCCCGAACATGGCTTCACGCACTGTCGAGAGATGTCCTGGTCTACCTGCAGGTTGGCGTGCTGTCCATCGACGCGCGCTTCAGCAGTCCCCTCCTCCTCCGATCCCTCCCTCGCCATCCAATGGCCCGCCGTCTCCCCCCTCGCCACCATCCCCTCCGTCGCCATCGCCCATCTCGTCACCACCCGCTCCATCGCAGTCGCCCGCGTCGTCTCCTTCGCCAACCTCTTCGTCACCCGGTCGGGCAGTTTGTTTCATTGTCACATACCAGCCTCAGAACCTACCCAAATCCCTACCAAGTCTGCCAGCTACCTGCACTGTTGCTCTCACCCTTCAGGGGTGGGCTGCTAGCCTTGTTTTCAATGACAGGCTTGCACAGTCGGCATAGTTCCTACATGGCACACACTACCGATGCAGGCTGCTGGCTGCTGCTGCTGGTGGCCATTGCATTGTAATAGCTACTTGTTGCCCAGGCCAAAGCAAACCCTGCTGTTGGCATGCAGCAGTGCATGCAGCACTGCACATATACCACACATCTTACACCTCAGCCTGCTCTTTATTTGTTCAGTAACTGTTTAGTAAACTGCTTAGTAAACCAGGCAAAGCCACCAGCTCAGCCCTCTCCCAGCTTACACATGCTGCAGGTGCCAGCCTTGGCGAAGCAGCCCAGACAGCAGGCGGCAACGCCTACAATGCTGTTGTGGACGCCATCTCTTCAGTGAGTAAAACAACCTAGGTTAGGCATGCCACCAAGTGATTGATGTCAGGTCGGGTCGGGTCAGGTCAGGTCAGGTCAGGTCAGGTCAGGTCAGGTCAGGTCAGGTCAGGTCAGGTCAGGTCAGGTCAGGTCAGGTCAGGTCAGGTCAGGTCAGGTCAGGTCAGGTCAGGTCAGGTCAGGTCAGGTCAGGTCAGGTCAGGTCAGGTCAGGTCAGGTCAGGTCAGGTCAGGTCAGGTCAGGTCAGGTCAGGTCAGGTCAGGTCAGGTCAGGTCAGGTCAGGTCAGGTCAGGTCACCTAGGGCTGGAAATGAGTCAACTCACTACTGCCCCACCAACAGGCTGGTGCCCCGTATCGATGTGGGGTTGCCTGCCTGCTTGCCTGCACCTGCACCTTGTGCAGCTTTGTGGCGGCCGGTCAGACGCGAACAGCGGGGCTTCCTCCCTGGCTGCCTCGGTAGGCAACACCACAGGGCTAGCCTGGTCCCGGGCCGTGGCCTCACTGCCCAACTCAGGTGAGCACGCAGCATGGTTAGCCACCTGCAAGACCAATGATGGTAAGATGGGCGTGGCCCAGATAGAAGGTGGGAGAGCGAGCATGACCGCAGGAGCAGGGGCTGTAGCTGAGGGGGGTGGTCAAGGTGTGTGCTGCTTGCATGTGGCATTGTGCAGGCTGCAATGCTGTGTCGGCCAATGCCAACTCACTGACGTCGACAGTGGCACAGGCACTCAGCTCAGCGTTTTCCAGCGCCTCCAATGCCTGCCCCCAGGTGCGCCCTGCTTGCTGCTGCCGCTGCCGCAGATGCTGCTGCTGCCCCTGCTGCTGCCGCAGTTGCTGCTGCTGCCCCTGCTGCTGCTGCTGCTGCTGCTGCCGCTGTTGTTACCCTCTCACCCTCTGCTGTTGCTGCCCAGGCCGTCAACGCGTCATCCGTGTCTAGCTTTCAGGCTGTCCTCCAGGGCGCAGTACAGTCAGGCGCGCAGTCCGCCTGCTCTTCCAACAGCAACCCAGACGCGCAAGCGCAGGCTGTGCAGAACGCCGTGGCTTCGGTAAGCAAGGGTGTCGAGCCCCTTCCACAGCCTGCGAAGTCATGATTGATGAGGCAAGCAAGGCATGCAGAACATGTTGTGTTCAGGGCGATGCAACCAGTGTTGTGAATCTTCAGATTTTTCAGATTTTCAATTTTCAGATTTTCAATGAAAATGAAAGTGTTTCATTGAAAAACTGAAAGAGTTTCATCGTCAGTGAAACTGAGCGGATGCCGCTGGTTCTCAGCATATCCTTTCAAACGCGACTTGTTTGTAGGCCTGCACTGTTTGAAATGCAGAAATACTTAGGTTGCCAAAGGTCAGACATGCAAGCCATTTTAAAAGATGCAAGCCGTCCATGCTGTCCGTGGATCCGCCATCTGTGGCGTTTTCTGGCTTGCGCGTCTTCCGCTGTGGCTGTAGCGCGCTGGCGCCAACCAAGTTAATCACAGCACAGCCAATCACTCTGCAACACCCGATCTGCGATCTGACCGGGGGCAGCACCCGGCACTTTCAGATTTTCAGTGAAGACGTTCAGATTTTCAGATGAGAATTTTCATTGAAAATCTGAATGAAAATCTGAAATTTTCACAACACTGGATGCAACCATCCTGCTAAGACGGCAACCTTGCAGGTAGAGCTGCAAGGTTTGAACGGCCTCTTCTTCCCATTGCCGCGCTCCTCCACCTGCTGCCGCCTGGCTGCAGGCCCTGGTCACACCCTTGGCGCCAGCGCTCTCTGCAGTTCAGGGCCCCTGCGGCTGCCCCTCCAACCAGCCGCCCTCCCCCAGCCCCTCACCTGATCAGGACAGTCCACCCTCTCCCTCGCTAGAGGCCCCCTCACCTGAGCCCACACCTCCTCCCGAGAGAGCACCAGAACCGAGCGAACCGGCAGAGCCCCCTACTTTCACATTGCCTTCCATCGAGGGCGGCTCCTTCACCCTGCCATCCATTGAAGGAGGAGAGGTTGAGGGTGGAGGTGGGGGTGGGGCTTACACACCTGCCTACACCAGCCCTCCGCCCTCCTCCAGCCCTTCACCTTCACCAAGCCCTTCCTCCTATGCACCACCTTCCCCAAGCCCCTACTCGCCCCCCTCACCAAGCCCTGCCAGCCCTGGCTTAAATGGCACCAGCCCAGCCAGCCCCTCCCCATCAAGCCCTGCATTCAACACCTCAGCGTCACCAACTACATCAACCAGCCCTTCACCGTCAGCCATGCTTACTCGTGGCACAAACTCAACAAGCCCCAGCCCCAGCCCCAGCCCCAGCCCCAGCCCCAGCCCCAGCCCCAGCCCCAGCCCCAGCCCCAGCCCCAGCCCCAGCCCCAGCCCCAGCCCCAGCCCCAGCCCCAGCCCCAGCCCCAGCCCCAGCCCCAGCCCCAGCCCCAGCCCCAGCCCCAGCCCCAGCCCCAGCCCCAGCCCCAGCCCCAGCCCCAGCCCCAGCCCCAGCCCCAGCCCCAGCCCCAGCCCCAGCCCCAGCCCCAGCCCCAGCCCCAGCCCCAGCCCCAGCCCCAGCCCCAGCCCCAGCCCCAGCCCCGGCCCCGGCCCCGGCCCCGGCCCCAGCCCCAGCCCCAGCCCCAGCCCCAGCCCCAGCCCCAGCCCCAGCCCCAGCCCCAGCCCCGGCCCCGGCCCCGGCCCCGGCCCCAGCCCCAGCCCCAGCCCCAGCCCCAGCCCCAGCCCCGGCCCCGGCCCCGGCCCCAGCCCCGGCCCCGGCCCCGGCCCCGGCCCCGGCCCCAGCCCCAGCCCCAGCCCCAGCCCCAGCCCCAGCCCCAGCCCCAGCCCCAGCCCCAGCCCCAGCCCCAGCCCCAGCCCAGCCCCCGGCCCCGCCCCGGCCCCCCCCCACCCCTAGCCTCAGTACCAGCCCTAGCAGCTCCACTCTCAGATTTACCTCCGCTTTCCCCTCCCCTTCCCCTGCCGCAGACCGCAACCCTCCACCCTCATCACCTAATCCCTCATCTGACCGTTTTACCTCTCCTTCCCCTGCCCCCAACTCCTCCCCCAACATCCGATCCCCCTCCCCTGATCCCCCTCCCCTTTCTCCTTCTTCCAGATCACCGCCTGCCTCGTCATCGCCCTCCTCACCCAACCCACCCAGCTCATCAGCCTCACCAGCTGCCTCACCCCCATCTCAACGCCCCAGCCCCCTCCCCTCCTTCCCTCCTCCCTCCCCTTCTTTTCCAGCTGCCACGGTGAGAAGTGCAGCAGCAACAATCAGCTCTTCCAGGCCCCCCTCAACTTCCCCACGCACCCTACCCCCACAAAACCCCTCTCGCCCTGACCAACGACCCAGCACCAGGCCCCCTCCCCCTGCACCCGCCCCAGCACCCAAGCCTGCACCCAACATCGCTCGCATCGTCATCACCCCCACACCAAACGCTGCCCCAGCCCCAAGGCCTGCTGCTGCAAAGCCTCCGGGCCGGGCCCCTGCTCAGCCTGTCACAGGTTGAGGCCCCTGCCGGCACCAGGGCCAGGGTCACAGGTTGGGCTGTCAGGGACCAGTGAGTTGATGCCCCTCCCGCACACCTTGCCCTCGATGCCGTGCACACACCGCACATAGCTCGGAAGGGAACATGCCACTGGTGAGGAGGTTTGTAGTCATCAGTGGTGCACTCAATTACCCACAGGTCAACATATCAACATATCTGCATGGATGTTTCAAAATGGGTGTGTGGTGACGCTGTCAAGAATCTGAGCCAGAAGTTAGGGTTAGGGTTACGTGCTGGGAGAGTTACAGCACCTCATCAGCTTTCACGGAGATGGAGACTGCCACATGAGTTGATGACACACTAGCAGTGTGGCGCAGCGGAGGGTTATAGCACACCATGCCAAGGAATGCAGAAAGAGATGTAGCTGGCAGCAGAGCTAGTATCGTTTATCACATGAGCTGCTGGGACAACGCACCATGTGGTTCGGCCATGTGTCATAGCCTCAGTTGCATCATTACAGCTAGGTTTGCAGCAGTTTTCAGTTGCCACCAGTGGTTTATACCCAGCAGGAATGTGACCAGCGTAATCAGGGCCAGGCGACCCCGAGGACCTAGCAGGGAAGATGCATTGTCATTGCTGGTTGCCATAACATCGTCATCTCATTATGCATGCAGGATGGTGTCGTCTGCTGTAGTGTGAGCCTTCAGATGTTGGAGCGAGGTTGCATGCGCGTAGCAACAGCACTGGCGGAAAGTAGCTGAGACAGGGTTGATTGGTTTGACTTAATACACAACAGTTTATCGTTGATGTAAGAATGGGCGAGGGCAAATCGGCAGACCTTGGTCACACCCTTGGCGCCAGCGCTCTCTGCAGTTCAGGGCCCCTGCGGCTGCCCCTCCAACCAGCCGCCCTCCCCCAGCCCCTCACCTGATCAGGACAGTCCACCCTCTCCCTCGCTAGAGGCCCCCTCACCTGAGCCCGCCCCACCTCCTCCCACCGCAGCTCCAGCAGCCCCTGCAGAGCCCGCTAGCTCAGCTGGCAGCTTTGAGGGCGGCAGCTTCTCATTGCCTTCCATCGAGGGCGGCTCCTTCAGCCTGCCATTTATTGCCGGAGGAGGGTTTGGGTGTGCAGGTGGGGGTGGGGCTTACACACCTGCCTACACCAGCCCTCCGCCCCCCTACAGCCCTCCTCCTCCACCAAGACCTTTCTCCCATGCACCAACTTCCCCAACTGGCCCCCCTCCCTCGCCCCCTTTCCTCGCCCATACTCGCCCCCCTCCCCAAGTTCTGCCAGCCCTGGCTAAAACAGCACCAGCCTAACCAGCCCCTCCCCATCAAGCCCTGCATCCGACACCTCAGCGTTACGCACTTCAGCACCCAGCCATATACCATCAGCTCTGCTTACTCGTGGCACAAACTCAACAACCCCAAGCCCCAGCCCCAACCCTGGACCTGGCCCCACCCCTAGCCTCAGTACCAGCCCTGCCAACTCCACTCTCAGATCTACCTCCCCTCCCCCCTCACCCTCCATTTTTTGCAACCCGCAACCCTTCCCCCTCGTTATCACCCACCCCCTCCCCTCCCCTGACCGCCCTACCTCCCCTCCCCCTGCCCCCAACTTCTCCCCCAACATCAGAACCCCCCTCCCCTGAGCCCCCTCCCCTTTCTCCTCCTTCCTGGTCACCGTCTGCCTCGTCATCACCCTCCTCACCCAACCCACCCAGCCTCACCAGCTGCCTCACCCCCATCTTCATGCCCCAGCCCCCGCCCCTCTTTCCCACCTCCCTCCCTTACTTTGTCAACTGCTATGGTAAGAAGTGCAGCGGCACCATTCAACTCTCCCACACCCCCTCCCACCTCCCCAAGCCCCTCCCCCCCTGCCCCATGACCCAGCCCCAGGGCCCCCTTCTCCTGCCCCAGCCCCTGCCACAGCACCCAAGCCTGCACCCAACATCGCCCGCATTGTCACCACACCCACACCAAAGGCTGCCCCAGCCCCAAGGCCTGCAGCTGCAAAGCCTCCGGGCCGGGCCCCTGCTCAGCCTGTCACAGGTTGAGGCCCCTGCCGGCGCCAGGGCCAGGGTCACAGGTTGGGCTGTGAGGGATCAGAGAGAACATGCCACCGGGTCCCACAGGTCAACACCTCGACATGTCTTGTGTGGTTGTCTTGACTTTAGTGTGTCGTGGCCCTGTCACGGATCAGAGCCTCATGCTTGGAAAGGGTTGCAACGCACTGTGTCGACGAATAGACACCGCTGGCAGCAAAGCAGTGTGCTTTGTACATCAGCGGATGGGAGCACGCATCATGTTGTCCGGCCATGGGCCATAGCTTCAGTGGCATCATTACAGCTAGTTCCGCAGCAGTTTGCAGTCGCCACCTGACTGACCTGGTGTATCCCCCGGCAGGGGCGTGACCAGCGTAATCAGGACCAAGCGACCCCGAGGACCTGACAGGAACGATGCATTATCTTCACTATCATGCACTTCGGTGTTGTCTGCTGTCGTTTGAGCCTCAAAATGTTTGCGCGAGTCAAAAACGTAGGTAGCGCTCGTAGGTAGCGCAGTTGTAGCGTAGGCGTAGCGTAGTTGACTGGTACGACATGGCACACGACATTTTCTATTGATGTAAGAATTGATATAAGAACAGGGAGCCTGACAAGGAAAATGGCAAGCCTGGCAAGGGCAAACCGTATCGCATGAACTAGGAAGCAGGCTAACTTCAACAAACCCGACCGACGTCAAGTGTCTGTTGCCACGTTAATGCATCAATGTGAAGCACCACCTTCACGCCAGGTACAGGCCTCACCACTGAGTGCCGCGTCTGATCTTTGCACACTTGTCAGGGATAAATGAAGCTTGAGCCTGCCAAGGCTACCCAACCCACCGAGCCTTAGCAAGCCTGGCAAGGACAAATGAAAGGACGGATGAGGGGCGCCTTATGTAAGGAGCTTGAGCTCTGGCTGGGGTGGTGGTGGTGGGACTGCTGCCTGGCTCACAGGGGGGGGGGGGGGCTATCATTCAAGGGGACTATCACTTACTCCTGCCTAGCTCTGGGGAGAGGCGTCTTCCCACTGCTCCTGTCAAGCCTGCAGGCAGGACAGACAGAGCCGGGGGGCAGAGATGTCAGGCCAGCCATACGTCAGGTCCCAGGCATTAATCTGATGTGCTCTCGTCACCCCAAGTACCCCTCTGCCCTGCCACCTCTTCCCCCCCCTTGCCGCTGGTGCCGCCTGCCCTCCACCCACCCTGCCAACCCTGCCGCTTTCGCTGTCGCTCTGTGTATATATGTATAGTCAGCCATGCAACTGTGAACAGCCACAGCAGATGCCCGGCTCCGGTATATTTCCCCGTATCGGCTAGTAGCCATGCATTGGGTCAGTCACAATCCTTTATGCTCCACTTAGCCTGGTTCACATGGCTCGCCAGTTCGCCTTGACGTGCCAAGAAACCAGTTTGACCTTTACAACACCTCCGTTCGAACATTAGCCCACGCTCAAGTCCAAGCAAGCACACAAGCACGACACCACGCTGTAGTCCCCAAAAGCCCAAAGGCATCAACCAGAGCTGCAACGACTACCTTCCATCACCATGCCAAGCAAACAGCACGGGCGGCGCATCAACCTAGAGCGTCAACTGCAACAACTGTCCAACCCGTCAGCACAGCACAGCAACATGCAGGCGTGGCAGTGGTACATGCTTGGAATCCTCCATTCCAGGAGTCCTCATTCCAGGAGTCCTCATTCCAGGAGACTCTCCTTGTCCTTGGAATCCTTAGTCCTTGTCCTTGGAATCTGTGGAGCGGTGGGGGATGAACTTGGGGCTCCTGGGGATGGGGATTTTGGGGATGCGAGGGGGCGAGGGGGAGGGCTTGGGGGAGGGCTTGGGGGCGGGCGCGGGGGCAGGCGCGGGGGCAGGCGCGGGCTTGGGGGCGGGGGCAGGCGCGGGGGCAGGCACGGGGGCAGGCGTGGGGGCAGGCTTGGGGGCGGGGGCAGGCGCGGGGGCGGGGGCAGGCGCGGGGGCGGGCTTGGGGCCGGGGGCGGGGGCAGGCGCAGGGGCGGGCGCAGGCGCAGGGGCGGGCGCGGGCTTAGGGGCGGGCGCAGGCACGGGGGCGGGCGCAGGCGTGGGCGAGGGCGCGGGCGCGGGGCCAGGGGCAGGCGTTGGGGCGGGCATGGGGCCAGGGGCGGGCATGGGGCCAGGGGCAGGCTTGGGGGCGGGCGAGGGGCCAGGGGCGGGCGAGGGGCCAGGGGCGGGCGAGGGGCCAGGGGCGGGCGAGGGGCCAGGGGCGGGCGAGGGGCCAGGGGCGGGCGAGGGGCCAGGGGCGGGCGAGGGGCCAGGGGCGGGCGAGGGGCCAGGGGCGGGCGAGGGGCCAGGGGCGGGCGAGGGGCCAGGGGCGGGCGAGGGGCCAGGGGCGGGCGAGGGGGCGGGCGTGGTGCCATTGCCGGGCGAGGGGGCGGGCGAGGGGCTGGGGGCGGGCGAGGGGCCAGGGGCAGGCGAGGGGCCGGGGGCGGGTGAGGGGGCGGGCGTGGTGCCATTGCCGGGTGAGGGGGCGGGCTTGGGGCTGGGGGCGGGCGAGGGGCCGGGGGCGGGTGAGGGGGCGGGCGTGGTGCCATTGCCGGGTGAGGGGGCGGGCTTGGGGCTGGGGGCGGGCGAGGGGCCGGGGGCGGGCGGGCTAGTAGGGCAGTTGCAGGGTCCCTTGACTACTGCCAGGGCGCTAGCAAAGGCTGCCGCGGTGGCCTGCATAGGCAGCCGCATCGTAACTGTTGCATGTTACATAGGATTGAGTGTCCCAAGTTGCATGGTGTGGTTGGCATTACTCCATGCGTGCTCTCATGCACGCAAATCAACGCAGCTCCTATAGCCAGAGAGCATGAAGCTGCCTGCTCACCTTGGCCACTGCCTCGGATACCAAAGTGATCTGAGCGGATGAGGATCCACCCGAGGCGCAGGCGCTGACAACAGCAGATGACGCAGCGTTCGCCAGGGCAGTCTGGTAGGCGGATGACGTGGAGAAGGGCGCGGCCTATGACAGCAGGGTGGGTGGCACGTGTGCAGCAGCTAGTGGATGATCAACACATTGGCAGCGGCAAGCAGGCAGGCCACTCGTTGGTTTTGACCAGCAACATCAGCCTGGCATGGCTGCCGGCCTCGCTGTCAGTTTGTGCATTGCATGCATGCAGCATGCAAATAGCTCACTCGTTTGCATGGTGACTGCCATCAAGTTAAATGCCAAATCTAAGTGTGGGGCTCACCGCCTGGCAGCCATTGGTAGCGATTGCGAAGGCGGATGCGATGGCCTGTGCTGCTGCAAACGCTGAGGCAGTGGCAGAGCCCCCCGCAGAGCCGCAGCCAGAGCCTCCCGCTGCAGTCAGGTCAGCAGCAGCCAAGCCGGGAAGGGGTCTGGAACAAGCTCTGCCTCTTGAATATCAGGGCATCGGGTCAATTGGGGCAGGAGGGCAGAGTGGAAGCTAGGTGGGAGGTCAAGGGTGCAGGTGAACACAGGCCGGTGGGTGGCATGCATGACTGGGCAGGTACCATGGGCAGCGGGGCGGCGGCTCACCTGATGCCGAGACGGTCACGCTTGCGCTGACTAAAGCCCTGGCGATGGCCGTGGCCACCGCAACTGCCAAGGCATCAGCTGCTGCAACCACGTCCTGCTGGGAGCCACACACCTGCACAGCCAGCACCAGCACCAGCCACAACAGGTGGCAGTGAGAGCAGTGCAGGGGCAGGCAGCAGTGGAGCAGGCCCCCGCTAGACATGGGCTCAGGGGGAGGGGTAAAGCCGCAGGGCGTCCAGCCGTGGGACTGGGGAATCACCCTCCTCGGCCGCCTAACCCCGTCTCACCGCCGCGATGGCAGTGGCGGTTGCACTGGCGCTTGCTGTCTCCACAGCAGCCTGGCTGGAGGAGGAGCTGGTGGACACGGTGGTGGTGCTGCCTGTGATCAGGCAGGCAGGCAGGTCGGGGGCTCCCTCGGCACATCAGCGCCTGGTTACACAGTGAGCAGGTGACGAGGTGACGAGGTGTCGAGGTGTCAAGATGTCGAGGTGTCGAGGTGTCGCAGGCCCTTACCAATGACTTGTTGGCTTGTCGAGCTTGAGGTGACGGAGGAGCTCGGGGTGACGGGCCCACTGGGGAAGGGCGGAACGCTCTTCAGGGAGCGGCGGCCGCCTCCTGCAGCCACGGGGACACATCAGAGCTTGCGGTCGCACTCTCCCTGGCCGTTGGTTACGACGGGGCGCAGCGGTACCGGCTGATTAGCGCGGCAGTGGGCGGGGGATGCGCGGCACCTAGCTGCTGAGCGCACTAATAACATCCAGCTAATCATCCTATGAGCGCTACCGATAGCACTGAGTGCGATGCAATGGAACGAATGGGCGCATCGAGAGAGCCGACAAAAGCACGCGAGAGCTCTGCGCTGGTCTCATTGGTGCCTCGCAAGGTCCACTAGACTGTGCCAGTTACTTTCGGCGATTGCAGGAGCCGCGAGCAGTGCCGCCAGGGCGACGACCAGGACCGCGACGGTCGCGAGGCTGCGCATGACGGGCTTGTGGTTGTAGCAGGGCTCTGGAATATGTTCTCTAACTAACTGCTCGGGTTATATCTGCCGGTCACACCTCAGCGTCCAATCAACCTCATATTTCACATCATCACTCAGGCGTTCCCAACATGGGGTTGGCAAATTCACTCTCAACGCT